>OZ005735.1:33716668-34414168 GCA_963930755.1 Eudasyphora cyanicolor | reverse complement strand
TACATGGAAAGTACTTTTAGTATATGGGTAATATTTTTTTAAGTATAAAAATATTCCATAAAATCAAAACCAAAAACTGTTTGATTGTAGAGTTTTTTTAATTCCAATTTACATGGAAAGTACTTTTAGTATATGGGTAATATTTTTTTAAGTATAAGCCCGGTAGAACCAGAATATTAAGGGTTAAAATTTCGATATTTATACATAGATATCTTCAAGTTGGCATTGCTTTATTCGTTAGAATAATAGCTTTTAAAAAACTGCAACATTATGATGCCACGCTTCGGTAGTCTAAAGTGACAAGAAATTTAACTAATCCCTTTGGGAATTCACTTATTACTTGTGATTACGCCAAAATGTTTAAGATTTCAAGTGTTTAGAAAAAATTGTCGCAAACTGTCATTTCCTTGCAAGATTTTTGTCTAAATTGTCATAAACCGTTGAAGCAATTGTCATTGTTTTGTCGAGCAGTCGTTTCCTCCGTAAAAAGGGGACATCTGTAGCAATTACTATCTTATAGTGATTTTTTGCAATTCGTTGGAAAAAATGTCTCTGGCTTTTTTGAAATGTTTGGCATTTTTGTCAATTCCCTGCGTGGAATTGCAATGAAATGCCATTAGAGCGTGTAAAACTAAGCACACGCAATGTGCATGTGACACACGCACGTTCAAGAGGGATTAGTGTCAGAAAGTATGACAGACTCAGCATACAGGACACAAACCGATGAAGACAATGACACGGCACTACCAAAGATAGTCAGTCGAAAGGATATGTGGGGTTGGAAAGCAGATTACACTGCATCGCCATAAAAAAAGGAAAACTAATTGACACATGTGACACAGCGCGGCTCTAAAAAATGCCAAGAAAATTAAAAGATTTTCCACACACACCCAGAGATTCCTTTGATATTTTTCAATTTTTCATCGACATCAGCAATTAATTTTTGTTCTAAGAAAACCAAAATTTGAGATATTGCCTAAAACTTCTTCTTCGGTGGCGGGGGACGAAAAAAGATTAAAACCTAAAGTTTCTTTTCAACGAAATGCCATTCGTTTACTTTTGTGTAATAAAATATGTCAACATTAGAGGGAAGACAGATAGATGGACGGACGGACGGACGGACATACATCTACACTCTGGGGATATAAATGACACAGGATATAGGAAAGTTTCTCTGTGCAATATCATCCTAGTACAATGAAGAAGGTAAAGAGGAAATACTTAAGGCTGGAGTCCTAAGAGTGAGTAAAATTCGAAAGGTCAACATCATCAACATGTCATTGTTAAGAATTAAAAAGTAACTTTTGCTCAAAAGCACAATGAAGGAAATATCCAGCAACAAAGCGAAGCAAATACTCACACAAACATGGTAGAGAAGGATGTCATCATAGTGTCCTTTATGGAATGTACGTTAATATCGATGTATATTAAGGTGAAACGCAAAACAAATAATAACACCTCACAGGTCGATTCTAGTATAGAGGAAGGCCTCAGAGGTCGACTCTAGTGTAGATGAAGACCTCAGGTCTCTACACTCTAGTATAGAAGAAGACCTTAGAGTTCGATTCTAGTATAGAGGAAGACCTCAGAGGTCGATTCTAGTATAGAGAAAGTACTCAGAGGTCGATTCTAGTATAGAGGAAAACCTCAAAGGTTGACTCTAGTATAGAAGAAGACCTCAGAGGTCGACTCTAGTATAGAGGAGACCTCAGAGATCGACTCTAGTATAGAAGAAGACCTCAGAGGTCGACTCTAGTATAGAAGAAGACCTCAGAGGTCGACTCTAGTATAGAAGAAGACCTCAGGGGTCGACTCTAGTATAGAAGAAGACCTCAGAGGTCGACTCTAGTATAGAAGAAGACCTCAGAGGTCGACTCTAGTATAGAGGAGACCTCAGAGATCGACTCTAGTATAGAAGAAGACCTCACAGGTCGACTCTAGTATAGAAGAAGACCTCAGAGGACGCGTCAAGTATAGAGGTGGACTCTAGTATAGAGGTAGACCCCAGAGGTCGACTCTAGTGTAAAGGAAGACCTCAGAGGTCGACTCTAGTGTAGAGGAAGACCTCAGCGGTCGACTCTAGTATAGAGGAAGACCTCAGAGGTCGACTCTAGTATAGAGGAAGACCTCAGAGGTCGACTCTAGTATAGAGGTCGACTCTAGTATAGAGGAAGACCTCAGAGGTCGACTCTAGTATAGAGGAAGACCTCAGAGGTCGACTCTAGTATAGAGGAAGACCTCAGAGGTCGACTCTAGTATAGAGGAAGACCTCAGAGGTCGACTCTAGTGTAGAGGAAGACCTCAGAGGTCGACTCTAGTATAGAGGAAGACCTCAGAGGTCGACTCTAGTATAGAGGAAGACCTCAGAGGTCGACTCTAGTATAGAGGAAGACCTCAGAGGTCGACTCTAGTATAGAGGAAGACCTCAGAGGTCGACTCTAGTATAGAGGAAGACCTCAGAGGTCGACTCTAGTATAGAGGAAGACCTCAGAGGTCGACTCTAGTATAGAGGAAGACCTCAGAGGTCGACTCTAGTATAGAGGAAGACCTCAGAGGTCGACTCTAGTATAGAGGAAGACCTCAGAGGTCGACTCTAGTATAGAGGAAGACCTCAGAGGTCGACTCTATTATAGAGGAAGACCTCAGAGGTCGACTCTAGTATAGAGGAAGACCTCAGAGGTCAACTCTAGCAAAGAGGAAGACCTCAGGGGTCAACTCTAGCAAAGAGGAAGACTTCAGAAGTCGACTCTAGCAAAGAGGAAGACCTCAGAGGTCGACTCTAGCAAAGAGGAAGACCTCAGAGGTCGACTCTAACATAGAGGAAGACCTCAGAGGTCGACTCTAACATAGGAGAAGACCTCAGAGGTCGACTCTAGTATAGAGGAAGACCTCAGAGGTCGACTCTAGTATAGAGGAAGACCTCAGAGGTCGACTCTAGTATAGAGGAAGACCTCAGAGGACGACTCTAGTATAGAGGAAGACCTCAGAGGTCGACTCTAGTATAGAGGAAGACCTCAGAGGTCGACTCTAGTATAGAGGAAGACCTCAGAGGTCGACTCTATGCTATCGCCAGTGCTAGCAAATCTTCGGATTCCGATATTAAATTTCCCTTTCTTGAGCCACCTTAATGTATATGCTATAAATACCATGTTCTTTGTAACTTTATGTGATATGTTTGCTAATGTAACACATCCACTTCTCTACATCTAAATTTCTTCCTGTTTTTCTCCTCTATATTTGTTCTTCATCTCAAAGCTGTAGAGTTTCTTTTAGCAAACAGTAATGCAGAAGAAGTTGACATATGGAAGTATGGGGAAGGGTGGTAAGCTGGCGGAAGATAGGTGAGCGAGTCGGTGGGCTTTTGGTTTTGGGCAAAATGATAATGTTTAAGTTTTTACAACTTAAGTCGTCAAAGTTAAACACACTCTGGGGAAATTACACAGACTCTCGTATTATTATTAAAAGACAACCATCTAGCCAACATAAACGGACATACAGTTTTGCGTTATACTTGCGTTAAGGCTCTGGCCATCAACAACCTTGAGTACCTTACTAAAAAGTAACAACAACAACGAGCCACACTTTGTTCGCAGAACATCGTCATCAAGAGCAATTACAACAACTATTTGGTAAGAAATATATTCTTGATGATGACTAAGATGGTCTATGGCAATAGCAGCAGATAGAAGCAGAGTCTGCTGACGATAATGATGCTATGAGTCCTTGGTATTTGCTGTTTGTTTATCTTACAGATACAACCAGCATCGAGGGTTGTCTTCATCCACCTTCACGATTCCATGTGACCGGCATGAATCTTGAAAAGTTTGTTGCGAAAGTGCATATTTCATTATGTTTGTTAAAACGAAGGAAAAAATTTCCACTTTAACCCCCCGAAAAGGAAGTTTCGAAGGATATCCGTCGAATAAGTGTTCATTTTTGCATGAGGATGTAAGTTCTACAGATTTCACTTACAAATGGAATTTAAACAGGTTCCAGAGAAATATATTTAACAAATCTATGAAAAATGTTTAAATATTAAATACTGTAAAAAATATTATTTCTATAGAAGCTTTTATAAAAATTAAAAAAATAGATTTTTTTTGGTATTTATAAAATCCAGAAAATTGTTTTCTAATAAACTTTTTGTTATATTTTTAATTTGTAATATCGGAAAAATACAATTTTTGCACATATTTTTAATTAGAGAAACCCAGTCAACTTGAATTTAATTTCTACTTCTAATTGTATACGCTAATGATCTGAACACAGTGTGTACCTCAACTTAATAGTACAGGAACAGTAGGTTCCAAAATCTAAATTTTTATTTTAATTTGATTGAACAAAATGCGTGGAAAATATAATTCTGAATATTTAATATGATGAAATGGACGAAGAGATAAAAAAGTTCAAATAAAATCCACCGTCCACCGGATTTCATAACTTCCCTTAAATTAGTATCAATAATAAAAAAAAATCCTTGCCATATGTTACCATCATCAACATCTTGCTATATTTGAGCTGGAATAATATCAACAAAATATGAAAATAAAATAATAACCAAAATATTGCATAAAAATTATAAATGTTTACAAAAATCAACCACCACCACCACAATTCAACACGGACACCGCCACTAGCCTGCATATCATCCTCGTGGTCCTAGCACACACACACTGCAACAAAAACTCAATGCAATTGCGTATCTATTGTAACAACTAAATAAACAATGAAAAACGCAATCAACGAATGGGATAAATAAATGCAGACGTTGGAATATTGTTTTTTTTTTTTTGAGAGTTTTTCAAAGGAAAAGCGATACTTAGTCCTAGGAAAAATATGTATTTAAATGTTCTGACTTTTTTGGAGTAGCAATTAGTTGCTATACGGGTATATAGTAAAAAACCCTAAATTTCAATTTAAATTCATTAATATTAATTTTACTGAGAGTTGTGGAATGGAAACCCATATTTTCAGTGTAGGTATAAGACTTCGTGTGGCTTAGACAGTACTCCTGATTTAGTGTACAATTTTGTCTTCACTAAGTGCAAAAAAATTAAGACTGAAGTAGACACCAACTAAGTTCGTTTAGACTAATGTCTACACTAAAAACTGCACAAAGTGGAGACTATAGACTACACAGAGTAGAGACTGTAGAATGTAGACTACACAAAGTGGAGACTATAGACTACGCAAAGTGGAGACTGTATTCTTTTTATGTAGACTTTAGCCTTCACGATGTGCATGCGTTAGTCTTCATCTTTTGTGGATATTCCTATGAAATCAGTCTAAACCAAAGTTTAAACAATAATGAGACTGAAGTCTACACAAAGCGTGTGAAGACTAAAATATACCCATTTTGAAGACTATAGTCTACATACATTAGTCTTCATTTTGAGTAGTCTTTAGTCTTCACTTTGTGTAGATTTTAGTCTTCACTTTGTGCATACTTTTGTCTTCACTTTGTGTAGACTTTAGTCTTCACTTTGTGAAGACTTTAGTCTTCACTTTGTGTAGACTTTAGTCTTCACTTTGTGTAGACTTTAGTCTTCACTTTGTGTAGACTTTAGTCTTCACTTTGACTTTAGTCTGTAATTTGTGCAGACTTTAGTATCCACTTTGTTTATACTTTAGTCTTCCTTTGTGTAGACTGTAGTCTTCACTATGTGTAGACTTTAGCCTTCATTTCGTGTAGTCTTCACTTTCTGCGGACTTTAGTCTCCACTTTGTGTAGACTTTAGTCTCCACTGATGCAAGATCCCAACATTTCGGGTCCGACATATTACCAGACTTGACTCATCTCAGAGAATATGACTGGAAGATACTGAGAAAATTCGTGTCTAGTACCGATTTTCTGTAACTCGTGAGGTATAAAAAGATCATAAATAAGGAGCGCACAACAGGCCGAACCACTGGCTTAAGTGTATGTCCATGGACATGAGACGTTTAAACGTCTCCTCTCTTCGACCTAACCTAACCTAACCTAGTCTCCACTTTGTCTAGTTTGTAGTCTTCACTTTGTGTAAACTTTAGTCTTTTCTTTCTGTAGTTTTTTGTCTTCAGTTTGTGAAAACTTTAGTCTTCAATTTGTGGAAACTTCAGTCTTCTCTTTGTGTAGTCATCAATCTTCACCTTGTGAAAACTTTGCCTTGTGCAGTCTTAGTCTTCACTTGTGTAGACTTTAGTACCACTTTGTTTAGATTTAAGTCTCCACTTTGTAGATAATTTAGTCTTCACCTTATATAGACTTTAGACTTCACCTTGACTAGAATATAAAGGGTGATCCAAGTAAAGATATTTTTTTCAATTGTTTTTTTTTTTGACAGATCACGTGTGAGTCGTATCATGCTGTCATGTTATTTTTGTTAAGTATTGTTTGGCATTTCATAATGGAAAGACTTACGCCAGTCCAGCACGCAGTGAAGAAAATGTAGCGGCCCTAGCAGAGAGTGTACACGAAGACCGTGGAGAGTCTATTCGGCGCCGTTCGCAGCAACTCGGATGGCGCATTTTACGTCGAGATCTTAAATTGAAAGCCTACAAAATACAGCTTGTGCAAGGACTGAAGCCGCCCGACCTTCCCAAGCGACATCGCTTCGATCTATGGGCTCTTGAAAAGTTCCAAGAAGATCCGATGTTTTCGAGCCAAATTTTGTTCAGCGATGAGGCCCATTTCTGGCTCAATGGGTATGTAAACAAGCAAAATTGCCGCATTTGGGACAAAGAGCAACCTGAAGAGATTCAACATCTGCCACTTCATCCGGAAAAAACAACGGTTTGGTGTGGTTTGTGGGCCCGTGGAATCATCGGTCCATATTTCTTCAAAAATGATGCCGGTGAGAACGTAACCGTCAATGGCGACCGTTATCGTGCCATGATAACCGACTAATTGATGCCTGAAATTGAAGCTCGTGATCTCGGCGACATTTGGTTTCAACAAGACGGCTCCACACATCGCATCAATCAATGGGTTTATTGAGAGAACACTTCGGTGAGCAGATAAGTTCACGTTTTGGGCCGGTCGATTGGCCACCAAGATCGTGTAATATCACACCGTTAGGCTTTTTCCTGTGGGGATATGTAAAGCCTAAAGTTTATGCGGACAAACACCCTTCGATTTAGGCCTTGGAGCAAAACATGACGCGAGTCATTCGCCAGTTACCAGTCGAAATGCTCGGACGAGTCACCGAAAATTGGACTCAACGGATGGACCATCTGAGACGTAGCCGCGGCTAACATTTGATAGACATAATCTTCAAAAAATAAATGCCAAAGGATGTTCTTTCAAATGATAATAAACACTCCCCATTCAATTTGAATTTTCTGTGTTTTTCTCTTTAAAAAAGTAGGGAACCTCGAAATGGATCACGCGTTATTATCAACTCAGTGTTGACTTTAGTCTTCACTTTGTGTAGACTTTATTCGTCACTTTGTGTAGACTGTAAAGTTCACATTGACCTCTGTTTGTGTAGACCCTAATCTTCACTTTGTGTTAACATTAGTCTTGACTTTCTGTAGACCTTAGTCTCCTCTTTGTGTAGACTTTAGTCTTTACTTTATCTAGGCTTTAGTCCTAATTTTGTATAGTCTGTAGTCTTCAATTTGTAAAGACTATAGTCTTTAATTTGTGTAAACTTTAGTCTTTCCTTCGTGTAGACTTTAGTCTTCATTTCATGTAGACTTTAGTCTTCACTGTGTGTAGACTTTTGTTATCACTTTGTGTAAGTCTTCACCTTGTATATACTTTAGTCGACACTTTGTGTAGACTTTAGTCTGCACTTTGAATAGACTTAAGTCATCACTTTGTGTAGACTTAAGTCTTCACTTTGTTTAGGCTTAAGTCTTCACTTTTTTTGTCAACTTTACTCTGCGAATAATTTAGTATTCAGCTTCAAAATCTACAGAAAGTTATGATTAAAGTCTTCAGAAAAATATATAGTCTCCACTTTATGCAGACTTTATACTCCACTTTGTGTAGATATTGGTCTAAATAAAGCGAACACTCAAACCTACACTAAGTGTATACTTTAGTCTCAACAGGCCTTCAGTTTCTCACTTTTTTCAGACTTCAGTCTCCACATTGTGTAGAATTTAGGTTTCAGTTTGTGTTGACTTTTGTCTTCACTTTGTTGTTACTCTGTGAAGAATATATACATTATCATTATCTAGACTGTAGGTTTTAACTTGTGTATACTTTAGTATTAACTTTGTGTAGACTTAAGTCTTCACTTTGTGTTCACTTTAGTTTACACTTTGTGTTCACTTTAGTCTTCACTTTGTTTAAACTGTAGCCTTCACTTTGTGTAGACTTTCTTCTTCACTTTATGTGGAATTTTTTGTAGACTATTCTATTAACGTTTGTCATGAGACTGTATAGTCACTAGTCTCCACTTCGGTTTCATTTTGTGTAGATCTTTTCCTCAGATTGTGTAGACCTGCTACTTCTTTTTGTGTAGACTTTAGCTTTGGGTGTGGAATTTAGTCTTTCTCATTTATTTGTTAGGCTTTTACGGTACAGTTTGTGTAGGCTCCATTTTGTGTAGAATTTTGACTTTATTTTGTGGAGACTTTAGTTTTCACTTCGTGTAGTCTTAAGTCTACTTTTGGATGACTTAAGTCCTCACTTTGTGTAGTCTTCACTTCGTATATTCTGAATATTCTGTAAATATTTTCTGTAGATTTTAGTTTATACTTTTTGTAGAATTAACTCCTCACTTAGGTATGACATTCAAAAGTCAATAAATGTGTTTCCAATTGTTATTAAAGTCGTGCTAGATATAACCAAATTTAAAAACCATTAAATATATCTAAGTCTCCAGTATCATTAACTGACAATCAATGAATTGCAATAATTCCTATGGACAATAAATGAGCAAAGAAATCTCCTCTTTCTCCACCCAACTTACCTTTGTACCATTATGACCGTTGTTATCTGAGTACCCCACCAAAAGACAATTGTAAATGGTCTTAAGATGAGTAAAAAATCGGTAACTCTTGATGTCATTGTTACGCTGTCACTGATAAAATAAAGACAGCAACAAGATTGGAAACCCATACCAGTATTTTGATGCCTTCGGCACCAAAATCACGAGTGATTCAGGTCTACAAACAGCAGCAGTATCTGGGTTGTTACTGATACTGCTGCTCCTTCACGAGGAAACATTTTCTAAAGAAAGACCATCGATTGCTTTGCCATTAGAGACGAGATATGCATTGGCAACAGCAGCATCAATGAGCCACCAAAAAGTTTTTTTGTTACCAATTTGAACGTGAACGTGACTCTCTTACACAAACACAACTTATTTAACAAACAACTCGCACGGGAAAGATACGTATATTAGAAGAGTAGTCCAAATAACAAACCCCGAAAATAGAAAGAAATTACTTTGGCAGCAATTAAAAATTTGTGAATATTTCACTTCGAATTGTGGGTGAAGATTGAATGAAAGTGGAGTGGTTTAAAAATGATGGGGAATTTCATCAGACACGTAGCGAAGACATAATTCGACTAGAGTCGTGCCTTGGAGTTTTCGCTTGGTGTAGACCTTGGTCTTCACTAAGTGTAGACTTAGGTCTTCACTAAGTGTAGACTTGGGACTTCACTAAGTGTAGACTTAGGTCTTCACTAAGTGCAGACTTATGTCTTCACTAAGTGTAGACTTAGGACTTCACTAAGTGTAGACTTAGGACTTCACTAATGGTGAATTCTTTTCTGCAAAAAAGTGCAACACTTGCATTGCCCTTTTACCGAAAACAGCACTATTATATCGCTTTTTTGAAATTTTGAAATTTTAGTTGTGCTAAATTCGAGTAACTTAATTACCAAATTTCAAAAAAGTATCTCAAAAGTGCGTTTTCGGAAAAAGGGCAATGAAAATGTTGCACTTTTTTGCAGAAAAGAATTCGCCATAAGTGTAGACTTAGGTCTTCACTAAGTGTAGGCTTAGGTCTTCACTAAGTGTCGAGTTTTGTCTTTACTAAGTGTAGATTTTAGTCTATACTAAGTGTGGACTTTAGTCTTTACTAAGTGTAGACTTTAGTTTTCACAAAGAGACGACTTTAGTCTTCACTTAGTGTAGACTTTTGTCTTCGCTAAGTGTAGAATTTAGTCTTCACTTAGTGTAGTTTTTGCTTAGTGTAGACTTTGGTCTTTACTAAGTGTAGACTTTAGACTTCACCATGTGCAGACTTTAGTCTTCACTAAGTGTAGACTTTAGCCTTCACTAAGTGTAGACTTTAGCCTTCACTAAGTGTAGACTTAAGTCTTCACTAAGTGTAGACTTATGTCTTCACTAAGTGTAGACTTTAGTGTTTACTAATTGTAGACTTTAGTCTTTACTAAATGTAGACCTTAGTCTTTACTAAGTGTAGACTTTAGTCTTCACTAGTGTAGACTTTAGTCTTTACTAAGTGTAGACTGTAGTCTTTACTAAGTGTAGACATTAGTCTTTACTAAGTGTAGACTTAGTCTTTACAGAGTGTAGACTTAGTCTTTACTAAGTGTAGACTTTAGTTTTCACAAAGTGACGACTTTAGTCTTCAATAAAGTGAAGACTTTAGTCTTCAATAAAGTGAAGACTTTAGTCTTCAATAAAGTGAAGACTTTAGTTTTCACTAAGTGTAGACATTAGTCTTCACTAACTGCAGACATAAGTCTTCACTAAGTATAGACATTAGTCTTCACTAAGTGTAGACTTTAGTCTTTACTAAGTGTAGACTTTAGTCTTTACTAAGTATAGACTTTAATCTTTACTAAGTGTAGATATTAGTCTTCCCTAAGTGTAGACTTTAGTCTTTACTAAGTTTAGACTTTAGTCTTTACTAAGTATAGACTTTAATCTTTACTAAGTGTAGATATTAGTCTTCCCTAAGTGTAGACTTTAGTCTTTATTAAGTATAGACTTTAGCCTTTACTAAGTGTAGATTTCAGTGTAGACATTAGTCTCCTCTTAGTACAGACTTTAGTTTTCACAAAATACAGATTTTAGTCATCGCTTAGTGTAGACTTTAGCCTTCTATTAGCGTTGACTTTTGTTGTCACCATTTGTCTTCACTAAGTGAAGACAAACGCTTTCCAATTTATTATCCTACCACCCTCTTATCCCGTTATTTTCTCTCCACATTTCAAAAGTTACAATATCTTAAATGAGAATTCGATTTGAATATAGTTAAGTCTAGTGAAGTGAACTGTTATAGAATGAAAAATAAATTATTTTGTTATTTTAATGTTACAACAGCAGCCAGCGCAATAAAACGAGGGGTGTTCACTCGACTACCTCTTACTGCATCCTCCTCCTGCCATTCAGCAATCCATACCGATCCAAACGATTCTAACGAAGGCAGTTGTCAATGCCCTGAGCAGGAAGAGCCCATAGGATGGCGGCGGGGTGGTTTCCGAACCGGCTCATTCAAATGGCAATTGAAATTTTGTACAAAGAAAATGAAACATTAAAATTAGAAGACGACGACGAGGAAGATGAGCGCTCCAACAAGACCAGGACAACGTCGGGACGTGGCAGTCGTCGCAGCAAAAGTTGAAATACAGAAATTACTGTCAAAATGGGCGTTAATTGTGTGGGTTTGAGTAGATAAGCACGTGATTTTTTATAAAATTTCATATCCTCAAGGCCTTTTCACTTCATTCCGCGCTGAATAACAAAAATGCAAAAGGAACTCCAGTGGAGGAAAGGAAAAAAAATATTTTCTTCTTTTTTTTCAAGCCCGCCCGCCCCACTCAATGAATATGAATATTTTCTGATGTTGTTTAAATTAAACAGCAAAAATAAAGCTAGCTGGGCGGTATCTCCCGCCAAAGTAGTTGAGGGAGATGCGAAGAAAAAAACTCAAATAAATTTTTAAAAAAGAATTATTTGTGATTTACATTTGCTGGGCGTGAGGTTTCGCGTGCCTCGTTCAGATAATTGTTACTGAGCTCGAGAAAAAAACAGACAGAACTCTGGCGGAAGGCGGAAGACAGTTCAAAGTTAATATGAAAAAAAAGGTTTGTTTTCCGCAATTGCCGCTTTATCTATGGCGTTGAATGGGAAAAACGTGCATAAAATGTTTATAATTATCTCTGTTTTTGTTAGTTCCTCGTCAGTGGCAGCTGAAGTAATACTTTAAATATATAATATAAATATATGGATTTGTTTAAAAATAATACTATTTTATTGGCTTAGACTGGCAAGTAAGCAAGAAATCAGAGAAAGGGTTAGTAACGGTTTTTGAGTTGTTTCTAGAATTCAACATTCTTTAATGGTAGAAATATCGCAAATTTGCTACATACACCACTAATTTCCATTTAATAATATTATTACACGGGGCAAAATCGACTTTTTTGATATGTTTGAATCGAAAGAAAATATATTTTAAACACAAATTGTTCAATATATTATATATTTCTGAGCAAATAAATTTTATTTCAAAATCAATAAAATATATTTGGAACTCGTATATTAATATGTTACAACATATAATATTTGCAAACTAAATATCTCAAATAAAATATGTGTTTGAATACAAATAAAATTATTGTTTAGGAATTTCTCCAAATATATTTTATTTAAAAAAAAAATTTCGAAACTATTGTTGAATTTTTGGAATTTCAGTTTTAATTTTTTGGTTTCGAATTGAACCTCCCAGTTATGATCCCAAATGCAGCATTAACTTCTGTTTTAAATTAATCATTTAAAATTTCTGAGTATTCCAAGCCATCATTAGTTGTCAATCCTCCAAGTTATATATTTCGATCCAAGATTAAACGATTTCAAATATTATTATTTATTATTTTTACGACATGAAAAATTTCTGAAAAATTAACTTTGAATTACTGAAAAATTTAACACAATTTAGGTATTTTCTGAATACTTAATTGCCAAATAGTCCGAAATATTGGGATGTAAACTAAGATTTGGTTAGAACAACATCTTCTCATATATATACAATTATTGTGCGTACCAAATATTATATGTTTAGAGTGTACCCTAAACATATATATGTTTCAAGCCGAATATGTTAGGGACAATATACTACAGAAGCGAATTTTTTTTCAGCGTGTAAGAACTTATCTATTCAGGAAGGAATATTAGTAAAGCAGAAGAAACATTTTTCTCATAGAGTACTGATTTCAAAAACTTTCCTACGTTAAATAGGACTGATACAATACCATGATAGGTCAGTTAAGACAACATACAAAAAAGAATACCGGCAGTTCATGAGCCCTCAATACCATTTATGGTTGGACTTCGGAAAAATGGGGGACAGAATTACCGGGAATTTTGTATATTTTTCATTTCCCGATTCCCGGGAATTTTCGTTGGGATTCCCGGCGCCTAAATACAACAACGTCGACTAGTAAACAGCTGTAACAAAAAGGATAATTGCACGCTGAAAAAAATCGGCTCTGTAGTATATTGTCCCAAACATATTCTGCTTGAAACATAAATATTTTTAGGGTGCACTCCAAATATATAATATTTGACACAAACAAATGTTATATGTTTGGGAGGATGTTGTTCTAAACAAAACTATGTTTACATACTAATATTTTTTATTTGCATATGTTATTTCCAAAACAAAGATCTATTTGCTTGTTTTAAAGGTAATTTTTAGAAATTTTTAATGGTAGTAAAATTTCTTTATAATTGAAAATAATAACTTGGCATAGTTAGAAAATAAAAATAAGTGGTTTCAAACAGTAATTAATGTAAGTATGCCATTTTTAATACGAATGCATAATTCGAAAACAAGAAAAAAATTAAAACTATAATTCGAAAAATTCAGCAAAGTTTTGAAAATCTTTTTTTTTAATAATATATATTTGGAAATATTCATAAACAATAATTTTATTGGTATTTAAACACATATTTTATTTGAGAAAATTAGTTCGCAAATATATATTATTCTAATATATTAACATATGGGTTCTAAATATATTTTATTGATTTTCAAATAAAATTTATTTGCTCGAAAATATATAATATTTAAAAATTTCTGTTCCAAGTATATTTTCTTTCGATTCAAACATATCAAAAATGGCGATTTTGCCCCGTGTGCGAAACTTGGCTTTAATTTAAAAAAATCAATGAAATGCTGTTCTCACACCTATACAATCACCTAAAGAGGTTTTCAAACTATTAAGAGGTATTTGTTAATAGAAATAATGGAACGTTCTAAACACAAAAGCATAATGCAATTTATAGCCCAGAAAACTAACAAAATAGTGTTGGGTATTGTATAGTCCTATAGTGGACTGCGCCTACTTCAGCCTTTCTTTATATTTTGACACTAAAATATTTCGTTTTTTATAAATTATATAATTTGCGATTAATTTCCGAATACTCGGAAATTTCAGGGAATAATTTTCCTCTACTAGAGACTAGATGAACCAAGAAATCGTTTACTAAGGGATAGATAACTAGAGGCCCTCTACCTGCTGTCCGTGTACTTAGTTGTAGATAATCCATCCTATCTTCTACTAAGCATTAAGTATGGGTGATATATGGAGTAGATAACCCACCTGACCCACTACAAAGATAACCAAACTGGCCGCATGCTAAGGAGTAGATAACCCAAGAAACGCTCTACTAAGAAGTAGATAACCCAGGTGTACTCGTATCTCTACTAAGGAATATCGATGCCTCCATTCTAAACTATGCTAAGTGCAAAAAGGTAGATCAGGAGAGGCGATCAATGTTTGATGATTTTTTAAATTTGTGTGGAATTCCTTTATAATGCAAATCGAATGACCTGTACAGTATTGAGAATAACTTTTGATTGGTTTGACGGATAAACATCAAATTTTCATGAATATAATTTGGAATATTTAGAATACCTAACCTTAAGCGTAGGTAACCCAATTGACCATATACAAAGGAGTAGATAACCCAATTTGTCGTCTACTAAGGGGTAGATAACACAACTGGACATCTAATATGCAGCAGGTACATCAACGGAGTAGAAGATTTTTCTATTATTAGAAAAATGACACAACGGGCCATTTACTAAGGTATAGATTGCCCAATTTGTTATCAACTAAGGTATATGTAGATAATCCAACTGGTCATCTACTAAGGAGTAAATACCCCAACAGAATCTCTATTAAGAAGTCGATAACCCAACTGTATATCTAGATAACTGAAGTGGCTGCATACTTAGGGGTAGATAACCAGTCTACTAAAAAGTAGGAAACCCAAATTTATCTCTGCTGAAGAGCAAATAACCCAAGAAACTCGACTCGTCGTCTACTTAAAAGTAGAAAACCCAAATGTATATCTGCTAAAGAGAAGATAACCCAATTGGACCTCCACTATATAGTAGATAACTCGACTCGTCGTTTATTTATGAGTAGATAACTCAACTAGACGTCTAATAAGCAGTACATAAACCAAATTATATTTAACTAAGTAGCAGATACCCCAACTGGCCCTCTACTAATGGCTGGATAACCCAACTTGTCCTTTTATAAGGAGTAGATTACTCAACTCGTATTTTACGAAGTTGTAGATAATCCCATTTACCCTCTACTAAGGAGTGTGTACATGTTTTTCATCAATTTGGCCCTTTAGCCCTACAGAAGCTGTAAAAATAACAAGGCTGAACACCATCTTGAAATTTGCGGGGTCATTTTAGGACAAACGGGGCTGCATGACTATATTTTTCACAGAATTTTAAGAGCCCTATTCATAAAAAGTTAAAGAAGGTTTGAGGAACGCTTTAGCAGTGTTAAAGCGTTCTTCAAACCTCCATTACATTTTTATGAATAAGGGCCTATGTTTGTCTCATTGATGTGTAAAATGCAAATTAAATTGTCAGATGCATCGGATGCATTAAAAAACATTAATGCCACCAAAATAAAGCACTGGTGTTAAAAAGTCAACGTACGACCTTTAAAATGAGCCTTCATTTGTAAAAATCCGTCCGCCTTTTGAGAATATTTTCCTATTTTTATACCCTCACTTTAGTGTGACGAGGGTATATATCATTTGCTACGAAAAAAAGTGTAACACGTCGAAGGAGTGACCTAAGACCCCAAGTATGTTCGGAGGAAATCCGTTTTGGGTCATTTTAAGTCGAATGAACAATGCCCGTCCGTCTGTCTGTCTGTCTGTCTGTGTGTCTGCTGGCTGGTGCGCACGATAACTGTCGAAAGGAGTAACCGATTGACCTCAAATTTGGTATGTGGTAATATTTTTTTCTATCTCCGGCTAAGTTCGAAGATGGGCCATATTGGTCCACTCCTTCTAGTACCTCCCCCACAAAGGGTTAAAATGTTGTGAAATATTGATTCTTTAATAACTGCTATACTACTTATTCGAATCTTTTGAAATTCCACACATAGTATTAGCTTATTAGTCGTTATCAACTCGAGAAAAATGGGCGAAGTCGCCACGTCCCTTTTGGTACCTCCCACACAAATGCACCATTTTGCACCAAAAGGTAACAGCTTATAACATTAATAACAGTATATAAAAATACTTGAAATTTTGTACAGTATTATGCTTTTATATTGCCTACAGTCCAGGGAAAAATGGGTGTTGTTGTCACACCCCTTTTGGTACCTCCCACACAAAGGTACCTTTTTGTACCAAAAGTTAACAGCTTATAACATTAAAACCAGTGTATAAAAATACTTGAAATTTTGTACAGTGTAATGTTTTTATAGTGTCTATAGCCCTGTGAAAAATGGGAGTTATTGCCACTCCCCTCTTTGCACCTCCCACACAAAATGTCCAAATCATACCACAATTTAATGTCTCATAACATTTATACCAGTGCACATAAATGCTTATAAGTCGGCACAGTGCAATGAATTTAAAGTATCTAATGTTCAGCAAAAAAAAGGTGTATTTGATAAACCCCTTCTGGTACCTCCCACACAAATTGACAGAATAATTCGAGTAATATTCAATATTACATTACTCACAAAGTGAGGGTATACCTTAGTCGGTTTACCCGACTGAAACTTTCTTACTTGTCTCAGATTTCATTTCCTATTATATTTTCTCACAATATCTAGAAAAAATTTTTTTCGCCAACTATAAAATGTTTAATTTGGACCACAGAATCGATATGCAACTTTATTTTTAAATGTGGAATGGTTACCCCAAAAAGGTGTTCGGTTTGATGTGGAATGAACGATATATGTTTCGTCCGGCATCTCCCGACTTTAGCCATTCTTTACTGGTTTGACATATAGAGGTCGCTCCTAAATTTGCTTCTTTATGCCATAAAGACCGGATTATCCAGCTGATTTGTCTGATATTTTGCAGTTTGTCTTTCATTTATAGTAAAATTTTGTACCACTATGATTTACCTTATCGGTCTACGTTTTCATATATTCTACATATAGATGCCGCTCTTAGCTATCTTTTGTCAAGACATAGATGACACATTTTCTAAACAATTTCACTGGAATTCGTAGGTCGTTTGAGATTAAAAATGAGCATTATGGGCTAATGTTTCGATTTAGCTCCGCAATAGAGTTTTGTCCCACATATGTTTTTCGAGCAATACTCGTAAAACCAACATTTGCTAAGTAATTTAGCTGAAACTTATAAGCTTTCACACAGAATACAGTTTGGTTGCGTCAACCGAATTATTTGCCAACCGAATTATTTACCAACCGAATTTTGGTAGTTCTGTCTACTATCATGCGATTCCATCAGGACAACCAACATTTTGGTTGTGTTATACTTCGGCTTTCATGTTGACAACAATCATATTTGGTTGCGCCAACTACGAAAATGGTGGCTAAAATTACCTGTTGTATGTTGCCACAACCAACTGTTTTAAAAAATGTGTTGTTCTGACAATTTGTCAGTCATATACTACCGACAATTAATTAAAAACAGTTTTCATTAATTTTTATTTTATTTATTAAACAAAAAACCAAACAATTCATAACAAAATTAAAAATCCCACATTACAAATTTATCACTATTATGAGATGTGGAAATACATATTTGACACACATTTTAGTACACGAAAAAAACACAAAACTTGTATGCAAATATCGCTTAACCCTGTGCTTTCAATTTCAGGATTGTTGCTTTTATTTTTATACCCTACACTGTGGTACAGGGTATTATAACTTTGTGCATTTGTTTGTAACACACAAAAGGAGAAGAAATAGAACCATTGTTTATTATACCGATCGACTTAGAATCACTTTCTGAGTTGATTTAGCTATGTCCGTCTGTCTGTGCATGTATTCTTGTAATCAAAGTACAGGTCGCAATTATGGTCCGATCTCGACGAAACTTTACACATATATTTTATTTGGCCCAAGGACGATCCCTATTGGTTTAAATCGGTTCAGATTTAGATATAGCCCCCATATATATGTTACCCCAGATTTGACATGTAAGCGCTGTAAAAACTTTATTTTATATCCGCTCAGTATGAAATTCGGCAGAAAGAGGTTTCTTATTATATGAATGAACACTGTTAAATTTGGAAGAAATCGGTTCAGATTTAGATATAGCCCCCATATATACGTTACCCCCGATTTGACATGTAACCGCTGTAAAAATGTTATTTTATATTCGATCACTGCGAAATTCGGCAAAGAGAGGTTTCTTATTACATGAAAGAATACTGCTAAATTCGGAGAAAATCTGTTCAGATTTAGATATAGCCCCCATATATATGTTACCCCCGATTTGACATGTAAGCGCTGTAAAAACTGTATTTTACATCCGATCAGTGCGAAATTCGGCAGAAAGAGGTTTCCTATTATATGAATGAACACTTTTAAATTTGGAAGAAATCGGTTCAGATTTAGATACAGCCCCCATATATACTTACCCCCGATTTGACATGTGAGCGCTGTAAAAATGTTATTTTATATCCGATCAGAGCGAAAGTCGACAAAAAGAGGTTTCTTTCTACATGAAGGAATACTGCCAAATTCGGAGAAACTCGGTTTAGATTTAGATATAACACCCATATATATGTTACCCCCGATTTGACCTGTAAGCGCTGTAGAAACTGTATTTTATATTCGATCAGTACGAAATTCGACAGAAGGATGTCTTTTTACATGAATGAGTATTCAGGGAAGATCGGTTAAGATTTATATTAAAGCTCCATATATATGTTTCTCCTGATTTGGTATCAAACCGCTATAGCAGTTGTATTTTACTTCCGATCATTAAAATTTTCCAGAAAGATGTTTCTCAATTTAGGAACGAATATTGCTTAATTTAGCGGTTATCGTTTAAGAATTAGATAATATGTTTCTACCCATTTACCAATTATTCCAAATTATTATGGCAATGACCCTTATCGCATTGTTAGGGAGGTGTAGGGTATTATATAGTCGCCCCCGCCCGACTTTCTGCCTTTCCTTACTGGTTATAATTGTATTTGTAAAGAGTTCTTACTCGCCTTAAATGTCTTACCATATACAAAATGAAACCGCCTTAGATGTTTTAATCTAAAATTCTTTAGCAAACTTTTCTGAAGACATCTATAGAAAGTTTTACTCTACACCTCTTTTGGAAGTTTTCAAAGAATCTCCTTACTCCAGATTGACACGCAAGTGTCAAAGTTTGTAGGAGTGAGTGGCAGGCGGAAAGAGCTCTCTGACTGCCCCTACTGTGTGAGGCTGAATCTGGACGTTGGAAACTTCCGGGGAATTTCTACTTTATACAAAAATAATTTTCCTAAACAAGGTCTTTCTGTAAATCAACGTAACCGTTCTTAAGAAGTTTTACTCTAAACTCTTAGAAAGTTAAATTCTAAACACTCTTGACGATTTTACCTTGGATCTCCATAGAGTTTTTATACCCTACACCACACTGTGGTACAGGGTATTATAACGTTGTGCATTTGTTTGTAACACCCAAAAGGAGAAGATATAGACCCATCGTTTATTATACCGATCGACTTAGAATCACTTTCGGAGTTGATTTAGCTATGTCCGTCTGTCCGTCTGTCTGTGATGTATTCTTGTAATCAAAGTACAAGTCGCAATTATGGTCCGATCTCGACGAAACTTTACACATATCTTTTTTTTGGCCCAAGGACGATCCCTATTGTTGAATTTGGTTAAAATCGGTTCAGATTTAGATATAGCCCCCATATATATGTTACCCCGATTTGACATGTAAGCGCTGTAAAAACTTTATTTTATATCCGATCAGTATGAAATTCGGCAGAAAGCGGTTTCTTATTATATGAATGAACACCGTTAAATTTGGAAGAAATCGGTTCAGATTTAGATATAGCCCCCATATATATGTTAGCCCCGATTTGACATGTAAGCGCTGTAAAAACTTTATTTTATATCCGATCAGTAGGAAATTCGGCAGAAAGAGGTTTCATATTATATGAATGAACACTGTTAAATTTGGAAGAAATCGGTTCAGATTCAGATATAGGCCCCATATATACGTTACCCCCGATTCGACATGTAAGCGCTGTAAAAATGTTATTTTATATCCGATCAGTGCGAAATTCGGCAAAGAGAGGTTTCTTATTACATGAAGGAATACTGCTAAATTCGGAGAAAATCGGTTCAGATTTTGATATAACTCCCATATATATGTTACCCCCGATTTGAAATTCAAGCGCTGTAGAAACTGTATTTTATATCCGATCACAGCGAAATTCGGCAGAAAGAGGTTTCTATTTTACATGAATGAGTATTCAGGGAAAATCGATTCAGATTTATATATAACCTCCATATATATGTTCCTCTTGATTTGGTTACAAAGCACTATAGAAGTTGTACTTTACTTCCGATCATTACAAAAGTCTCCAGAAAGATGTTTCTCAATTTAGGAACGAATATTGATTAATTTAGCGATTATCGGTTCAGAATTAGGTATATCCACATATATATGTTCTTACCCATTTACCAATTATTCCAAATTATTATCGCAATCACCCTTATCGCATTGTTAGGGAGGTGTAGGGTATTATATAGTCGGCCCCGCCCGACTTTCTGTCTTTCCTTACTGGTTTATTTATGTAAAACATTTTGCAAAACAAATTCTGCATCCCATACATTATTATCGAAACGAGATTATTTTTGACTACATATACCGTTCTTGAACAAAATGTTGAAGATTTATTTATGTCGAGTAATTTTATTTTTTATTTGTCATGTATCAGCAAAAGAACAACAACCAATCTTTCGGCTGTATTTCCCAAACACATTTAATTATTCTAAATTTGGGAAATTATTGGGATAACCAAAAAACGATTATTTATTAATATTTTTCTGTTGTAGTAACCAATTATTCGTTGCAATAATAATCTTTGGTCTATTGATACAATTTCTGTTGTCAAGAATAAAACATTGGTTGTCAGAACCAAAAATCGATCATATGGTACTATAATGAAAGTATAAAATTGGGTACCACAACTAACCGAGTGTCAATGAAAATAACAATCTTAAATCGATTGATACAACCATCGATTTAGTTGCAAGCAGTTTCATTTGATCGTATCCGTGTTATTATTGTTGTTTCAACTATTTATATATAAATACAACCGACACACGGTGTAGGCAATATACCTTCTGTTGCTAGTACTATTTTTTTATTGATACAATCAAATTCCAACCAATTATTATCCCCTCACCTTAGAGAGGAGGGTATATATCATTTGCTAAGAACCAAAAGTGTAACACATCGAAGGAGCGATCTAAGACCCTAAGTATGTTCGGCGGATATCCGTTTTGGGTCATTTTAAGTCGAATGAGCAATGTCCGTCCGTCTGTCTGTCTGTCTGCTAGCTGGTGCGCACGATAACTCTCGACAGAAGTAACCGATTGACTTCAAATTTGGTATGTGGTAATATTTTCTTCTATCTCCGGCTAAGTTCGAAGATTGGCCATATTGGTCCACTCCTCCTAGTACCTACCCCACAAAGGGTTAACATTTAGTGAAATATTGATTATTTAATAACTTCTGTACTACTTATTTGAATCCTTTGAAATTCTACACATAGTATTAGTTTATTAGTCACTATTACCTCGAGAAAAATGGGCGAAGTTGCCACCCCCTTTTGGTACATCCCACACAAATGGACAATTTTGAATCAAAAGTTAATAGCTTATAACTTTATTACCAGTGAATACAAAGACTTAAAATTTTGTACAGTGTAATGGTTTAATAGTACCTACAATACAGTGAAAAATGTGTATTATTGGCACTCTTATTTTGGTACCTCCCACACAAATGGACCATTTTGTAACAAAATTTACCAGCTTTTAACTTTAATACCAGTGCATACAAATACTTGAAATTTTGCACATGTAATGCATTTATAGTACCTAGCGTCCAGAGAAAAGTGTGCGTTATTGGCCCGCCCCTTTTGATACCTCCCACACAAATGGACCTTTCTGTACCAAAAGTTAACAGCTTTTAACTTTAATACCAGTTCATACAATTTAAAATTTCGTACAGTGCAATGCTTTTATAGTACCTAGAGTCTAGAGAAAAGTGGCCGTAATTGCCACGCCCCTTTTGGTACTTCCCACACAAATGGACCATTTTACACCAAAAGATAACAGCTTATAACTGACCGTTATTAGGACGCCCCTTGTGGTACCTCTAACACAAATGGACCATTTTGTACCAAAAGTAAACAGCTTTTAACTTTAATACCAGTACATACTTTAAAGCTATTAAATGCAATTTAAATTGATAATAATTTAAATAAAACAAAAAAATAAATTAATTTACTAATATTCTTTTGAGACTCAATGTGAGGGTTTTTCATTAGTCGGTTTACCCGACTGAACTTTCTTGCTTGTTTTCCTGGGTGTTCGTTATACATTTAAAAGAACAATCCATGTTTGGATAACTTTTCCAGTTCAAAGATTTTTTCCTGTTAAAGAATTGAATAGAATCCATAGTGGATTCTACCTTGTTAAAGTCTACATACTCTAGAGTTCAAAGGTTTGTAGTAATATAATTTTCGATATTGCTTAAAAATTTTAATTGATTGTTACCCATTGTCTCCAGTAATCGAACTTTCGATATTGCTTCACAATTTTAGGTTAGGACCTAGTTTGTTTACTATATTCCGAATTGAATCGCCTGAGCCAAATCTAAATTTTATACTATAGTATTCATATTTATTGTATCTTATTATAAGTAAAAATTTTGAACTTTTTTAAACCAAAGCATTCTGAAAATTATCTCCCTATATACTCTCCCCATTCTAATATAGCATCAACATCTAACTAAACACATAGACAAATATAAATACATATACTCGTATTTCAACAATTTGATATTTTATTTGATTTTGATTATATCAATTACAATTTTATCACCTAATTAACATTTAAATAAGTTGTGAGCGGCCGTATAAATTCGTATGGATGTGTAACATTGTGGATAGGCAGAAATGTGTGCGTGTGTCGCTTTTTTTAGATGTCCTGGCTTAATTAAAACCCGTAATAGCTACAAAAATTAGTAACAATTATATATTTAAATCTCTTATAGGGCGGGTTACAATACACACAAACACATACTATATGCATTTTCATATATGGGGACGGACAATTTAAAACGAAAAAGACAGACATTTGTCGACAATTGTCGCATGAGAGAACGAGTATATTAGGGTATTTCATTGTAAATTTTTATAATATATTCAAGAATATCTAAATTTATTTAAATCAATTTATTTGTCATTCTGATTTTCGACTACAATAATATTAATACAAAAAAAATAAAAGTTTGTCGTTATTTTAAATAAAACCAGTAAGGAAAGGCTAAAGTCGGGCGGTGCCGACTATACACAACTCTATTAAGATTGGATAATAATGAAATATCCAGTATATACTTCAACTACGAAATATATATATGGGATCTGTAGCTAAATCTGAACCGATTTTCTTCAAACTACGCAATACTTCATGGATCAAAAGACTCTACCATGCAAAATTTCAAAAGAATCGGATGTAAAATACAGCTTCTATAGGGCTAAAGAGATAAATCGAACGAATCACATATATGAGAGCTATAGCTAAATCTGAATCGATTTTCTTTAATTAAACCAATGTTGGTCAATGGATCAAGAAACTCTACTATGCTAAATTTCAAAAGAATTGGATGTAAAATGCAGTTTCTCTAAGGCTAAAGGGCCAAATCGGACGAAACATATATATGGGAGCTATATATAAATCTGAACAAATTTTCTTAAAATTGAGCAATGTTGGTCCAAGGATAAAGAAACTCTACCGTGTTAAATTTCAAAACAATTGGATGTAAAATACAGCTTCTATAGGGCTAAAGGGCCAAATCGGATGTAACATATATATGGGAGCTATAGCTAAATCTGAACCGATTTTCAAATAGCTAAATCTGAAATTAAGCAATGTTTGTCAATGGATCAAGAAACTCTACCATGCGAAATTTCAAAATAATTGGATGTAAACTACAGCTTCTATAAGCCAAATCGGACGAAACATATATATGGGAGCTATAGCTAAATCTGAACCGATTTTCTTCAAAGTGACCATTGTTGGTCCATGAATCAAGAAACTCTACTATGCTAATTTTCAAAAAGATTGGATGTAAACTACAGCATTTATAGGGTTAAAGGCCAAATTGTGCGAACAATATATATGGGATCTAAAACTAAATCTAAACCGATTTTCTTCAAATTGAGCAATGATTGTCCATGGATCAAGAAACTTTACCATGCTAAATTTCAAAACAATTGAATGTAAAACACAGCTTCTATAGGGCTAAAGGACCAAATCGGACGAAATATATATATGGGAGCTATATCTAAATCTGAAGCGATTTCAACCAATTTCAATACGGTTTTTCCAGGTGCGAATGACACCTAACTGCAAAACAACTGCACGATCGGAGTGCAATTGCGACCTGTGCTCAACGAACAACATATGATGAACAGACGGAAGGGCAGACATGGTTAAGTTAGTGATTCTGAATCGATCGGTACACTTTAAAGTTGGTTTAGCTGTAGTATTTCTAGGTGTTACAAACATCTGCCATGAAAATGAAACTTTTAATACCCTGGACCACTATGTGGTAGGTGAGCAGGTAGCGTACTCGCCCATGAGTTGGGGTTCGTGGGTTCATTTCCCACCAGAGGTTCTGGTCTACCGCTACAAAATCTAGCCACATGGTCTTTGTAAGCCGGCTTTTTCCTGGACCATAAAATTAGAATGTAAATTTGCTTTGCATTGTAATTCATATAAATAAATTTCGAAAAAAACAGTTAACACTTTTTCGAAATATATATATCGGGTTTGTCAATATGAGCGCTACAAAAGTTTTTTTTTTAAATAAAACAAAAACGGTGTTGGATATCAATGAAATTCTTTATTCCTGTGAAAGTTCGTTCGATGCCATTATGTATGGAACTACATTTCTTTTGCATGGCCACCACGGGCACGCTTGTAGAAGTCCAGAAGCTGAACCCAATTTTCGACGGTTTTCAAGCATAAATCGGCCGATACTGCTGCAATTTCACGTTCGATATTCGTACGAAGTTCATCAATCGTCGCTGGCGTGTTGGCATAGACCATAGACTTGACGTAGCCCCACAGGAAAGAGTCTAACAGCGTCAAATCGCACGACCGAGGCGGGCAATCGACTGGACCATTTCGTGAGATAACACGTTCTCCAAACATGGTTTCCAATAAATTGATTGTGGCATTCGCTGTGTGGCTTGTGGCCCCGGCCTGTTGGAACCACATGTCCTCCAAGTCCATATCATCCAATTGGGGCCAAAAATATTCGGTTATCATTGAACGGTAGCGATTCCCATTCATAGTAACGTGCCGGTCTTGATCATCACGGAAGAAGTACGGCCCAATGACGCCGCCGGCACATAAACCGCACCAAACCGTAATTTCTTCGGGATGCAATGATGACTCATGGAGTACGTGTGGATTGCTGTCTGACCAATAACGCATATTTTGTTTATTGACGAAGCCATTCAGCAGAAATGAGAAATGATTTTTCGATTTTTCGCCCTCTTAACATTGAGGCCACTGACTCCGAATTTCGTTAGTAAATTTTAATAATTTCGACTCGTTGTTGGCTCGTATATCTTTCCATCATGAAATGGCAAACCTTACTGAAGAGAAATGTCAAAAGAGCGACAAAAAATATTGCGTCGTTTGCTGTCCCTGTCGGTCTACTGTTGTAGCGTCCCTGTTGAAAAACCATTTATTACGAGTATATACCCAAGTTTGTTTCAATTTATTTTCATGAAATTGTTTAACTTCATTTTTATAGCCTCCACCATAGAATGGAGGGTATGTTCATTGTGTCACTCCGTTTGTTACACCTCTAAATATTGTTCTGAGACCCCATAAAGTATATATATTCTGAATCGTCTTTAAAATCTAAGACAATTTAGCCATGTCAGTCTGTCCGTCCGTCTGTGGTAATCACGCTACAATCTATAATACTTGAGCTAGGTGGCTGAAATTTGGGACATATACGTCTTATATCTGCAGGTAGGTTGGGATTGCAAATGGACAATATCGGTCCAATTTTGGATATATCCCCCATATATGGCATCTCCCCGATTTGACTTCTTAACGTCATAGAGGCCACAAATGTCAACTGGTCGGGCTGAAAATTGGTAACTGGGGTTTATTTATACTCGGTATCCTTCACACGAGCATCGGTAGTCATAGGTCCATGTTTTTATGTAGCCCTTATACAAAGGTCCCTCTAAATTTGACTTCTTAACGCCACAAAAACCTCAAATTTCAACGAATTGGGCTATAATTTGGTATATTGAGTTTACTAGTACCCGTTATCATTCACGTGCGATCCATGGTGGAGGGTATATAAGATTCGGCATGGCCGAACTTAACGCTTTTACATGTTTTTAATTGAAAAGACACAACTTTGTCTAGTTGTTCGATTTTGAATTATCTAATTGTTTTACCCTACACCACACTGTGGTACAGGGTATTATGACTTTGTGCCTTTGTTTGTACCAACCAAAAGGAGAAGAGATAGACCCATTGTTTATTATACCGATCGACTTGTAATCACTTTATGAGTCGATTTAGCTATGTCCGTCTGTCTGTCTGTAGATGTATTCTTGTAATCAAAGTACAGGTCGCAATTATGATCCGATCTCAACGAAACTTTGCACATGTCTTTCTTTAGTCCCAAGGACGATCCCTATTGAATTTGGTTAAAATCAGGTCAGATTTACATATAGCTCCCATATATATGTACATCCGATTTGGCATATATGCACTTTATAAGCAAAATTTTTTAACCGATTTGTACAAAAATTGACAGAGAGTAGTCTCGTGATACACTTAGATACAATACCAAATTTTGGGGGAAATCGGTTCAGATTTAGATATAGCCCCCATATATATGTTAGCCCGATTTGACATGTAAGCGATGTAGAAACTGTATTTTATATCCGATCCGTATAAAATTACGAAACTCGGCAGAAAGAGGTTTCTTATTACATGAAGGAATACTGCCAAATTCGGAGAAAATCGGTTCAGATTTAGATATTGCCCCCATACATATGTTACCCCCGATTTGAAATTCAAGCGCTGTAGAAACTGTATTTTATATCCGATCAGTATAAAATTCGACAGAAAGAGGTTTCTATTTTACATGAATGAGTATTCAGGGAAAAATCGGTTCAGATTTATATATAACCTCAATAGATATGTTTCTCCTGATTTGAAACGAATATTGCTTAATTTAGCGATTATCGATTCAGAATTAGATATATCCACATATCTATGGTCTTACCCATTTACCAATTATTCCAAATTATTATCGCAATGGGCCTTATCGCATTGTTAGGGAGGTGTAGGGTATTATATAGTCGGCCCCGCCCGACTTTCTGCCTTTCCTTACTGGTTTTAGCATTGTTCCTTTACCTACTACAAGTTACTACATTTACCATTTTTACTAGTTTTACTTCAAAAAGCGTTCCTTTACTCAAAAAACTAGTAAAAATAGTAGACAATTTAGAGAGAACATCCAAAACGTTTTTCTCTTTTACTACTTTTTTACTAGTTTGAACTCGACAAATTTTTCCGAGTAAAAGTAGTAGCTTTCAAAATACATTGAAAGTAATATAACAGCAAATTCAAATAGAAGAAATGTGTCTGTGCTTGCTATTTTTAACAGATTTCCGTTCCCGTGCTTTTTAAAAATATGTTCACTCAGAGAGAATTTTGAATTATTTCTCTTTTGCTAGTTTTACTATTAAAAAAGTAAAGGAACAAATCTATAAATTTGGTTTTGTCTTACTCTTTCAGAAAAAAAATATCAAATCGATTAACATTTGAATGTACCATTTTCACAGGATCACCTTAATATACGAGTATATGGCAATTTTAAGCAAATAATTCAAACGAAATAACTGAATTTAAAAGGTATTTTTCATTAAAAATAATCTACTAAATCGATACATCGGAATAATGTACATTTTGAAAACATTTCTTTTCCGAAACTCCACCCTAATAACCACCCCTGACAATTACATAATTTCAAAATGGCACAACAACAGCAACACTTTTTCAACTTTCACACTTAAATGCTTCTGAAATGGCATTTTCATTTTTAGCCAAGGCCTTATTAAACAAATCAATAAAATTAATATAAATTGTGAACATTCAAATAGTACGGGCAAATACCCACACACTAGCATACAAATGCATACATTTATATTTACATACACACACATTTGTATGCGTTTAAATACACCAATCCATGGATGTTGTATGAGAGTGAGTGTATGACATACAAACGCATAAACATTTCGATATTTGCCAAAGGTGATAAAAATTCATTAAATTTAATGATATTAAATAATAAAAATGTTTAATAGCATCATTTCAGGATTCACACGAACACAAGCGCAATTACACTCTCTCTCTCTCTCACACTCTCGGTGGTCCTTAATAATAATAATAATTGTGACTTACTGACTGTAAGTGTCATTGCAGAGGTGCGTAATTGAGTGAAATGCCGAGGGATGTGCTGGAAAATTGTGATAAATTTAAAAAAATATTTTTATTGAAGTTTGTAGAAATTACTAGAAATTCGTACCATAAGAATATTTGACATTTACGAGATTATTGTTAAGATTCTAATCCATCTTTTATGTAATTTCATTTTTTAGAAATTAAGAGGTATTCCCTAGCTAATTTATAAAAAAAAATTAAATGTGGTCATGGTTAAAGTTGGTGTAGTATTATTAAAAATGATAAATTTAAAATAATGTATTTTTAACTAAAATAATGTATTTTACCTAAAATAATGTATTTTTTGTAAGTTGGCGGATTCTATATATGTATATCAACCTCAATCAATTATTTTTTTTATGTGAATGTTTGCACACATCTTTAGGAAATGATAAAGGCTATCGTGGTAAAAGTAGATGTGGGGTTATACAAAAATTATAAATCTAGGACAAAATTACCGCAGATGAATGAAACAGTATTTTTTGAAAATAAGGGGACTTAGTATAAACTTCTTTTTGGCAAAATTGCACACATTTTTAGGAAATACTAAAGGATATCGTGGTAAAAGTAGACGAGGCGTTATACAAAAATTATAAATCTAGGAAAAAAATCACCGCAGATGAATGAAACAGTATTTTTTGAAAATTAGGGGACTTAGTATGAACTTCTTTTTGGAAAAATTGCCATGTTTTCTCCCTCACGAAGTATTTGTCATTACATACGATTATCAGGAATTCCCTGATAAAGATAATATTCTCCCATAAATGTTTTTTTGTTTTGTTTTATCTTATTTTGTTTGCATTGAAATGTAAGTTTTATTTTCTTTACAATTTCTAAGCTCGAATATTTTCAGTGGCATCAAATCATCCCAATATAAAAATTTTAACACTTGCGGGGGAGATACGAAAAGACGTTGGCCAATATGGCCCATCTACTCCACCATCAACTCAGCCTGAGACAAAAAAAAACAGTAATACAGTACAAAACATGATTTTGGAACTCAATTCTGAGAATTGAACGTGAAAGTAGCCCCAAAAAAAGAACTTTTGCATCATTCGTTTAGTCAAATTGGCCCAACTAATAACACTATGCAACAAATTAATACTTTTAATACATTTCACACATTTCTTATTCTTCTTTTTTAAAGAAGGTTTGTTTTTCTGTTTAACAGAAAACAAAAACAACGATCTCGAACTCAATATTCAAAAACAAAACTATGAAAAGTCACAACAGATCGAATAACAAAAACAAACAACAATAATTAATACTTTTTTTAAAAATACACAGACCTGACTGTATAGGTTCGATTCTACAACCAAAGGGTAGTATAACCCTATACCCGCTCTGTCGAATTTGGTGACCTATTTTTTTATGGGCCTCCAAAATTTCTGAAAATAAGTGGGCCCCTCGAAAAGGTGTCATCAGCTTTTGTCCAACAGCTAATTCACACTTGGTAATACCGCTTAACAATATCTGGCAATAATGTAGCCATGAATATGCTGAACAAAGTTTCTTAACATTTTATGCAAAAAAAAAATCCCGCATTTTTTTACTTTTTTCAGCATAACTTTGAGGGACTCGTAAATTTGGCACTAACAATATTTGGAAAAATTGTACCCAAGGTAAATCTGAACAACTTTTGTCAACACATCAGTACAATCTGAACGTGTCTAGGAACCATACATAGCATAAAAAGACCACATTGTTCCCGAAAAATTTTAGTATGTATTTCACTATTTTGTAACTCTATAACAAAAATATTTTTTTTTGGTGTAGGGTATGTTCAGCAACTTTGTAGAAAATAGTAAGGCCAATATTATTGTGGAACATATTAACATATAACGCTCCCCCATATAACTGTAAATTTTGGCCCTATTTTAACAATCGAAATGTTCTAGAAAAATGTTGGCCATAAAATTTTACTTTATATGTATCAGAACACACCAAAGCCCAAAACTCAACACAAACACCAAAAAAGGTCAAATTCCAGTCAAAACCCCTCCTTGGCCTATTCGTGCAGCAATGTTAGTCATACGACCTCTTGTTCGAAGCAATAACGATACCAGTAATGAGCGTTTTTGACTGGAATTTTGCCTTTTTTTTGTTTTTGTGTAAAGTTTATGTCTGCCAAATATGGTTAGAGCAAAATTACGAGTGCCTGGAAGTTATGCTGAAAAAAGTAAAAAAATATATATTTTCCCTTCACTTTTGAGGCTCATAAAAAAACCAGTAAGGAAAGGCAGAAAGTCGGGCGGGGCCGACTTTATAATACCCTACACCTCCCTAACAATGCGAAAAGGGTCATTGCGATAATAATTTGGAATAATTGGTAAATGGGTAAGAACATATATATGTGGATATATATAATTCTGAATCGATAGTCCCTAAATTAAGCAATATTCGTTCCTAAATTGAGAAACATCTTTCTGGAGAATTTTTTAATGATCGGAAGTAAAGTACAACTTCTATAGCGCTTTGTAACAAAATCAGGAGGAACATATATATGGAGGTTATATATTAATCTGAATCGATCTTCCCTGAATACTCATTCATGTAAAATAGAAACCTCTTTCTGTCGAATTTCGTACTGATCGAATATAAAAAACAGTCTCTACAGCGCTTACATGTCAAATCGGGGCGAACATATATATGGGGGCTATATCTAAATCTGAACCGATTTTCTCCGAATTTTGCAGTATTCCTTCATGTAATAAGAAACCTCTTTCTGCCGAATTTCGCTGTGATCGGATATAAAATACAGTTTCTACAGCGCTTACATGTCAAATCGGGGGTAACATATATATGGGGGCTATAGCTAAATCTGAAGCGATTTTCTCCGAATTTGGCAGTATTCCTTCATGTTATAAGAAACCTCTTTCTGCCGAATTTCGTACTGATCGGATATAAAATACAGTTTCTACAGCGCTTACATGTCAAATCGGGGGTAACATATATATGGGAGGTATATGTAAATCTGAACCGATTTTAATCAAATTCAATAGGGATCGTACTTGGGCCCCCAAGAAAGATATGTGTAAAGTTTCGTTGAGATCGGACCATGATAGCGACCTGTACTTTGATTACAAGAATACAGACAACCGACAGACAGAGAGACGGACATAGCTTAATCGACTCGGAAGGTGATTACTAATCAATCGGTATAATATACAATAGGTCTATCTCTTCTCCTTTTGGGTGTTACAAACAAATGCACAACGTCATAATACCCTGTACCACAGTGTGGTGTAGGATATAAACGCGCTCGTTTAGTATATAACATATGGAATAATCAATATTTCACTAAATTTTGACCCTTCTTTGGGGAGGAACTCGAAGTAGTGTTGTGACCAACATAGTCCATCTTTGACCTTAGTCTGAGAAAAAAATGACATACCAAATTTTAATTCTAATTCGAAAGTTTTTGTGCGCTCCAACCAGACGGACAGGCTGACGGACATTGCTAATGACTTAAAATGGACCAAAACGGATTTCCGCCAAATATTTTTGGTATCTCTTAGGTCACTCCATCGATGTGTTAGACTTTTGGCCCGCAGCATCTGACACAAACAAGGATATAGTTCACAGTAGAGGGGGTATAAACTATGAATTTTGGTGAAATTTCAACAAAAAGGCATTGTTTTCTTCGTTAGGAAGCTAGCTCTTAAAATACTGAAAAAACGATTTTTTGGTGAATTTTTTCTGCCGGGATACACGTTAAATTAAAGGAAATTATGGGGACTAAATATGTTGCTAATGGAACTTTCATGTGGAAACAGAAGTTTAGTAACTTTCGTTGAAACAATTAGAAAAAAGTTGTTTTTAAAAAATAAAACATTTTTAGTCCTCATTATTTCTCTTTAATTTAACGTGTATCACGGCATTATCGAGCATATAATATGGTCCAAATATTAAAGGAACCTTCCACAAAAATTTAAATTTTAAAGAAAATTTTTTTGCCATATAAAAAATTGTTAATATTTTTTTCGTTTTTAGAACTCCATATTACACCAGAATATGTTATACGCAGCCCTTCGACATTAGCCCTTCGAATTTAGTTGCATTAAGTAACACGCTAAAATTTTATAAATGTATATATATATCAATTTAATTTCTTTAACTCACTCTTATTAAGAATCAATCCAAAGATTTCTTACCTGAAAAGAGAAAACATACATTTAATAAATATTTGTTTAGATATCGGAAAGTTTTCAAGGATATACGAGTATAAAATACTAGATACATAATATCAACAAAAATCAATAAAATAATATAAAACAAGTAAAAACGTTAAGTTCGGCCATGCCGAATTTTATATACCCTCCACCATGGATAGCATGTGAACTCACAAAATAACTCAAACCTAAAGAAAACCAGTAGGGAAAGGCATAAAGTCGGGCGGGACCGACTATATAATACCCTACACCTCCCAAGCAATGCGATAAGGCCCATTGCGATAATAATTTGGAATAATTGGTAAATGGGTAAGAACATATATATGTGGATATATCTAATTCTGAACCGATAATCGCTAAATTAAGCAATATTCGTTTCAAATCAGGAGAAACATATCTATGGAGGTTATATATAAATCTGAACCGATTTTTCCCTGAATACTCATTCATGTAAAATAGAAACCTCTTTCTGTCGAATTTTATACTGATCGGATATAAAATACAGTTTCTACAGCGCTTGAATTTCAAATCGGGGGTAACATATGTACGGGGGCTATATCTAAATCTGAACCGATTTTCTCCGAATTTGGCAGTATTTCTTCATGTAGAAGGAAACCTCTTTTTGCCGAAGTTCGCACTGATGGGATATAAAATAACATTTTTACAGCGCTTACATGTGAAATCGGGGGTAACGTTTATATGGGGGCTATATCTAAATCTGAACCGATTTCTTCCAAATTTAGCAGTGTTCATTCATATAATAAGAAACCTCTTCCTGCCGAATTTCATACTGATCGGATATAAAATAACATTTTTACAATGCTTACACTTCAAATCGGGGGTAACGTATATATGGGGGCTATATCTAAATCTGAAACGATTTATTCCAAATTTAACGGTGTTCATTCATATGATAAGAAACCTCTTTCTGCCGAATTTCACACTAATCGGATATAAAATAAAGTTTTTACAGCGCTTACATGTCAAATCTGGGGTAACATATATATGGGGGCTATATCTAAATCTGAACCGATTTTTACCAAATTCAATAGGGATCGTCCTTGGGCCAAATAAAACATATGTGTAAAGTTTCGTCGAGATCGGACCATAATTGCGACCTGTACTTTGATTACAAGAATACAGACGGACATAGCTAAATCAACTCAGAAAGTAATTCTAAGTCGATCGGTATAATAAACGATGGGTCTATTTCTTCTCCTTTTGGGTGTTTCAAACAAATGCACAAAGTTATAATACCCTGTACCACAGTGTGGTGTAGGGTATAAAAATACACAAAAATATATTAGATGAGAACAGTAGGAATCAGAAAAAGTTGGATGCTATGTAAGGGAGCTATATCTAAATATGGACCGATATCGCCCATTTGCAATCCCAAACAACATGCAACTATAAGAAATATTTATACCAAATTTTATCGACCTAGCTCTATTATTACGGACTATAGCGTGATTACAATAGACGGACGGGCGGACATGGCTAAATCGTCTTAGAATTTTACGATGATTAAGAATATATATACTTTATGGGGTTTCAGATCAATATTTAGAGGTGTTACAAACGGAGTGACAAAACGAATATACCCCCATCCTATGGTGGAGGGTATACAAATATCTCAAGCTTAATTTTTGAAGTAGCAATAGCTTGCTAAACCTATTATAATTGAAAAATCATTTTTCCTGCCTTTTCAAACTACACCCCGGGTGACAAAATAAATATGTATGCTTAAATAAACACACATACACAAATATTTTTGCATGTTAATATATAGCGAATAAAAAAATGTAAAATAAATAATAATCTGACATTATTCATTTTGATTATGGTAATTGTTAAACGATTGTCGGGGTTAAATATATGTGTATATACATTGAAATATTCACTTCCCCAGTAGGAATCAGAAGGACACGTACCATCAGCAGACAATAAAATAACAATAACAAGAAGCACGGCAATAACATAATTATATTTTAAGTACAGATTTTCATTTGTATCTATGTATGTACATAGCTGCACAATTATGCGGTGATCATTATAGAGGATTAAATGGTTTAAAAATAACGATTGGTTCGAATGCGAAATAATATATATGTAATGGATATTTGACTATATAAAATGACTTGGTCAATGGCAAACATTTTGAAATTGTCCAGGATCCTTTGTTTATAAAAAAAGTTTTCAGTAAAAAAATACAAGAACGGAAGTCTAGACAACAGCACTAACATATTTTCTAAAGTGCTCACATTCAAATATTTCTATTTCATAAGAGGTTAACTTGATTTTGGAATTTCATACAGGGTGGCGCAGAATATGCTATATGGTTTATATCTTTTCTATTTATGCGATTATTATAATTTTTTTTAAAGTACAGTATTTTATTGGGAATTGGAGTTTTTTGCAATTAGCTTTGAAAAATTATATCCTGTAAAACCATTTTCTGCTTCGCACATACGTGCTCTTTTTAACATATTTTCTATAACTTTTCGCAAAATTTCCCTCACCTTGAGTCCAAAAAAAATATTAGTAAATTTATTAATATTTTTATATTAATAAAGTTATTATCAATTTATATTGCCTTTAATATCTTTAAAGTATGTACCGGTATTTAAGTTCAAATCTGTTTACTTTTGGTACAAAATGGTCCATTTGTGTGGGAGGTACCAAAAGGGGCGTGCCAATTACGGCCACTTTTCTCTAGACCCTAGGTACTATAAAAGCATTGCATTGCACGGAATTTCAAGTGTTTTTATGCACTGGTATTAAAGATAAAAGTTGTTTACTTTTGGTACAAAAAGGTCAATTTGTGTGGGAGGTACCAACAGGAGCGTGGCAATAGTGCCTAGTTTTCACTGTATTGTAGGTACTATTAAACCATTATACTGTACAAAATTTCAAGTCTTTGTATGCACTGGTAATAAAGTTATAAGCTTTTAACTTTTGGCCAAATTTTAAGTCAAACGGTTACTCCTTTCGAGAGTTATCGTGCGCACCAGTCAGACAGACGGACGGACGGATATTGCTCATTCGACTTAAAATGACCCAAAACGGATATTCGCCGAACATACTTAGGGTCTTAGGTCACTCCTTCAATGTGTTACACTTTTGGTTCGTAGCAAATGATATATACCCTCCTCTCTAAGGTGAGGGGATAATGAAAAAGAAAGTATTCCTCTTACTACTTAAAGTTAAGAATATTTACTTATTATTAAGTAAATTATCTTCACTTTAAGTTTGAAATGATGTTAATTTAACGATTGGAACATTTAAGCTGAAATAAAGTTCATAATGTAAAAGTTTTTGTGCCAAAGGTGTTCTCATATTTAAATCAAGTACATTTCATTATTAAAATTAAGAAGAGAGTGTTCTTAATATTAAGTACATTTTCTTTATTTTAAAGATTACATATAGACAAATTCCTAATTTTCTGACAAAAATGTCCTAATATTTAAAATAAGCGTATTTATTGTTAGAAATGCAGAAAATTTTCTTAACATTTAAAAAATTTTCACAATTCTTTAAAACAAGTACATTTCATTATTAAAATAAAGGAGAAAGTTTTCTTAATATTAAGTAACTTGTCTATATTTTAAAATGAACAATTCCTAATTTTAAGACAAAAATGTCCTAAAAATTTAAAATGAGTGTTAAAAGTTGAGACAAATTTCATAATATAAAAAAATTCTTAATCTAAGACATGAAATGCCTTTCTTAATGATTATAGCGAAAGTACGTGCATAATTCTTGCGCTACAGATGTCCTACGAGTAATATTAAATATAGATACATTATATTCCTAAAATTCAGTAAACTTACTTTAGATTAAATAAATTGTCTTAATTATGAGTACGCAATGTCTTTATTTTAAAGATTGTTAAAACTTTTTTGTATATGTTTACAATTTTTTATAGCAGGGATTGACACACTCATACAACCTTATGAGTGTACATATGTGTATGCGATGCGGCCTCTCTCAATGCATTTTAAAAATACGAGAATTAATTTTTTTTATTGTGTTTGCTCTCACATAGCACATAGGTGCTTGAGAGTATGTAGGTGCTAAAGAGCCGCCCATGCGCGCTGTTTTGCCAAGCTCTGCTTTAAAGTCTTGTTTTTATAAAGTCGTATTGCATTGAAAGCTTCAAATTAGAATTAGCTCCCTTTCAATTCCGTAGAGATGACATTTAGCTGATGAAGCAGCCAATTATTTTTTCTCCACTTTTGTTACCCTCCGCTACAAGTTTCCCTTAAATTGATTTGTTGCTCTTCCTTTTCAAAGTCTTAGTGCCATTTTCCCATAATCATTATTTGGTGATTACAACTCCATAACGACAATTTAACTTCAATCTGAAGCATTTTCCCGGTGTGAACCGCCAACATTGCGATATGTGTGAGTGCTTTAACCCTTATTAGGACTCAAGAATAACGTGTGACCATTTTTGGCATAATCCTTAATCAGCTGCCGCTGCCATTGTCCCATAACAGGCTTTCTAAAATTACATTTTCCTTCGTATGCGTTTTTTCTTGTTTTTGAATACTTGACGTGTCGCCGTTACGTTTCGTTATCGCAAATCCGGGCAATCTGCTTATCCTCGATGTAATGTGATGCCAAACTAAACAAACATGAGAAGGAGGACGAGCATGAGGCAAAGGGCGACGAATGCAAAACTGAAAAAAACTCTTCATTTATGATTAAAATCTCAAAGCGTACATTGACTTCCTTCCGTCGGCTCGGTGTGACTTGCCTTGAATGAGTGAGTGAGTGGCTGACGTTGGCCTCCCCTGGCCACGAGTTGCATGCAGATGGCCTGTCAAAATGACACATGAAGAGGCCTATGTCTTCTGGATGCCAAATCAGTGATAAGTCATCGATGATTATTATAGGCCGTCAGTCAGTCATTCGCTTAGTCAGTTGCCAGTAACAAGAGCCGGAAAGGAAGCACAGACGGACAGACGGACAGAAAAATCATGCATTTCGTTATGGAAAAACAATACAAATCGCTTACAAAAGGGGTCTTAAGAGCGCTACACAACAACAGGGAGTTGAGGGTGCATTGTTTGTTTTACACACACACACAGACATTTCAATATCCTTTTTACCCTGGCCTCCTGGCCTTATGGCTTTAGCCTTGCTTTGCCTTGCACTCGCCGAGTTATTGCGTGATGACTCTCGTTTTTAGTTTCTGTTTTTTTGTTGCGTTCCATGAAGGTAACATTGAACGGGAGGGCGAATTGATTGGCATCGGAAATTGAAGTACTTTTATTAATTTTTTCGCAATTGTGTGAGAAAATTTTTCTGTTGCTTGTATGTGTATGTTATCTCGGCTTTCTCTTTGGGTTTCCGGGCATTATTGGCGTTTTCCATCGAACGGAAACGTAGAATTTCATTACAAAGGCCCTTTTGTGGATGTTGAGAGCGAGCGAGCAGCAAAGGCTGTAATCTAAGGCCATCTCATCGTGATGTCAAGCCACCAAACTTAACGCAATTTAATCAAAAAATCTCACCAAGCATTCCATGATACATCCAATTCAACTTGAAACGTGTGTTGCGTTTTAGTATTCGATTGGAAAAGTTAGATATCGCTAACGAGCTGCGTGGCAAAATTGTTTGATTTCGATGAGAAGAGATGAGATAACCGAAACGCCCGGGCAAGTGATTAGACGAGTCCAATATTAATTGAAATGTGGTTGACGTTTAAGTGGCAATTGTGGCCAAGGAAAAAACAATAATAAAGGAGGAGGAACCCAGGACATGAACAAAACCATCTGTTGAGTTCCAGGGGCAGGATATTATGAATGAGCGGATATTAAGAATATAACTAAGAAAATTTACATTTTAGCATTAAATTGAATTAGGGCATAAATTGAATTAGGACTCAGAGAAACCCCTGAGGTCGTCTCTAGTATATACGAGTATGAAGACCTCAGAGGTCGACTCTAGTGTAACGGAAAACCTCAAAGGTCGACTCTAGTGTAACGGAAAACCTCAAAGGTCGACTCTAGTATAGAAGAAGACCTCAGAGGTCGACGCTAGTATAGAAGAAGACCTCAGAGCTGGACTCTAGTATAGAGGAAGACCACAGAGGTCGACTCTAGTATAGAGGAAGACCTCAGAGGTCGACTCTAGTATAGATGAAGACCTCAGAGGTCGACTCTAGTATAGAGGAAGACCTCAGAGGTCGACTCTAGTATAGATGAAGACCACAGAGGTCGACTCTAGTATAGAGGAAGACCTCAGAGGTCGACTCTAGTATAGAGGAAGACCTCAGAGGTCGACTCTAGTATAGAGGAAGACCTCAGAGGTCGACTCTAGTATAGAGGAAGTCCTCAGAGGTCGACTCTAGTATAGAGGAAGACCTCAGAGGTCGACTCTAGTATAGAGGAAGACCTCAGAGGTCGGCTTTTGTATAGAGGAAGTCCTCAGAGGTCTACTCTTGTATAGAGGAAGACTCTAGTATAGGGGAAGACATAGTATAGATTCGACTATAGTATAGAGGAAGACCTCTGAGGTCTTCTCTAGTATAGAGGAAGACCTATGAGGTCTTCTCTAGTATAGAGGAAGACCTCTGAGGTCTTCTCTAAGATAAATGAAGACCTCTGAGGTCTTTTCTTGTATAGATGAAGACCTCTGAGATCTTCTCTAGTATAGATGAAGACCTCTGAGGTCTTCTCTAGTATAGATGAAGACCTCTGAGGTCTTCTCTAGTATAGATGAAGACCTCTGAGGTCTTCTCTAGTATAGATGAAGACCTCTGAGGTCTTCTCTAGTATAGATGAATGCCTTTGAAGTCCTTTCTAGTATAGATGAAGACTTTTGAGGTCCTCTCTAGTACAGATGAACTCTCTGAGGTCTTCTCTAGTATAGATGAACTCTCTGAGGTCTTCTCTAGTATAGGTGAAGACCTCTGAGGTCTTCTCTAATATAGATGAGACCTCTGAGGACTTCTCTAGTATAGATGAATACCTCAGAGGTCTTCTCTAGTATAGATAAAAATCCTCTAAGGTCCTCTCTAGTATAGATGAAGACCTTTGAGGTCTTCTCTAGTATAGATGAAGACCTTTGAGGTCTTCTCTAGTACAGAGGAAGACCTCAGAGGTCGACTCTAGTATAGAGGAAGACCTCAGAGGTCGACTCTAGTATAGAGGAAGACCTCAGAGGTCGACTCTAGTATAGAAGAAGACCTCAGAGGTCGACTCTAGTATAGAGGAAGACCTCAGAGGTCGACTCTAGTATAGAGGAAGACCTCAGAGGTCGACTCTAGTATAGAGGAAGACCTCAGAGGTCGACTCTAGTATAGAGGAAGACCTCAGAGGTCGACTCTAGTATAGAGGAAGACCTCAGAGGTCGACTCTAGTATAGAGAAAGACCTCAGAGGTCGACTTTAGTATAGATGAATACCTCAGAGGTCGACTTTAGTATAGATGAATACCTCAGAGGTCGACTTTAGTATAGATGAAGACCTCTGAGGACTTCTAGTATCGATTAAGGCATCTGAAGTCTTCTCTAGTATAGATGAAGACCTCTGAGGTCGTCTCTAGTATAGATGGCGACCTCTGAGGCCTTCTCTAGTATACATGACGACCTCTGAGGTATTCTCTAGTATAGATGATTGTCTTTGAAGTCTCTATTATAGATGAAGACTTTTGAGGTCTTCTCTAGTATAGATGAACCCTCTGAGGTCTTCTCTAGTATAGATGAAGGCCTCTGAGGACTTCTCTAGTATCGATTAAGGCCTCTGAGGTCTTCTCTAGTATAGATGAAGACCTCTGAGGTCTTCTCTAGTATAGATGAAGACCTCTGAGGTCTTCTCTAGTATAGATGAAGACCTCTGAGGTCTTCTCTAGTATAGATGAAGACTTCTGAGGTCTTCTCTAGTATAGATGAAGACCTCTGAGGTCTTCTCTAGTATAGATGAAGACCTCTGAGGTCTTCTCTAGTATAGATGAAGACCTCTGAGGTCTTCTCTAGTATAGATGAAGACCTCTGAGGTCTTCTCTAGTATAGATGAAGACCTCTGAGGTCTTCTCTAGTATAGATGAAGACCTCTGAGGTCTTCTCTAGTATATATGAAGACCTCTGAGGTTTTCTCTAGCATAGATGAAGACCTCTGAGGTCTTCTCTAGTATATATGAAGACCACTGAGTTTTCTCTAGTATAGATGAAGACCTCTGAGTTTTCTCTAGTATAGATGAAGACCTCTGAGGTCTTCTCTAGTATAGATGAAGACCTCTGAGGTCTTCTCTAGTACAGATGGAAACCTCTGAGGTCTTCTCTAGTATATATGAAGACCTCTGAGGTTTTCTCTAGCATAGATGAAGACCTCTGAGGTCTTCTCTAGTATATATGAAGACCACTGAGTTTTCTCTAGTATAGATGAAGACCTCTGAGTTTTCTCTAGTATAGATGAAGACCTCTGAGGTCTTCTCTAGTATAGATGAAGACCTCTGAGGTCTTCTCTAGTACAGATGGAAACCTCTGAGGTCTTCTCTAGTATAGATGAAGACCTCTGAGGTCTTCCCTAGTATAGATGAAGACCTATGAGTGCTTCCTTTGTATAGATGAAGACCTCTGAGGTCTTCCCTAGTATATATGCAGACCTCTGAGGTCTTCCCTATTATATATGCCGACCTCTGAGGTCTTCTCTAGTATAGGTGAAGTGCCTTTAACGTCGGCTTTGGAATAGGGAAAAGTTCTGAAGATTTCGCTGGTAGAGTGAAATCCTTCAAGGTCGACCTTCTTATTGAGTAGGTCTCTGAATTGGCCTCTAGTATAGAATTCTGCTCTAGTTTCTTGCTGACGTTTTTCACATTTGAAAAATTTTAAATTTTCATGCCCACTTTACATCACTGTGTAATATTCCTAATGTCACACCCTCTTACCAAAGTCTCTTACAACTGTCTATCCAGGAAACATAATCTACAAATACTAATCTGACAGTCTCATATACATATAAAATAAGCAGCCCTATGCTAAAGTCAGATTTCGGGTGATATGAAACCCAATAAACTGATTTCAGCATAATGTCATTCAATAAAATAATATAAAAATCTGTTCTTTCGTACAAAACAAGCAAACACACTTCATCTCCTTTTTCGGGCGAAACTCTCCCCTGTCATAATTTATGACAGAAAAATTACAGATGGAAAACAGTCGTAGTCGCCGTCATTGTCGTCGTCCTTCTCGTCATACCAAATTGGATTTGTGTCTTATATCGAAAACAAGTGAAAACAACATCCTGACACATTGTACTCGACTCGACTCCCGGTCCAATCGATATGTACAATGTGTGGCACTGGGTTTTTATTGAATTTTTTGTATGCAAAATATTGTTTACCGAAAAAAATATGAAATATGAAAAGATTTTCTACTGAAATAAATAAATATTACTTAAGGGAGGGAGAAATTCAGTCGACTTGTGCTAGGAAAGGGGGACTGCCTTGTTAGGCAATCCATTGAAAATTACCCTCTTCTGATTGCTTCTGGACTGCCTTTGCCCTAGAAAAGGGTGTCAATTGCTCGTAAATTTCATAGCAATGTTTTCCAAGTTTACGGCGAAGACTCTTCACACTTCACTTTGGCAACATTTCCCAGTCAATGACATCAATGTCATGTCAACATGTTACAAAACCCCCACTCCCCCCTCCCACAAGGAAAATAGCCCACAATATTTATAGGATTTGTGGAGCGCAATTTTCTTCTATAACACATTTACATTTTATATTCATATTCGTTTTTGCGTTCGATTTTAGGAAAATATGTTGAAATTTTCTTAGGGTCTGTGTAATGGCAGACTTTGTAGTCGCTTATTTCATAAGAAAAACACCGAAACTGTAGTGATGAATAACTTTGCGCCTAACATTGAATATGCTGAAGATTTTCTAAGGAACATGAAAAATAGGCAAAAAATGCCAGAAATGTATCAAAACAACAACAAGGTCAAATTTGTGATTTGCAATCATAAAGAAGTCGAACTTAATATGATAGTAAATCTGATTAATAAAAACAAACATAACCAGTAAGGAAAGGCAGAAAGTCGGGCGGGGCCGACTATATAATACCCTACACCTCCCTAACAATGCGATAAGGGTCATTGCCAAAATAATTTGGAATAATTGGTAAATGGGTAGAAACGTATTCTAATTCTGAAACGATAATCGCTATATTAAGCAATATTCGTTCCTAAAGTGAGAAACATCTTTCTGGAATATTTTAATGATCGGAAGTAAAATACAACTTCTATAGCGGTTTGATACCAAATCAGGAGGAACATATATATGGAGCTTTAATGTAAATCTGAACCGATCTTCCCTGAATACTTATTCATGTAAAAAGACCTCCTTCTGTCGAATTTCGTACTGATCGGATATAAAATACAGTCTCAACAGCGCTTACATGTCAAATCGGGGGTAACATATATATGGGAGCTATATCTAAATCTGAACCGATTTTCTCCAAATTTGGCAGTATTCCTTCATGTAATAAGAAAACTCTTTCTGCCGCATTTCGCACTGATCGGATATAAAATACAATTTTTACAGCGCTTACAGGTCAAATCGGGGGTATCATATATATGGGGGCTATATCTAAATCTGAACCGATTTCTTCCAAATTTAATTGTGTTCATCCATATAATAAGAAACCTCTTTCTGCGAATTTCATACTGATCGGATATAAAATAAAGTTTTTACAGCGCTTACATGTCAGATCGGGGCTAACATATATATGGGGGCTATATCTAAATCTGCACCGATTTTAACCAAATTCAATAGGTCGTCCTTGGGCCAAAAAATAGATGTGTGTAAAGTTTCATCGAGATCGGACCATAATTGCGACCTGTACTTTGATTACAAGAATACATGCACAGACGGACAGACAGACGGACATAGCTAAATCAACTCAGAAACTGATTCTAAGTCGAGCGGTATAATAAACGATGGGTCTATTTCTTCTCCTTTTGGGTGTTACAAACAAATGCACAAAGTTATAATACCCTGTACCACAGTGTGGTGTAGTGTATAAAAATGTAAATAGAAAATATCTACACATATTCTACCATTTCAAGGGCCGGTATGTTGTAATATGTAACATAAAAAAAGACAGTGTGAACTGTTAACTTGTGATGCAAATTACTCCATTTGTGCGGGAGGTACCAAAAGAGGTGTGACAATGACGCCCATTTTTCACAAGACTATAGCATTACACTGAACAAAATGTCAAGTATTTGTGTGCACTGGTATTAAGGTACTAAGCAGTTAACTTGTGGGGTAAAATTGTCCTTTTGTGTGAGAGGCGTGCCAATAACGCCCACTTTTCACTGGACTATAAATGCAGTACACTAGACAAAATTTCAAGTATTTATAAGCAGTGGTATTAAATATGTAAGCAACTTATTTTTTTTTACAAAAATGGTAACTTTGTGTGGCTGGTACCAATAGGGATGGCGACACTTCGCCCATTTTTCTCAAGGTGATAGCGACAGATAAACTATTACTATGTGTGGAATTACAGATGACTCGGATAAGTTAGAGAATCAATAATTAGAAAATCAATAAAGGGTTTTCGAACAAGAGGTGTTATTTTGGTATTCAAAGAAAAATTTAATTTTTTGCGATAAATGATCGAATGTTTATTTCATAATAAAGAGGAAGGAATGCCGTTAATAATGAAAAACAACATCAGCCAAATGGCCACCACGACCACGCTTACAGGACCATATCCTTTTCATGAAATTTTCCATAACCAAATCGCAATATGGCTGCCCTATGTCCTCGATAGCCTCACGAATTCTATCTTTGAGATCTTGAATCGACGCTGGGCTGTTGGCGTAGACCTTATCTTTTCCCGTGGCCCCAAAGGAAGAAGTCGCAAGGTGTTAAATCACAAGATCTCGGTGGCCAATTGTGATTACCTCTTCGAGAGATAACACGGTCCGGAAACTTTTCCCGTAACAGAGCAATGGTTTCGTTGCTTGTGTGGCACGTAGCGCCGTCTTGTTGAAAGTAAACGTTGTCCAGATCAATACCATCCAACTCCGACCATAAAAAAAATCATTAATCATCTCTCGATACCGCAATCCATTCACCGTAACTGGTTCAATGACCCCGCCGGACCATAAACCGCACCAAACAGTCACACGTTGAGAATGGAGAGGCTTCTCAACAATAACTCTTAGGTTTTCCGAGCCCCAGATGCGACAATTTTGCTTGTTGACGTAGCCACTGAGCTGGAAATGGGCCTCATCAGTCGAGATGATTTTGTATCGTTCGTATCGTTTTTTTTTTGATCGTTTTTTGATCGTTTTGTATCGTTCGATGATCGTGTATCATTCCATTTTTAGTAATGGCGTAGTTTCTACTTGTCAAATAACAAAGAATAAAAGCTTCAAAAGTGACAGCTACTGAAATACCGGGTGATTCAAAATAACACATCTTGTTGGAAACCCCTATATTTCACTAAATGTTAACCCTTTGTGAGGGAGGTACTAGAAGGAGTGGACCAATATGGCCCATTTTCGAACTAAGCCTGAGATACCAAATAAGAATTCAATCCGTTACTCCCGTGCGTTCCAGCCAGCCAGGCAGACTGACGGACGGACATTGCTCAAATGACTTAAAATGTCCTAAAACGGATTTTCACCGAACATACTTAGGGTCTTAGGTCACTCCTTCAATATGTTACACTTTTGGCCCTTAGAAATTGCTCAAATGACTTAAAATGTCCTAAAACGGATTTCCACCGAACATACTTAGGGTCTTAGGTCACTCCTTCAATATGTTACACTTTTGGCCCTTCCATGTAAGGTGAAGGGGTTAAAAATACCTCTAAGACCTGTTTTAGAGTGTAGAGAAAGAGCACTGAGGTCGTCTCTGAAATAGATAAAGGTCTCTGAGGCGGTCTAAAGTATCGAAAAATTGCCCTGAGGTCATCTCCAGTACAAAGAAGGACTTCTGAGGTGGTCTATAGTACAGAAAAATAGCTCTGAAGTAGTTTCTGGTATAGGTAAAAATGTATGAAGTAATCTAAACACGCTGAAAAAAAATCGCTTCTGTAGTATATTGTCCCAAACATATTCGGCTTGAAGTATACATATGTTTAGGGTACACTCCAAATATATAATATTTGACACCCACAAATATTATATGTTTGGGAGGATATCGTTTTAAACCAAAACATGTTCACATTCTAATATTTTTTATTTGGATCTAGTTTTTCTGAAACAAAGATTAATTTGTCTTTAAATATTTTGGCAATGTATCAATCCCTTATATAAACCCAAGTTTTTTGTTTTTTAGATGTTCAAAGAGCAATTTTTTTATATTTTTGTAAAACTTAATTGAAACTTAAATCGTATAATCTTTCGTCAATATAAATTGCATTGATGGATTGACAAAAAGTGATGAATTGGAATATTTATAAATTAAAAGACATTTTTAGCTATAAAGTTTAACACGAAAAGTAGGAAAAACTAACTATAATTCGAATAAGTCAGCAAAGTTTTAAAAATCGTTTTGAAATAAAATATATTTGGAAAACTTCTTGAACAATAACTTTGTTTGTGTGTAAACACATATTTATTTATGAAAGTCAGTTTGCAAATAAATTATGTTCTAATATATTAATATATGCGTTCCAAACAAAATTTCTTGATTTTGAAATAAAATTTATTTGTTAACAAATATATAATATTTAAAAAAATAGTTTCCAAGTATATTTTCTTTCAATTCAAACATATCAAAAATGACGATTTTCCCCCGTGAAGTATATGACAAGATCCATAAAGTCATATCTAGTGTATATAAGTAGATACATATCTCCAAGACAATCTCAAGTAAGTAAAGACCTCAAGTAAAGACCTCTCAGATCGTCCTCCAAGGTAATCTATTGTAAGAAGGAATACCTCTGAGATCGTCTTGAGTATAGAGAAAAGACTCAGATAATCTCTAGTACAGAGAAATACGGCTGAGTTCTTGTATAGTATAGAGAAAGTCTTCTGAGACCTTATCTAAGATAGAGAAAGACATCTAAGATTTAATCTAGTGTAGCGAAAGTCCTCTGAGCTCGTCTCAAATAAGGAGAAAGACATTTGAGTATCTGATATAGAGAAAGACTTCTAAAGTAATCAAAAACGTAGAGGAGAACCTCTGAAGTCTTCTCTAGTATGGAGAAAACTCTCTGAGGAATTATTTGTTATAGACAAAGAACTATGACATTGTCTCTAGTACGAGTACAGAGAAAGACCCCTGGAGCTGTCTCTAGCATAGAGAAAGACGTTTGAAGTCGTATCTAGTACGACATATGTATGTACATATATATTTCTGACCTGGGCAACACTAAGTGTTGTCTGGCATCATCTGACATTTCCATTGGAAAGTTTGACATTTTTTAGCATGAACGTACTCAGAACGTTTTGACGTACGACCATCACTTGTGTTGTTAACAGTGACTTGAAAAAATCAATTTGGCAAAAAAATGGAATTGACCCGTGAACATTTTCGTGCGAACATTTTTCACGACTTTCGACGTGGATTATCACGACAAGAGTGCATCGATGAACTTAAATCTTTGTATGGCGATGAAACGCCATCCTATATCACTGTGAAAAACTGGTTTAATGAATTCAATCGTGGCCGACGCTCGCTCGAAGACGAAGGTCGTCCAAAAACGGCCGTTGTGCCAGAGAAGATTGATGCCGCACGTGAACTGATAATGCAAGATCTTCATGTGACATACCGTAAGATAGAGGCATCCTCGGGCAGTTCTTCCACCATCATAATTCGATATTGCATGAACACCTGGCAGTAAAAAAGGTTTGTTCTCGTTGGATTCCGCACAATTTGATAATCGCTCGTGTCGACTGGTACAAATAAATTTTGAAAAAGTACGATCGCGGTGCTTCGAAAGACGTTTATAAGAGCGTCAGAGGTGTCGAATCTTGGATCTGTGCGTATAAGCCCGAAACAAAACAGCAATCGACCGTGTGGGTCTTCGAAGACGAGCCAAATCCAACGAAAGTTGTTCGTGGAAGAAGCACTTCGAAGCAAATGGTCGCCTGTTTCTTCGGCAAAACTGGTCATGTGGTGACTGTTCCGCTTGAGCAACGTAGGACGGTCAATTCTGAGTGGTACGCCACAATTTGTTTGCCTAAAGTCTTCGGAGAAATTCGAAAAAGGAACAAGAGAAGACGAATCATTGTGCACCATGACAATGCGAGCTCTCACACATCGGCTCAAACCAGCGCCTTTTTGACCGGCCAAAACGTCGAATTGATGGGTCATCCGCCGTACAGCTCTGATTTGGCACCCAATGACTTCTTCTTATTCACTCACATCAAGAAAAAAACATGTTTCGGAGGAGAATTTTCAACACACTGTAACCAAAACAATTCGCGCTCAAATGACAAAACGGTCTAAGTGAAGTTATGCTAAAAAAATGTCATACTTTCCAATGGAAGTTGCAGTTTTCATATGGCAACACCAGCATTGCCAGGACCGAAATATAAATAGCAACCCTCGTATAGAGAAAAACTGTGAGGTGGTCTCCAGTACAGAGAAAGAACTATGAGGTTGTCTCTAATATACATCTCTAGTACAGAGAATAACCTCTGAGGTCGTCTCTAGGATAAATAAATACCTGTGAGAACATCTCTAGTAAAGATAAATATCCCGTCTCTGGTATAGATAAATACCTCTGAGGCCTTTTCTAGTATAGAGTAATACCTTTGAGGTCTTATCTGGTATAGAGAAGTACTCCAGTACATCTTCTCTGGTGCAGAGAATGACCTCTGAGTTTGTCTCTAGTACAGAGAAAGACCTCTTAGTTCGTCTCTAGTACAGAGAAAGATCTCTGAGGTCGTCTCTAGTATAGCGACAGACCTCTGAAGTCGTATCTAGTATAGCTTCAGACCTCTGAAGTCGTATCTAGTATAGCTTCAGACCTCTGAGGTCGTCTCTAGTATAGAGACAGACCTCTGAGGTCGTCTCGCAGAAATAAGAGAAACATCTGAGCTCGCCTCTAAGAAATATACCTCTGATGCCGTCTCTAGTATAAAGAGAAAAATATGAGAAAAGTACGCCTCAGATGGAGACATGGAGGTAATTTCAGAGAGAAATAACTTGAAGGCATCTTAGCGAGAAACATGTTGAGGTCTTCTTAGATAGAAATACCTTGAAGTCGCTTCTCTGAGAACGTCTCGAGTATAGAAAAATATATCAGAGATCGTCTACAGTATAGAAAACCAGTAAGGAATAGCAGAAAGTCGGACGGGGCCGAGTATATAATACCCTACACTTCCCTAACAATACGATAAGGGTCATTGCGATAATAATTTGGAATAATTGTGTCAGAACAATAAAACAGCAGAATTCCGAGATTTTATATAAAAAGAACAATGCGTATTTATTTGATAAAAGTATACACGAGAATGAAAAAATGAAAAACTAAAATGTTCAAAAACGTAAATAATTTCATTTCTATCAAACATAAAAATCAAGTAGGCTTGACAGAAAAAATTTCACAAACAAGTTATTCAAATTACAACAACAACATTTTCGTTCGTTCAAAGTATAGAAAAATAAATGGTTTTCATTATTCGATTCCAACACTGTCCCTTAATGAAAACTCTCCGATGCCAAGTTTTTCTGTCAACTTCCTATGTGGAAATGGCTTCAAATTTTTCGTCAGAAGATCTGCGATGTTTTCAGTTGATGGTATGAATGACAGTTTTATATCGCCTCGTTCATATACCTCCCTTACATGATGAATCCGAGTGTCAATATGTTTGCTTCTTGCGTGATATACTGGATTTCGAACTAGCTGTTGAGCGCTGAGGTTATCTCCATATATCTGTATTGCCGTTTTGACGATGTCTCCAAATCCGAGCTCCGTGAGTAAATTCTTCAGATAAATTGCTTCTTTTGTGGCAGCAGATATAGCCATATATTCTGCTTCTGTACTACTTAGCGCAACTGTCTGTTGCTTTTTCGACTCGTAGGAAATTTATGCCCCAGCCAAAAGGAATGTATACCCAGTGTAAGATTTTCTGTCATCACAGCCACTTGCCCAATCAGCATCCGCATATCCTTGCAGCAATTTGTTGTTAGGTCTATAACAAAGTTCATAATCGACAGTATTTGACAAGTATCTGAGAATATGTTTGGCTCCTTGTAAATGCTCTACATGTGGATTTTTATTAAATTGCGATAACTTGTTAACAGCATGTACAATATCAGGTCGCGTACAAATACCAATGTACATCAAAGATCCAATGAGAGATTGATATTTGCTTTCATCTAGTTTTTCGCAGCTCGAACAATCTAGACATATTTTAAACTTTGTTCCTGGATCGAGGGGAGTACTGCATTTTCTCGTGTCTTGCATATTTTGTTCTCTCAATAACTCTCTAATCATTTTCTTTTGTGACAATCTTATGCAGCCAGTCGATTCTTTCCTTTCAACCTCCATCCCCAGGAAATAATTTACTGGACCCTTGTCTACAACGTCAAATTCTCTTCCAATCGCAGATTTCACTAACTTCAAAGTTTTATCGTTTGAGCTCGCAATTAATAAATCATCCACATATACAACAATTATGTTATATTCCCCTTCGCGATTCATAACATAAGCACATCGATCCACTGTACAACGACTAAATCCAATTTGTTTCAATGCAACATCAAGTTTCTCGTTCCATTTGCGGCCGGATTGCTTTAAGCCGTAAATTGACTTCTGAAGTTTGCACACCTGTTCAGGGTGATGTGCATCTTGAAATCCTTCAGGTTGCTCCATATAAATATCTTCGTCCAAATTGCCTTTCAAATAGGCTGTTTCAACATCCATTTGATGTACCAGTAATTTATATTCTGCAGCCAATGCTAATACAGTTCTTACAGTTGAATATCTTGTAACTGGCGAAAATGTCTCGGTATAATTAACACCATATTTTTGGCCGCAGCCCTTAGCCATCAAACGTGCTTTATAGCGATCTAAATTTCCATCCTTATCTTGCTTAATCGTGAATACCCACTTATTCTTCAAAATTGGCTGATTTGGTGGTTTATTTACTAAAACCCACGTCTTCTTAGACACAAGTGAGTCGAATTCACACTTCATTGCCTGCAACCAAATTGCACTGTCGGTTCTAGACATCGCCTCGGTGATATTCTGTGGACAATCCGATATTTCTTGTTGTGTAGCCTGTACATAATTACTAATTATTCTCCTTCCAGATCTCAAAACCTTATAGTTCGGATCATCAGTATGTCCTGTTATATCTTCTCCAGCAATAATTTCCGGATTAGTTATGTCGGTGACATTCTCAGAAAACGTCCCTGGTTGATTGTCAACAATATCATTAACAGATCTAATTACATCTTGATGTACACCATCATCGACGTTGTCAGTCTCTCTGTTAAGAACTTCATCTCTGCTTCTTTCCAATTGTTCTTGCGGGAAAATTTCATAACTTCGCTTTAAAGATCCTACCGAATCCTCTATAAACTCCACGTCGCGACTTTTATACAATTTACCGGTCTTTGTACCAAATAGGCGATACGCTTTCGACTCCGTTGAATATCCTGTTAAAATGCATTCAATACCTTTCGATGAAAACTTGGATTTTCCAGGCCTTTTGTCAAGCATTATAGCCTTGCAGTCAAAAATTTTTAAATGTGATACAGTTGGCTTTATACCACTCCATAGCTCTACAGGTGTATTGTCACTTAATGATTTTGATGGGCACCGGTTTCTCAAATAGACAGCTGTACCCACTGCCTCGCCCCATAAATTCTCATTTAAGCCGGCTCCAATCAACATACACCGTGCCATTTCAACTATCGTGCGATTGGCTCTCTCGGCCACTCCATTTTGTTGGGGCGTGTATTCCGCAGTAAATTGTCTCCTTATTCCCAACATCTCAAGGTTAAGTGAAAACTCGGTGCTTAAATATTCCCTTCCATTGTCGCTACGGATGATTTTCAATTTCTTCGACGTTTGCCGCTCTGCCTCTGTTATAAAATTCTGGAATGCTTTAAAAACTTCGCTTTTATGCTTGAGAAAATATCCAAATGTCATTCTAGAGTAATCATCAATAAATAACAAAAAATATCTAGATCCACCAGCCGATGTTACTCTCATTGGTCCACATACATCCGTGTGAACTAACTCAAGTGCTTCTTTCGCTCGAAATGTTGCCTCCTTTGGAAACGGTTGCACACAAATTTTTGCCTTTAAGCAGGTCTCGCAATTAAAATTCTGTGGAATATTATCAACATTCATGCCGTGTACCATCCCCTTTCTTGATAATTTAGAAATACTTCTAACATTTAGGTGGCCCCACCGCTGATGCCACTTCATAAAATTATTTTCGTAATACATACCATGTATCTTTTGAGACAACTTGCTTTGACACACATAAAGTTGGCCACTTCGACGCCCAGTTAATATTACATCTCCTGAAGAATTTGTTATTTCAACTTTGTCATTGCCAAAAGTCACGGCATTATAATCCTCAAACAGCTTAGCAATGCTAATGAAGTTGTATTTTATCTTGGGTACGAAAAGGACATCCTTCAGTTCAACACATTCGTCGCTGTTAGAAAATAGCCGAATATTGCATAGTCCCTCAGAGAAAATATAGTATCCCCCAGCTAATTCGATGCGTTCTTTGTGTTCACGGAATTTTGTCACATTCTCACGGCTACAACACATGTGGCACGTTGCTCCACTATCAAACACCCACGTGTCTTGCGATAAATCTTGAGATTCTACACCATGCAGCATTGCGTTTGATTCAGACATTTTTTTCCAGCAATCACGAGCGATATGTCCCATTTTTCCACAGTTATAGCACTTCACATTTCTATATTTTCGCTCACCTGTACTTTTCGCTGCATTCTCCTGATTTCCTTTTGACAAAAAAACTTGTTGATGTTCTTCGATTCCAATTTTGCTGTTCCTCCTTTCAAATTCTTCAAGTAATTTATTATTGAGCACGGCTAAAGACGGCAAACTATCTCTCGATTCCATAGCAACTACAAAATTCTCGTAGTGCTCTGGCAAACTACTTAGCATCATTATTACCAGTAACTCATCCGGAACAGAGATATCCACTTCCACGAGCTTTCCAATAATGTCATTAAAAATTGCTTGATGTTCATTCATACTTTGCCCATTGCTCATCTTTGTTGATAAAAGCTTTCTAAACAGCAACACTTTTCTTGAAGGACCTCGTGGTTGGAATTTCTCTTGCAACTTGATCCACGCTTCCCGCGAAGTTCGGCAATTTTTCACAACGCCTAATTGGTCGCATTTCATACATAGAAATATTGATGATAACGCCTTTTGATCCTTCTTGATCCAATCTTGCAGTTCGTCTTTGTTTTCAGGTATCCCAATATCTCCTGATACGTAACCCCAAAGATCCGAATGTATTAGGAGACTTTTCATATGTATACGCCATCCATCATAATTTCCTTCCTCCAACTTCTCAATATTAAACGATGAAGCCATTATATATTATTGTAGTCTTAAGCTTCCGTGCAAAAGGCCCATAACCTTTGTCAGAACAATAAAACAGCAGAATTCCGAGATTTTATATAAAAAGAACAATGCGTATTTATTTGATAAAAGTATACACGAGAATGAAAAAATGAAAAACTAAAATGTTCAAAAACGTAAATAATTTCATTTCTATCAAACATAAAAATCAAGTAGGCTTGACAGAAAAAATTTCACAAACAAGTTATTCAAATTACAACAACAACATTTTCGTTCGTTCAAAGTATAGAAAAATAAATGGTTTTCATTATTCGATTCCAACAAATTGGTAAATGGGTAAGAACATATATATGTGGATATATCTAATTCTGAACCGATAATCGCGAATTTAAGCAATATTCGTTCCTAAATTGAGAAACATCTTTCTGGAGAATTTTGTAATGATCGGAAGTAAAGTAAAACTTCTATAGCGCTTTGTAACCAAATTAGGAGAAACATATATATGGAGGTTATATATAAATCTGAATCGATTTTCCCTGAATACTCATTCATGTAAAATAGAAATAGAAAAATACAGTCTCTACAGCGCTTAGATGTCAAATCGGGGCTAACATATTTATGGGGGCTATATCTAAATCTGAACCGATTTTCTCCGAATTTGGCAGTATTCCTTCATGTAATAAGTAACCTCTTTCTGCCGAATTTCGTACTGATCGGATATAAAATACAGTTTCTTACATGTCAAATGGGGTGTAACATATATGTATATGGTGGCAATATCTAAATCTGAACCGATTTCCCCCAAATTTTGTATTGTCTCTAAGTGTATCACGAGACTACTCTCTGTCAATTTTTGTACAAATCGGTTCAAAAATGTTGCTTATACAGTGCATATATGTCAAATCGGAGGTACATATATATGGGAGCTATATGCAAATCTGATCCGATTTTAACCAAATATAATAGGGATCGTCCTTGGGCCTAAAGAAAGATATGTGCAAAGTTTTGTTAAGATCGGACCATAATTGCGACCTGTACTTTGATGACAAAAATACATGGACGGACATACGGACAGACAGGCAGGGCTAAATCGACTCAAAAAGTGATTCTATGTCGATCGGTATAATAAACTATGGGCCTATCTTTTGTCTTTTTGGGTATTACAAACAAATACACAAAGTCATAATACCCTGTACCACAGTGTGGTGTAGAGTATAAACACATCTGTGATTGTACCCGAGGTCGTATCTAGTACAGAGAAAGACATATGAGGTCGTCTCTAGAACCGAGAAAGAGGTCGTCTCTAGAACAGAGAAAGAGGTCGCCTCTAGTATACAGAACGACTTTTGAGATCGTCTATATAAAGAAGAAACCCCCAATATTGCCTCACAAAAAGTCGTCTGAATTCATCTGTAGTATAAACAAAGACCCCTTCGCTCGTGTCTAATGTAGAGGAAAACTCTGAATTCGTCTGTAGTATAGAGAAATACCACTTCGTTCGAGTCTAATATAGAGGACGACTTCTGAGGTCGTCTCTGATATAGAGAAAGATCTTTTGGTTTTTTGTGATATATAGAAGGTCCTCTGAAATCGTCTCCAGTATAAATAAATATCACTGTGATCATATCTGGTATAGATATTAAGGGCTATTACAGAAAACACTTCATAGTTCCTAGTAAGTATAAAGACAGAGCCATAAGGTCGTCTCTAGTATAGAAAAAAGTTTCGTATCTAGTACAGATAGAGTTCTCTGAGATCACCTCTAGTATTGAGAAATAATTCTGATGACGTCTTTATTATTGTGAAAGTCCTCTTATGTCGTCTCCAGGTCTCGTCTCGGGCAGAGGAATGCATGTGAAGTCGTCTATTGCAAAATCAAAACATCTAAGGCTTTCATGAAGACGTTCCGTATGACTTATTTGTATACTGAAGGGATCTATTATGTGACTAGATTTTTACTAGTCCAATTTCACTAAAGGGACGGGTGACGTTTGCAAACTTTTTTTATTTGAATTCCTGAATGGTGAACCTTCCAAGAATATTGTGTGAAAATTTAAGATGAATCGGAGCATATTAAGCAACCCGAAAAACTTTAAAGCACAACCCACGTTTTCAAAGTGGGTATCCATCATAAATTCAAAACTACTGTACTGACCCTTTTGAAATCTTGGACACTATTTCTAAACATAATTTACAAAGTACCAAAGGAGTTTTTTTTATATTTTCCAATATTTTTTTACAATAACAATTTAGCCGATTTTTGTTCGCAAAAATCGAATTTTTCACATCAAAATTGAAAATAGATAATTCGTTACCTGCGTCAGCTGGGGACAAAGATTATCTAACGAAATAATTTTGGTATTTTGATTGCAGATGATCTAGTACTGCGATATGATGGACATCGTAATTCTACATTTTTCCATAACGCTTCCGAACAATTGCTCCCATTGCCATATTTTTTAATATTTCTTCATGAAAATTTTACACAATATACGACAACTACGAAATAAAGTTACCCCTTTCCTTTTAAGGGTCTTACACAGTTTTCTTGTCACACATAAAGTGTATATATCCGCCAATTCAAATACAATTTATTAACCAAAACTAAGAACTTTATTTATGCAATAATTAAAAACTTGTTCTCTTAAATTATGACATTTATTTATGCCCACAACTGGTTCAAACTATTCCTCCGACTCATGTGGTGCTACAAAGACAAATAACACAGCATTTAATGACAACAACCCATATACAAAATGGAATTAATGTCATCAGGATAAAATGCTAAAGCAGCTAAAATTTCAATTTCACCCCATATGTAATATCTGCTTGCAAAGCCATTACCAGAATTTTCCAAAATAAACTTCAAAATGTCAAAATTACAATTTTTCATTTGTATCGTTTGGATGTCACTTTCTTTCCAAATAATTACGCATTTGTGTTTAAAGACGCAATTTAAATATTCTTCAAGCATCTGGGGAAACGTTATGACAAGCGTCCCCTTAAGGGCATTTTATTTCCCCCATTAAATTGAGTGGAAGAACTGATTGCCAGCTTAATGTGTAGATGTTAGTAAAATAACCCTTAAAACTGGATAGTCTCATATAGAATATTTACATACAACTGTAGACAAGTTCAAGAGGCGGCATATGGTGGCCAAAATGGAAATTTCTAATTGTAAATAGAAAAATAAAATAATTTGTTTATTTTTTCTTTCCGCGTGTTTATTTAAAAACAATTAGAAAATAACAAAGGCAGACTTTTGGAAAAATAATAATAATTTTAGTTCTTGAAAGAAGGAAATTGAATAAGTAATTTGAAAATGTCCTTATATATAACTCAACAAAGCGCAATGTATCGAGGGAGCAACCCAACGCCCAGAGTTTATTTGATAAAAATCGTTTTTGCGTTTTTAAGCCATTTAAGTCCTTGGTCATTATTTCATTATTTCATTATTTCATTATTTCATTATTTCACTATTTCATTATTTCATTATTTCATTATTTCATTATTTCATTATTTCATTATTTCATTATTTCATTATTTCATTATTTCATTATTTCATTATTTCATTATTTCATTATTTCATTATTTCATTATTTCATTATTTCATTATTTCATTATTTCATTATTTCATTATTTCATTATTTCATTATTTCATTATTTCATTATTTCATTATTTCATTATTTCATTATTTCATTATTTCATTATTTCATTATTTCATTATTTCATTATTTCATTATTTCATTATTTCATTATTTCATTATTTCATTATTTCATTATTTCATTATTTCATTATTTCATTATTTCATTATTTCATTATTTCATTATTTCATTATTTCATTATTTCATTATTTCATTATTTCATTATTTCATTATTTCATTATTTCATTATTTCATTATTTCATTATTTCATTATTTCATTATTTCATTATTTCATTATTTCATTATTTCATTATTTCATTATTTCATTATTTCATTATTTCATTATTTCATTATTTCATTATTTCATTATTTCATTATTTCATTATTTCATTATTTCATTATTTCATTATTTCATTATTTCATTATTTCATTATTTCATTATTTCATTATTTCATTATTTCATTATTTCATTATTTCATTATTTCATTATTTCATTATTTCATTATTTCATTATTTCATTATTTCATTATTTCATTATTTCATTATTTCATTATTTCATTATTTCATTATTTCATTATTTCATTATTTCATTATTTCATTATTTCATTATTTCATTATTTCATTATTTCATTATTTCATTATTTCATTATTTCATTATTTCATTATTTCATTATTTCATTATTTCATTATTTCATTATTTCATTATTTCATTATTTCATTATTTCATTATTTCATTATTTCATTATTTCATTATTTCATTATTTCATTATTTCATTATTTCATTATTTCATTATTTCATTATTTCATTATTTCATTATTTCATTATTTCATTATTTCATTATTTCATTATTTCATTATTTCATTATTTCATTATTTCATTATTTCATTATTTCATTATTTCATTATTTCATTATTTCATTATTTCATTATTTCATTATTTCATTATTTCATTATTTCATTATTTCATTATTTCATTATTTCATTATTTCATTATTTCATTATTTCATTATTTCATTATTTCATTATTTCATTATTTCATTATTTCATTATTTCATTATTTCATTATTTCATTATTTCATTATTTCATTATTTCATTATTTCATTATTTCATTATTTCATTATTTCATTATTTCATTATTTCATTATTTCATTATTTCATTATTTCATTATTTCATTATTTCATTATTTCATTATTTCATTATTTCATTATTTCATTATTTCATTATTTCATTATTTCATTATTTCATTATTTCATTATTTCATTATTTCATTATTTCATTATTTCATTATTTCATTATTTCATTATTTCATTATTTCATTATTTCATTATTTCATTATTTCATTATTTCATTATTTCATTATTTCATTATTTCATTATTTCATTATTTCATTATTTCATTATTTCATTATTTCATTATTTCATTATTTCATTATTTCATTATTTCATTATTTCATTATTTCATTATTTCATTATTTCATTATTTCATTATTTCATTATTTCATTATTTCATTATTTCATTATTTCATTATTTCATTATTTCATTATTTCATTATTTCATTATTTCATTATTTCATTATTTCATTATTTCATTATTTCATTATTTCATTATTTCATTATTTCATTATTTCATTATTTCATTATTTCATTATTTCATTATTTCATTATTTCATTATTTCATTATTTCATTATTTCATTATTTCATTATTTCATTATTTCATTATTTCATTATTTCATTATTTCATTATTTCATTATTTCATTATTTCATTATTTCATTATTTCATTATTTCATTATTTCATTATTTCATTATTTCATTATTTCATTATTTCATTATTTCATTATTTCATTATTTCATTATTTCATTATTTCATTATTTCATTATTTCATTATTTCATTATTTCATTATTTCATTATTTCATTATTTCATTATTTCATTATTTCATTATTTCATTATTTCATTATTTCATTATTTCATTATTTCATTATTTCATTATTTCATTATTTCATTATTTCATTATTTCATTATTTCATTATTTCATTATTTCATTATTTCATTATTTCATTATTTCATTATTTCATTATTTCATTATTTCATTATTTCATTATTTCATTATTTCATTATTTCATTATTTCATTATTTCATTATTTCATTATTTCATTATTTCATTATTTCATTATTTCATTATTTCATTATTTCATTATTTCATTATTTCATTATTTCATTATTTCATTATTTCATTATTTCATTATTTCATTATTTCATTATTTCATTATTTCATTATTTCATTATTTCATTATTTCATTATTTCATTATTTCATTATTTCATTATTTCATTATTTCATTATTTCATTATTTCATTATTTCATTATTTCATTATTTCATTATTTCATTATTTCATTATTTCATTATTTCATTATTTCATTATTTCATTATTTCATTATTTCATTATTTCATTATTTCATTAGTTCATTAGTTCATTATTTCATTATTTCATTATTTCATTATTTCATTATTTCATTATTTCATTATTTCATTATTTCATTATTTCATTATTTCATTATTTCACTATTTTAATTATTTTAAAAACAATGATCGAAAATGTTCCTCCATTCGTGCCTTTACGACATTAGGAGAGAAATTTGCTGAGTACGACAACTCTCGAAAATGAATTACAATTTTGTAGGTTGTAACATTTTCTTCATACATAGTTCAGGTTGGAAGATGGACTATATTGGATCAACCTGCAAAAGTTGGGAGATGAACTGTTTGAACTATGCCGTCTGTCTGTCTGACTTCCTATTACATACAATAACTCTCGTAAGGTATGTTCTTATAACTTCAAATTTGGCATGTAGTAATATTTATTCCCCACTTAGTTCAAGTTCGAAGAGATACCATATTGGTGCACTCCTTCTGTATTTAAATTACGTCCTTCCGTCTGGCTGCCTGTTGCGCAGAACAACTCTCGAAAGAAGAAACCTAATGACTTCAAATTGTAACATTTTCTTAATTAATAGTTTAAGTTCGAAGGTGGACTATATTGGTCTAATCCTTCTGTGTTTCAACGATTTCCGTCTGTCTGGCTTCCCGGTTCGCTTAGTACTTTTCGAAAGGAGTGACAGGATGACTTACAATTGTTTACGTTGTAACATTTTCTATCAAATTCTTCTGCTATCTCTCCAATAAAGGGTAACATTTGAAAGTATGAGTTAGTTATAACTTCTGCACTACTCAAGCGAGTTTTTCTAAGTTCATAAAGTCTTGTCGAGGAATATCTCTGAGCTTCCCCCATTATTTTTTGTAATTACAAATTTTTATTTAAAAATCCTTAATTAGAAAATAAAAATTAGCTTCGTTTCATCACATTTCAAAATTGCAACCACCATGACTTTTAAATATCTTAAAACTTCAGTCACACTTCAATTTCACTCATTTTCCTCAAATCCCATTCCCATCAATTGCAAGAAGCAAAAAATAAATCACCGCCGACTATGCAAATTAATGATGGCATCGCCTTCAAATGTTAACTGCTTACATTCATTCATTGTTTCGAGGACAAACAAAAAAATTGGCGGCGAGAATTAAACAAATTAATGTTACTTTAAACTGTTGTTTCGTTTTAATGGACACAATCGCAATCCTGCCATCCATCCATTCACTCACTTAATCAGTCAGCCATACAAACATCAGATTGTCCGTCTATCCTTGCTGCAAAACAAACCAGAACGAGACACTGAGCAACCACCAATTCTGTTCAAAGAAGGATACAAAAAAACAACAACAACAAAAAAAGATCTGACTAATTACCTTTTATGTCACTTTGATATATTGACGAAGGACATTTTAAACACTTCAGCGAGAAAAAAATGGTTAAAAAATTATGCTTCACCAAACAAGCTTTGAAACAAGGATCTCATAACTAAAGAAGATTGAATCAAATACATTATAAATACCCTACAATTGGTCGCCACAATTCACTTAAAAATTTGAAATTAGCGTTATTTTTTGTTGTTGTTGGATTTTTTGGAATTTTATTTTTTTGAAACATTGGACATAAAACACATCGTCCATAATTTTTAACCTAATCATCTTAATACCTTCAAATTCGATTTTTTAGATTATTTTTGCAATGACTATTGCATTTGCTTCACAAAGGCAGGGAGATGGTGTGTTTGAACTATGTCTGTCCGATTGGTTTCCTATTGCACAAAATAAATTTCAAATGGGGTAACCGAAGGTACGAGTATTCAAAGATATACAAAATGGTTGATAGGCAACTATATTATGGTATATAATAACGTGATATGATTAATATTAACATTTTTAATTCAAAGTATACAAAATTCTCACAAACATCCCTTAAGGGATAGGGACATTAATATGAAAAGATAGGGACCATCTTATGGTAAATAATGACCAAAATATGACCATACGAGTACTTTGTCATAAAGGATTTTCCAACAGGAGGTTTTATTTTGGTATTCAAAGAAAAATTTCATTTCTTGAGATAAATGATCGGATGTTTATTTCATAATAAAGAGGAAGGTATGCCGTTAATAATGAAAAACAACATCAGCCGAATGGCCACCACGACCACGCTTACAGGACCACGTTTACATAACCAAATCGCAAAATGGCTGCCCTATGTCCTCGATAGTCTCACGAATTTTATCTTTGAGGTCTTGAATCGACGCTGGGCTGTTGGCGTAGACCTTATCTTTCACGTGGCCCTAAAGGAAGAAGTTGCAAAGTGTTAAATCACAAGATCTCGGTGGCCAATTGTGATCACCTCTTCGAGAGATAACACGGTCCGGAACTTCTCCCGTAACAGAGCAATGGTTTCGTTGCTTGTGTGGCACGTAGCTCCCTCTTGTTAAAAGTAAACGTTGTCCAGATCAGTACCATCCAACTCCGACCATAAAAAATCAATAATCATATCTCGATACCGCAATCCATTCACCGTAACTGTTGATCCAACCTCATTTTCGAAAAAGTAAGGTCCAATGACCCCGCCGGACCAATGCTTTTATAGTATCTAGAGTACAGAAAAAATTTTCGTTATTGGCACGCCCCTTTTGGCACATCCCACACAAAGGACCTTTTTGTACCAAAAGATACCAGCTTATAACTTTAATATCAGTGCATACAAATACTTGAAATTTCGTACAGTGCTATGGTTTTATAATACCTAGAGTCTAGAGAAAAGTGGCCGTTATTGGCACACCCCCCCACATATATGGCCCATTTTACACCAAAAGTTAAAAGCTTACAACTTTTATACCAGTACATACTTTAAAGTTATTAATTGCAATTTAAATTGATAATAATTTAATTAAAACAAAAAAAAATAAATTTACTAATATTTTTTGGGACTCAAGGTGGGGGATTCATATGTCGGTTTCCCCGACTGACCTTTCTTACTTGTTGTAGTGAATTTTAATAATTTCATTGCGTTGTTGAATCGTGTATCGTTCCATTTTTAGTAATGGCGTAGTTTCTACTTGTCAAATGTCAAAGAATTAAAGCTTCAAAAGTGACAGCTACGGAAATACCGAGTGATTCCAAATAACACCTCTTATCAAAATAACAGTTCTCCAATTGTAACTTTTCGTGCGCTAAGTCCATTTTTTTATATCCAGTCAACCTACGACCTTGACACTCACGAGCAACATTTTAGCTCCCGTTAAGAGCTAGCTTTTTGCCATTGGCCGATTCCCAATCCGATGTACCGTTAAGGGACCTAAACTTTCCGTTCACATTTCGAAATGATGCCAAGTCCATTTTTTTAAATCCAAAAAAAAAAAAACACTTTCCAGTCGATCTGCGACTTTGACCCCCATGAACAATATTTTAGCTCTCATTAAGAGCTATCTTTTTGCCATTGACCGATTGTGGCTACGTGCCACACAGCAAATGAAAGAATTGAATTGTTGCGAGAAAAGTTTGGAGATTCAATTATTTCAAGAAATTGTGATATTGAATGTCCCCAAGAAGTTGTGATTTAGCACCATTAGACTATTTCTTGTGGGGTTATTTGAAGCCATTGGTCTTTCGAAATAAACCAGACTCTCTTTAAGCTTTACAAGTCAATATTGAACGTGCCATTCATGACATGACTTGATTTAGTGGAAAAACTGCTCGAAAATTAGGGTCATCGAATTCGTTCCTGCAGAAGAAGTCGTGGAGGCCATTTGAATGACGTTTTATTTAGAACGTAATTGCATCGATTGTACTTCATACTAAATAAGAAACTTTTAAATTCCCTTAACAATAAGTGTTTTTTTTTTCAAAGAAATCATATCACTCTTATTGGAAAAGCCTGTAGTAATTTATAACCACTATTGATTATGATTGTCATATGAACACATTTTGGTAAACGAAGACAACAATATTGTTATGAGAATCGTAGTGATTGGTAATGATTATACATTAGGGCGGGTCGATTTAAAAATCGCCCATTGCTCAGTGAAAATCGTATTCTGGGGATCAAAATAAGAAACTTTGCCGAAGGAACCATACCTCTAAAACGAATTCTGATGTCCCGGAAAAAATCCCACATTGACCCATTTAGAGTGCTCCAATCGAGTCCAAATGTATGACCGACCCCCACTCAGTGAAGTGCTCAGTGAAAATCGTATTCTAGGGATCAAAATAAGAAACTTTTCCGAAGGAACCATACCTCTAAAACGAATTCTGATGTCCCGGAAAAAATTCCAGGGGGTTCCAGGGGGTGTGCCACTGGCATGGGTGGGTCGGGCCTCCAAAGTTAGTGGGGGTCGGTCATACATTTGGACTCGATTGGAGCACTCTAAATGGGTCAAAGTGGGATTTTTCAAAATTTGCTCCTACCCAAAAGTTCGACCCAAATTCCGGGACATGAGAATTCGTTTTAGAGGTATGGTTCCTTCGGCAATGTTTCTTATTTTGATCCCTAGAATACGATTTTCACTGAGCAATGGCGACTTTTTTTACCTTCCCACAAATCGACCCGGCCTACTATACATATAATGACAAGTTGTGACCACAATGTGGATACATAAAATCCATATTGTGTTAAATTATGAAATTGAATAATGATAATAATATAATTATGACAATAATATAATGACCAGTAATTAGTGGTAATTTTCTAGCAGTCATACTTTCAACCAAAACTTTTTTCAAAATTTTACTTAAAATCACAATATGCCTCTTATAGGGTATCCACGAAATTTTTTTCAAAAAAGCAGTTTCTCCAAGACAACAATAAAAGGGTACATTACTAATTTCAGCTATTTGTGACACATAAGAAATTCTCTACTTAACCATGACAGCGCATCAGTTGTTACCCTTGCACTACGTGTCCTGACGGCACGGATGACAGTGAAAACCAAAACAAATCCTTAACACTTTCCAAATGCACAGAAGTGCTTAATTACAAAGGAGGACGAAGAGCAGTTGCTAGGAAACTTACAGGGAAAATTAATGGAAAGTGTCAAAAAAGTGGTGATGACTTCTTTTGTTAAATTCCAAAAAACTTTGGAAGGAGTTGAGAAAAACTCCACAAAAAAGGGAACTGACTTCATTACAATGGGGAGGGGAGGGTGTTAGACCACCGAACTTCAGAGTGCGGTGTTGGCGATAGGTAATTGCAAAAGTAATTTTTCTTTTGCTAGAATAACGAATTGCACTTGTCCTTATCTTTGCGCGATGGAGTAATCAATTTTTCTTTCCTTTCCATTTTCGGGCTTAATTCCTGTCTTTTTTTCCGATTTTCCAAGATGTTCGTTCCCTTAGATTCAATGCATATTGCTTAGTAAGAGTAGAAAGAGTATGAGTGTGAGAAGGAGGAGGGACATTGTTTTTGAATTGGTTAGTTAGAAGTCAAGGCAAAAGTTGTTATTTTCCAATTTTCTTTTTAAATACTCTAGAGTATATTAATCACGGCTTTACGGTAATCACTGACTTTTAATCTATTGGCAGACAAGTAACACCATTCCGTCCTCAGTCATTCCTTAGCTATTTACCTCAGTCCCTCCCCCTTAGATTTTTTTGGTTTTGGGTGGATTTCTTCCTCGTTTGGTTAACTCCCTTATAATGATGCGTTTCATTAGAATTGGTTGGCGGCGTTTCATTGTCTATGTCCCTGAACCATAAAGGTGGCTGGAGAAAAAAAGAATCCTTCAAAGCAAAATAACCTACACACAGAGAAAACAAGTGGTAGAACATGGTCACAGCAACCATTCAGTTTGTATAAAATCTAAAATTTAATTTCGAACATAATATGGTTATAAGGACCATATTACAGTGAAGTATGGCCATAACATGGCTACGAGGCGACCATTTCATTGGTAAATTATATTTGTATGTTAAATTATGATCACAAACTCAATATTAGGACCATATTATGGTGTAGTATGACCATATAATGGTTATGAGTATATTAGCATGATTTATGATCACAACATATTTAGGAGAAAACCAGTAAGGAAAGGCTAAAGTCGGGCGGGGCCGACTATATAATACCCTACACCACTCTCGTAATATTGAATAACTCTGATATATAAATTTTGTAATTCATGTATAAATTGTTTACATAAATTTACTTTTGGGACATTTTATACTCAAATAATACCCTGTACCACAGTGTGGTGTAGGGTATAAAAACGATTGGATCTAAAGAGCAAAATCGGACAAAACATATATATGGGAGCTATAGCTAAATCTTAACCGATTTTCTTCAAATTCGGCAATGTTGGTTCATGGATCAAGAAACTCTACCATTCTAAATTTCAAAACGATTGGATGTAAAATGCTTTTATAGGACTAAAGGGCCAAATCGGACGAAACATAATATGGGAGCTATAGCTAAATCTTAACCGATTTTCTTCAAATTCAGTAGTGTTGGTTCATGGATCAAGAAACTCTACCATTCTACATTTCAAAATGATTGGATGTAAAATACAGCTTCTATAGGACTAAAGGGCCAAATCGGACGAAAGATATATATGGGAGCTATATCTAAATCTGAACCGATTTCAACCAATTTCAATAGCGATCTTAACAGCTGCGAAATACTCTAAACTGCAAATTTCAGAACGATCGGAGTGAAATTGCGACCTGTAGTCGACGAACAACTTTACATGGACAGACGGACGGACGGACAGACATGCTTAAGTCGACTAAGCTAGTGATTCTGAGTCGATCGGTATACTTTAAGGTGGGTCTAGCTGTGTTATTTTCAGGTGTTACAAACATCTGCCATGAAACAAACTTATAAAACCCTGTACCACAGTGTGGGGTAGGGTATAATAATACCCTGTACCACAGTGTGGTGTAGGGTATAAAAACGATTGGATCTAAAGAGCCAAATCGGATGAAACATATATATTGGAGCTATAGCTAAATCTTTACCGATTTTCTTCAAATTCGACAATGTTGGTTCATGGATCAAGAAACTCTACCATTCTAAATTTCAAAACGATTGGATGTAAAATACAGCTTCTATAGGACTAAAGGGACAAATCGGACGAAAGATATATATGGGAGCTATAGCTAAATCTTAACCGATTTTCTTCAAATTCGGTAGTGTTGGTTCATGGATCAAGAAACTCTACCATTCTACATTTCAAAATGATTGGATGTAAAATACAGCTTCTACAGGACTAAAGAGCAAAATCGGACGAAACATATATATGGGAGCTATAGCTAAATCTTAACCGATTTTCTTCAAATTCGGCAATGTTGGTTCGTGGATCAAGAAACTCTACCATTCTAAATTTCAAAACGATTGGATGTAAAATACAGCTTCTATAGGACTAAAGGGCCAAATCGGACGAAAGATATATATGGGAGCTATATTTAAATCTGAACCGATTTCAACCAAATTCAATAGTGATCTTAACAGCTGCGAAATACTCTAAACTGCAAAATTTCAGAACGATCGGAGTGAAATTGCGACCTGTAGTCGACGAACAACTTTACATGGACAGACAGACATGCTTAAATCGACTCAGCTAGTGATTCTGAGTCGATCGGTATACTTTAAGGTGGGTCTAGCTGTGTTATTGTCAGGTGTTACAAACATCTGCCATGAAACAAACTTATAATACCCTGTACCACAGTGTGGTGTAGGGTATAAACACATTATGCTAAACAATAATATAGTTTACCTGAAGCGTGCATTTTTAAACCCTCACTTTAGTGTGACGAGGGTATATATCATTTGCTACTGAAAAAAGTGTAACACATCGAAGGAGTGACCTAAGGCCCCAAGTATGTTCGGCGGAATTCCGTTTTGGGTCATCTTAAGTCGAATGAGCAATGTCCGTCCGTCTGTCTGTCTGTCTGTCTGTCTGCTGGCTGGTGCGCACGATAACTCTCGAAAGAAGTAACCGATTGACTTCAAATTTGGTCCGTGTTAATATTTTTTTCTATCTCCAGCTAAGTTCGAAGATGGGCCATATTGGTCCACTCCTTCTAGTACCTCCCACACAAAGGGTTACAATGTTGTGAAATATTGATACTTTAATAACTGCTATACTACTTATTGGAATCTTCTGAAATTCCACATATAGTATTAGTTTATTAGTCGCTATCAACTCGAGAAAAATGGGCGAAGTCGTCAAGCCCCTTTTGGTACCTCCCGCACAAATGCACCATTTTGCACCAAAAGTTAACAGCTTATAACATTAATACCAGTGTTTGAAAATACATGAAATTTTAAACAGTGTAATACTTTTATTGTACCTACAATCCAGTGGAAATTGGGCGTTATTGCCACGCCCCTTTTGGTACCTCCCACACAAAGGTACCATTTTGCACCAAAAGTTAAAAGCTTATAACATTAATACCAGTGCATAAAAACACTTGCAATTTTGTACAGTGTAATGTTTTCATAGTGTTTATAGCCCTGTGGAAAATGGGCGTAATCACCACGCCCCTTTTTGTACCTCCCACACAAAATGGCCAAATCATACCAAAATTTTATATCTCATAACGTTAATAAAGCAGTGCACATAAACGCTTAAAATTCGGCACAGTGCAATGTATTTAAAGTATCTACTGTTCAGGGAAAAATAGGCGTATTTATTAAACCCCTTCTAGTACCTCCCACATATATTGACAGCATAGTTGGTGTAATATTCCTACTCACAAAGTGAGGGTATACCTTAGTCGGTTTACTCGACTGAAACTTTCATACTTGTTTCTCTATGTGTACAATGTTTGCTTGCCTCAATGCTCTATTTTATTTACTTTTAATATATCTCTTTTAGGATTTGCTCATTCACCCCTGCCCTCGCGAAATATGTATTGCTTTCCTTCTTCCCCCTCTCTCTCACTCTCTCAGGAAAAAAGCAGAAAAGAATCCAATTATAATTGTTCTTATCACAACAATACCATTGTTTCAAGCGAATGGCGTGTTACAACTTTCTGTGTCTTATTATTTTTATCTCGAAAAGTTTTTGTAAATCACAACATATTTTGTTATTAAACTGCTCCTCCTACCCCACCAACATCTACAGGGTTTTCCAATAACAGTGATATGATTTCTTTGAAAAAACACCCTTAATGTTAAGGATATTCAAAAGTTTTAATTTAATGTGAAGTACAATCGAAACAAATAAGTTCTACATAAAACGTCATTCAAAAGGCCTCCGCGACTTCTTCTGCAGGAACGAATTCGATGAACCCAATTTCCGAGCACTTTTTCCACTAAATCAAGTCGTAAGTCATGAATGGCACCTTCAATATTGACCTGCAAAGCTTGAAGAGAGTCTGGTTTATTTCGAATGACCAATGACTTCAAATAACCCCACAAGAAATAGTCTAATGGTGCTAAATCACAACTTCTTGGAGGCCATTCAATATCACAATTTATTGAAATAATCGAACCTCCAACTTTTCTCGCAACAATTAAATTGTTTCATTTGCTGTGTGGCACGTAGCCACAATTGGTCAATGGCAAAAAGATAGCTCTTAACGAGAGCTAAAATATTGCTAATGGGTGTCAAGGTCGTAGGTCGACTGGAAAGTGTTTTGTTTTTTTGGATTTAAAAAAAATGGACTTAGCATATTTTTCAAATGTGAACGGAAAGTTTATAGTTTTATGATTATTTTTGCTCTAGCTCCTTCACGGTAAGGCGGATCGGGAATCGGTCAATGGCAAAAATATAGCTCTTAATGAGAGCTAAAATATTGCTCATGGGCGTCAAGGTCGTAGGTCGACCGAAAAGTGTTTTTTTGGTTTAAAAAAAGGACTTGAAGATCGATTATTTTGATAATAAAACTGAATAATTTGTAAACTTTGTTCTTGCGTATATCTCTCCATGATGAAATTGTAAGCACTACTAAATACAATGAAAAGCAAATGTCAGATCATGACATATTACAAATGGCCGAAACGTCACTTCAAAATCATATCGTCCCTATTGAAAAAACCCGTTACTATGAGTATATCCCAGACTATTGATTGCTTTAGCCTTCCTTACGAATTCTACTACCACCAATTCTACGTTTTAAGCCATTTAATCAGTTGTGCCATTTATCAGCCCCAATCAGTTCGATTTTTGCTATTTTCTCGAGGTGCTCTTCTGTGGCGGGAGGGGAGTTTGTTTCAAACGCTTATCTTATTTATATCCTTCAGTAAAGTACAACTCCATCAAGAGATATTCGATGGAGTTGTACTGTAATTATGTTTTGGGTTGAAGAGGGGGAACAAAAAAAGTTAAATTGGAGCTAAAAGTAGTTGTCAAGTATTGATATGATGTGATGAAGATTAACTAAAGATTTAATCAGTTTAACAAGTTTGTGCTAAGGGAGATTAGGAAAGGGGGGTTGCTTTAGGGAAGATATGACTCATTGAAAGTTGTTACTTTTTTCGAAATTTTGTCGGAAAATCTACTTGATTTTATAGAAACAATACTGACAGGATATAAAATTTGCTTGTCAATTATTTACTGATGATTTTTCTTAGAAAATATATCCTATAAATATTACAAGCTAAATTTACTTTAGTCAAATTCTGGGCAAAAATATTATTTATTCTTAAGTATTTTATACTAATTAAATTGTAAACAAGTTCACATTTTAATTTTTCAAACGAGAAGCAACAACTAAAAGCGTTAAGTTCCATGCCGAATCTTATATACCCTCCACCATGGATAGCATGTAACCTCACAAAATAAGTCAAACCTAAAGAAAATAACACCGAAAACACACAAAAAAAATATAGTAGATGAGAACAGTAGAAATCACAACAAGTTAGATGCTATATATGGGAGCTATATCTAAATATGGACCGATATCGCCCATTTTCAATCCCAAGTTACCTGCAGCTATAAGAAGTATCTATACCAAATTTCAGCCACCTAGCTCAAGTATTATAGATTGTAGCGTGATTACAACATACGGACGGACGGACAGACGGACATGGCTAAATCGTCTTAGAATTTTACGACGATTAAGAATATAAATACTTTATGGGGTCTCAGATCAATATTTAGAGGTGTTACAAACAGAGTGACAAAATGAATATAACCCCATCCTATGGTGGAGGGTATAAAAAAATAAACCATAACAATTAAAAGTAAATTTTAACATAATAAAGAAAAAAATTTACATAAGTCAAAATTTCAATACCTCAAACTGAAAGTAGAAAAATTAAACTACATAAATACCAAAAGTAAATTTTAACATTATAACGAGAAACTTTATCCTTACTCAATAAAAATAATTATCACAAAATCACAGCCTACAGCAAAAAAACAGTGTCCTTGCAAAAAATGCTGCCATTCATTTCCATTCCATTAAAGAACAATTTAATGAGCCTTTTAACAAGTTTTTCACAGCAATCTCGTTGATGTCCTTTTTATACCCTCACTTTAGTGTGACGAGGGTATATATCATTTGCTACGGAAAAAAGTGTAACACATCGAAGGAGTGACCTAAGACCCCAATTATGTTCGGAGGAAAACCGTTTTGGGTCATTTTAAGTCGAATGAGTAATGTCCGTCCGTCTGTCTGTCTGTCTGTCTGTCTGGTGGCTGGTGCGCACGATAACTCTCGAAAGGCTTCCCGATTGACTTCAAATTTGGTATGTGGTCATTTTTTTCTATCTCCGGCTAAGTTCGAAGATGGGCCATATTGGTCCACTCCTTCTAGTACCTCCCCCACAAAGGGTTAAAATGTTGTGAAAAATTGATTCTTTAATAACTGCTATACTACTTATTCGAATCTTCTGAAATTCCACACATAGTATTAGCTTATTAGTCGCTATCAACTAGAGAAAAATGGGCGAAGTTGCCACGTCCCTTTTGGTACCTCCCAAACAAATGCACCGTTTTGCACCAAAAGTTAACAGCTTATAACATTAATAACAGTCTATAAAAAAACTTGAAATTTTGTACAGTATTATGCTTTTATATTGCCTACAGTCAAGGGAAAAATTGGCGTTGTTGTCACGCCCTTTTTGGTACCTCCCACACAAAGGTACCTTTTTGCACCAAAAGTTAACAGCTTATAACATTAAAACCAGTGCATAAAAATACTTGAAATTTTGTACAGTGTAATGTTTTTATAGTGTCTATAGCCCTGTGAAAAATGGGCGTTATCGCCACGCCCCTTTTTGTACCTCCCACACAAAATGCCCAAATCATACCACAATTTAATATCTCATAACGTTTTTACCAGTGCACATAAATGGTTATAATTCGGCACAGTGCAATGAATTTAAAGTATCTAATGTTCAGCGAAAAATAGGTGTATTTGATAAACCCCTTCTGGTACCTCCCACGAAATTAACAGAATAATTCGAGTAATATTCAATATTACATTACTCACAAAGTGAGGGTATACCTTAGTCAGTTTACCCGACTGAAACTTTCTTACTTGTTCGTTTAAGAAAACAATATATTTTATTTTATTTTCACAAAAGTGAGGAGCAGATGAGGGATAGAACACCCGGCAACTTCAATTGTTCAATAGTATGAGGCTTCTAAAGGAGGTGTTGCTAATTACACTATGCAACAAATGAACACTTTTGGAAAAATGCACGGACTTGACAGTATAGGTTCGATTCTACTACCAAATGGCGAAATTGGTGACCAATTTTTTTATGGGCCTCCAAAGTTTCTGAAAATCGGTGTGAATCGAAAGAAAATATATTTGGAACAGAAATTGTTAAATATTCTATATTTCTGAGCAAATAAATTTTATCTGAAATTCATTGAAATTTATTTGGAACGCATATATTAATGTACTACAACAAAACATATTTGCAAACTGATTTTCTGAAATGAAATATGTGTTTATATACAAATAAAATTATTATTAAGAAATTTCTCTAAATATATTTTGTTTAAAAAAGACTTTTTAAACATTGAAGATTTTTTTAATTTCTTTTTTTTTTGGAGTTATACCTTGCAATTAAAAATGGCATATATCACATCAACTTTTGTTCAAAGGACGCGTTTTTAATTTCTAAACATTTAATTTCAAGTCATTATTTTTTGTAAATATATCAAGCAATTTATTGTTATCCAAGATTATACGTTTTATGTCATGAAGAAATTTTATGAACACTAACAATTTCTTAGAAATGGACATTGAATTACTGAAAAACATTATTTCTGAATTCTTGAATGCAATAAAAAAGTTTTTTCGGAAATAATTGTCCAAAATAAAAAATATTAGAATGGAAAGAAAGATTTGTTTAGAACATCATCCTTCCAAATATATAATTTTTGTGTGTTCTTAATATGATATGTTTTGAGTGTACCCTAAACATATGTGCATTACACTTCTCAAAACTTCAGGTGTTTGTATGGACTGGAATCAAAGTTATAAGCCGTTAACTTTATTTGCAAAATAAACGAATACTACACCCAGATAAATAATTGGTTGGAATTCGATTGTAACAATAAAAAAATAGTACTAGCAACAAAAAGTATATTGCCTACAACGTCTGTCGGTTGTATTTATATATAATTAGTTGAAGCAACAATAATAACATGGATACGATCAAATGAAAATGCTTGCAACAAAATCGATGGTTGCATCAATCGAATTAAGATTGTTTTTTTCATTGACAATCGGTTAGTTGTGGTAACCAATTTTAAATTATCATTATAGTTTAACCATATGATCGATTTTTGGTTGTGACAACCAATGTTTTATTCTTGACAATATAAATTGTATCAATAGACCAAAGATTATTATTGCAACGAATAATTGGTTACTACAACAGAAAAAATATGAATAAATAATCGTTTAATGGTTATCACAATCATTTCCCAAATTTAGAATAACTAAATGTATTTTGGGAAATACAACCGAAATATTGGTTGCTGTTCTTTTGCTGATACATGACAAACAAAAAATAGAATTGCTCGACATAAAAAAATCTTCAACATTTTGTTCAAAAATAATCTCGGGTGGAAGAGAATATGTTGTGCAAAATGTTTTACATAAATAACAAATAAAAGCAACAATCATGAAATTGAAAGCACAGGGTTAAGCGATATTTGCATAAAAGTTTTGTTTTCATTTCGTGTATTAAAATGTGTGTCAAATATTTCCACATCTCATAATAGTGATGAATTTGTAATAAGGTATTTTTAATTTTGTTATTAATTGTTTTGTTTTTTGTTCAATAAATAAAATAAAAATTAATGAAAACTGTTTTTAATTAATTGTCGGTAGTATATGACTGACAAATTGTTAGAACAACCATTTTTTTAACGCAGTTGGTTGTGGCTACTACAACAGATAATTTAAGCCACCATTTTCGTAGTTGGCGCAACCAAATATGATTGTTGTCAACATGGAAGCAGAAGTATACCACAACCAAAATGTTGCTTGTCCTGATGGAATCGCATGATAGTAGACAGAATTACCAAATTCGGTTGAGGCAACTAAACTGTATTCTGTGTGTATGTGTGAAATTGTGAAAGATTTTGGGTAGTAGTATATAAGTTATGAGATAATCTATATTTCACCAAATGTTGACCTTTCGTGCGGGAGGTAGTCGCAGGAGTGGACCAACATAGTCCATCTTTAAACTTAGCCTGAGATAGAAAAAATATGAACACATACCAAATTTGAAGTCAATCGGTTAATCCTGTCGAAAGTTATCGTGCGCACCAACCAGACAGACAGACGTTCATTGCTAAAATAGCTTAGAATGGCCCAAAACGGATTTTATCCAAATATTATTGGGGTCCATTAGGTCACTCCATCGATATGAAAACCGGCTTATATTGAAATTCTCTTATTTCTACCAAAAGTGCTATAATTTCTACACACAGAATACAGTTTGGTTGCCCTACCGAATTTTGGTAGTTCTGTCTACTATCATGCGATTCCATCGGGACAACCAACATTTTGGTTGTGGTATACTTCTGCCTCCATGTTGACAACAATCATATTTAGTTGCGCCAACTACGAAAATGGTGGCTAAAAGTATATGTTGTATGTTGCCACAACCAACTGTGTTAAAAAATTGGTTGTTTATTTATTGAACAAAAAACCAAACAATTCATAACAAAATTAAAAACCCCATTTTAAAAATTCATGACCATTATAAGATGTGGAAATATTTGACACAAATTTTAGTACACGAAAAAAAACACAAAACTTGTATGCAAATATCGTTTAACCCTGTGCTTTCAATTTCATGATTGTTGCTTTTATTTTTTATTTATGTAAAACATTCTGCACAACATATTCTGCATTCCACACATTATTATCCACACGAGATTATTTTTAACTACATATACCGGTCTTGAACAAAATGTTGAAGATTTATTTATGTCGAGTAATTTTTTTTATGTTTGTCATGTATCAGCAAAAGAACAGCAACCAATATTTCGAGTGTATTTCCTAAAATACATTTAATTATTCTAAATTTGGGACATTATTTGGATAACAAAAAAACGATTATTTATTAATATTTTTACTGTTGTAGTAACTAGTTATTCGTTGCAATAATAACTTTTGGTCTATTGATACAATTTCTGTTGTCAAGAATAAAACATTGGTTGTCACAAAAATTATTCATATGGAACTACAATGAATGTTTAAAATTGTTTACCACAACTAACCGAGTGTCAATGAAAAAAACAATCTTAATTCGATTGATACAACCATCGCTTTAGTTGCAAGCATTTTTATTTGATCGTATCCATGTTATTATTGTTGTTTCAACTATCTTATATATATAAAAATGAAACGGTCCATCTGTGTAATGGCATCACGTCAGAACGGCTGGAGCGATTTGGATGATTTTTTTTTTATTCGATTCTCAATTTTCACGAGATGGTTTATATAGAAAAAAAAAATTAATTGGACAAAGGGGCGTGGTACCTCCCATACAAATCGCAGGTTAAAAATCCGATATTTCTGCTCCTATTATAGGTATAGTGCTGAAATTTTGTTTGTATGCATTTAATGGCAGATTATGTGAATTTTCCAAAAATGGGCGGAATCGGACCAATGGGCGTGGCCCCGCCCATATAAGCCAAATTTTGAAATTGAGATATTTTGCACAATTTGTTAGCGAGAGTGCTGGAATTTTGTGTATATGTAAACGGTGGCAGTCTACGTGATTGGTCCAAAAATGGGCGGGATCGGACCAATGGGCGTGGCCCCGCCCACATAGACAAAATTTTGATATCTTGCAGAATTTGCTAGCGGAAGTGCTGCAATGTTGCGTATATGTATCTGGTGGCATTCTACGTAATTGGTGAAAAAATGGGCGGGACCGGACCAATGGGCGTGGCCCCGCCCATATAAGCCAAATTTTGAAATTGAGATATTTTGCACAATTTGTTAGCGGGAGTGCTGGAATTTTGTGTATATGTAAACGGTGGCAGTCTACGTGATTGATCCAAAAACGGGCGGGATCGAACCAATGGGCGTGGCACCGCCCATATAAGCCAAATTTAAAAAATGTGATATCTTGCACAATTTGTTAGCGAGAGACCTGGAATTTTGTGTATATATATCCGTTGGCGATCTACATGATTGGTCCAAAAATGGGCGGGTTCGGACCAATAGGCGTGGCCCCGCCCACAATGACCAAATTTTGAAATTTTTATATCTTGCACAATTTGCTATCGGGAGTGCTGCAATGTTGTGTATATGTATCTGGTGGCATTCTACGTAATTGGTCAGAAAATGGGCGGGATCGGACCAATGGGCGTGGCACCGCCCTTATAAGCCAAATTTTGAAATTGATATAACTTGCACAATTTTTTATCTAGAGTGCTGTCATGTTGTAGATATGTATCTGGTGACAGTCCACGTGATTGGTCCAAAAATTGGCGGGATCTGACCAATGGGCGGGCCACCGCCCATATAAGCCAAATTTTGAAATTGAATTATCTTGCTCATTTTGTTAGCGAGAGTGTTGAAATTTTGCGTATATGTATCTGGTAGCAGTCTACGTGATTGGCTTTCAAATGGGCGGAATAGGACCAGTGGGCGTGGCCCAGCCCATATTTTGATATATCTTGCAAGTATTATATAGGAAATACATGAACAAAAATGCTCGGTATGCGATAATTACAGCTGCTCACTCCAATACAATCGCAATATGATAATGTGATGCAATATCAATGAAACAAGAATTTGGAAATTTTATAAGTATACATTTCTATTTTCTGGACTTTCCACTGAATTCGGTATTTTTTCATTCAGTGAATTTATTACTAATACCAGTAAGGAAAGGCAGAAAGTCGGGCGGGGCCGACTATATAATACCCTACACCTCCCTAACAATGCGATAAGGGTCATTGCGATAATAATTTGGAATAATTGGTAAATGTATTTTGAACCGATAATCGCAAAATTAAGCAATATTCGTTCCTAAATTGAGAAAAATCTTTCTGGAGAACTTTGTAATGATCGGAAGTAAAGTACAACTTCTATAGCGCTTTGTAACCAAATCTGGAGGAACATATATATGGAGGTTATATATAAATCTGAATCGATTTTCCTAGAATACTCATTCATGTAAAATAGAAACCTGTTTCTGTCGAATTTCGTACTGATCGGATATAAAACACAGTCTCTACAGCGCTTACATGTCAAATTGGGGGTAACATATATATATGGGGGCTATATCTAAATCTGAACTGATTATCTCCGAATTTTGCGGCATTCCTTCATGTAATAAGAAACCTCTTTCTGCCGAATTTCTTACTGATCGGATATAAAATACAGTTTCTACAGCGCTTGAATTTCAAATCGGGGGTAACATATATATGGGGACTATATCTAAATCTGAACCGATTTTCTCCGAATTTGGCAGTATTCCTTCATGTAATAACAAACCTCTTTCTGCCGAATTTCGTACTGATCGGATATAAAATACAGTTTCTACAGCGCGAATTTTTGGTTTAATTAAAACCTGGTTTCAACGGAAACTATAAGTAAATTTAGATCACAACATTGTTACATAAAGACCATATAATAGGTAACCAAGAGAATATTACTATAACATGATTAAATTGTAACCACGACCATTTACTATAACATGATTTCAACAAGGGCTCTATTATGGTCTTGGGGATAACATAATGGTAAATTTTGATCATAACATGGTTACATGATGTCTATATTATAGTAGCCGTGGTCATATTATTATAACATGGATTCAACGTGGGCTCTATTATGGTTGTGTGTACTATATTGTGGTTAATTTTGATCACAACATGGCTGCAAGAAGACCATTCTTTAGTAATAATGTCCATGTAATGAGTATAATCCTCTAGCTTACAAATCAGCCATATTATGTTAAGGACAATATATGGTACATAACATTAACATCTGAGACAAGCTTCAAATTATGACAGAAATATGGCTCTGGGAATCACATTATGATGAAATACGACCACAAGATGTTTATTAGAGGACCATATTGGGGTCGTGGTCACATATGTAGGAAAATTACAATAGTATAAACTTTGCTGTTTATTCAACATCAAGTTTTGATTTTGAAGTATGATAATTCTAAAGAAGTAATATGATCATAGCTACCATATTATGGCAACTTATGACCAAAACATAAACAAGAAATCTAAAGTGTGATGAATTATGATCATGAGACCCATAATACTGCATTTTATTATGTTAACATGGTCATGATAACCAAATATTAAAACTTATGACAAAAACAGGTCATATTTACCATAACAAGGTCATAGTTAGCTTATTATGGTGATTTATGATCATAACATGGTTCTGATTACCATATTAAGGCAAATTCTAGCAAACAAATGGGCACGGGAACCATCTTATGGAGAACTGTGACTACATCATACTTATAAGAGGGCAATATGGGGATATAGGAATAATTATGTTCAAAACATGGTTTCAATGGAAACTCTATTGTGATCATAGGTCATGACTACAAGAATACCATTTTGTAGTATATAATTATAATAGAAACAAGTAAGAAATTTCAGTCGAGTAAACCGACTAAGGTATACCCTCACTTTGTAAGAGTGTACTTGTTTGTGTACTAATATTATGAGATATTTAATTTGTTATGTCTGGATGTGGCGATAACTCCCATTTTTAATAGGACTGAAGGAAATTTAAAAACTTTACACTGTCCAAATTTTTGAGTATTTATATGCAATGGTATTCACGATATAAGCTGTAAACTTTTTGTACGTTTGTGTGGGAGGTACCAAAAGCTGCGTGATAATAACGTCCATTTTTCGACAGATTGTAAGTACTTTAAAAATATTACACTGTACAAAATTATAAGTATTTATATGCACTAGTATAAAAGTTATAAGCTGTTAACTTTTGGTGCAGAATAGTCCATTTGTGTGGGAGGTACTAAAAGGGGCCTGCTAATAGACCCCATTTTTCACTGGACCGTAGACACCATAAAAAAATATTACTGTACAAAATTTCAAGTATTTTTAATCACATGTATAAAAGCTATAAGATGTTAACTTTTGGTACAAAATGGTCCATTTGTGTGGGAGGTACCAAAAGGAGAGCGGTAAATTCGTCAATTTTTCGCGCGGTGGTAGTAACTAATTAATAAATACTATGTGTGGAATTTAAGAAGATTCGAATAAGCAGTATAGATGTTATTAGACAAATCAATATTTCATTAAATTTTTGATCGCAACATTTTTCAGACATCTATGTGCTTTTACTTCTTTCAAATTTTGTATAAAACTAGTATTTACAAAAAAACGCAAACCATTGGCTATGGAAGTATTCTCCCTAATCACTGTCTTAAAATTTCCCCCACTGTCCTTCACGCCTAATTTCCGAAACTTCCTTTCGAAATTGCTGCCTTCACCCAGAGTGTTAATGGACAATTTCGTTCTTGTGTAGTTAGTGTCACACTCGCTTATGTACTTCAAAACAAAAAATAGCCCAAGGCTATTTTTCTTTCTAAAACTTGAACATGAATATGGAAGGACCAGTAAAATGCGGATGCTTATGTTCGTACATTGTTGCGACCGGATATCCGACAAAGAAGTCGAAGTAAACTTTTACCAAAATCCAATGCCACAATAGAGGCAATGTACGGAATTTAGGGCGTACCGAAACCCAACTTAAATAATATTTTTGATTATTAGATAATGAGAATTCAAATTTTCTATACATTGGAATTAGTGCAATATTATTAATTTTTGAAATTTTAATACTATTGATTTGAACAATAGTTTTGCAAATTAAATTAAATATTTAATATTTAAATGTCTTCGTCGTGACAAAAGTACCTATGTGTTGTATATTAATTTTTTCAGAAGAGCAAATAAACTGTTTATCTTATTATTTCACGACAATTTTAATATGATATGAATTATGTATTCGAACCTATATAATATATGTACCTCCGATATTATTAAATGTTATACATATACCTCCGAAATTATTAAATAATATTTTTAATTTTTTATTATCTGCAATTGATATTTTCTTTGGTTTCCTCACTGTGGAGTTAAGCTGCAGATCAAACTGTTTCTTCTTCTTACTGAAGAAACGTTTCATTATAGTTTTATTCATTCAATGTTCTCCCTCACCACACCCTAATGCCTCTGGTACATACTTCGTTTTTTTTCATAATTGTTCTGAAATTGTTAGAACAGAGTGTTGGTGCTCGTGTTCCTGTTAAAGTTAGTATTTTTGGTAGCTTCGAGTATGTATATATGTTTTATGTACTTTTTGGTCACAAATGTTGTATTAATGAAGTGATTTACTTTATGATTCAAACAGTGGCAATCACTCCCCATCTCACTTCCCATTTTCGCGGCGGGCAATAGCAAAAAGTTTGTAACAATAAGAAAAGCCGAAAAAAAACAAGAAAGTCGTGTTTTTCGTTTAATTTACATTTGAACGATGGTTCAGGAAGTTTGGAGAAAATCTCATCTGTGGCAAAGGAACAGTGTTTTGAAATTAAAAAAAAGCCATTGTGTGAGAGTCTGGATAAGACAGGAATTAGCAGTAGTAGAATGACATGAGATCTCTTCTATAAAATAGATGCTGGAATAGATCGCTATCTCAGAGTCTTTATAGTTGACTCTGAGATAGCGATCTATTCCTGATGAGCGAATAGGTTGTCTACTATAGAGTTTATTACCGAATCTACTATAGTACATAGAAATAGATAAAGTGCAAATGGCCGAATATGTCGTATACTCATACTATAGTGTAAGTAGATGACCAGGTCGTCTATAAAGAAGACCTAGTAGGTCGTCTACTATATAATATATGATCGAATAGGTAGATTATACACTCTATCATCTAGTCTACTATGATGTAGACTACCGAAGAGGTCGTCTACTATATATTAGATGACCGAAGAGATCGTCTACTATTGATTAGATAACCGAAGAGGTCCTCTACTATAGAGTAGATGATTGAAAAGGTCGTCTACTATAGAGTAGATGACCGAATAGGTTGTCTATGACCGAATAGGGTTTCTATAGAATATATTACCGATGTAGATGACCGAAGAGGTCGTCTACTGTAGAGTAGATGACCGAAGAGGTCGTCTACTATAGAGTGGATGACCGAAGAGGTCGTCTACTATAGAGTGGATGACCGAAGAGGTCGTCTACTATAGAGTGGATGACCGAAGAGGTCGTCTACTATAGAGTGGATGACCGAAGAGGTCGTCTACTATAGAGTGGATGACCGAAGAGGTCGTCTACTATAGAGTGGATGACCGAAGAGGTCGTCTACTATAGAGTAGATGGAAGAAGAGGTCATCTACTATTGAGTAGATGACCGAAGAGGTCAAACAGTGGCAATCACTCCCCATCTCACTTCCCATTTTCGCGGCGGGCAATAGCAAAAAGTTTGTAACAATAAGAAAAATCGAAAAAAACAAGAAAATCGTGTTTTTCGTTTAATTTACATTTGAACGATGGTTCAGGAAGTTTGGAGAAAATCTCATCTGTGGCAAAGGAACAGTGTTTTGAAATTAAAAAAAAGCCATTGTGTGAGAGTCTGGATAAGACAGGAATTAGCAGTAGTAGAATGACATGAGATCTCTTCTATAAAATAGATGCTGGAATAGATCGCTATCTCAGAGTCTTTATAGTTGACTCTGAGATAGCGATCTATTCCTGATGAGCGAATAGGTTGTCTACTATAGAGTTTATTACCGAATCTACTATAGTACATAGAAATAGATGAAGTGCAAATGGCCGAATATGTCGTATACTCATACTATAGTGTAAGTAGATGACCAGGTCGTCTATAAAGATGACCTAGTAGGTCGTCTACTATATAATATATGATTGAATAGGTAGATTATACACTCTATCATCTAGTCTACTATGATGTAGACTACCGAAGAGGTCGTCTACTATATATTAGATGACCGAAGATATCGTCTACTATTGATTAGATAACCGAAGAGGTCCTCTACTATAGAGTAGATGATTGAAAAGGTCGTCTACTATAGAGTAGATGACCGAATAGGTTGTCTATGACCGAATAGTGTTTCTATAGAATATATTACCGATGTAGATGACCGAAGAGGTCGTCTACTGTAGAGTAGATGACCGAAGAGGTCGTCTACTATAGAGTGGATGACCGAAGAGGTCGTCTACTATAGAGTGGATGACCGAAGAGGTCGCCTACTATAGAGTGGATGACCGAAGAGGTCGTCTACTATAGAGTGGATGACCGAAGAGGTCGTCTGCTATAGAGTGGATGACCGAAGAGGTCGTCTACTATAGAGTAGATGGAAGAAGAGGTCATCTACTATTGAGTAGATGACCGAAGAGGTCGTCTTCTATGGAGTGGATGACCGAAGAGGTCGTCTGCTATAGAGTGGATGACCGAAGAGGTCGTCTACTATAGAGTAGATGGAAGAAGAGGTCATCTACTATTGAGTAGATGACCGAAGAGGTCGTCTACTATAGAGTAGATGACCGAAGAGGTCGTCTGCTATAGAGTGGATGACCGAAGAGGTCGTCTGCTATAGAGTGGATGACCGAAGAGGTCGTCTACTATAGAGTAGATGGAAGAAGAGGTCATCTACTATTGAGTAGATGACCGAAGAGGTCGTCTACTATAGAGTAGATGACCGAAGAGGTCGTCTACTATAGAGTAGATGCCCAAAGAGGCCGTCTACTATAGAGTAGATGACAGTAGAGCTCGTCTACCAAAGATCAGATGACCGAATAAGTCGTCTACTATAGAGTAGATGACCGAATAGGTCGTCTACTATAGAGTAGATGACCGAATAGGACGTCTACTATAGAGTAGATGACCGAATAGGTCGTCTACTGTAGAGTAGAAGACCGTCTACTATACAGTAGATGACCGAAGAGGTCGTCTACTATACAGTAGATGACAAATGAGGTCGTCTCCTATAGAGTGTATGACCGAAGAGGTCGTCTACTATAGAGGAGATGAGCAATAAGGTTGTTTACTATAGAGTAGATGACCGAAGAGGTCGTCTACTATAGAGTAGATGACCGAAGAGGTCGTCTACTATAGAGGAGATGACCAGTAAGGTCGTCTACTAAAGAGGAGATGACCAAAAAGGTCGTCTACTATAGAGTATATAACCCAAGTCGTATACTATAGAGTATAATCCCTAAGAGCTCGTCTACTATAGAGCTGATGAACGAGTATGTCGTATTCTATGGAGTAGATGACGGAATAAATCGTCTACTATAGAGTAGATGACCGAAGAGGTCGTCTACTATACAGTAGATGACAAATGAGGTCGTCTGCTATAGAGTGTATGACCGCAGAGGAGATGAGCAATAAGGTTGTTTACTATAGAGTAGATGACCGAAGAGGGCGTCTACTATAGAGTAGATGACCGAAGAGGTCGTCTACTATAGAGTAGATGACCGAAGAGGTCGTCTACTATAGAGGAGATGACCAATAAGGTCGTCTACTAAAGAGGAGATGACCAAAAAGGTCGTCTACTATAGAGGAGATGACCAAAGATGTCGTCTTCTATAGAGTAGATGACCGAATATGTCATCTACTATAGATTAGATGACCGAATATGTCTACCGTAGAGTAGGCTGTCTGCTATGGCATAGATAACGGAGAAGTTAGTCTACTATAGAGTAGATGACCGAATAGGTCGTCTACTGTAGAGTAGAAGACCGTCTACTATACAGTAGATGACCGAAGAGGTCGTCTACTATACAGTAGATGACAAATGAGGTCGTCTCCTATAGAGTGTATGACCGAAGAGGTCGTCTACTATAGAGGAGATGAGCAATAAGGTTGTTTACTATAGAGTAGATGACCGAAGAGGTCGTCTACTATAGAGTAGATGACCGAAGAGGTCGTCTACTATAGAGGAGATGACCAGTAAGGTCGTCTACTAAAGAGGAGATGACCAAAAAGGTCGTCTACTATAGAGTATATAACCCAAGTCGTATACTATAGAGTAGAATCCCTAAGAGCTCGTCTACTATAGAGCAGATGAACGAATATGTCGTCTTCTATGGAGTAGATGACGGAATAAATCAAATGTTTTTACTTGATTTTATTCCACGATACTGTTACCACGGAGATGTTACTGCACCCTTCCTCCATCCTCTTCACTGGCTTTGGTTGAGAAATGTTTGTTCTTTTGCACTTGCTGCATGTTGTCACTTTGGCGGATGTTGTTGTTGCTAATGCTGCTATTGGTGTCGTCGTTGTTTGTTTCTTGAACATACTCGCAATTTCTTTAAACAAACTTTTGGTCGTCCTTGCATCTGGTGTGACTCTACCCCAGCGCCATGTCAAAGCGGTTGGTTGGTCGTCGTTCGCTTGTCGTCCGTCTGTCCTGCGGTGCGTCCTTTGGTACTTCATTCATTATCGTCATCATCATCGTCATCAGGAACAACCATACGCTGCGATGTTGTGTTGTTACTTTTTATCTTTGTCAGTGAATGTTTTTGTTGTTAGAATAATGAAGAATAACATTGTTGTTGTTGCTTTTTTGGGAAATAGCTGGTTGGCGGCTGCGGCGTATGCTAATGTTGATTTTAAAAGATTTACCCACACTTTTCAAAGAAGCATTCCGCCCATCGAAGCAAACATCCATTCTGCCACTCATTCATTTTTAGAGAGGGTGTTCGCCTCCTGTTTGAACTGCTTTGAGAAGGGAGATCCTTCTTTTGTCCTTATGTCCTTTGGTAAAAGTTTATATTTTGTGTTATTTTGAAAAAACACAGCATTCAACAAATTTCTAAAAATGTGTGTGTCAGGCCTCGGGTTTGGGAGTGGAAGGCCGTGGAAGTCTCTCTATATATACGTTGATTCCTTTTAATTATGCGTATGCCGCTGATAACAATACAATTGTCAGTTGGTCGGGCACAAACAGAAAAAAAAAACAAAGTTGTGGTAAAGCGTTTCTTTGGATTTGTTGATTATTTGCGAAATGTAAATATGAAGAAATAAAATAAATTTCCTGCACAACAAATTAACAACCCTTAAACAAGTACTTTAAAAGTTAAATTGTGGGAGTGTATTATTCGCTAATGACTTCCGGTTAGGGAAAATTGCCAAACAGGTGCTGGAAAAAGCCTCTAAAATAACAAAAATTTTTTTTTCAGTTCTACCTTCGACTTTTGAAGCTCAGCTTTAGTGCACTAATAATTGTTAATATTATTAATATTGTAGAGGAAGAGATGAAATAAATCCATGAAGATAAATATCTACTATGGAATATATCTCTTCTGTAGGATCGATGGCCAAATAGAAGCCTAGTGTAGAGTGGATGACAAAAGAGTTGGACAAAACAGATTGCAAATGACCTACTAGGTCATCTACTATTGCAAAGTGTTGCTACTATGGACTAGATGACAGAATCGGTATAGTATATAAGCCTAATCGGTGGTATATATAACTGTATAGTACATAACCGAATCGTTTGGTTACAAAAAAATACGTAATAAGGTACAAATGGCGGCACTAGTGTGAAAAAATTACTTTGATCCAAAGTGCGAACCTTATAAAAAATATGTTTTAAGTTTCATGCTGTTTTGTAGTTTTGTTGGAGCCAAAAAAAAAAATAAACGATCTCAGTAAATTTTTAAACATGGAAACCATTGGTCACCATTAGGCAATTAAATACCTTCATTTAAAAGGTCTCAGTTCAACGGCCTCAGTCCAACAAATACATATAACAGCTGAGCTAGATTCTACTCAAGGCGAGTCTGCTCCTTCATTTACGACTGTCAAATATTGGGTGGCAAAGTTAAACAAGGCCGTACGAGGTGCCAAGACGAACACCATAGAGGGCGACCAACTAAATTGTCAACGTCAGAAACGGTTAAGAAAATCTAAAAATGGTCCTGAATGATCGTCGTCAAAGAGGTCATCTACTATAGAATAAATGTCCAAACTAATCATCTATATAGAATAAACTTCCAAACAGGTCGTTTAACAATACTGCGGAATACTAAATTGTGGTGAACTTTGGGGTACAAGACCAAAAGGGAAGTCTACTATAGATTAGATGACCAAACTGGCCATCTGAAACATAGTTGATGACCAATTTAGTCACCTAACACACTGTAGTTTTGCCGACTACCATAAAGTAGAAGACCGAAGTGGTCGTCTATTATAGAGAAGATGACCGAATGGTCGTCTACTATAGAGTAGCTGACCGAAGTGGTCGTCTATTATAGAGTAGATGACCGAAGTGGTCGTCTACTATAGAGTAGATGACCAAATGGCCGTTTACTATATGTAGAGTAGATGACCGAAGGGTTCGTCCACTATAGGGTAGATGACAGAAGTAGTTGTTTTGTATAGAATATATGACCGATGTGGTCGTCTACTATAGCGTAGATAAGTGAAGTGTTAGTCTATTATAGCGTAGATAACTGAAGTATTAGTCTACTATAGAGTAAATGAAAGAAGTAGATGACAAAAGTATTAGTCTACTATAGAGTAAATGAAAGAAGTAGATGACAAAAGTATCTGTCTACTATAGAATAGATGACCGAAGTGGTTGTCTAATATAGAGTAGATGACCAAAGTAGTTGTCTACTGAAGAGAAGATAACCGAAGTGGTCGTTTAATACTGACTAGATGGCTGAAGTAGTCGACTATTACAGAGTAGATGAGCGAAGTGGTCGTCTATTACAGAGTAGATGACCGAAGTGGTCGTCTATTACAGAGTAGATGACCGAAGTGGTTGTCTATTACAGAGAAGATAACCGAAGTGGTCGTTTAATACAGTGTTGATGACCGATGTGGACGTCTACTATAGAGTAGAGGTCGTCCGCAAATGAGTAGATGGCCGAAGTGGTCGTCTAGTATAGAATATATTACCAAACTGGTTGTCTGCTGTAGAATACATAACCGAAATGGTCGTCTACAACTTGTCGTAGATGACAAGTTGCCGTCTACTATAGAGTAGATGACAAGTTGCCGTCTACTATAGAGTAGATGACAAGTTGCCGTCTACTATAGGGTAGATGACAAGTTACCGTCTACTATAGAGTAGATGACAAGTGGTCGTCTACTAAAGAGTAGATTACTAATGGTCGTCTACTATAGAGTAGATGACAAGTGGTCGTCTAGTATAGAGCTGATGACATGTGGTCGTCTACTGTAGAGTAGATGACAAGTGGTCGTCTAGTATAGAGTAGATGACAAGAGGTCGTCTACTATAGAATAGATGTCAAGTGGTCTTCTTCTATAGAGTAGATTACAAGTTTCCGTCTACTATAGAGTAGATGACAAGTTGCCGTCTACTATAGAGTAGATGACAAGTTGCCGTCTACTATAGAGTAGATGACAAGTTGCCGTCTACTATAGAGTAGATGACAAGTGGTCGTCTACTAAAGAGTAGATTACTAATGGTCGTCTGCTATAGAGTAGATGACAAGTGGTCGTCTAGTATAGAGCTGATGACATGTGGTCGTCTACTGTAGAGTAGATGACAAGTGGTCGTCTAGTATAGAGTAGATGACAAGTAGTCGTCTAGTATAGAGTAGATGACAAGAGGTCGTCTACTATAAAGTAGATGACCGAAGTGGTCGTCTACTATAGAGTAGATGTCAAGTGGTATTCTTCTATAGAGTAGATAACAAGTGGTCGTCTACTATAGAGTAGATGACAGAAGTAGTTGTTTTCTTTAAAATAGATGACCGATGTGGTCGTCGACTATAGCGTAGATAACTGAAGTAGTAGTCCGCTATAGAGTAGATGAAAGAAGTAGTTGTCTACTATAGAGTAGATCACAAGTGGTCGTCTACTAAAGAGTAGATTACTAATGGTCGTTTGCTATAGAGTAGATGAAAGAAGTAGTTGTCTACTATAGAGTAGATGACAGAAGTATCTGTCTACTATAGAGTCGATGACAATAGTGATATACTAATATAGAGTAGATGACCGAAGAGGTCGTCTACTATAGAATAGATGACCGATGTGGTTGTCTAATATAGAGTAGATGACCAAAGTAGTTGTCTACTGAAGAGAAGATAACCGTGGTCGTTTAATACTGACTAGATGGCTGAAGTGATCGTCTATTGCAGAATAGATGAGCGAAGTGGTCGTCTACTAAAAAGTAGATGACAAGTAATCGTCGACTATAGAGTAGATGATAAGTGCTCGTCTACTATAGAGTAGATGAAAAGTTGGCGTCTACTATAGAGACGGCATGTGGTCGTCTACTATAGAGATGACAAGTAGTCGTCTACTATATGGTAGATGACATGTTGACGTATATTACGGAGTAGTCGTCTATTACAGAGTATATGACCGAATAAGTGCTCTACTAGTTTGAAGACGATACGTCATTTACGAGTATATAACCGAATAGATGTCATACTATAATGTAAATGACCGAATAGATTGCTGCTACGGAGTAGATGATCAATTTTTGTTTATTTTAATTTTTCCTTTAATTTCTTATATTAATTAGAATACAAAATAAAAAATTTTAAAATTACTCATGAAATACATTAGTGTTTTCAAATATTTTATAATATTGGCTCAGTACGAATCAATCAATAAACAATTAAAAGCGTTAAGTTCGGCCATGCCGAATCTTATATACCCTCCACCATGGATAGCAACCTAAAGAAAATAACACCGAAAAACACCAAAAAAAATTTTAGATGAGAACAGTAGAAATCACAAAAGGTTAGATGCTATATATGGGAACTATATCTAAATATGGACCGATATCGCCCATTTTAAATCCCAAGTTACCTGCAGCTATAAGAAGTATCTGTACCAAATTTCAGCCACCTAGCTCAAGTATTATAGAATGTAGCGTGATTACAACAGGCGGACGGACGGACAGACGGACATGGCTAAATCGTCTTAGAATTTTAAGACGATTAAGAATATATATACTCGTACTTTATGGGGTCTCAGATCAATATTTATAGGTGTTACAAACGGAGTGACAAAATGAATATACCCCCCATCCTATGGTGGAGGATATAAAAATGTTTCCAATAATACAGTAGGATTGTATATAAATTCTAGAATGGAGGAAAATAGGTTGTATGAGTAACTTTAACTGTTAAAATCATCATACGAATCAGAACCTGTATTTAAATAACTCATACTAACCATTGCATTTTTTATATTTTACAGCAATACTTCATACATATCGTCATCCGAAATCAGAGCGAAGCCCATCTAAAACTCCTTACCAATCTATGGGTCAAGACACCCGGTTGGTTTGAAATTCCACATTCGAGACTATTCTCTCCCAGCGATTTTGGTTTGAACCACAGCCATCTGATGCCACCTGAAGGGACCACACCAATAGTCATGGCCAGAACCTACGTTCAAGGGGATTACCTGACTCCCGTGGTACAAAGACTCTGGACAGACTGCGGAGCCGACGAGACTACTAGTTAAGTCTCCAGGACATCAAGGACAGGTGACCCATCTGGGATCAATATCCCGTACCCATCCTGAGAATATATGGGAACTATAGGATTCGTAGAGCCCCCAAATTAGGGACAATAGGTGATATCACACAGCCTATTTTAGGTGCCTTTTGGTAATCAATAGTACGAATATCAGTGCCGGAAAGATCTGTTAAACTACCGAACCACCGACCACAATATTTCCAGACGTCGATTTCTAAAAGCGGGACAGCAGCATAGCAAGTGTTAAATCCTCTCGACTTCTTCCATCCACAACTTCTGAAGAAGTCATTGGAGTCAATACCCAACACTAACGTATACAGTCTTTGCATCTCTAGTGCGAGGAGACATTTTGACCTTCTCAGTTCGTAACTTGGGCAAATTTGTCTAGCTACCCCACAGGTGCCGATTTCTGTCCATCCAAATAGGTGGTATAAGTAACATTACTTATTAAAATTAATCATACGTTTCGGTACCAGTTTTTAAATTACTCATACCACTCAGTGCACTTTTTATAAAAATTTAAAAAATATTTATGATTTAATCAAGAAAACTATTTTTTATTAAAAACAGGTCTCTCTTCATGTGCCCTCTACTAATCACAACTCAATCAATTTAATCTTAAAATAATTTAGCTGATTGCAGATAAGATTTAAATGGTCTATATATACTCGTACTATAGATAAATGATTTTGTTATCAAAATTGTTCTAAAACATGCGAACGAAGAATATCGAATATGCTAAATCTATTTAAAACCTTTTTATAAACCTTCATTTTCTGTCATTTGTTTATCTTGAACTAAAATACCCCCAAATTGCCTATTAAAATATTTATTTAATAGAAATTAAAGTCGAAAGAAAAATGGAAAGTTGAAGTATGAAAACAACAGAAAAATAAACCTAAACATATATTTAAAAATATCTTTTAGGATTTTAACAAAATAATCATGAACAGAAATCCTTCAAACAACAATACACAATAACACAAAAATACTCTTTACACTTCAGCAGACATTAACTTAAAACAGAATTGCAGAAGATGACTTTTCCCTTGAACAAGAAAGAGAAAGAAATTGGAAATAACCCGAAATCGAAAACTTCATCATTCAAATCCAGTTTTTAAATTACTCATACCACTCAGTGCACTTTTTATAAAAATTTAAAAAATATTTATGATTTAATCAAGAAAACTATTTTTTATTAAAAACAGGTCTCTCTTCATGTGCCCTCTACTAATCACAACTCAATCAATTTAATCTTAAAATAATTTAGCTGATTGCAGATAAGATTTAAATGGTCTATATATACTCGTACTATAGATAAATGATTTTGTTATCAAAATTGTTCTAAAACATGCGAACGAAGAATATCGAATATGCTAAATCTATTTAAAACCTTTTTATAAACCTTCATTTTCTGTCATTTGTTTATCTTGAACTAAAATACCCCCAAATTGCCTATTAAAATATTTATTTAATAGAAATTAAAGTCGAAAGAAAAATGGAAAGTTGAAGTATGAAAACAACAGAAAAATAAACCTAAACATATATTTAAAAATATCTTTTAGGATTTTAACAAAATAATCATGAACAGAAATCCTTCAAACAACAATACACAATAACACAAAAATACTCTTTACACTTCAGCAGACATTAACTTAAAACAGAATTGCAGAAGATGACTTTTCCCTTGAACAAGAAAGAGAAAGAAATTGGAAATAACCCGAAATCGAAAACTTCATCATTCAAATCCAACAAATAAACTGCAAAAGAAATCGAATAAAAACTCAACAAAAGCCGATGATGGGCCACAATACAAAATATTGGGGAAGAGCAAAACCAACAAATAAACTCTCAGAAACAACATCGAAAGGAATAGAAACGAAAAAAATTAAATAAACGAACTAATAAAAGAAACCAAAATCCAGCGATAAATATCACAAAATCCTTGTACTAAAGATGACTGAACGAAAATGTTTTCTATCTAAGATTCTATTGTTATTGCTGCTGCTGCTGCTGCTGGTGATGATAGTACCAAAAAGATGCTGGAAATGTTGTGTTTGGGGGGCAAGTAAATAAATAAACTTGGATCGAAGAAGCCATTCACTTAACTGCACTAGAGTATTGAGCACTCGCGTGTAACAGATTTTCTTAACTCTGAAGAGATTTACACTCAAAATAATCTCATAATAATAATATACTCTCTAAATAGGGAGTATATTATCGATTACAGAAATTTTGTTAAAAAGGGATTTTTTAGAAGCGAAACTCTGAAATTTATTAAGAAAATGTCCTGTCTAATGACTAAATACAATTAACAAAACAAGGCTTCAAAATATAAAAAAAATATTTCTTTCAATGAATTCCAATATTTGTTACTACCATATTTCTATACAGCCCTGAAAGAAGGACAATGGGTTGTATGACTAACATTAATTACTTAAGTTATTCATACGCCTTAATGCAGCTTATTTAAATTATTCATACAACCCATTGTACTTTATAGTTTAAACAGCAAAATTACGGATAAATTTGCGATTTTCTTAAGAAAATTATTTTTTTTTATTAAATACGAAAAATTAGATGAACAAGGAAGGACCCAGAAATGGTACGTTCTATTGGTTAAAAAATAAAAGTAGATTTTCTTTAATTCTATATGGAGCCAAAGAGCCTTAAATATTACTTTAATACCAAAGACTTCTTTGAGTGTCTATCTTCAATCGCTAAAACCACTCCTTCTCTTAAATCCTGAGGCATCTACACCCATTTTTCCCCGCGACATCACCACCCAACCAATCAAGTGTATTTAGATCACAAGACCACCATCGACAACAATAGGAACGAACAACTAGTCATCATTTGCCAATGTACATATATGTTGTGTATGAGTGAGCCAATACTCAATCATACAAATATTACACAGACCAGCTAACAAATCCCTTTCCTAAACTTTCGAGGATTTCCAAACATGGGGCAGATGAATGAAAGAATGGTTGATGCCATGTAAGCTGTTCCTAATGAACACATATGAGTCAGCAAAAAAACGGAAATAATGTCCGTTCACGTAAAGGCTAAATCGCAGGAACAATCCAATTGAAGCAACGAAACGAAGGGGTGGGAAAAAATCGAAACCTAATTCTACTTCCATTATAATCGCATAAAACGTTATTCTTTATTTTTTTTTTTTTTTTTTTGTGGATGATGGTGTTGGGGTAATAGGGCCGGGGTAACAAATTAACATCACATCATCGACATCGTTTTGGAAAAGGCCCATGGCTGGATTATACAAAAATTTGGGTCATGATTTGTAAATTGAGTTTCTATCTCTTTTTTTTTGGACGGAGGGAACTGAATGGCTTGGCATTTTTCCCTGTGGGACAGACAATGAAGGACTACAATGATGTAGTATTTTTCATATAAAAAAATTAGTTTACAATAGGATTTTCTAAGCGGAATCGCTGAAACTAATTGGAAAAATAACTATTAATAAAATAACGATATGAAGTACAGAATATTAAAAATGTTAGTTGAAAGTGAAAACTGTCGTGGAAATTGCGAATTTTCTTTCAATAATAAATAGGGTTCATCCTATTAAAGACCGTATATTTGAAAGCAGGTTGCCCAGTAGGTCATTTACTGTAGAATATATAAGAGAATAGGTCATAATGGTTGAATTTTTGGCAACTTTCTTTTCGTGTTTTCATCCTTAAACACGGTTGTCCATCTTTAAACATTGAATTATATGTATATACCGTTCTATCGACTCAAATGAAGATTTCATACATTTCTCTAAATTGTATGTGTGTTTTTTTAAATCAAATCCGAAAGCTTTAAAAAACATCACTCTCTACTATAGATTAGATGACGGAATCGATTATTTACAGTACAGTACATACAGGGTGGCTGATATGTATTGCAACCAAATTCAGGTTGCTATCATTTCTAAACCGCTAGTCTGATAGTTGACAGATTTATTTCAGTGACAGTTCATTTTATTGTTTACAAGCTTACAAAAGCATTTTGATCTTTTGCTTTTAGAAAAAAAGTTATTCGTGATGGAATTCAAGCGTGATTGCTTTATATTTGGGTGGAAAAACACAAGTGGCTATCGTTAGAGCCCTCCAGCATTTAAATGTGAATAAATCTTTTGTTTCTCGTACCATTGCTCGTTACCGTGATACTGGCAGTGTTGCATCGCGTCCAAAAAATGGACGAAAAAAAACGGTAACAACACAGAAATGATCCGAAAAGTGAAGGCCAGATTTGATCGAAATCCACGCCGCAGTGGTAGAAAAATTGCTCGTGAGCTGAACATATCGCGAGAACGGATACAACACATACTAAAAAATTAGCTTGGACTAAAGCCATTGAAGTTGCAAAAAGTGCAAGAGCTCACCGATGCACAAAAAAAAAGTTAGACTGGAAAGAGCCAAGGAGTTGCTTCGCTTGCACGAAAGTGGCCAGTTACCGAATTTGGTTTTCTCCGATGAGAAGCCATTCCAAATTGAGCAGTTTTTGAACAAACAAAATGATCGGGTTTACTTGCCAAAGAGGTCAGCTGAAAATGTACACCTTCGATTGGCCACCAGAACTCAAGCGCCGTTGATGGTAATGGTGTGGGCCGCCGTAACGGCCGATGGTCGCTCCCCGCTCGTATTCATCGACCATGGGGTCAAAATAAATGCCGAATATTATCGAGAAAATGTCCTGAAGACAGTATTGAAGCCCTGGGCGGACAAACATTTCGCCCGCAGACCATGGACATTCCAACAGGACTCAGCACCATCGCACTCAGCACGCGTCAACCAAGAATGGCTTAAAAAGGAGGTTCCTCGCTTCATTTCTACCGCACAATGGCCACCAAGTTCTCCGGATCTCAATCCGTTGGACTTTTGCGCCTGGGACATTTTAGAGAGTAAGGTTCGCACTAAAAAATACCAAAGTATCGATCATCTCAAGACGGCGCTTCGCCGGGAATGGGCCAAAATACCGCAGAGCCACTTTCGTGCAGCGTGTGATGGCTTTGTCGGCCGTTTCGTGCCAAAGGTGGCCAATTCGAACAAATCTAAACGGTTTCTAAAATTGTATGTTATTTCCGACATTTTTTGCTTTTGAACAATAACATTTAAAAAAAAAATTATAAAAATATAGCGCTTTACTTTGTTGCATTACATATCAGCCACCGGTAACCTAATCGGTTAGTTACTGTACAGTTGATGACCGAATAGGTCGTCTACCACAATTAGACGACCGAATAGATTGTCTACCATAATTAGACGACAGAATAGGTCGTCTGCCATATGCGGATGAAGATAATATTTTGTATACTATATATACAAGAGATGACCAAACATATCGTCTACTATAGAGAGGATGACCAAAGTGGTCATCTGCTACAATCAAACTGATCGTCTACTATGGAGAATACGACCTAACTATGCATCGACCAATACTAGGTTATCATGTTGCCCAAATGGCTCGTTCACCAATGAGTATATGAGCAACATGTCGTCTAAAATAGAGTAGATGACAAAACAGGTGTATGACGTCCACGTCCGTCATCTACCTATATTAGACGACCACTCCGTGTCATCTACTTAACACTAGACAAAAACTTCGGTCATCTACTCTATTTTAGACGACAAGTTCGATCATCTACTCTGCATTAGACAACCACTTCCGTCATCTACCTATAATAGACGACCACTTCGGTCATCTACTTTATAAAGCGTGATCCATTTCGAGTTTCCCTACGTTTTTAAAGAAAAAACCAGTAAGGAAAGGTTAAAGTCGGGCGGGGCCGACTATATAATACCCTACACCACCTCGGCAAAGTACATTAAGAATTTCTTTTTGAATAGTTGGCATAATTAGTTTCCTTTCTTTTACGAAAGTACTTAGCTCCCCCGCTATGTCAAGGCTTATTCCAAAGAGGAGTTTAATGTAATGTGTCGAATTAAAAATTGAACTATTAATAATATTCCACATATTTGCATTTACTGTGGTTATTATTAGCCTTAACACCATAAATAGTCCGATTTTTGGTCGTACACAATATAAGTAATATATGCAGGGTATGTTAGGTAGGTACTACCTTGGAATTATTGGTTGCCTTTTAAGTTAGAAAGTACTTAGCTCCCCCGCCACGCCAAGGCTTATTCCCAGGAGGAGTTGAATATGTTTAAACAATTTTTCATTCAACATATTTGACATTAACACTTACTTCGAATTTATTGACTTAAGGACAATAAATAAAAGTCAGGTTTGTATGTCTAATAATTTTTTTAAATTCGATTTTAATAAATTCAAGACAAATATTGATATTAGTATGGGTTTTAATACAGACGAATATATCAAAATTATACTCAGGATAAGTTGAACATATTGAATAAAATTAAAAATTTTACTTATAATAAAATTTCTCATTCAACATATGTATTTGATATTAAAACACACATCGAATTTATTGACGCGAAAACAATAAATAAAAGTCAGATATGTATGTCTAATAATTTTTTTTAAATGCGATTTTAATAAATTCAAGACAAATATTTATAAGTATGTGTTTTAATACATTATACTCATTCAACTGAAAGAAAAAATAAATTTTAAATTTTAAAAAAGTTGTATGTTTTATATTGCTATTTATTATTAAATACTTTTTGAAGTATGTCAAAAAACATGTTTAATTTGATATGAAGACACATATCGCGTCATGATAGCTATATACACTTTCGAATGTTACAGCACTTATATTGCTATAGTCAATGTTGCAATCAATTTCTGTTAGACTTTTTGTGGTCGTTGTCTCTAAAATAGAAAATAAACCTTTACTATTCAACCTATACTCTGCCTCAGGTTTGCTTCGTTTCCGGCAAATATTGAAATCTCCCATTATAAGAGATTTGTGACCTAGACATGTGTGACCGTTAAATAACTGGTTCAGCTCTATATATAATGTACCTTCAGGGTAATTCTTATTTATATAAAGAATTAAGACATCGATTAAATTCACCGCTTTCGAAGATTGAATGGGTAATTTGCCCGATATCTAAATATGAATCCATTCTCGGATCAAGAAACTAAAATTTCGAAATGATGAACCTATATAACGCAAATAAGCGAAGTTGTGAAAAAATTTAAGTAATGTTTTAATTTTCATTTCCGCTGAAGCCTTTTAGGTCTCTAAAATAGCGCTTATATAAAAAAAATAGGAACATCTTTCGGGAAAATTTTGATCGGAAGTAAAGTACAACTTATGTAGCGCTTTGGTACCAAATCAGGAGGAACATATATATGGAGATTATATATAAATCTGAACGGATTTTTCTTGAATACTCATTCATGTAAAAAGGAACTTCTTTCTGTCAAATTTCGTACTGACCGGATATAAAATACAGTCTCTACAGCACTTACATGTCAAATCGGGGGTAACATATATATGGGGGCTATATCTAAATCTGAACCGATTTTCTCTGAATTTGGAAGTATCCCTTCATATAATAAGAGACCTCTTTTGTGTAGATTTTTTTACTGATCGGATATAAAATACAGATTGTACAACGCTTACATGTTAAATCGGGGGTAACATATATATGGGGGCTATATTTAATCTGAACCGATTTCCCTCAAATCTCAACCGATTTCCCTCAAATTTGGCAGTGTTAATTCATGTAATGAGAAACCTCTTCTGTCAATTTTTTTTACTGATCGGATTTAAAATACAGTTCTACAGCGCTTACATGTCAAATCGGGGGTAACATATACATATATGGGGGCTATATCTAAATCTGAACCGATTTCCCTCAAATTTGGCAGTGTTAATTCACGTAATGAGAAACCTCTTTCTGCCAATTTTTTTACTGATCGGATATAAAATACAGTTTCTACAGCGCTTACATATCAAATCGGGGGTAACATATATATGGGGGCTATATCTAAATCTGAACCGATTTTCTCTGAATTTGGAAGTATCCCTTCATATAATAAGAGACCTCTTTTGTGTAGATTTTTTTACTGATCGGATATAAAATACAGATTGTACAACGCTTACATGTTAAATCGGGGGTAACATATATATGGGGGCTATATTTAATCTGAACCGATTTCCCTCAAATCTCAACCGATTTCCCTCAAATTTGGCAGTGTTAATTCATGTAATGAGAAACCTCTTCTGTCAATTTTTTTTACTGATCGGATTTAAAATACAGTTCTACAGCGCTTACATGTCAAATCGGGGGTAACATATACATATATGGGGGCTATATCTAAATCTGAACCGATTTCCCTCAAATTTGGCAGTGCTAATTCACGTAATGAGAAACCTCTTTCTGACAATTTTTTTACTGATCGGATATAAAATACAGTTTCTACAGCGCTTACATGTCAAATCGGGGGTAACATATATATGGGGGCTATATCTAAATCTGAACCGATTTTCTCTGAATTTGGAAGTATCCCTTCATATAATAAGAGACCTCTTTTGTGTAGATTTTTTTACTGATCGGATATAAAATACAGATTGTACAACGCTTACATGTTAAATCGGGGGTAACATATATATGGGGGCTATATTTAATCTGAACCGATTTCTCTCAAATCTCAACCGATTTCCCTCAAATTTGGCAGTGTTAATTCATGTAATGAGAAACCTCTTCTGTCAATTTTTTTTACTGATCGGATTTAAAATACAGTTCTACAGCGCTTACATGTAAAATCGGGGGTAACATATATATGGGGGCTATATCTAAATCTGAACCGATTTTCTCCGAATTTGGAAGTTTTCCTTCATGTAATAAGAGACCTCTTTCTGCTGAATTTCATACTGATCGGATATAAAATAAAGTTTTTACAGCGCTTACATGTCAAATCAGGGATAACATATATATGGGGGCTATATCCAAATCTGAACCGATTTTAACCAAATAAAATAGGGATCGTCCTTGGGCCAAGAAAAAGGTATGTGTAAAGTTTCGTTAAGATCGGGCCATAATTGCGACCTGTACTTTGATTACAACAATACATCTACAGACAGACGGACATAGCTAAATCGACTCAGAAAGTGATTACAAGTCGATCGGTATAATAAACAATGGATCTATCTCTTCTCCTTTTGGGTGTTACAAACAAATGCACAAAGTCATAATACCCTGTACCACAGTGTGGTGTAGGGTATAAAAACACAGAAAATTCAAATTGAATGGGGAATGTTTATTATCATTTGAAAGAACATTCTTTGGCATTTATTTTTTGAAGATTATGTCTATCAAATGTTGGCCGTGGCTACGTCACAGGTGTTCCATCCGTTGAGTTCAATTTTCGATGAATCGACCTGAATCGAAGCGGGTTTGTCCGCACAAACTTTAGACAGAAAAAGTCTAGCGGTGTGATATCACACGATCTTGGTGGTCAATCGACCGGCCCAAAACGTGAAATTATCTGCTCACCGAAATGTTCTCTCAATAAATCCTTTGATTGATGCGATGTGTGGGAAGTAGCGCCGTCTTGTTGAAACCAAATGTCGCCGAGGTCACGAGCTTCAATTTTAGGCACCAAATAGTCGGTTATCATGGCACGATAACGGTCCCATTGACGGTTACGTTCTCATCGGCATCATTTTTGAAGAAATATGGGCCGATGATTCCCTTGCGTCGGATCGGGAATCGGTCAATGGCAAAAAGATAGTTCTTAACGAGAGCTAAAATATTGATCATGGGTGTCAAGGTCGTGGGTCGACTGGAAAGTGTTTTTTTGGATTTAAAAAAAATGGGCTTAGCGCAATTGGCGAACGATTATTTTGATAATAAAACTGAATAATTTGTAAACGTTGTTCAGGCGTAAGTCTTTCCATGATGGAATGCCAAACAATACAAACGTGATCTGTCAAAACAAGGCTATTGAAAAAAGTATCTGTACTTGGATCACCCGTTAGTTTGACCCGTTAGTGCCAACAAATTTAAGGCACTGAATTGATACTTTTCCAGGATATTCAAGTATTAAGAATGTTTTCCATAGTTTTACCTCCTGTTACCACAAGGACAAACATATTTCTTCAACTGTTGTGAAGAGAAGTGGTAGAGGTTTTCATTGGTATTATAATCTTCAAATTGTGTGAAGGGAATAAGGAGATTTAACACTTTTAACAAATGGAAGCGAATACTGAAATATATTTTTGCGAAAGTGAATAATCCAAAGATGGTTTTTGCGAATGCGAAAGCAAATGTTAAAATTATACGACTACAAAAATTAAAATTATACGTTCACATATGCGAATGCGAATATTCGTTACAGCCCTATCCTGAACATAGAACCGTCTGCCGTGGAATTGTTTTTGAAATTTTGTGATATATTCTAAAGTAATATTGCTTACAATATTTGAACATGTTTGACAACTCCAATAGTTATAAATTCAAATTAAACTTTTTTTAAAACATAAATTGAAAATAATGATTAGGGAGAGAAATATTTTTTAGCTTCAAATTAATATTATTAAAATTTCTTCAATTCTGCATTGCAAACAGCCTAAACCCTTTTTGGGGGATAATTATCAACAAATCCACAAATCACCAAAGTCTTCAATTGTTCACAACCACAAAGTATTTTCCTCAGAAGATAATCAGAATTTCTATAGCAACTCTGGCCTTTTTTCGTTGCCAAGATATATTTTAGAAGAACAACCAAACATAAGCGGCTACCACATATTTATAATTCCCAAATCTTTTATTTCTATTGTTTAGAAAATGATTTTGGTACCAATTTAAAATTTCCGATTCTGACTAGTACGTCCTCCTCCCATGCTTCTACATTCCAGGAATTTTAAATACAAGCAGGTTGTAAACAATTTTAAAAACGAAAAAAAAACTTTCTTTTGTCCACAAACGAATCGATACCTTTTTCAGCCTCCCCAACCACACTCGGCTATTCGGTACCTGCTCCTGATCTGCTACACAAGATAAGAAAAAACTTTTTTATTTCTTCATCATTTTTTGGGGCATATGTTTTTCGAACGTGGGTTTCTCTTTCTCTGTATTTATATATGTAGCAGGAGTATGTATGGGGTTCACTTCCATGTAAAACTTATTGAAGTGGAAACGAAAAAAGTCAACGTTTCTATGACATTTGCCAATTTTTATTTGATTTTTTCTTCGTTATTTGTTGTTATTGTTGTTCATGTATGTTCTAAGGCCGATTATATTTAAAGGCATTTAACGTAATGTGCGGGCAATTTACGATTTGCAACAACAACTACTATAAATTGGATTTTTCAGGGTATGGGTGTGACTGAATAAATTGGTTAGACATGTGAATGCGAAAGAAGGCAGCATGAGATGAAAACAGACGATTGCAAAAGTTTTGCCAAATATTTGTCATTGATTCGCAGAAGGAGACAAAATTAAGGCATACGCACATGTACGATTGCTAGGCGTACACATGCACACAAACGTGCAGATTACACAGTAATGGGCGGAAATGTAGCAATCATGTTGGTCTATAAAAGGACAAGAAATTTTTATTACGCTAGCTTTAAGTTTTTTTGTGTTGTTGTTCGCATACACGTAAGTGTGATTGGTAGGGAATAGTTGTGTCTGTTTTTTCTGTTTACCTGTTATTTACAAATAATTATTTATACTTATTTAGTTAATAATATTTAAAAATCTGTGATAAAATAACATTAATTTCTGTTTAATAATTGTAGAACATCCCTGATGAAGCAATTCAAGGAAATTGCGAAATATCGGATAAATAAAATTTAAATTGGAATACAAATTATATCCTAAAATTGACCTCGAGCTTGACTATTACTTAAAACAATTTGGATATCAAAAGGTCGAATAAAAACAAACTTATGAAAACAAAAAAAAGTTAATTTTATTACTAAAGCTCACAACAAGCCGAATACTGGCTTAGGTGTATGTCCAAGGACATGAGGCGGAGCAAATCTGCCTCCTCTTCTCAACCTATTAACTAAATGCATTAACTTTTAAAAAATGGTATTTTATTTTAATTTTCCCTATTTTTAGCCAATTTATTAACTGTTTACCCTTTTAACTTTTTAGTCGACACTCTAAACTCTTTTTTTGAAATATATTTAGTAAAATAAACACAGTTTTAAAGCAAAATTTTCTATTTAAAGACTGAGAACAGTTTAACAAAAAATGTTCCCACCTGTTTTTTTTTTGATATTAATTCATTAAAAAATAATAATTTAAATTTTGGAATTCAATTTACCATTTTTATGTTACATTTTGCTGTTCTCATATAGACAACTCAATACTGAAGAAGTACACAAATATTAAATACTTTTTTAAAAAGTCTGCTTGACTTGGTAAATTGGTATCTGTTTTTCAGGTGACACAAAAAAGTTTTTAATTATTTTTAATAACATACAAATATTTTTAAAACAAAAATTTATATTTTTAAGACTGACAACAGTTTTCCAAAAAACTGTTCCCAGCTGTATTTTTCTGTCATGTTCAATTTTCGAGCACATAGATTTAATACTCATAGTAAATAAATATTTAATTGTTAGCATTCATTTTGCTGCGATTACGAACTGTTCCCATCATCAACATTTCTGTTTCCCTTCCAAATTAGAACAATTATGAATGATTTAAACTCAGCTATACCCTTAGACGTTTTAATGTAATTTTCTAAAAGTCTATTTTCAAGCTCGTTCAAGTTTGGCCTGATTTTCAAGTGTTCCCACTCTTTAAGCGGGTTTTCAGGCTACACAAACAGTTTTAACATTATTTTTATTAACATAAAAATGTTTTTAAAGTAATATTTCACATTTTTAAGACTGGGAACAGCTTTCCAAAAAACTGTTCCCAACTGATTTGTTCATGCCAAGAGATATTTTCGAGATCATAGACTTTTTAAAAATAAGTATTTAATTGTTAGATTTTATTTGACTACATTTTGATGAAATACAGCGCTGTTACTATCGTAAAAAATTAAGTTCCTATTAAAAAGATATATTAATAATTATAATTACTTAAAAGTTCTAATTCCTCAATCGCCGTTTTTGCTATTATTTGATTTCATATTTATTTATTTATTTTTAAACAGTCTATTTTCATTTTCGTCAGTTTTACCCGATTTCCAACTGTTTCCACCCTTCCGGGAGAAACAAACAATTTATAACTTTTTTTATTAACACAAAAATATTTTTCAAGCAGAATTTTATATTTTCAAGACGGTGAACAGTTTTCAAAAACTCTCCTCCCACCTGATTTGTTGGTGCCTGGATATATTTTTGAGCACCTAGACTAAATAAAAAAAAAGCATTTGATTTCTAGCGTTACTGGTACCACATTTTAATTCAATATTGTGCTGTTCTAAACGAAAAAAATATGTTTTAAATGAAAAATTTGTAAATAATATTAATTACTGAAAAGTCATATACCCTTAATCGCCTTTTTTGCTATAATCTGATTTCTCGACCATATACTGCTAAAAATATAAAATTTTATTTTTTTTGTAAACAGTGTGCTTTCAATTTCTTAAATTTTTTACCGATTTTCAACTGTTCCCACCCACTACTTTTTTCCAGGAGACACAAAAGATGTTGATATTATTTTTATTAACATAAAAATATTTTAAAAGCTATATTTTTAAGACTGGGAACAGTTTTCCAAGAACTGTTCTCACATGATTTTTTTTTGTGCCAAGATATATTTCTGAGCACATAGACTTAATAAAAAATAAGTATTTGATTTTTAGAGTTTATTTGACTACATTTTGATGCGACATTGCGCTGTTCCCACATCGAAAAAATAGTTTTCAAATGAAAAAATATATCAATTAATAAAAATATGCAACAACAATTTTTTTATTTTTGTATAGATTGAGGCATAATATTTTATGAAACCAAAACCAAAAAATTTTTTATGGTAAATTTTTTTCCAAATTTGATTTTCGGATAGTTCGGCTTGATGTCCTTTCGGATAGTTCGGCTTGAGGTCCTTATGTTTTTTAAAATTTTTTTTCTAAAAATCCAATTTTCATGGAAGTTGCTTTTAGCATTTGAACCATATTTGTATACCCTACACCACACTGTGGTACAGGGTATTATGACTTTGTGCATTTGTTTGTAACACCCAAAAGGAGAAGAGATAGACCCATTGTTTATTATACCGATCGACTGGTAATCACTTTCTGAATCGATTTAGCTATGTCCGTCTGTCCCTCAGTCTGTCTGTCTGTAGATGTATTCTTGTAATCAAAGTACAGGTCGCAATTATGGTCCGATCTCAACGAAACTTTGCACATCGGCCCAAGGACGATCCCTATTGAATTTGGTTAAAATCGGTTCAGATTTACTTATAGCTCCAATATATACATATGTACCTCCGATTTGGCATATATGCACTGAATAAGCAACATTTTTGAACCGATTTGTACAAAAATTGACAGAGATTAGTCTCGTAATACACTAGATACAATACAAAATTTGGGGGAAATCGGTTCAGATTTAGATATAGCCCCCATATATTTGTTGCCCCCGATTTGACATGTAAGCGCTGTAGAAACTGCATTTTATATCCAATCAGTACGAAATTCGGCAGAAAAAGGTTTCTTATTACATGAAGGAATACTGCCAAATTCGGAGAAAATCGGTTCCGATTTAGATATAGCCCCCATATATATGTTACCCCCCGATTTGAAATTCAATAGCTGTAGAAACTGTATTTTATATGCGATCACAGCGAAATTCGGCAGAAAGAGGTTTCTTATTACATGAAGGAATACTGCCAAATTCGGAGAAAATCGGTTCAGAGTTAGATATAGCCCCCATATGTACGTTAGCCTCGATTTGACATACAAGCGCTGTAGAGACTGTATTTTATTTCCGATCAGTACGAAATTCGACAGAAAGAGGTTTCTATTTTACATGAATGAGTATTTAGGAAAAATTGATTCAGATGTATATATAACCTCCATATATATGTTCCTCCTAATTTGGTTACAAAGCGCTATAGAAGTTGTACTTTACTTCCGATCATTACAAAATTCTCCAGAAAGATGTTTCTCAATTTAGGAACGAATATTGCTTAATGTAGCGATTATCGGTTCAGAATTAGATATATCCACATATATATGTTCTTAACCATTTAACAATTATTCCAAATTATTATCGCAATGACCTTATCGCATTGTTAGGGAGGTGTAGGGTATTATATAGTCGGCCCCGCCCGACTTTCTGCCTTTCCTTACTGGTTTTAAGTATAAGCTCGATAAAGTCGGGATACCATTTGGAGGAAATTATACTATTTAAAGGAAACTATGAGGGCCAGAAATGCTAAAAACATCGCATTCACGTAGAACATCACATTCACGTGGAAGTTTAGTTACTGAGGTTTAATCAATTAGCAAAAATTTGATTTTTTCAAAACTATCCTTTTTTGCTATACGAAAGAATCCATAAAAATAGAAAAAAACGCAAAAAGAATAGTTTGTTCCATTTTTTGAAAGCTAGCATCCTGACGAAGAAAACAATGGCTATTTGCAAAAAGTCTATGGAATTAAATGTATAAATTAAGACCCATATTGGAAAAATGGGAAAATTAAAAAAATAATTTTCATATTCTATATTTGGCAATTTTGTTTGGGAGGTACCAAAAGGGGCGTGGCAATAACGCCCATTTAAAAAAAAAGAAAGTGTTTGTATGTGCATGAATCGAAGGTATAAGCCGTTCACTTTTTGTACAAAATGGTCCATTTGTATGGAAGGTAACAAAAGGGGCTTGATAGCATAATAGCGTCCAAGAAACTAATACTAGGGGTGGAATTGTGAATGATTCTGGGTAGTAGTATATAAGTTTTGGTATAGTAAATGTTTCACTAAATTTGGACCCTTAAGGAGTAGACCAACGTATTCCATCTCTGACCTTAGCCTGAGATTGGAAAAATATTAACACATACCACATTTGAAGTCAATCGGTTTATTCTGTCGAAAGTTGTTGTGCGCGCCAACCAGATGGACAGGCTGACGGACATTGCTAAATTGACTTAAAATGGCCCAAAACGGATTTCCGCTAAATATTCTTGAGATCTCTTAGGTAGCTCCATCGATGTTTTACACTTTGGCCCGCTGCATCTGCTATATACTCTGGTTCACAATAGTAAGCATATAAAAACCGGATTATGTTGAAATTTTCCTATTTCTATCAAAAGTGCTATAATTTCTACATTTATCCATAAATTTTCTTCAAATAAGCATTGTTTTCTTCGTTAGGATTCTAGCTTTTAAAATTTTGAACCAACAATTTTTTTGCGATTTTTTTTCTATTTTTTATGGTTTTTATCGTGCCAGCACAAAACGTTTTTATACCCTACACCACACTGTGGTACAGGGTATTATAACTTTGTGCATTTGTTTGTAACACCTAAAAGGAGAAGAAATAGACCCATCGTTTATTATACCGATCGACTTAGAATCACTTTCTGAGTCGATTTAGCTATGTCCGTCTGTCTGTCCGTCTGTCCGTCTGTGCATGTATTCTTGTAATCAAAGTACAGGTCGCAATTATGGTCCGATCTCGACGAAACTTTACACATATCTTTTTTTTTGGCCCAAGGACGATCCCTATTGAATGTGGTTAAAATCTGTTCAGATTTAGATATAGCCCCCATATATATGTTAGCCCCGATTTGACATGTAAGCGCTGTAAAAACTTCATTTTATATCCGATCAGTATGAAATTGGGCAGGAAAAGGTTTCTTATTATATGAATGAACTCTGTTAAATTTGGAAGAAATCGGTTCAGATTTAGATATAGCCCCCATATATACATTACCCCCGATTTGACATATAAGCGCTGTAAAAATGTTATTTTATATCCGATCACTGCGAAATTCGGCAAAGAGAGGTTTCTTATTACATGAAGGAATACTGCTAAATTCGGAGAAAATCGGTTCAGATTCAGATATAGCCCCCATATATATGTTGCCCCCGATTTGACATGTAAGCGCTGTAAAAACTGTATTTTATAACCGATCATTGCAAAATTTGGCAGAAAGAGGTTTCTTATTACATGAAGGAATACTGCTCAATTCGGATAAAATCGGTTCAGATTTAGATATAGCCCCCATATATACGTTACCCCCGATTTGACTTGTAAGCGCTGTAAAAATGTTATTTTATATTCGATCAGTATGAAATTCGGCAGAAAGAGGTTTCTTATTATATGAATGAACACTGTTACATTTGGAAGAAATCGGTTCAGATTTAGATATAGCCCCCATATATTCGTTACCCCCGATTTGACATATAGGCGCTGTAGAGACTGTATTTTATATGCGATCAGTACGAAATTCGACAGAAGGAGGTCTTTTTACATGAATGAGTATTCAGGGAAGATCGGTTCAGATTTATATTGATTGTTCCTCCTGATTTGGTATCAAACCGCTATAGAAGTTGTATTTTACTTCCGATCATTAAAATTTTCCAGAAAGATGTTTCTCAATTTAGGAACGAATATTGCTTAATTTAGCGATTATCGTTTCAGAATTAGATAATATGTTTCTACCCATTTACCAATTATTCCAAATTATTATGGCAATGACCCTTATCGCATTGTTAGGGAGGTGTAGGGTATTATATAGTCGGCCCCGCCCGACTTCTGCCTTTCCTTACTGGTTTTTTTAAACAATTTTTTAAATTGTTTTAACGACAGTTACTAAACTTCTGTCTCCACGTGATAGTGTCATTATTAACATCGTTATTTATTATAATTTCCTTTAATTTAAAGTGTATCCGATTTTATCGAGCATATATTTCAAAAAATTTGTTCTAAATACTAAAGACAGCTTCCAAGAGAAAGGGAAATTTTAAAGAAAGGGAATTTTAAAGAAAATTATTTAAAAAGAAATTTACCATAAAATTTTTTTTTTAATATTTTTTTCGTATTAAGGACTCCATATTACGCCAGAAAATGTTATGCACAGCCCTTCGCCAAAAATTATGTTGCATAGTGCAATTACAGTAGTTACTGAAAAGTAATAATTCCTTAATGGCCACTTTTGCTATAATTTGATTTCTCGACCATATACTGCTAACAAATATCAAATTTCAATTTTTTTTGTAAACAGTGTGTTTTCGATTTCGTCAGTTTTTATATGATTTTTTCAACTGTTCCCGCCCTCTAAACTTTTTTTCCAGGTGACACAAAAAATTTTTAACTAAATGTTATTAAGATAAAATTATTTTTAAAGCTAAATTTCACATTTCTAAGACTGGGAACAGTTTTTTGGAAAACTGTTCGCAGTCTTAAACATTTTTTGGTTCCAAGTTTAATTTCAGAGCACATAGACTTAATAGAATATAAATATTGAATTTTTTGCGTTAATTTTGAGGTGATTATGTACTGTTCTGTTCCACTTACAAATTAAAAAAAAAAATAGGAAGGAAGGAAACTTTGTTATTCTCTTAAGCACGTTTGCATGGATTTCTTTTAAAAAAATTCGGGTTGAACAGTTTTCCAAAAAAAGTGTTTCCAACTGATTTTTTGGTGCCAATATAATTTTCAGCATATAGATTTAATAACAAATAAGCCTTTAATTTTTAGAATTAATTTAACTACATTTTAATTCTATAATTTATATTTTCAAGTGAAAATATTTAATGATATTTAAATTATAATTAATTACTGAAAGGTTACAATTACTTAATTTGATATCTCGGCCAAAAAACTGCTAATAAATATGAAATTTCCATTAAATTTTAAACAGTTTTGTCAGTTTTTACCCGATTTTCAACTGTTCCCACACTTTAATCTTTTTTCCAGGTGCCACAAACAAATTTTAATTTATTTTTATTAATACAAAAATATTTTTAAAGCCAAATTTAAACTTTTTTAGACTGGGAACAGTTTTTAAAAATTCTGTTCCCAGCTGATTTTTTGGTGCCAAAATATATTTTTGAGCACATAAAGTTATGTAAAAATAAGCATTTAATTTTTTGACTTAATATTACTACTTTTTAATACTATAATGTGCTAAACCCATCGTAAAAATTTATTTTTCAAATGAAAAAATTTATTCATAATTTAATTACGGAAATGTTGTAATTCCTGTAACAATTTTAAACGTAAATAATTTAGGAGGCTTCTCTGGTAGAAATTAGAATACACATATTACAATTTCCTACCTAATTTGTTGATTCACCATAATATTTTCAGCTGAATGATCTTGGAAAAATTGTGCATTTTGATCTTTAATCGAATTTTAATCACATAACTTGGAAAACATCCGCAATAAGATAAAACTTGCAGTCATATACATAAATGTTATAGTTATCCCTGGTGATTCCTTACAAAGCTATGCTATTTTCTTGCCCTTCACTGTGACACGAAGTAAGCACGCCGTTATACATTCATATGTTTACTTGTACGTCTGCCTATTCAAGGCAAAAAGGGCAAATTTGGGATAAATATATGTATCTCGCCAAACGAAGAAAAAAAATTAGAAACACGTTTCCTATATAAAATTATGATGCCTTATCACAAATAAATTGTATTGGAGAGCAAAAAAGGGGGGAATACAAGTATTGTCAAGCAAGCAACCCAGAAAAAGGACAAGGGAATCCTACAATCAATGCCTTCTTTCAGCCTTCCTCCTTTCCAGCATCATCAGTTATTGGTTGCTGCTGGTAGCGGCGGGAAGGGAGCTTATTAAATTGGCTTATAAAACTTAACAAGAAAACTTTTGCTAATAATTTTGTAGCACAACAAGTAAATTTACTAATTTTCCGAGAGTTTCGCTTATGTTGTTGTGTTTTACTCGTTTTTGTTTCATTTTAGGGTTTTTGCAACGTTTAGCATTTTTATTCAGTCGAGTGCCGTCAGTGATTCTGTTGTGTTCTCCTACTGCCAACAATAACATTTCAGTTTGGGCCTTTTTTTCTCATGCTCTTCTCAGTTTTTGTTTTGAAGGATCCGTCGTCTGACGTTACTTTTCTCACCGTTACGCTATGTTCTCCACCGCCAGGATCCGGCTGCCGTTGCTCCTCTGATGGCTTGTTTATGATTTTTTGCTGTTGTTTTTTTTTTGTGTTGTTGGCTGGTTGTTATTATTGTTAGTCTTGTTGTTTGGTTGTTTTACAAAATTAATTTGCTTATAATTTTAACGCTTCGTTTAACCCCATTTCAAACGAATTGTTAGTCGTAGAGTGTGAATGTGTGAGTGTGCGGTTGTAACTTACTCTAGGCTGTGTTTGTTGGTGGGTGGGTGGTTGAGCGTGTACGTGGAAAATTTCAAGTCTGTGTTCTACCAACTTTTTCCTGCCAGAGTTAACAGAATGGAAAAAGAGTTAACTTCCTTTGAGTGCGAATAGAAGATGTCTGATTAACGGTTGCTAATGAAATTATGCAACAATGCATGAGTGGCCGGGGAGTGAAGTAAGAAGTAATTGTGTTTTATTTAAAATATATTTTGCAGAAAAAATAAACTGCAATTGAGACATTAAATGGTTGCGAAAATTTTGTTACAAAATTTTTAATGAGAATTTTATTTTGTTTCCTATGAAAATATTGTTGAAATTTTCGAAAAATCTAAAATGGTATCAAACGTAGGGCTAGACAAATATTGTATTTTTTTAAGATTACTATGTTACTAATGTTCAAAAAAGAAATTTTTGAGCATTTCTATAGTTTGTCTTTTCTTCGATCTGTCACTGGAGTTTAAATACTTTAGTTTGCTTGATTTCTATAGGGTAATTCCAAAGTAAAGCGACCCCAAAATAACAATTTGAATATTTGACACTTTCGATTTCATTGAAATTTTGCACGCCTAGACTGCAAGACAATGCAGAACTATGGCTGCTTGTCTAAATTCATACACGCAGAAAAAAATCGCTTCTGTAGTATATTGTCCTAGGAAAAAGTAACTAAAATTCAAATAAGTCAGAAAAGTTTTAAAAATATATTTGGAAAACTTCTTAAACAATAACTTTGTTTGTGTGTAAACATATATTTTATTTGTGAAATTCAGTTTGCAAATAAATTATATTCTAATATATTAATATATGCGTTCCAAACATAATTTCTTGATTTTTAAATAAAATTTATGTGTTAACAAATATATAATATTTGAAAAAATCGTTTCCAAGTATATTTTCTTTCAATTCAAACATATCAAAAATGACGATTTTCCTCCGTGTAGCGGTTTACATTTCATATGGTGCCAAAGTTGGTCGTCTACAACATTGTTTTACAAATTTATCAGTTTTTAAGTCGACATAACTTTTGAACGGAATGTCAGGTTAACAAGAGGTGTTACTTTGAGTCACCCGGTATTTCGGTAGCTGTCACTTTTGAAGCTTATATTCTTTGACGTTTGACAAGTAGAAACTACACCATTACTAAAAATGAAATGATACACGATTCAACAACGCATTGAAATTATTAAAATTCGAAAATCGTCGAAAAATCATCTTGACTGATGAGGCCCATTTCCACCTCGGTGGCTACGTCAACAAGCAAAATTGTCGCATCTGGGGCTCGGAAAACCCATGAGTTATTGTTGAGAAGCCTTCCATCCTCAACGTGTGACTGTACAAATGGACCATTTTGCACAAAAAGTTAACGACTTATAGCTTTGATTTCAGTCCATACAAATACTTCAAATTTTGTATAGTGTAATGTTTTTATAGTATCCTTAGTATATTCAAAATGGGCGTTGTTTCCACTCCCTTTTGGTACCTCCCGAACAAAATTGTCACAATTAAAATATGAAAAATTATTTTTTTAATTTTCCTGTTTTTACAATATGAGTCATAATTTACACATTTATCTATAGATTTTTTTCAAATGGCAAGCTTACAAAAATGAAAACAACAAATTTTTGGCGGATTTTTATACCCTCACCACACTGTGGTATTATACCGATCGACTTAGAATCACTTTCTGAGTTGATTTAGCTATGTCCGTCTGTCTGTGCATGTATTCTTGTGTATGTATAACAGAAGAACATTTAAAACGCTATGATGAAAGGCCATAATTCCGTATCGTACCATATCAGCGAAATATGAATTCAAAGTAGTTGGGAAGAAAGAGTTGGGCACTTTAGTTATTTTAAGTGATCGCCTTTTAAGTTCATTTAAATTGAGTGAACTAGTTTTTTCATTTAGATTACCAGCTTTTTAGTTCACTTTAGTTCACCAGCTCACTTTACTTTTTCAACAGCTCTTTAGTTCACCAGCTCTGCAATTTACCAGCTCACTTTAGTTCACCAGCTCTTTAGCTCACAAGCTCACTTTAGTTCAACAGCTCTTTACTTCAATAGCACTTTAGTTTAACAGTCACCAGCTCACTTAAGTTCAACAACTCTTTGTTTCAATAGCTCATTTCGTTCAGTAGATCACAAGTTCAAATCAGCCGCTATTAAAGGCATCTGATTGGAACATGAATGAAATGTGTTGAATATAAAAAAAAATTGTTGTTGTGCCGTGCAGTATATATACATGTTCAAATTTTCATCAAAATATGTATTCAAAGTAGTTAGGAAGCAATAGAGTTGGGCACGTAGTTCTTTCAGGGGATCGCTCATTTATTGAGTGAGCTAGTTCTTCAATTTAAGTCACTAGCTCTTTAGTTCACCAGCTCACATTATTTCAACAGCTCTATAGTTCATCGTTTCGTCATCAATAACGCCCATTTTTCTCTGAACTCTAGATATTATAAAAGCATAACACTGTAAAAAATTTCAAGAATTTGTATGCACTGGTATTAAAGTTAAAAGCTTGTAACTTTTGGTACAAAATCGTCCATTTGTGTGGGAGGTACCAAAAGTAGCGTGGCAATATGCCCATTTCTCGCTGTAATTTAGATACTATTGAACCATTAAACTGTACAAAATGTCACGACTTTGTATGCACTGGTAATAAAGGTATAAGCAAATGATATATACCCTCCTCTCTAAGGTGAGGGGATAAACAGCATATTTGTAGATTTGTAATCCAGTTACTGAGCAAAAAAGGTGGACAATGATAAAAAAAATAAATTTTGCTATTTTTAAGTAGGTTTGTTCCGCATTCATTATTTCTCGTATTTATTTTCTACAACTTTGCTTCAGACACAAAAGAGATATTCCGTATCGCATACCGAGATATAACCGTGTTAAAATAAGGAAAAGTGCCAAAAATCCACCTAGAGCAAAAAAATTCGTATGGCCATTAAATTATTAATTGTGCCAACAATGATGCAGAAGTTCTTACTTTTGAGGCTACTTTCACGTCCAATTCTCAGTATAAAGTCCCAAATCAATGAGCTGAAAAATGCTGTATTGTGTTACAGCCTAGAAAGATATAGGCAGCCAACTATCTGTAGATAACCCAATATAAGTATTTCCATTAGAACCCACAAATCCCATAGCACCCAGAAGTGTAGAGTGGTTCGGAAAGAGTTTAGGGGCGAAAGTTAATAAACGTAAAAGGTAAATATCTCAAAATTACTAAAATTGAGATGTGGGTTTCTTTCTTAGCTTTGGGGTCTTGCAATTAGACCTCAAAGCTATGTTTGAAGCGATCAGAACAGAAGTCTATACATCCCTGTCTAGTATAAGTGTGAGATACCTCCTGTCATAGAGTTGATCGGACAGAGCATAGTCAGTGATATCTACAACTTCAGACATCATGGAGAGGATTACAACATGCTCGCAGTTATTTTCTGGCCATTGCGATAGTTCCATCCATGATAGTTAATGCCAATGAAGTATTAAAGCGCCAGTGCTGATAAAACTGGCCTTTCTTTGTAACTTAATCAATCTATATATATAAAATTGTTGCGTGACTGGCTGACTGACTGACTGACTGATTGACTGATCATCGCCCAGGCCAAACGGCTGAAGCTAGAATCATGAAATTTGGTGGGAGGGTAGTCCTTGGGACGTAGACGAGCAATAAGGCGGGATTTTTGGAAATTCGAACATTTACGTACACAGTGGGGTAAAAAGGAAAAAAATGGGATAAATGTAGTACAACAGCCAAATTAAAATGGCAAGAACTAGAATCGTGAAATTTGGTGTGAGAGTAGCTCTTGGGACGTAAACAAGAACAAGGAGCAATTTTTTCAAAAAATATAGGGGCACAGTGAACCAAATTTAAAGCCTAAAATTAGAATGGTGAAAATTTAAGCGAGGGATGTCAAACATGGATCAATGGTTCCAGGGTAACTTTTGGAACATAAACTAGAGATTGGAAGTGATTTTTAGTAATTCTAACTTTAAGAGGCACAGTGGGACAAGACGGGTTAATTATGGAGCATGTGGAAAAAAGGGACAATCTGCCAAAATTGGAACTTAAACATGAGATATGAAGAGTTTATATGGTTTTAAGAGCACAGTGGTCAAAAACGGTTAAATAATGCACAGTGGAGAAAATATGTATAAATATGTTACAGTCGTTGAAAAAGGTTTAAGTATGCTAGCGTGAAGACACATTTTCAAAACGATGCAGTGAGACAAAAATTTGTTAAATATGGTACAGTGGGGTAAAAATTTTGTACAGTGAGATAAAGAGTTGAATGGGGCACAGTTGTGCAAAAAGGGTTAACTATGGTACAGTGGGGTAAAAATAGTTATATGTATATGGTAAAGTGGGACAAAATGCGTTAAAAATGGTACAGTGGGGCAAAAAGGGTTAAATATGGTACAGTGTGACAAAAATGGTTAACTATACAGTACAGTGGGGCATAACTGTGTTAAATATTGTACAAATTGTTAAATATGGTACAGTATGACAAAAATGGTTACAGTGGACACAAATAGTAAAATATGGTAACGTGGAACAAAATGGGTTAAGTATGGTACAGTGGGACAAAAAGCGTTAACTATGGAACAGTGGGGCAAAAATGTGTTAACTATGGTACAGTGGGGCAAAACTGGTTAAATATAGTGGACAAAATATAGTAGGACAAAAAGGTGTTCAATTTGTTTCAGTGGACCCAAAACGGTTAAATATGGTACAGTAGGTCAAGAAGCGTACATTTAGTACAGTGGGTAAAAATATGGATGCAGGGAGAGAGGGTAAGTTAAAAATTAAATAAGAATGTTTTTTTTCATAATTTATGCTTTGGTGCAAAAAGGTTAAAATTATGATGTGGTAAATATGGTTTAGTGGAGCAAAAAGGATTAAATATGGTACGGTAAAGTAAAAAAAGTTAAATACGGTAAAATGGTTAAATGTGGTAAGTGGGGAAAAAAGGGAACAAAATAGTCCCAAATATGTATAAAAATTCGTACTTTAGAAGCATAGTGTAATAAAAAGTTTTTAATATGGAACAGTGGTGCAAAAGGTGTTAATGTGGTCCCTGAGTGCAAAGGTAGCTCATACAGCATAAACCTAAGCTAAGAAATTGTTATTTCCAAATATATTTCTTCTATTTAAACCGTGGGGAAAACAAGTTAAATAAATGGCACAAATAGGGGACAAAAATGTTGAAATACGGCGTAAGCTTGCGAATTTGGGTCTTCAAATATCTATTATCATTTTTAAATATTGTACAATCGTGCAAAATTGGTTAATTATTACACACTAAAGGCTAAATGTGGTACAATGGAGCGATTCACTTTAGATTTTTAAATTCGTACCTTTATAGACACATTGTGACAAACATGGTTTTATATTGTACCAGGGTGTTAATGAAGCTATTGGAACATAAACTAGGGGGAAGTTGCTAACGTATGAACCAAAAAAATAGTTTTTCAACATTCAGAGGTACAGTGGGAAAAGGGATAAATATTGTACCATGATGTCAGGGTAACTCTTGGAACACAAAGTAGAAATAAAACGAGGGTTCGTATTTTATATATAAAAGTAATCAAATCATCGCCATTTTGCACCATATAACTATTTTACGGTATGCTTGGTTTGAAACCCCATGTTCTGCATATTGCTTGTGCAACAATGCATATAGCGCTACAATGGCTTTCTTTCTCTCTATCCAGAATGTTGAGTTTGATTCCCAACCTCCAGCCAAGCAAAACAGAAACCCCTTGGCCCTAAAGTTTTGGGTTTTACAACTTGCACTTTGTATATCCTGTTAAAGAACATACTTCAAGTCCGTTTACCTCCTCTCACCACGATGTCCTTTTGTGGGCTCTCTGTACTGTTGTGGGCTCTGATTTTCCTGAATTCTTTCCCTTCCACATTGTCCGCATATGCGAGGATATTCACACAAGGGATGTAACGAAAGTGACATTAGCGAAAGCGAATATTGAAATGTAGTTCTTGCGAATACGAATGCGAGAGCGAATAGTGAAATATGCATTTATGCGAAAGCGAATGCGAATAATAGTTTGACCCTTTAGTACCAACATAATTAAGGAACTAAATTGATACATTTCCAGGATATTCAAGTATTAACAATGTTTTCCATATTTTTACCTCCTGTTACCACAAGGACAAGCATATTTGTCAACTACATTGAAGAGAAGTGGAAGAGGTTTTCATTGGTATTAATATCTTCAAAATGTGTGACGCGAATAAGAAGATAAAACACTTGTAATAAATGGAAGCGAATACTGAAATATATTTTTGCGAAAGCGAATAATCCAAAGATGGTTTTTGGGAAAGCGAATATTAAAATGTAACGAATATTCGCATTCGCATCCCTAATTCTCACCAACCTTCTCAAACGAAAGATATAGAACCTATTCCCCAGACGTTCCCTAACATACAAATATTCTGATGTGTATTTATTGTAGTTTAGCCGAGACTCGTCCCCTGTTTAGAAGACTATCAGCATTTTCACCAAGATAATTCAGGCAGTAGTTTTGTTGCTCGATTTGACTTTATTAATGAGCCATTTGCAGCTAGAAGACTTTCAATAAAGTAAGCCTGATCGTGTAATGCTGTCTTAGTGGACTTTTAAGAAGAGAGACATCAGCAATATATTTTTCTAGAGCAGAAGGGAGCGGTAAGTCTGTCTGGAAGTATATGCCAACTTTGACGTGGATCTGGCTTAATCTGCAGGAAAAGTGAGGAAAGGAGGAGCTAGATCTGATGATTTTTTTTGACAGACAGAGAGACATCAGCAATATATTTTTCTAGAGCCGAAGGGAGCGGTAAGTATGTCTGGAAGTATATGCCAACTTTGACGTGGACCTGGCCTATTCTGCAGGAAAAGTAAGGAAAGGAGGAGCTAGATCTGATGATTTTTTTTGGACAAAAGCTGTTCCACGTTCTTTTACTACAGGACAAAGTGATTTTCATCCACAGAATAATGATAAACTCTTTTCAGCTCTTTGACTCATCTCAGAGCTATCTGACTGGAAGATACAGAATAAATTCGCGTAAGGTACACATATTCCCGTGGACATGACACGTATCCTTCTCTTTCAACCTAACCTCTTTGAAACTATAATAAGTTCGAAAATGGATTGACAATTTTTTCAATACCTTTCTAGAACGCTCCCTCCCACATAAATTGATATGAAACTCAGATCTCTAGAACTTCGTTATCAATATTCTCAAGGTGTTCAAATTTTAAGACTTAGACTATTTTTGGAATGGCTGTATAAAAGAGGGTAAATTTTCCCCTTCCGCTATATAAGATTTCACTGCAGTTTAGTTAGAATATTCTAACTAAACTGCAGAGTGACAGTTTCTTAATTGTTTTGAAATTCAATTGATATTTTTTGTGTTTTTATATATTTGAGTTTTGATCCTGAACAAGTGCGGGGGGGGGGGGTGAATATGTTTGTTCCTCGCAAGCACAAGTGGATTTGGAGATAATGGCTCTTAGTAGATGAGTGGACGATTGATATTAATATTGTTGGTGATTTCAATAGAAATATTCCTTTTATTCAAAATAGGACAATAACATCACTGAGGCGTTCTTATAACACAAATGTTTCCTCATATGAATTAAGCGAAATCTTTAAATTAATATTTTAAATATCAAATTAATATGCAAAGTGCATCGGTTGGTATGAGTAATTTAAATACAGTTCATTAGGTCGTATGAATAACATTAATTGTGTCACTGCCACTCATACTTCACACTGTTAATAAATTATGTAAATTTGGAGCAATATATCTAATATTTGGGAGAGATCTATTTAATAAATATAAACATTGAAGGGACAATAAAAATAAATTGGTAAAAACTGCAAATTCAATAGAATTATTCTATTTTTCAAAAGAGAACAACAAAAGATTTTATTTAATCCCTTCTTCCTCATATCAATAGACCTCTGCCCGAATATTGTCATATTACATACTTTTCTTAAACTTTATCCTTAAGTCTTTTCCCCCCTTTTCAACTCATCAAATATTCTGTGCAGATTTTTGCTTCATTCAGCATTCAAAGACATTCCTTTGCAGTTTGATTTAATTGAATTATGGTTATTTGTTGTCGTTGTCCCAAAAACCTTTCTTTAATCTTTTGCCATCATAGAAGGAATTGCACAAAAAATACGGAAAAGTAGGAAAGTTAAGAGCGAGAGAAAAAAGGCTTACAAAATAAAACTGCATTCAAAGCATTTATAACGTTTAAAACACCCAGACAACAGGGCCTACCGCAGGACTACAAAAACCACCCGATGAGAATGAATTTCTGGTAGCAAAACCAAAACAAAAAAAGGAGGAAGATGAACTCAGTTGTCTGGTTACGTGATGCACGTTGTCATGACGAACTTTTCATCAATTGTTCCGGCTAAAAAAAGGGAGATAGTGCTCTAGCACAACAATCAGAAGAGGATTGAATTTTACTTTGATAATTTTGGGGGGAGATTTTTGTACAATGTATGGAATAAAAATGCTAAAGAATTTTCAGGGATGCTACAAATATCGGAACTCAATTAGTTATTTAAAATGAAGAATATCAAAAAACTACTTTAAAAAAATAATCTATTTAACAGGTAGAATTCCTACAAAATCTCTTAATTTTTTACATGGAATTTATTTTTATTACTTAAAAAATATTTTTTAAGAAATACTTTTCAAAAACTCACCTTTCTGGTAATTCATGTTGCCTTTTAGTTTGCGATACACCTTGCTTGGAATTTATGGGCACGATCTTTGATGAGTTTGTTCATAAAAGAGCGAAATTTAAGTCACTTTAATTTAAACAACGAAATATTTTTTATACATTGCAAAGCACTTTACACATTTGGGGGTTTCTTGACACTTTACGAAAAACATGCACCACAATAATCTGAAACGAGAAGAAATTTAAATATTAGTATATTTAAAAAACATAGATTCCAAAAAATAATGAAGAAATACAATTTTTGGAACTTTTTCCTATAGAAAAAACTTCAAAGATGACCTTTTCGTATAGAAAAGTCATCAACGATGGCCTTTTCGTATAGAAAAGACATCAACGATGACCTTTTCGTATAGAAAAGACATCAACGATGACCTTTTCGTATAGAAAAGACATCAACGATGACCTTTTCGTATAGAAAATACCTCAACGATGACCTTTTCGCATAGAAAATACCTCCACGATGATCTTTTCGTATAGAAAAGTCATCAACTATGACCTTTTCGTATAGAAAGGTCATCAACGATGACCTTTTCGTAAAGAAAAGTCATCAACGATGATCTTTTCCTATAGAAAAGTCATCAACGATGGCCTTTTCGTATAGAAAAGTCATCAACGATGACCTTTTCGTATAGAAAAGTCATAAACGATGACCTTTTCGTATAGAAAAGTCATCAACGATGACCTTTTCGTATAGAAAAGTCATCAACGATGACCTTTTCGTATAGAAAAGTCATCAACGATGACCTTTTCGTATAGAAAAGTCATCAACGATGACCTTTTCGTATAGAAAAGTCATCAACGATGACCTTTTCGTATAGAAAAGTCATCAACGATGACCTTTTCGTATAGAAAAGTCATCAACGATGACCTTTTCGTATAGAAATGTCATCAACGATGACCTTTTCGTATAGAAAAGTCATCAACGATGACCTTTTCGTATAGAAAAGTCATCAACGATGACCTTTTCGTGTAAAAAAGTCATCAACGATGACCTTTTCGTGTAGAAAAGTCATCAACGATGACCTTTTCGAGTAGAAAAGTCATCAACGATGACCTTTTCGAGTAGAAAAGTCATCAACGATGACCTTTTCGTATAGAAAAGTCATCAACGATGACCTTTTCGTATAGAAAAGTCATCAACGATGACCTTTTCGTATAGAAAAGTCATCAACGATGACCTTTTCGAGTAGAAAAGTCATCAACGATGACCTTTTCGTATAGAAAAGTCATCAACGATGACCTTTTCGTATAGAAAAGTCATCAACGATGACCTTTTCGTATAGAAAAGTCATCAACGATGACCTTTTCGTATAGAAAAGTCATCAACGATGACCTTTTCGTATAGAAAAGTCATCAACGATGACCTTTTCGTATAGAAAAGTCATCAACGATGACCTTTTCGTATAGGAAAGTCATCAACGATGACCTTTTCGTATAGGAAAGTCATCAACGATGACCTTTTCGTATAGAAAAGTCATCAACAATGATTTAAATTTTTCGTATCGATATTAAATCGTAAATATTTCCCAAAAATTTCCATTTAATGTTTTAACATATTCAATTTCAGTTTATGTTTCCTCTCAACGTTCACGTTTAAAATTCTAATCAACACCTAACTGCACAAGGCCAAACTGTCCGAATAATTTTAGCCGTGACATATAACACCGCTCTGTTATGTAAACCACGGCGAGGGTTCATGTCAAAATGATGACATGTCACGTCAGTTGCACATGCCGAAAGTAACACTCAAAACTTGGGGAAAATTGAAAAATAAAATCATCAAACAACCCTAGGCAATAGAAATATTAAATTTAGAGGACCAAAGTAAATAGTTTGAGAAATAAAGAGTTTAAAATTTAATAATGCAGTCGCGGAGCACATTTAGTTAAAGAGTCTCAAAAGTTAAACAATTACTGCAACCCAAACGAACAGTTTTTTCTGTGACAATTGAAATTTGTCCCAAATTATACCAAAAAATTTACATTTCATATCTGAAGTGCCGACCACTTTCCGTTTGAAAAGAGAACACCGGAAAAGAAACAGCAAAAATTAACAAAAATATTTCTGCTGCCAAAACAGCAGCCAAACAGCAATTGACAAATATTAAAAAGTTATACAGCATTGTTGTTGCAGCATTTTCTACAGCTTTGTATTTTGTTCATTATTGCGTAAAGGAACAATTTTTCTGAGCAATTAAATAGTTGTCCGTCCCTTCATACTTTGGTCTTTTTTTCACTGCAGTCTATGTCGGGACGAATAAAGAGTAATTTGTATTTATAAAACTTTTTTTGTATTCACAAAAAAAAGTTTAAATAGGAAATATATCGTAACTGTGAAAAAAACTGAGCAGTAAAAGTTCGGTTTGCAACATAAAATGTTGTTGAACCATCACTCAGGACCAATTCATAAGTTAGTTATTTCGGCAAAATAGGAAAATAAATAATGTGTGAAACTTTACTTTAAAAAAACTCATTGAATTGAGCTTTTGTATAGAAAATATCATTGAGATGAACTACTTCTATAAGATGGATCTATGCGAAAAGGTCATCGTTGATGACATTTTCTATACGAAAAGGTCATCGTTGATGACATTTTCTATACGAAGAGGTCATCGTTGATGACTTTTTCTATACGAAAAGGTCATCGTTGATGACTTTTTCTATACGAAAAGGTCATCGTTGATGACTTTTTCTATACGAAAAGGTCATCGTTGATGACTTTTTCTATACGAAAAGGTCATCGTTGATGACTTTTTCTATACAAAAAGGTCATCGTTGATGACTTTTTCTATACAAAAAGGTCATCGTTGATGACTTTTTCTATACGAAAAGGTCATCGTTGATGACTTTTTCTATACGAAAAGGTCATCGTCGATGACTTTTTCTATACGAAAAGGTCATCGTCGATGACTTTTTCTATACGAAAAGGTCATCGTCGATGACTTTTTCTATACGAAAAGGTCATCGTCGATGACTTTTTCTATACGAAAAGGTCATCGTCGATGACTTTTTCTATACGAAAAGGTCATCGTCGATGACTTTTTCTATACGAAAAGGTCATCGTTGATGACTTTTTCTATACGAAAAGGTCATCGTTGATGACTGTTTCTAGACGAAAAGGTCATCGTTCACCTCAATGAGCTATTCTACACGAATATCTCACCTCAATGATCTATTCTATACGAATAGCTCACCTCATTGAGCTATTCTATACGAATAGCTCACCTCAATGAACAATTTTACGGAAATTAGTCTCCCCAAAGTTCTATACTATAGAAATAGCTCATCGTAGTCTTCTATTCTTTAACACCTTTTACGTTAATAGCAACATTACCTCATATGTTTCCCTATCTTAATATTCCTGCCCAACTTCACAAAACTCCAGTTTGTTCTGGAACCTGTAAAAAAGTGTTTGTAGAATTAATAAAATTAACATTCTCATGGTCATAAGGAAGCATACATATATCAAACTCTTCACCACAAACACCTCATTGTGAGGACATAAGAACATTTCTGGCGTTGCTAAACCACAGATACAATATACAATCCTTTGCATATCCCTTCGTAACACCAATGCATCGTTCTACACAGGACCAATACCATAAAATGATGTCACAATTTGTGTCGTTGGCAAAACTTAATTAATGTTATGCTTTGCAAAGCATTGCAGCAGGATATTTTTTAAGAATTTTTCTGCTTTGGCAATGTTTTCTGCTACAGGAACTCTTTTGTTTGACTTTATGTTTGAGAGGTCGTCCTCCTCCTCCAGGCACAGCAGCAGGTAGAAATGTCCCAGAGAAGCAGTGGCATCATCATCATCGTTCTCATTCAGTCTAGAGTTGTTGGTGTTGCTGATGGCACCCAGAGTTTTTGGAATACATTTCACTACAGCCCAGCCATCCATGTTCAAGTGAATGACTGATTTTGTCTCCGGCAATGGGTTCAAGTTAATACCGGAACTGTAGTGTCGACAGAGATTTGGGACGAACAACATTGTCGTTTGGTTGTTCCAAGCAATTCCTGTCATTTTCAGTTGATGTTAAACTAGTATTCCAAAGTGGCAGTAACGACTGAAAGTTGGCATTAGAGACACGGTCGCTCGTCCATAAGGCTGAGCGGATGTAGTTTTTGATGTCTCCTCTTTCTTTTTGCTGGAGGAAACTTAGCATGCAAATTAGAGGTGGTATTTGGTAGTTGTTGCTTCTTCTTTAGCATGGGTAGTTTTTGCTTTGGGAGAGTTTTTTTTTCTTCGTTTCATTTATGATGGTTTCATTATTAGATTTGTCATTGTAAATTAAGAACAAACAACAAAATTCCACAGACATACTTCAATGTAAGGGTGAGAGGTAGAGAGAGGAGGATGCAGTGGCTAATGAAGAGATGAAATATAAAGAGGACAAGGGAGGTTAAATTTGGCTTCGAAAAATGAATCCTAAATGGAATATTGAAATCAAGAGTGATTTTACTCAATCATTTAAAATATTACAGAATAGTTTAAAAATAACAAAAGGGAATATTTTTTTTAAAAATTTTGGAATTTTGTACGGAAAATATTGAATTTTGTTTTAGACAAAAACTGAGTAAAAAAGATTTTTCACATTTTTTGTAATTTTGTCATATTGCATCAACAATTTTTCTATTCGGTCTAAATCGGTATAGATCGGGGACTACAACAAAATAAAATTTTATTTTTATAAATTTTATTGAGATGAATTCTTGCCAAAATAGAATATAAATTGCAAAGTTTCAGCTAAATTTCTTAGAAAATATGGTGTTTATGGCTTAAATAAGCCTTTTTGGGAGCGACATCTGTAGGTGGACTATAACAAACTGAACTGAACTGATTTAAAAAAATTTTACTGCGATGAATTATTGTCTTAATTAAATACAAACTGCAAAGATTCAGTTAAAATGCTTAGAAAATATGGTATTCATTGCTTAAATACGTATATTTTGGGGCGACCTCTATAGGGTGACTATAACACAATATGACCGATTTGTAAAATTTTTGCTGTGATGAATTCTTATCAAAATAGAATATAAACCGCAAAGTTTCTGCTAAATTGCTTTAAAAATGTGGCATCTATGGCTCAAAACCCGTATTTTGGAGCGACATCTATAGGGGAGCTATATAATTTTCGAGCACTTTTTCCACTAAATCAAGTCGTATGTCATGAATGGCACCTTCAATATTGACTTGTAAAGCTTGAAGAGAGTCTGGTTTATTTCGAAAGACCAATGACTTCAAATAACCCCACAAGAAATAGTCTAATGGTGTTAAATCACAACTTCTTGGAGGCCATTCAATATCACAATTTCTTGAACAAATCGAATCTCCAAACTTTTCTTGCAACAATTCAATTGTTTTATTTGCTGTGTAGCACGTAGCCATAATCGGTCAATGTCAAAAAGATAGCTCTTAACAAGGGCTAAAATATAGGTCATGGATGTCAAGGTTGTAGGCCGACTGGAAAGTGTTTTTTTTTTTAGATTTACAAAAATGGATTAAGCATCATTTTCAAATGTGAAAGTCTATCTCCTTAACGGTACGTCAGATCGGGATTTGGTCAATGGCATAAAGATAGCCCTTAGTGAGAGCTAAGAACGGATTTAGCGCACGAAAAGTTGCAATTGGAGAACGATTATTTTGATAATAAAACTGAATAATTTTTAAACGTTGTTCTTACGTATATCTCTCCATGATGAAATTGTAAACACTACTGAATACAATGAAAAACAAATGACAGATCATGACATATTACAAATGGCCGAAACGTCAATTCAAAATCAAAAACCCGTTATATACTTTATGGGGTCTCAGATCAATATTTAGAGGTGTTACAAACGGAGTGACAAAATGAATATACCCCCCATCGTATGGTGGAGGGTACAAAAAAGGCAGTAATAAAATTAATGACGATACATTCTTAAATTAAGTATGCGACCACGCATCAATTCAGTCACAATTTTCAATAAAATGATGGTAATTTACATCTTTTTTAAGAAATTATCCTTGATGTAAAGTTTCTTGCAACTGACTTAATGACACGCCAATCATAAGTTTTTTGTACGCCCTTCTTTAAAAAAAGAAAAATTTCATTGTTATTCTGAAAAGGTTAATTTGAGGTAATATTGCAATACTTTTAAGGATTTTCTACATTAAAATAATAATGTGGACAAGTAATAGTTTTAAATCCGGTTAGGACTTAATTTACAGTATGCAAAATGAGAGTAATACATTCAGCACAGCCATAAACGAAAAATCGGTTCTGTAAGATAATTTTATGGCAGTTGCCATTATTCTAAAAAATACTTCTAAAATTGACTATATACAACAGATAATTATACTCTCCCTCTCTCAGAGTTAATTATACTCTCTCTCTCTGATCATCTGGGTTTTTTGTTAATATTTGAGTGATAGAAGCAGAGTAGCGTGTTTCAGAAAATAGAGAATCTGTTCTTTGTTTATTTCGCTGCAACAGTGAAAAAAATACACGAACTTGACAGTATAGGTTCGATTCTACTATCAAAGGGTAGTATAACCCTATACTAGGTTTGGCGAAATTGTTGAACAATTTTTTTTATGGGCCTCCAAAATTTCTGTAAATCAATGGGCCCCTCGAAAAAGGTGTTATCAGCTTTTGTTCAACAAATAATTCAGATTTGGTGATACCGCTTAACTATATTTGGCAATAATGTAGCTAGGAATATGCTGAACAAAGTTTCTTAAAATTTTTTGGGAACAAATATTTTTTCCGTACTTTTTTTGAAAAAGTGTAGGAAAAAATATTTTTTTTTTCAGTGAACTTGGGATTGGGAAATGGGCGATATCGGTCCATATTTAGATATAGCTCCCATATATAGCATCTAACTTGTTGTGATTCCTTCTGTTCTACTATATTTTGGATGTATATTTTGGAGGAGGGTTCGGCATGGCCGAACTTAACGCTTTTACTTGTTAAATATAAAATGTGTCATTTCCATAATGACAATATATATAATTCACCTTCAGTGCGACAAAGAGATTATTGTCGCCTACATCATTTCCGGCACGTTTTAAATCAACAATATAATAAATAATCCTTAATATTTGGACCGAATAAATGCAAATACCAATAATGACAAATTAATAATCATCATATTCAACGATACTTAACAGAGTTATTAAAATTCTTGGAAATTTTATACGTTTATAATAGAGTCTAAGTACTTGGAGAAAGTGCCACAAAAGCAAAAGTTCAGAGACAGAGAAGACCACATCGGCAGTTTAACTTGGGCCAATTCCAAAGGTTTTAATATCTACATGATTTAATGAAGAATGAAAATAGGATTTCCCATGAAATTGATAGCATTGTTCTTCCCTGCTTATAGCAAACAAACTCCTAATAGATATAGGCATAAAAGCAAAAGTTCAGAGACAGAATGGCAATATTACGGTGGCCAATGACAGAGATTTTACATCGTAAAATTTTGTTCCTCCCTTAAAATTCATAAGATTGTCCCTCCTTGCCACATACAAGCTCATTTTGCAGAAATCATCATCCGCAATCAAACTCTTCACTTTATTTCGTTTCCCAAAAGCAAATTCCATCAATCATTTGTATAAAAATAAAAGGCAGAATAAGGAGGAGCGGTGTCTGGGATGACAGCCGTAACCAATGGGAACGAGCGCAACCAACAGAAAATTCGCAAAACTTCAGTAAATATAATTTTGTAGTTATTTAAAACTTCGGCTGAGACGTCCATCCATCCCCCAGTCCGTCCATCCATCTACTTGTGCATGTCATATTATTTAAATTTGGAGATTTGTTTTGGAGATTTTTTTCCAGAGATAAACCACCATAAAGTGTGACTAATTTATTCGTCATCATCTCTTTGGGCGAAAATATTGATGATTGTCATGATATGGAAATTCTAGAGAAACACTTTTGGTTACGGAGGTTCATACCTTAGGTTTATCCCTCAGGCATGAAATTTGTTTTGGGCCACTTCTGAGAAGAAGAAGAAAAAATAATAGGAAAATAAAACCACATATATTTTGGAAGAATCAGAAGAAAAATAACAAAATCAAACCTTATATACAAAATACAAAAAAACAATGTTGGAAAATACTGATATTCAAAAACACAATCATGCAAAAAATATAGAAATATAAAAAAAATAAAAAAATAAAAATATAAAAATATAAAAAAATAAAAATATAAAAATATAAAAATATAAATATAAAAATATAAAAATATAAAAATATAAAAATATAAAAATATAAAAATATAAAAATATAAAAATATAAAAATATAAAAATATAAAAATATAAAAATATAAAAATATAAAAATATAAAAATATAAAAATATAAAAATTCAAAAATATAAAAATATAAAAATATAAAAATATAAAAATATAAAAATATAAAAATATAAAAATATAAAAATATAAAAATATAAAAATATAAAAATATAAAAATATAAAAATATAAAAATATAAAAATATAAAAATATAAAAATATAAAAATATAAAAATATACAAATATACAAATATACAAATATAAAAATATAAAAATATAAAAATATAAAAATATAAAAATATAAAAATATAAAAATATAAAAATATAAAAATATAAAAATATAAAAATATAAAAATATAAAAATATAAAAATATAAAAATATAAAAATATAAAAATATAAAAATATAAAAATATAAAAATATAAAAATATAAAAATATAAAAATATAAAAATATAAAAATATAAAAATATAAAAATATAAAAATATAAAAATATAAAAATTCAAAAATATAAAAATATAAAAATATAAAAATATAAAAATATAAAAATATAAAAATATAAAAATATAAAAATATAAAAATATAAAAATATAAAAATATAAAAATATAAGAACATAAAAATATAAAAATTTAAAAATACAAAAATATAAATATAAAAAATATAAAAATATAAAAATATAAAAATATAATAATATAATAATATAATAATATAAAAATATAAAAATATAAAAATATAAAAATATAAAAATATAAAAATATAAAAATATAAAAATATAAAAATATAAAAATATAAAAATATAAAAATATAAAAATATAAAAATATAAAAATATAAAAATATAAAAATATAAAAATATAAAAATATAAAAATATAAAAATATAAAAATATAAAAATATAAAAATATAAAAATATAAAAATATAAAAATATAAAAATATAAAAATATAAAAATATAAAAATATAAAAATATAAAAATATAAAAATATAAAAATATAAAAATATAAAAATATAAAAATATAAAAATATAAAAATATAAAAATATAAAAATATAAAAATATAAAAATATAAAAATATAAAAATATAAAAATATAAAAATATAAAAATATAAAAATATAAAAATATAAAAATATAGAAATACAAAAATATAAAAATATAAAAATATAAAAATATAAAAATATAAAAATATAAAAATATAAAAATATAAAAATATAAAAATATAAAAATATAAAAATATAAAAATATAAAAATATAAAAATATAAAAATATAAAAATATAAAAATATAAAAATATAAAAATATAAAAATATAAAAATATAAAAATATAAAAATATAAAAATATAAAAATATAAAAATATAAAAATATAAAAATATAAAAATATAAAAATATAAAAATATAAAAATATAAAAATATAAAAATATAAAAATATAAAAATATAAAAATATAAAAATATAAAAATATAAAAATATAAAAATATAAAAATATAAAAATATAAAAATATAAAAATATAAAAGTGTAAAAATGTAAAAATATAAATATAAAAATATAAAAAAATAAAAATAAAAAAATATAGAAATACAAAAATATAAAAATATAAAAATATAAAAATATAAAAATATAAAAAATATAAAAATATAAAAATATAAAAATATAAAAATATAAAAATATAAAAATATAAAAATATAAAAATATAAAAATATAAAAATATAAAAATATAAAAATATAAAAATATAAAAATATAAAAATATAAAAATATAAAAATATAAAAATATAAAAATATAAAAATATAAAAATATAAAAATATAAAAATATAAAAATATAAAAATATAAAAATATAAAAATATAAAAATATAAAAATATAAAAATATAAAAATATAAAAATATAAAAATATAAAAATATAAATATATAAAAATATAAGAATATAAAAATATAAGAATATAAAAATATAAAAATATAAATATAAAAAAATAAAAAATATAAAAATATAAAAAATATAAAAATATAAAAATATAAAAATATAAAAATATAAAAATATAAAAATATAAAAATCTAAAAACATAAAAACATAAAAATATAAAAATATAAAAATATAAAAATGTAAAAATATAAGAATATAAAAATTTAAAAATACAAAAATATAAAAATATAAAAATATAAAAATATAAAAATATAAAAATATAAAAATATAAAAATATAAAAATATAAAAATATAAATATATAAAAATATAAGAATATAAAAATATAAGAATATAAAAATATAAATATAAAAAAATAAAAAATATAAAAATATAAAAAATATAAAAATATAAAAATATAAAAATATAAAAATCTAAAAACATAAAAACATAAAAATATAAAAATATAAAAATATAAAAATATAAAAATATAAAAATATAAAAATATAAAAATATAAAAATATAAAAATATAAAAATATAAAAATATAAAAATATAAAAATATAAATATATAAAAATATAAGAATATAAAAATATAAAAATATAAATATAAAAAAATAAAAAATATAAAAATATAAAAAATATAAAAATATAAAAATATAAAAATATAAAAATATAAAAATATAAAAATCTAAAAACATAAAAACATAAAAATATAAAAATATAAAAATATAAAAATCTAAAAACATAAAAACATAAAAATATAAAAATATAAAAATATAAAAATATAAAAATCTAAAAACATAAAAACATAAAAATATAAAAATATAAAAATATAAAAATGTAAAAATATAAGAATATAAAAATTTAAAAATACAAAAATATAAATATAAAAATATAAAAAAATAAAAAATTATAGAAATATAAAAATATAAAAATATAAAAATATAAAAATATAAAAATATAAAAATATAAAAATATAAAAATATAAAAATATAAAAATATAAAAATATAAAAATATAAAAATATAAAAATATAAAAATATAAAAATATAAAAATATAAAAATATAAAAATATAAAAATATAAAAATATAAAAATATAAAAATATAAAAATATAAAAATATAAAAATATAAAAATATAAAAATATAAAAATATAAAAATATAAAAATATAAAAATATAAAAATATAAAAATATAAAAATATAAAAATATAAAAATATAAAAATATAAAAATATAAAAATATAAAAATATAAAAATATAAAAATATAAAAATATAAAAATATAAAAATATAAAAATATAAAAATATAAAAATTAAAAATATAAAAATATAAAAATGCAAAAATATAAAAATATAAAAATATAAAAATATAAAAATATATATATATTATAAAATATAAAAATATAAAAATATAAAAATATAAAAATATAAAAATATAAAAATATAAAAATATAATAAAAATATAAAAATATAAAAATATAAAAATATAAAAATATAAAAATATAAGAATATAAAAATTAAAAAATACAAAAATATAAATATAAAAATATAAAAAAATAAAAATAAAAAAATATAGAAATATAAAAATATAAAAATATAAAAATATAAAAAATATAAAAAATATAAAAATATAAAAATATAAAAGTATAAAAATATAAAAATATAATTTATAAAAATATAAAAATATAATTTATAAAAATATAAATTTTACAAAAGTACAAGAAATACCAAAGCAACTAAAATTAGTTTTAGTTGCGATTTCGTAATTTTTGTGGGAGGGGGGTTTGACAATTTGATCCATTTTTCACTTAGTTGTTAATTGGCCCTAAATCGGATTTCCGCCGACCATTCTTTAATACGCTACACTTTTGGTCGGCATGTCCTCTAGAGTGAGGGTAACTAATTTGAATAAAGCTTCGTAAAAAATCACTTTCACGATCCCAATTTCTCATTTCATTTTATTTTTTTTTTTCTTCTTAAAATTTTCAAAATATTTTTACGAAAAAATTTATTTACATCTCTAAGACCATTAGTGTAATTACTTTAATGCAAATTAAATGAAACATACTTCTGGAATATAGGAAAAACAACCAACAGCAAAGAAATATAAAAAGGCAAACCAAAAAACAAACGGTCAATCGGAGACGGGTGTTGGGTTGTTTCTGGGGTTAAACAATCATCATCAGTGCCATCGCCGCCGACAACATCAAACATGCAAACAAAGCCCAACGAAATAGAAGATCAAAAAGCTAAACCAAAGGTTTCGGAAAAAAGCAAACAAACTCCTCTCAAATCCATAACCAAATTGACGAAAAGTCAGACTGTAGGATTGGAACGAGCAGGATATAGAATAACAACTAACATGGAATACGAGGACGTATGTATCCCACGTTATGCACTACCAAAGCAACGCTGCGTACAGTGGTTCAGGGCACACAAATTGTGGAACGATTTGCATAATACTCTGAACTCCAGGATATACTTATGATCTTTAAAAAAAGTACGTATGTCTGCAAACTGTATGATTTGCCAAAATACATTATGCTTTCATCTCATAAAAAATGTTAAGTACCTGGGAAAAAATCCACTCCTTGATATAAGTATGAAAATCAATTAATATATTTTCAAGAACAAAGCATCACATTTTAAATCATTTTGGACCTGTTTGAACACGAAATTACACAATTCGGGGATTCTTAACGTCATAGAGAACACTAGTGTCAACTGATAGGGCTGAAGATCGATAAATGTGCTTTATTTATACCCAGACTTTATAGGTAGTTATAGGTCCAAGTTTTGATATTGCCCCCAAACAAAGGTCCCTCTAGATTTGAATTCGTAACGCCACAAAAACCTTAAAATATCAACGAATTGGGCTGACATTTGGTATAATGAGCTTATTTGTATTCGGAGCCATTCGCATGCGATCCCTGGCGAAGGGTATATAAGATTCGGAAAAAAATCGAAACAAGGTACAATATTTCTGTCTTTTCACCCCAAAATGTACAAATTCTATAAACTAATCTGGAACCACTGTTTCCCATCCAATGCATAGCATTGGTTTGTTCAGTCGACATCTCTGTTAGACACTTTTAATACAATTTTCATATTGGCAAATCCATTATGAATATTACGCAAAGTAAATGAAAACTTTAATGGGTGGAGAAAAAAAGTTAGTAGATTGGAAAACACAACCAACCAGAGAATCTCAGCGAGAAATGCTCGTATAGGGTGCACAGGGAAGGGAATGTCCATTGGTATATTCATCATCATATCGGCACATTATGATACATTTTCGTTTCGGAACAAATTAATGGTCAGTTGGATCAAATGAATGTAAAGCTAAATTGCAAAAATAGGGGAAGGTAATGGATGATATGAAAGGTTGGATGATATGAAAGGTGGTCTCTCTGGTGGTGGACTACTGATGGTCGGTGGCCGAATGGTGTGTGTGTCATGGTCATTCATGAGATTGCAATTTTTTCTATGGAATTTTCACTTTTCTCCACCTCTGCTGGTAGTCTGTGTAATATCCTCATTATTGACTCAAAAGCTTCACATATTTATGCATACTATATATAAATATATGTATATATATATACAAATTTTGCGGGGTTGAAATGGAATTTCATGTGAAAAGGCGTCATCATTGCCGTTCATCGTCGGCCGCCGTCGTTGTTGTTAGTAATGTAAATGTTTGCATAATAAATTTACGTGATTGAAATGTTGCCATCATCAGCAGCAGCAGTAGTAGCAACAGCAGCACTGCTCCTCTATGTATCCTCACCAGGAGTGCGCCCACAAAAACCCCAATGTACGCTAAAAGTATTTGTGAAAGAAATAATGCAAAAGTAACACAGTGGCGGTGAAAATTTGCAGCACCCATATCATCGTTAGCTTCCTCACCCAGTACCCCATAAAGCAGGGTAGGGAGCTAGCTCGAAGGACCATTTTCATAATTGTGTTGTTTGTGTGGGTGTGTGTGGTGTTTCCACCGGAATGTTTGAATGAATTTGCCCTACACCATGTGGCAGATTAAAGTGCCAGAGTATCATATGGTTAAATGTAGACATGTGTTTGTTTGAAATATGAATATGATGTTTTTTCTACGTGGTCGTGGGGTGAGGTTCACATTTCGGTAGCCACATCCAGCTATCCCCAGTGGATGGCTGCCACTAACACTAATTTTTATTAGTTCTGTCGGATGTGAATGACCACCGTGGAAAAAATTTGTTGGCACTTTTTTTCTGAACCCATGAAGTGCTTACCCAAAAATTTGCAAACTGACAGAGATGAACAACCAAAAGTCGTTCGTGTTGGGGTAAACCATTGAGAAAATGCGTAACTGCTTCTAACAGGCCGAAGTAGGGTCCAAAAATATCCCTACCCATAAAGAGATTCCTTTAAAAATCAAGACTTCAAATATAGTGTGATCCATCTCGAGGCTCCCTACTTAAAAAAAAACACAGAAAATTCAAATTGAATGGGGAATGTTTATTACCATTTGAAAGAACATTCTTTGGCATTTATTTTTTGAAAATTATGTCTTTCAAATATTGGCCGCGGCTACGTCTCAGATGGTCCATCCGTTGAGTCCAATTTTCGATGACTCGTTCGAGCATTTCGACTGGTAACTGGCGAATGACACGCGTGATGTTTTGCTCCAAGGCCTGAATCGAAGCGGGTTTGTCCGCATAAACTTTACACTTTACATATTCCCAGGAAAAAGTCTAACGGTGTGATATCACACGATCTTGGTGGCCAATCGACCGGCCCAAAACGTGCTCACCGAACAAATTCTCTCAACAAATCCATTGATTGATGCGATGTGTGGGAAGTGGCGCCGTCTTGTTGAAACCAAATGTCGCCGAGATCACTAGCTTCAATTTCAGGCATCAAATAGTCGGTTATCATGGCACGATAACGGTCGCCATTAACGGATACGTTCTCACCGGACCGAAAGATATATGGACCGATGATTCCGATACGTCGGATCGGGAATCGGTCAATGGCAAAAAGATAGTGTCAAGGTCGTAGGTCGAATGGAAAGTGTTTCTTTTTTTATTTAAAAAAATTGACTATGCGCAATTGGCGAACGATTATTTTGATAATAAAGGGTTTTCCAACAAGAGGCGTTATTTTGGTATTCAAAGAAAAATGCCATTTTTTGAGATAAATGATCGGATGTTTATTTCATAATAAAGAGGAAGGTATGCCGATAATAATGAAAAACAACATCAGCCAAATGGGCACCACGACCACGCTTACAGGACCATATCCTTTTCATTAAATTTTCCATAACCAAATTGCAAAGCGGCTGCCCTATATCCTCGATAGCCTCACGATTTCTATCTTTGAGGTCTTGAATCCTTCACACAAACAACGGTAGATAGTTTTGTATAGTGCCCATACGAAAGTTCCCCTAGATTTGACTTCGTAATGCCACAAAAACCTCAAATTTGAACGAATTGGGCAGAAATTTGGTATAATGAGTTTATTTGTATCCGAAACCTTTTACATGCGATCCATGGTGGAGGGTATATAAGATTCGACATGGCCGAACTTAATCCGTCTTTACTTTTTTTTGTTAAAATGAGTTGAAAAACCTAAATATGGTACCTGTATCTACCTGGTCTGTATATTCAAATATACATAGTTCATAATAATAGAGCTATGTTTTTTTATTATAGTTGAAGTCCGTTTGGAATTGGAAATCACCTGCATATGTTAATGTTTTGATATAGCTCACCTATAGAGGTCACTCTCAAGTATGTTTATTTGACCATAAAAGTAAATTTTAAAGAATTCATAAAAATTCACCATAATAAAAATTTTCCGAATCAGACGATATTTTGTTATAATCTCCACATAGAGTTCGCTCTGGAATATTCTTATCTATCTATCTATATATATAAAAGAGAGTGTCTGTTTGTGGGTTTGTTTGTTTGTTTGTATGTTTGTATGTTTGTTCCGTATAGACGTCTAAACGGCTAGACCGATCATCTTGAAATTTTCACTGAATGTACATGTGTAGGGGGTGCTGAAAATAGGGTATTTGAATTTTCGATATATCAAGTGGGCGTGGACCCGCCCATATGGGTCCAATTTTGATATTGAGAAATTTTTTTAGCTAGAGTGCTGAAATTTTGTGTGTATGCATTTAGTGACAGATTATGTGAATTTTCAAAAAATGGGCGGAATCGGACCAATGGGCGTGGCCCTGCCCATATAAGGCAAATTTTGAAATTGAGATATTTTGCACAATTTGTTAGCGAGAGTGCTGGAATTTTGTGTGTATATATATGATGGCAGTCTACGTGATTGGTCCAAAAATGGGCGGGATCGACCCAACGGGCGTGGCCCCGCCCACATAGACCAAATTTTGAAATTTTGATATCTTGCACAATTTGCTAGCGAGAGTGCTGCAATGTTGTGTATATGCATCTGGTAGCAGCCCACGTGATTTTTCCAAAAATGGGCGGGATCGGACCAATGGGCGTGGCACCGCCCATATAAGCCAAATTTTAAAAATGTGATATCTTGGACAATTTGTTACCGAGAGACCTGGAATTTTGTATATACATATCCGTTGGCGAACTACATGATTGGTCCAAAAATGGGCGGGTTCGGACCAATAGGCGTGGCCCCGCCCATATAAGCCAAATTTTTAAATTGAGATATTTTGCACAATTTGATAGCGAGAGTGCTGGAATTTTGTGTATATGTATATGGTGGAAGTCTTCGTAATTGGTCCAAAAATTGGCGGAATCGGACCAATGGGCGTGGCCCCGCCCATATAAGCCAAAATTTTAAATTGAGATATCTTGCACAATTTGTTAGCTAGAGTGCTGTATAATACCCTGTACCACAGTGTGGTGTAGGGTATAAAAAGTTTAGGGAAATTGGACAGAATTTTTTGTTCATAACATTCCATCGAAATTTCTTTAGGAAATGCAATAGAAAATTTTTAACTAAATCGTTACCAAAGCATGCAAATTTATCAAAAGTTAAATAAAAAGTCCTTCCTGTGAAAAGTTTTGATTTCATCTCATGAAAGGTATATCATATTTGCACCCTTTTCCTTTTATATTTGTCCCCAAATACATTACAACTTTATACAATGTCTGATATATCATAATTGTGCCATTTTCGTAACCATTTTTCCTCAAGATATCTCATTTTCGAAATAAGGTACAATATTTCAGCATTTTTACAACAAAACGTACAAATTCTGTCTAAAATATATAAACAAATGTTCGAAAAATCAAAACCGAAATTTTTTTGAAACCGTCGATTTGTCGTTGTATTCCCCACATAGGAAACAAATCCTGCAGGAATTTCAAAAATATTCTGATAGCTCCTAGAAAATATTTAATCTCAAAAATTAGTTAATCCGTTTAAGGACCTTTTAAGTCATTTGAGTAATGTCCGTCTGTCCGTCGAAAGGTGTAACGGTTACATTTCGAATTTGATATGTGATAATATTGTTTTCTATGTCAGTCTATGTTTGAGGATGGGAAAAATATTTCAGTGACTGAAGAAGATTTTATTGGCCAAATACGACATAAGTGACTGATGAAGACTTCATTCAGTACCTGTAGAAGTCTTCAGTGATTGAATAAAACTTCAGTTAACTTCAGAAACCGAAAAATATTCCAGAGACTGAAAACAATTTCAATGACTGACGACAACTTCAGAGAAAGAAAAAACTTCATCGATTGAAGAAAACTTTAGTTACTGAAGAACACTTCAGTTACTGAAGAACACTTCAGTTACTGAAGAACACTTCAGATGCAGAAGAAGACTTCAGTGACTGACGAATACTTCAGTGACTGAAGAAGACTTAAGTGACTGAAGAAGACTTAAGTGACTGAAGAAGACTTCAGTGACTGAAGAAGACTTCAGTGACTGAAGGACACTTCAGTTACTGAAGAAGACTTCAGTTACTGAAGAACACTTCAGTTACTGAAGAACACTTCAGATGCAGAAGAAGACTTCAGTGACTGACGAATACTTCAGTGACTGAAGAAGACTTAAGTGACTGAAGAAGACTTCAGTGACTGAAGAAGACTTCAGTGACTGAAGAAGACATCAGGGACTGAAGAAGACATCAGGGACTGAAGAAGACTTCAGTGACTGAGGAAGACTTCAGGGACTGAAGAAGACTTCAGTGGCTGAAGAAGACTTCAGTGACTGAAGAAGACTTCAGTGACTAAAGAAGACTTCAGTGACTGAAGAACACTTCAGTTAGTGAAGAAGACTTCAGTTACCGAAGAAGACTTCAGTGAGTGCAGAGGAATTCAAGGACTGCAGAAGACTTCTATGTACGAAGAATAAGACAGCAGTGACTGAAGAAGAATTCAGTGACTGAAGAAGACTTCAGTGAGCGAAGAAGACTTCATTGACTGAAGAAGACTTCAGTGACTGAAATGATGTCAGTGACTGAAGAACACTTCTGTTACTGAAGAACAATTTAGTTACTGAAGAACACTTCTGTTAATGAAGAACACTTCAGTTACGGAGGAACACTTCAGTTACTGAAGAACACTTCAATTCCTGAAGAACACTTCAGTTACTGAAGAACACTTCAATTCCTGAAGAACACTTCAGTTACTGAAGAACACTTCAGTTACTGAAGAACACTTCAGATACTGAAGAACACTTCAGTTACTGAAGAACACTACAGTTACTGAAGAACACTACAGTTACTAAAGAACACTTCAGTTACTGAAGAACACTTCAGTTACTGAAGAAGACTTCAGTTACTGAAGAACACTTCAGTTACTGAAGAAGACTTCAGTTACTGAAGAAGACTTCAGTTACTGAAGAACACTTCAGATACTGAAGAACACTTCAGTTACTGAAGAACACTTCAGTTACTGAAGAACACTTCAGTTACTGAAGAACACTTCAGTTACTGAAGAACACTTCAGTTACTGAAGAACACTTCATTTACTGAAGAACACTTCAGTTACTGAAGAACACTTCAGTTACTGAAGAAGACTTCAGTTACTGAAGAACACCTCAGTTACTGAAGAAGACTTCAGTTACTGAAGAACACTTCAGTTACTGAAGAAGACTTCAATTACTGAAGGAGACTTCAGTTACTGAAGCAGACTTCAGTTACTGAAGAAGACTTCAGTGACTGAAATGATTTCAGTGAGCGAAGAAGACTTCAGTGACTGAAGAAGACTTCAAGACTTCATCAGTTACTGAAGAACACTTCAGTGACTGTAATGATGTCAGTGACTGAAGAACACTTCTGTTACTGAAGAACACTTCAGTTACTGAAGAACACTTCTGTTAATGAAGAACACTTCAGTTACTGAGGAACACTTCAGTTACTGAAGAACACTTCAGATACTGAAGAACACTTCAATTCCTGAAGAACACTTCAGTTACTGAAGAACACTTCAGTTACTGAAGAACACTTCAGTTACTGAAGAACACTTCAGATACTGAAGAACTCTTCAGTTACTGAAGAACACTTCAGTTACTGAAGAACACTTCAGTTACTGAAGAACACTTCAGTTACTGAAGAAGACTTCAGTTACTGAAGAAGACTTCAATTACTGAAGGAGACTTCAGTTACTGAAGAAGACTTCAGTGACTGAAGAAGACTGCAGTTACTGAACACTTCAGTTCCTGAAGAAGACTTCAGTGACTAAAGAAGACTTCGAACGATACACGATTCGAAATCTTGTGATTTAACACCTTGCGACTTCTTCCTTTGGGGCCACGTGAAAGCGTCGATTCAAGACCTCAAAGATAGAATTCGTGAGGCTATCGAGGACATAGGGCAGCCACTTTGCGATTTGGTTATGGAAAATTTCATGAAAAGGATATGGGCCTGTAAGCGTGGTCGTAGTGGCCATTTGGCTGATGTTGTTTTTCATTATTAACGACACACCTTCCTCTTTATTATGAAATAAACATCCGATCATTTATCTCAAAAAATTGAATTTTTCTTTGAATACCAAAAATAACACCTCTTGTTGGAAAACGCTTTATTTCTATTTATATATTTTTCTTTTCTTCCCCAAAGGACCTAATGTTTCCCACCTCTGCTACAAAGCCCTCTCCGACAGGGCCAATATGGCCCTATACATTTTTTTGGAGCGAAATTAAATAAAAACCTTGACGTAATAAAAGTGCTTTAAATTTACATTTGTTTGAAGTGTTTATATGAATCTCAACATTTATATGATGGCATAAATGGTTACACTTGCCTCCTTGACAAACGCCACCAACAAACACAGCTCTCTTCTGTCGTATCTGGGGCCCAGAAAGTGCTCCAGAGTGCAGCAGAGACGATGAGCAGGAGAAGAAGTACAAAGTTATATTCATTTTGCCACAATATGCAAGTCCTGGTGCTGCAACCACTTGCCCCACACTCTTGGCAAAAATAATAAAAACCGCAATTTGGCAAAAATATCCCTTTTTTATTTTGTTGGACGAAAGAAGAGAGTAGCAGAGCCAGGAGGGCCAAAGCCAGCCAAAACGAGACTCTGAACAAACAATTAACGCTTGAGTGATTTTGATAAATTTAGCCAGGCCTTTGAGAGGTATGGAAAGGGAAACAGAGGGAATTTCCCTTGCCTCCTTTCAGAAACTAAAAGCAATGTAAACGTCCTCGCTCACCTCTCTCTCTCTACCCCGAGAGGAAGTTTTTGCGAACAGTGAGAGTCTGTAATATCTCGATTACAAACGTATACTAAGTCGTTGATAATAATAATTTTTCATAAAAATTCTTGGGCAAAAGATGAGGAACAAGAAATTTAATTAAGAAGAATCTATAATTTGTTATCCTAGGATATGGCAGCACAGGAAGGAGAGGAGAGGACAGAAAACGAATGTGATGATGGGATTTGAGAGAGAAAGAGAGAACATCGATTAATTAGAAAATTTTCCAACAGAAGAAGCTTTGCTCAATCAAACAATAGCAGATAATATTTCCTAAGAATTGCCAGACTTTCCTGTCGTTTTGTATTTGTTTCTTTGTTTTTTTGGAAATAAGGGAAGACAATTACTTTGTGGGGGGACGAAATTGATGCAAAAATTTTTTCCAATATTCTTCATCCTTAAGATATGTAATGAATAATGAGCAATTGATGGTGTCCTGGTAAGTATGCTGTGTTATGTTGGCTGTCTTGTCCTTGCGGCTGTATCCTTGAATCGAGTTGGAGAAAATGTCTTTCGTTTTTTTTCTCCGGATAGGTAAAAATTGGTCTGGGTTTGATATTAAGTGGATTTCTTAGTTTATCCGTGGCAAAGCAAATCAATAGCACTCATCCTCTAAAGCCTTTGACAAAAATTCGCCTAGAAAACTTTAATCACCAATAAAACGGAAATGAGTTGGAAGCTGGAGACAATAACGCAAAAGGCTGGTAGGATGATGAGACTGAAGCTGCCTTATCGCAGATAAGCGAAGATATTTGTTTTTGTTCTCTTAATATAAATCCCAAAAACTCCAGCACAAACAAACTATGAAGGAAGAAAATAACGTATACGGGTTTGTCTTGCAATAAAATGGAGCTCAGGTTTGAAATATTCCAGAATTGTTATGAAAGTGTTTTCATTCTCATCAAGTGAAAGTACATACATAAGTCTGGAGGAACACATACTTCACTACAGAACAATTTTTTGTGATATTTGTAATAATGCATACATACTTCACATACATTTTTGTGTTTTTTTTCCACCTAATAAACTAAAAATAAAGTTATGTTTCTGCTGCGAAAGACATCATTTACATAAATATAAATTAAAGTTCTTTATTGCAATTTATGCAAACTTATAGAATTTATCCAAAACGAGTCGCTGAGAGAAATACATATATACATACTATTTGTGATATTAAAAAAAATCAATAATGTGTAAATAAAAATCAGCATAAGCATTTGTTTATAGAACACTTGACACCGTTTTTACGACTAAAGAGATGAAAGCTAATAAAAGATAATAAAATTTATGAATGTAATTCTACAGAGGTCGATGATTGAAGTCTTAACACCCTACAGCAAATTGGACCAGTACTTCGAATACTAGTAGCCTACTAAGGAGTATGTAGTCCAACTGGTCATCTACTATGGAGTACGTAACCAAATTGGTTATCTACTAAGTAATAGAGAACCCTACAGGTCGTCTACTAAGGAGTAGCCCAACTGGCCGGCTACAATGGAGTAAAAATCCCAACTGTCCGGGTACTATGGAATAAATAACCCAAATGACCGTCTACTAAGGAGTACTTATATATAACCCAATTTGTCAACTACTGAGAAGTATATAAACAAATTCGTCCTCTACCAAGGCGAAAATAGCCGTTGGTCATCGACTTGGAAGTAGATAAACCAATTGGTCCTCTAACATAGCGAAGATAACCCAACTGGTCGTCTACTAGGGAGTAAAAACCCAACTGTTCGTCTACTATGAAGTAAAAACCCTAACGGGCCGTCTCCCACAGGGAATATAACCCATCTGGCCGTCTACTAAGCAGTTTATAGCACAATTTGTCAACTACCAAACAGCAGATAAACAAATTTGTTCTCTACCAAGGCGAAAATAACCGTTGGTCATCTACTTGGAAGTAGATAAACCAATTGGTCCTCTACCTCAGCGAAGATAACCCGACTGGTCATCGATTATGTAGTCTCAGTAGTCGTCTACTATGAAGTAAATACCCTAACTGGTCGTCTGCTAAGGAGTAGATAACCCAACTGGCAGTCTACTAAGGAGTAGATAACCCAACGGGCAATCTACAAAGCAATATATAACCCAATTGTTAAACTACTAAGGATCAGATAAACAAATTGGTCATCTACCAAGATGAATATAACCCAACTGGTCATCTACTAACGAGTAGATAGCACCACTGGTTGTCTACTATGAAGTAAAAATCTTAACTGGCCGTCCACTAAGGAGTAGATAACCTAACTGGTCGTCTACTAAGGAGTAGATAACCCAACAGTTCGCATACTAAGGAGTAGATAACCCAACAGTTCGCGTACTAAGGAGTAGAACCCGACTGGCCGTCTACTATGAAGTAAATACCCTAACTGGTCGTCTGCTAAGGAGTAGATAACCCAACTGGCAGTCTACTAAGGAGTAGATAACCCAACGGGCAATCTACAAAGCAATATATAACCCAATTGTTAAACTACTAAGGATCAGATAAACAAATTGGTCATCTACCAAGATGAATATAACCCAACTGGTCATCTACTAACGAGTAGATAGCACCACTGGTTGTCTACTATGAAGTAAAAATCTTAACTGGCCGTCCACTAAGGAGTAGATAACCTAACTGGTCGTCTACTAAGGAGTAGATAACCCAACAGGTCGCATACTAAGGAGTAGATAACCCAACAGTTCGCGTACTAAGGAGTAGACAACCCAACATGCCGTCTATGTATAATGGAAAAGATAACTCAAATGATCAACAACTAAGGTGTAGATAAACAAATTGGTCATCTTTCAAGGTGAATATAACCCAACTGGTCATGCACTAAAGAGTAGATAACCCAATTGGTCGTCGACTTTGAAATAAGTACCCTAACTGGCTGTCTATTAAGGAGTAGATAACCCGACTGGCCGTTTACCAAGGCGAAGATAACCCAACTGGTCACCAGGTAACAAGTAGATAACTCAACTGGTCGTATACTATGAAGTAAATATCCTAATTGGTCGGCTACTAAGGAATAGATAAACTAACATATCGTCTGCTATGAAGAAGATAACCCAAAAGTTCATCTGCCAAGGGATAAATAGCACAACTGGGTCTTTACTAAGGAGTAAGAATTTTATATAGAAAATTCTATAGAAATTCTAAAGAAATTCTATAGAAATTCTTTAGAAATTCTATAGAAATTCTATAGAAATTCTATAGAAATTCTATAGAAATTCTATAGAAATTCTATAGAAATTCTATAGAAATTCTATAGAAATTCTATAGAAATTCTATAGAAATTCTATAGAAATTCTATAGAAATTCTTTAGAAATTCTATAGAAATTCTTTAGAAATTCTATAGAAATTCTTTAGAAATTCTATAGATATTCTTTAGAAATTCTATCCAAATTCTTTAGAAATTCTATCCAAATTCTTTAGAAATTCTATACAAATTCTTTAGAAATTCTATAGAAATTCTTTAGAAATTCAATACAAATTCTTTAGAAATTCTATAAAAATTCTTTAGAAATTCTATAGAAATTCTTTAAAAATTCTATACAAATTCTATAGAAATTCTATAGAAATTATTGAGAAATTCTTTAGAAACTATTTAGAAATTCTTTAGAAATTCTATAGAAATTCTATAGAAATTATTTAAAAATTCTCTGGAAATTCTATAGAAATTCTTTAGAAATTCTATAGAAATTCTTTAGAAATTGTATACAAATTCTTTAGAAATTCTATACAAATTCATTAGAAATTCTATACAAATTCTTTAGAAAATTCTATAGAAATTTTGTAGAAAATTCGATAGAAATTCTATTAGAATTTCTAAAGAATTTGTATACAATTTCTATAGCATTTCTATAGAATTTCTATAGAATTTCTATAGAATTTCCTACAAAATTTCTATAGAATTTTCTACAAAATTTCTATAGAATTTTCTATAGAATTTCTATAGAATTGTCTATAGAATTTTCTATAGAATTTCTAAAGAATTTCCTATAGAATTTCTAAAGAATTTCTATAGAATTTCTAAAGAATTTCTATAGAATTTCTAAAGAATTTCTATAGAATTTCTAAAGAATTTCTATAGAATTTCTAAAGAATTTCTATAGAATTTCTAAAGAATTTCTATAGAATTTCTAAAGAATTTCTATAGAATTTCTAAAGAATTTCTATAGAATTTCTAAAGAATTTCTATAGAATGTCTAAAGAATTTCTATAGAATTTCTAAAGAATTTCTATAGAATTTCTAAAGAATTTCTATAGAATTTCTAAAGAATTTCTATAGAATTTCTAAAGAATTTCTATAGAATTTCTAAAGAATTTTCTATAAAATTTCTATAGAATTTTCTATAAAATTTATATAGAATTTTCTATAAAATTTCTATAGAATTTTCTATAAAATTTCTATAGAATTTTCCATAGAATTTCTATAGAATTTCTAAAGAATTTATATAAAATTTCTAAAGAATTTCTATTCTACAGAAATTCTATAGAAACTCTATAGAAATTCTATAGAAAATTCTATAGAAAATTCTATAGAAATTCTATAGAAATTTTATAGAAAATTCTATAGAAATTTTATAGAAAATTCTTTAGAAATTCTTTAGAAATTCTATAGAAATTCTTTAGAAATTCTATAGAAATTCTTTAGAAATTCTATAGAAATTCTTTAGAAATTCTATAGAAATTCTTTAGAAATTCTATAGAAATTCTTTAGAAATTCTATAGAAATTCTTTAGAAATTCTATAGAAATTCTATAGAAATTCTTTAGAAATTCTATAGAAAATTCTATAGAAATTCTATAGAAAATTCTATAGAAATTTTGTAGAAAATTCTATAGAAATTTTGTAGAAAATTCTATAGAAATTCTATAGAAATTCTATAGAAATTCTATAGAAATACTATAGAAATTGTATACAAATTCTTTAGAAATTCTAATAGAATTTCCTACAAAATTTCTATAGAATTTTCTATAGAATTTCTATAGAATTTTCTATAGAATTTCTATAGAATTTCTATAGAATTTTCTATAGAATTTCTATAGAATTTTCTTTAAAATTTCTATAGAATTTTCTTTAAAATTTCTATAGAATTTTCTTTAAAATTTATATAGATTTTTTTATAAAATTTCTATAGAATTTTCTATAAAATTTCTATAGAATTTTCTATAAAATGTCTACCGAATTTTCTATCAAATTTCTACAGAATTTTCTATAAAATTTCTATAGAATTTTCTATAAAATTTCTATAAAATTTTCTATTTCTATAGAATTTTCTATAGAATTTCTATAGAATTTTCTATAGAATTTCTATAGAATTTTCTATAGAATTTCTATAGAATTTTCTATAGAATTTCTATAGAATTTTCTATAGAATTTCTATAGAATTTTCTATAGAATTTCTATAGAATTTTCTATAGAATTTTTATAGAATTTTCTATAGAATTTTCTATAGAATTTCTATAGAATTTTCTATAGAATTTCTATAGAATTTTCTATAGAATTTCTATAGAGTTTTCTATAGAATTTCTATAGAATTTTCTATAGAATTTTCTATAGAATTTCTATAGAATTTTCTATAGAATTTCTATAGAATTTTCTATAGAATTTCTATAGAATTTTCTATAGAATTTCTACAAAATTTTCTATAGAATTTTCTTTAAAATTTCTATAGAATTTTCTTTAAAATTTCTATAGAATTTTCTTTAAAATTTCTATAGAATTTTCTTTAAAATTTCTATAGAATTTTCTTTAAAATTTCTATAAAATTTCTATAGATTTTTCTATAAAATTTCTATAGATTTTTCTATAAAATTTCTATAGAATTTTCTATAAAATTTCTCTAGAATTTTCTATAAAATTTCTACAGAATTTTCTATAAAATTTCTACAGCATTTTCTATAAAATTTCTACAGAATTTTCTATAAAATTTCTACAGAATTTTCTATAAAATTTCTACAGAATTTTCTATAAAATTTCTACAGAATTTTCTATAAAATTTCTATAGAATTTTCTATAAAATTTTCTATAAAATTTCTTTAGAATTTTCTATAGAATTTCTATAGAGTTTCTATAGAATTTTCTTATAAAATTTTTCTATAAAATTTCTATAGAATTTTCTATAAAATTTCTATAAAATTTCTATAGAATTTTCTGTAAAATTTCTATAGAATTTTCTATAAAATTTTTATAGAATTTTCTATAAAATTTCTATAGAATTTTCTATAGAATTTCTATAGAATTTTCTATAGAATTTCTATAGAATTTTCTATAGAACTTCTATAGAATTTTCTATAGAGCTTTTCTATATTCTATACAAAATTCTTTAGATATTTCTATAGAAATTTCCATTAAACTCCCCCGCCCCTCCCAGAAAATTGTGCAATTTAGCATTGAATTAAATGTAAAACTACAACAGTGTGAAAAATCAGGTTCTTAAAAATAAGTATATAAGTTTAACGTACGCCGTTAAAATGCACACATACTCGTGCATGCTTTCATATATACATATGTTAATGCTTAGCAAAAGGAGTTGATTACACAAAGGAAAATTACGGCGAATCATTTCCGTAGTGTTTGCCTTACGGCATTGGGAACATAAAGTACGACAACAACATAAAATTTCAACACACATACACAGAGAACGAGAAACGCATACATATGTGTGTGTGTAACTGTATTTCACTGCCAACTTACACTCACATGTATAAATACAAAGTGAGAAATCATGGAACCGGTTAAAGACAGACTAACAAGGATATTTGCGGATAAAAAGCCAAATGAGTTAAGTTTGAGAATTACTATAACTTAAAATATACAATATTCTGGGAAAAGTAATACTTCTTAAAAATTTTTAAGAGAATATTAATTACTTAATTAGTAATAATAAAAATATATATACATTCCTACAAATTATAACCCTAAATTCGAAGTCAAAACTGTTCACTAACAATATTATATTTTTAATTAAAAGACCACAAAAAAAAACTTAAATTTTTCATAATTTCCTCTCATCTTTTTCAACTAAACTCTTCTTGCAAAAAAAAATCGTTGAACAGATGTTATCTTATTTAGCATTTAATCCGCCCCCCAACATATGCCTTGCAAAAGAACATAAAATTTAACACGCTTAAAGGGTTAACAAACACTCACATATCATTAAGAGAGACCATCAAAAAAAAAAGAGGTATAGGAAAGGGGCGAAAAAATACCAGCTTTTCCACAGAAAGAAGTGCCTGAAGATGAACCCATTCACAAAAGTTCTCTGGCAAAAGAAGAGAACAAGTTTTATTCTTCCGCTCCAGCTCCAGTGTTAGAAACGCAGAGCGCATAAAAAGACATTAACTTTAGACTTTATGAAATTCTTGTTGAATTTCTGGCGCGAAATTGTTGGAAGACAGCGACAAAAAATACGAGTGGAAAATTAAATGCCATAAATTAAATTTAATTGAAATTCTTGTGCCATTTAAAACATTATTAAATGTCACCGTTGCATAGATGTCGTATATACAAATGTTTAGAGATATTCTAGAAATATTTGTGTTAGAATTTTGTTTCTTTATTTCTTCAGGTTTAGCGGCATTTTTGTTTAGCAAAGAATTCGGTCATGAGGTTTTCTTTGTCAACGATAATTTTTTGGTTATAAACAAAGGGATTTCGTTTTGTAAGTAGGCACAGTTTTATGAGACTGGAACTAAAAATATGTAAGAATAGAAGGGATAAATGTTTAATATTAAATAACAGAGAATAACAATATTAAAGACAGAGACATTTTTAATAATTTTTTTAATAGAAAATTCTAAAAGAGATTTGCCGATTCTATAGAAAATTGGTTGAAGTTCCATAGAAATCTCTACAAACATTTTTAAGAACTTCTATAAAAACCCACAAAAAAAACTAACAAAATCTGGAGAAAATTAGGTACATTTTTAGAGAATGAAATCTTTTGAAAACATCTACAGAAAATTGTAACAATGTTATAATTGAGAAAATCACAGACAAATTTCACGAATATCGATTGAAGTGCTATAGAAATGTCCAGAAATATGAAAAAATTAAAAAAAAATTAACTTAAGTTAAAATTCTAAGGAAAATTGTATAGAAAATTCAACAAAAATTTCGATCGCTGATAAAGGAAATATAAAAACCTATGCAGAGAGGAATATTAAAGCAAGTAAGAAAATTTCAGTCGGGAAACCGACATTATATTACTCACTGAACAGTAGATGCGAGTACATCAAATACATTACACTGCACCGAAAAGTGGCGTGCAATAATGTCCATTTTTCACTAGACTGTAGGCACAATAAATGCACAACACTGTAAAAAATTTACTTCAAAATCTTCTACTTTGCTTCAGACACAAAATAGATATTGCCTACGGTATACCGAGAAAAAATATAGCAAAAGAGCAAAAACCCACCTTGAGCAAAAAAATTCCCATGGCCATTAAATTAATAATTGAGCCAACTTGACTAAACGAATGATGCAGTTCTTACTTTTGGGGCTACTTTCACGTCCAATTCTCAAAATTGAGTCCCAAACTCATTTGTTGTACTGTGTTATGTATATAAAATGTTACCTCCGTCCAGAATACGATTTGATGCCAGAATGGCAACAGGCATGATATGATTTTGAAGTGACGTTTCGGCCATTTGTCATTTGTCATATGTCATGATCTGTCATTTGTTTTTCATGGTATTCAATAGTGTTTAAAATTTCATCATGGAGAGATATACGATATACGTTTACAAATTATTCAGTTTTATTATCAAAATAATCGTTCTCCAATTGCAACTTTTCGTGCGCTAAGTCAAATTTTTTTTTAATTAAAAAAACACTTTCCAGTCGATCTACGACCTTGACACCCATGAGCAATATTTTAGCTCTCGTTAAGAGCTATCCGACGAGCTATCCCGATCCGACGTACAGTTAAGGATGTAGAACAAAAATAAACTTTCCGTTCACATTTGAAAATGATGAGTTCATTTTTTTTAATCCAAAAAAACACTTTCCAGTCAGCCTACGACCTTGACACCAATGAGCAATATTTTAGCTCTCGTTAAGAGCTATCTTTTTGGCATTGCCCGATTGTGGTTACGTGCCACACAGCAAATGAAACAATTGAATTGTTGGGAGAAAAGTTTGGAGGCCGCAAAGAAGTTGCGATTTTACACCATTAGACTATTTCTTGTGGGGTTATTTGAAGTCATTGGTCTTTCGAAATAAACCAGACTCTATTCAAGCTGTACACGTCAATATTGAACGTGCCATTCATGACATACGTCTTGATTAAGTGGAAAAAGTGCTCGAAAATTGGGTTCATCGAATTCGTTCCTGCAAAAGAAGTCGTGGAGGCCATTTTAATGACGTTTTATTTAGAACTTAATTGTATCGCCGAATTTGAAGAAAATCGGTAAAGATTTAGCTATAGCTCCCATATATATGTTTCATCCGATTTGGCTTTTTAGATCCAATCGTTTTTATACCCTACACCACACTGTGGTACAGGGTATTATTTAAGTATAAAATGTCCCAAAAGTAAATTTATGTAAACAATTTATACATGAATTACAAAATTTATATATCAGAGTTATTCAATATTACGAGAGTGGTGTAGGGTATTATATAGTCGGTCTCGCCCGACTTTAGCCTTTCCTTACTGGTTTTTAAATACAATAATATATCCCAAAATATTCCAAACAATGTATTTTTATGTACACTTGAATTTGAGAAAAGAATTGCCATCATTGAATGATAAATAGAGTTGCCATATACAATATTTAAAGGCGACCAATAATTTTAATATGAATGACAGTGTCATGTCATGTTAGAGTTTCGGCAGGTTCGAGAAGGAGTGGAGCAATATGACCCATCTTCGACCTTAGCCTGAGATGAAGAAAAATATTAACGTATACCAAATTTGAATTCAATAAGTTACTCCTTTCGTGAGCTATCGTCCACTGCAACCAACAGACAGACAGACTGACGAACACTGCACAAATTACTTAAAATGACCTAAATCAAGTTTCCACCAAACACACTTGGGGTGTTAAAGCGAGGATATAACAAGTACTACACATTTCAAATAATTTCTTGGAAAATAATCTGCTGAAAATTTTATTGAAACTTCTAAAAAAAAAATACAAAAAAAATCTCCAAAAAATAAAAATATAAGTAAATCATTTCATACAAAATTAAAAAAAAAATTGGAAATTTTTATAGAACAATTCAAAAATTATTTTGAAATCTCATAGAATACCCAGATAATATTCTGTTGAAATTTCTACAAAAAAATACCAAAGAATTTCCAGGAATTGTTCAGAAAATTATGTATAGATGTACGAGAATTCCAACAAAATTATATAGAAGATCTTAAAATATTTCAAAAGGTCTATAGAACATTTTGTTCATATTTTTATTAAATATTATTTCAATAAAATTATTGCAATAAATATTTCTGTAGAAAATTCTAAAAAAAATATAGAAACTTTGTAAAGAAAATAATTTAAAAAAAAATAGAAAATACTACAAATTTTAAATTATATCAATATTCTATAGGAAAAGTTCGCAGAATTTTAGGAAAACAATACTAATAAAATTCGTAGAAAAATTCTACTGAAGTACCATAGAAATTTTAGGAAAACTATCCAAAGAAATAAAAAAAAAATTCTTTGGAAAATTGTATAGAAAATTCTATAAATTACAGAGAATTTTCCGAAAAATCTGCAGATAATTTCATTGCAAGTTTATAAAAAACTCTTACAAAATCTTAGAAATAATTTACTTTAAGTCTGCGGTGAAAATCGTATGAAGGATGGGAGCCAATATATAATTGCTAACTTTGATTAAAAGAATACATCTACAGACAGAGAGACGGACATAGCTAAATCGACTCAGAAAATGATTACAAGTCGATCGGTATAATAAACAAAGGGTCTATCTCTTCTCCTTTTGGGTGTTACAAACAAATGCCCTAAGTCATTATACCCTGTATCACAGTGTGGTGTAAGGTATAAAAATTTTGTTTTGGCTTAATAAAATAGTATGCCTCAATCAATTAAAAAACGTTTTTAGTTCTCGGATACAAAAAAAAAACATTTTTTTGCTTAGTTATTTAAATTCGCTAGGCTACATCATTATTCCAAATTGACTTTATTTGCTCTAACAACATTGTATATTACTCCATATTGCTGAATTTTAGAAATTTGTTTATATCTCACAAACTTCTAAAAGGAGTTCCAATTTTGTTATTGTTTCCTATTTTACATTATCCGTATCTCTGGTGTGTATGACTAATATAATTTCATGGCCATCAGTGAGTATGATTAATTGTTTAATCATACGCGACAGTAAACTTTTGCTTATAATAGATTTTATTTTTATACCCTACACCACACTGTGGTACAGGGTATTATAAGTTTGTTTCACGGCAGATGTTTGTAACACCTGAAAATAACACAGCTAGACCCACCTTAAAGTATACCGATCGACTCAGAATCACTAGCTGAGTCGATTTAAACATGTCTGTCCGTCTGTCCATATAAAGTTGTTCGTCGACTACAGGTCGCAATTTCAGTCCGATCGTTCTGAAATTTTTCAGTTTAGAGTATTTCGCAGCTGTTAAGATCGCTATTGAATTTGGTTGAAATCGGTTCAGATTTAGATATAGCTCCTATATATATCTTTCGTCCGATTTGGCCCTTTAGTCCAATAGAAGCTGTATTTTACATCCAATCGTTTTGAAATTTAGAATGGTAAAGTTTCTTGATCCATGAACCAACATTGCCGAATTTGAAGAAAATCGGTTAAGATTTAGCTATAGCTCCCATATATATGTTTCGTCCGATTTGGCCCTTTAGTCCAATAAAAGCTGTATTTTACATCCAATCGTTTTGAAATTTAGAATGGTAGAGTTTCTTGATCCATGAACCAACGTTGCCGAATTTGAAGAAAATCGGTTAAGATTTAGCTATAGCTCCCATATATATGTTTCGTCCGATTTTGCTCTTTAGTCCTGTAGAAGCTGTTTTTTACACCCAATTATTTTGAAATTTAGAAGGGTAGAGTTTCTTGATCCATAAACCAACACTACCGAATTTGAAGAAAATCGGTTAAGATTTAGCTATAGCTCCCATATATATGTTTCATCCGATTTGGCCCTTTAGTCCTATAAAAGCTGTATTTTACATCCAATCGTTTTGAAATTAAGAATGGTAGAGTTTCTTGATCCATGAACCAACATTGCCGAATTTGAAGAAAACCGGTTAAGATTTAGCTATAGCTCCCATATATATGTTTCGTCAGATTTTGCTCTTTATTCCTGAAGAAGCTGTATTTTACATCCAATCATTTTGAAATTTAGAATGGTAGAGTTCTTTCTTGATCCATGAACCAACACTACCGAATTTGAAGAAAATCGGTTAAGATTTAGCTATAGCTCCCATATATATGTTTCGTCCGATTTTGCTCTTTAGTCCTGTAGAACCTGTATTTTACATCCAATTATTTTGAAATTTAGAATGGTAAAGTTTCTTGATCCATGAACCAACATTTGAAGAAAATCGGTTAAGATTTAGCTATAGCTCCCATGTACATGTTTCGTACGATTTGGACCTTTAGTTCTATAGAAGCTGTATTTTACATCCAATCGTTTTGAAATTTAGAAGGGTAGAGTTTCTTGATCCATAAACCAACACTACCGAATTTGAAGAAAATCGGTTAAGATTTAGCTATAGCTCCCATATATATGTTTCGTCCGATTTGGCCCTTTAGTCCTATAAAAGCTGTATTTTACATCCAATCGTTTTGAAATTTAGAATGGTAGAGTTTCTTGATCCATGAACCAACGTTGCCGAATTTGAAGAAAATCGGTTAAGATTTAGCTATAGCTCCCATATATATGTTTCGTCCGATTTGGCCCGTTAGTCCTATAAAAGCTGTATTTTACACCCAATCGTTTTGAAATTTAGAATGGTAGAGTTTCTTGATCCATGAACCAACATTGCCGAATTTGAAGAAAACCGGTTAAGATTTAGCTATAGCTCCCATATATATGTTTCGTCCGATTTGGCCCTTTAGTCCTATAAAAGCTGTATTTTACATCCAATCCTTTTGAAATTTAGAATAAACAATTTATACATGAACTACAAAATTTATATTTCAGAGTTATTTAATATTACGAGAGTGGTGTAGGATATTATATAGTCGGCCCCGCCTGACTTTAGCCATTCCTTACTGGTTTTTTAATATATTTGAGTCACAGAAACTTCTGCAAATTTTTCTTAAAATTCAACTAACTGAAAGCTTGACTCACACCTGAACCTCATATAATGCAAGCCTTCAAAGCCAGTGAAGCAGACTACCAGTTTTTAGCAAAACAAAAATCTCCAAATCATCAGAGCCCACTTACTACTTAAATAAATAACAGAAAGTCCTTCTACTTCTTGCCATTTTGTTTATTCCCCTAACTTCCTTTCAAATACAACCACAAAAAGGTGCCACATTTCCCTTATAAATATTTCATTTTTATGGGGAAAAATTCCCGCCTTTAAGACAACTCAAGTCAGTCCCACATTCAGTGAGTGAGTAATGCATTTCAAACACATTTATAACGCTCATAAAACGTTTACAAATCGCAAAACTATTACAAAATGTGCAAAAAACCAGCCGTAAAGGAAAAACACAAACACAAAGTGCAAAAATAAGGACAAACAAACTTCCACGAAGAAATGGAAAAAAACAACCCGTGAAACATGGTAAGCGGAAGTACATTTCAATAAAATTTATGATGCATGGAAACATTAGACGAAACGGCAGAAATACGTACATAGTCCCGGTGTTTCCTACATCAGCGAACCAAATACTATGAATACTGATATGAGAGAGCAAAAACATTAAGGTGAAAACATTTCCCCTTTTCGTTATGTTATGTTTTTGAGAATTACTTAGTTACTTGTCGTCAGTGAAAAATGAGTCAAAAAGAAATATGTGATGAAATAAAATTTATAGTCCACAAAGATAGACTATCAAAATGGAGGGTGTAATGGATTTGGATGCAGATTTTTTAAATAAATTAGAGGAAATATAGGTTTTCTATAATAACCATACCTTCTAACTATAACAATTACTCATACGCCCGGTGGTTCATGTATTAAAGTTGATCATACGCACTGAAGGTAATCTGTGACTAAAATTGCATATTTTTATCAAATTTAGTTTTAGGTAAGGCATAAATCCTTTTAAACTATTTTTTTTTAAATCACTGAAATTTAAAGTTTTTCAGTAGAATCAAACTGTATTCCAAAATGGAGAATGCTCATTTCCTTATTTCAAAACGCTCAAAAGCCTGTCCCAGATTTTTCTTTTCTCCCAGATATATCGTACACAAAAAAACATTTCTTCCTCCAATTTGTGTGCCTCATAAAATCCAGCTTTGCTTTAAAATTTAAATTTTAACTACCGGCAGAAAAAAACACTACCGGCATTCTCCCCATTTAGGTTGCCAGCCAGAAATTGAAAAGGCTCTCATTTGTTTAGCAAAGCGTGAATGCAATTTAAAATGTATAGAAAAAAAGGATAAAACCTGAATTGCATTACAAACACATTCGACAATAACATCAAATAGTGAATGAAAGGCAGTGCAACAAAAGAGCAGAACATGGCCGATGCATGCTACATGCCGGCACATGGGGAGGCGCGCACACTTTGCCCAGCAGCAAATGTTGCTGTGGTGATGGTGGTGGCTCATAGACAAGAAAGAATAGAGGAGTCCTTTTTTGCCAGATTTGCGTTTTTCTTCAATTTTTTTTGTGAGTTGCAATGCTTAACAAGCATGTACGAACGACGAGCGTTGTCGTCTATGTAAACACAACAGCAGGACGAGGGAATCCTTTTTGTTTAACTCTATCGTTGTTGTTGTTGCTGTCGGGTGCCAGGAATTAAGCATGAAAAGAACACTGTTTTGTTGTTGTATGGAAACACTTAATTGTGTTAAAAAAAAGAAGCATATATGCATAGAAGATATACAAGACGATGTCGAATGTCGAAGCAGAGGAGCAAACTTTGACCCCTTCATCAAGAAGGGGTATTTTTTACCGACCAAGTTTTACAAGAATGCATCCTTTGCCTCTCCTCTCCTCTTCAGGCAAAGTGCATATGTAAATGACCTTTAAACGAAAAATAACACGAAGACAAGAAAAAAGTTTTCCCTCCAAAAAAGAATTGAAACTTTAGACTTTTAATTCAAAATTAAACGACTAAACCATTGGGTTGCTGAAAGTAATTTAAAACATTTTAAATTTCAGGGTGTGTGTTAAATTTGCTGATAAAAGGTTAACGTGTTTTTTTCCTTTTGGATATTTTGCAAAAAAATTTTTAAACTACCCAAAGATGTACTAAAAGGTTATTATGGCACTTACATTGAGTGTTAGTGACAGGAAGATATTTTAAAAGTAGTTGAAAAAAGAGATCTTAAAAATTTGTTAAAGTTGCTAAAAGATTTATTTAAAGTAGACATCTTTAGGAAAAATTTTAACGAAGTTCAATTCAATTCGTTTATTTATATAATATTTTTGGGTTTTTTACAATGTTATTTACAGATGAAGAGAGTTAAGATTTTATCTGTTCTTGTCAATGATCCACATTTTGAACATTTTTTGGTTTATGCAAATTGTAATGGAAAAATTAATATCAGTCATACGCCCTATTGAACGCTAAAGAATCTGGTGATTCCGCATACGCCTAAATGTCTATGAAATAATATAATTCATTCGCACCGTAGGAAGCTAAAGGTTATACACTTTTAGTATATTCCGAACAAAAACGAATACATTTTCAATTTAACAAGTAAGAAAGTTTCAGTCGGGTAAACCGACTAAGGTATACCCTCACTTTGTGAGTAATGTAATATTGAATATTACTCGAATTATTCTGTCAATTTGTGTGGGAGGTACCAGAAGGGGTTTATCAAATACACCTATTTTTCGCTGAACATTAGATACTTTAAATTCATTGCACTGTGCCGAATTATAAGCATTTATGTGCACTGGTAAAAACGTTATGAGATATTAAATTGTGGTATGATTTGGGCATTTGGTGTGGGAGGTACAAAAAGGGGCGTGGCGATAACGCCCATTTTTCACAGGGCTATAGGCACTATAAAAACATTACACTGTACAAAATTTCACGTATTTTTATACACTGGTTTTAATGTTATAAGCTGTTAACTTTTGGTGCAAAAAGGTACCTTTGTGTGGGAGGTACCAAAAAGGGCGTGGCAACAACGCCAATTTTTCCCTCGACTGTAGGCAATATAAAAGCATAATACTATACAAAATTTCAAGTTTTTTTATACACTGTTATTAACGTTATAAGCTGTTAACTTTTGGTGCAAAACGGTGCATTTGTGTGGGAGGTACCAAAAGGGACGTGGCAACTTCGCCCAATTTTCTCGAGTTGATAGCGACTAATAAGCTAATACTATGTGTGGAATTTCAGAAGATTCGAATAAGTAGTATAGCAGTTATTAAAGAATCAATTTTTCACAACATTTTAACCCTTTGTGGGGGAGGTACTAGAAGGAGTGGACCAATATGGCCCATCTTCGAACTTAGCCGGAGATAGAAAAAAATATTACCACATACCAAATTTGAAGTCAATCGGTTACTCCTTTCGAGAGTTATCGTGCGCACCAGCCAGCAGACACACAGACAGACAGACAGACGGACGGACATTGCTCATTCGACTTAAAATGACCCAAAACGGTTTTCCTCCGAACATACTTGGGGTCTTAGGTCACTCCTTCGATGTGTTACACTTTTTTCCGTAGCAAATGATATATACCCTCGTCACACTAAAGTGAGGGTATAAAAAGTTGTTAATCTGTTTATATTAGCTCTGGTAAATATTATTTCATACGCATCGAGGAGGTTGCCTTTAAAGCGTAGATTCGGCATAAGGAAAGGAAAATACGAGAGCTACAAATGCATAAAACATCACTTGTAGGCAGAATTTTTGAAAGACTTTTGCTTGTACGAAGAAAGTCATAAATAATAGAACAAAATTAGTTTGTTTCATTTTTTAATTGTTTTATCAACATTAACTAAACTGCCGTTTCACGTGAAAGCGACCTTTTCTGCATTTCTAGTCCTTATTCGGTTGAATGGTATCCCGGCTTAATCGAGTTAATACTTCAAAAAATATGGTTCACATACTACAGGTTAGTTCCACGAAAATTTTACTTTTAGAAAAAAAATTATTAAAAAAATATTTTACCATAAAAAATTTGGTTTAGGTTTCACAAAATAGTGTGTCTCAATCTATACAAAAACAAGTTTTTAGGTCGCGGACAGAAACATTTTTTTTGTTGCATAGTTATATCAGTCATACGCTCTATTGAGCACTATCGAAAAGGGTTATTGCTCATACGCCCCAGAGTCTATCAAATAGTATTATTCATACGCACTGATGGAATCTAATACAGGATTTATTAATTCCAATAAAATATTATTTGTTCCAGAAAAGGAGCAAAGAAAATATAAAGAAGACATTCATCTTTGGATATTTCCTCATATTTCGAATCCAATTCAATCCGAGTTCTTTAGATCAAATATTCCTGTTTAAAGGTTTTTCTTTCACAGGCAAAAAATTATACTTGAATTTTATTTGTCTAAAAATCTTTCACGAAATTACTTTAAATTCAAATTAAAACCAGTAAGGAAAGGCTAAAGTCGGGCGGGGTCGACTATATAATACCCTACACCACTCTCGAAATATTGAATAACTCTGAAATATAAATTTTGTAGTTCATGTATAATTTGTTTATTCTAAATTTCAAAACGATTGGATGTAAAATACAGCTTCTTCAGGACTAAAGAGCAAAATCGGACGAAACATATATATGGGAGCTATAGCTAAATCTTAACCGATTTTCTTCAAATTCAGCAATGTTGGTCCATGGATCAAGAAACTCTACCATTCTAAATTTCAAAACGATTGGATGTAAAATACAGCATACATAGGACTAAAGGTCCAAATCGGACGAAACATATATATGGGAGCTATAGCTAAATCTTAACCGATTTTCTTCAAATTCGGTAGTGTTGGTTCATGGATCAAGAAACTCTACTATTCTAAATTTCAAAATGATTGGATGTAAAATACAGCTTCTACAGGACTAAAGAGGAAAATCGGACGAAACATATATATGGGAGCTATAGCTAAATCTTAAACGATTTTCTTCAAATTCGGCAATGTTGGTTCATGGATCAAGAAACTCTACCTTTCTAAATTTCAAAATGATTGGATGTGAAATACAGCTTCTACAGGACTAAAGAGGAAAATCGGACGAAACATATATATGGGAGCTGTAGCTAAATCTTAACCGATTTTCTTCAAATTCGGCAATGTTGGTTCATGGATCAAGAAACTCTACCATTCTAAATTACAAAACGATTGGATGTAAAATACAGCTTCTATAGGACTAAAGGGCCAAATCGGACGAAAGATATATATGGGAGCTATATCTAAATCTGAACCGATTTCAACCAAATTCAATAGCGATCTTAACAGCTGCGAAATACTCTAAACTGCAAAATTTCAGAACGATCGGAGTGAAATTTCGACCTGTAGTCGACGAACAACTTTACATCCACAGACGGACGGACGGACGGACATGCTTAAATCGACTCAGCTAGTGATTCTGAGTCGATCGGTATACTTAAAGGTGGGTCTAGCTGTGTTATTTTCAGGTGTTACAAACATCTGCCGTGAAACAAACTTATAATACCTTGTACCACAGTGTGGTGTAGGGTATAAAAAAAACAGACTTGTAAGATCTACATTCGTTTGGTCGCTTACAGTTCAAAAATTTGTGTTCGGGAACAGTAATTGAAAAAAATATATACGAAAAATTATATTACTCGTATATATAATTATATATACCAAATTTCAGGTGAAATACAGCCCAAAAATGTTTTGAATGTTATTTCCTGTCTGATCCTATTATAATATTTACATTGAGTGCAGAAAGTAAAAAAATTATTAGGAAAAGATTTAGAATTATTAAAAAACCAGTAAGGAAAGGCTAAAGTCGGGCGGGGCCGACTATATAATACCCTACACCACTCTCGTAATATTGAAAAACTCTGATATATAAATTTTGTAATTCATGTATAAATTGTTTACATAAATTTACTTTTGGGACATTTTATACTTAAATAATACCCTGTACCACAGTGTGGTGTAGGGTATAAAAGCGATTGGATCTAAAGAGCCAAATCGGATGAAACATATATATGGGAGCTATAGCTAAATCTTTACCGATTTTCTTCAAATTCGGCAATGTTGGTTCATGAATCAAGAAACTCTACCATTCTAAATTTCAAAACGATTGGATGTAAAATATAGCTTCTATAGAACTAAAGGGCCAAATCGGACGAAACATATATATGGGAGCTATAGCTAAATCTTAACCGATTTTCTTCAAATTCGGTAGTGTTGGTTCATGGATCAAGAAACTCTACCATTCTAAATTTCAAAACGATTGGATGTAAAATATAGCTTCTATAGAACTAAAGGGGTAAATCGGACGAAACATATATATGGGAGCTATAGCTAAATCTTTACCGATTTTCTTCAAATTCGGCAATGTTGGTTCATGAATCAAGAAACTCTACCATTCTAAATTTCAAAACGATTGGATGTAAAATATAGCTTCTATAGAACTAAAGGGCCAAATCGGACGAAACATATATATGGGAGCTATAGCTAAATCTTAACCGATTTTCTTCAAATTCGGTAGTGTTGGTTCATGGATCAAGAAACTCTACCATTCTAAATTTCAAAACGATTGGATGTAAAATACAGCTTTTATAGGACTAAAGGGCCAAATCGGACGAAACATATATATGGGAGCTATAGCTAAATCTTAACTGATTTTCTTCAAATTCGGCAATGTTGGTTCATGGATCAAGAAACTCTACCATTCTAAATTTCAAAACGATTGGATGTAAAATACAGCTTTTATAGGACTAAATGGCCAAATCGGACGAAACATATATATGGGAGCTATAGCTAAATCTTAACCGATTTTCTTCAAATTCGGCAATGTTGGTTCAAGAAACTCTACCATTCTAAATTTCAAAACGATTGGATGTAAAATACAGCTTTTATAGGACTAAATGGCCAAATCGGACGAAACATATATATGGGAGCTATAGCTAAATCTTAACCGATTTGCTTCAAATTCGGTAGTGTTGGTTCATGGATCAAGAAACTCTACCATTCTAAATTTCAAAACGATTGGATGTAATATACAGCTTTTATAGGACTAAATGGCCAAATCGGACGAAACATATATATGGGAGCTATAGCTAAATCTTAACCGATTTTCTTCAAATTCGGTAGTGTTGGTTCATGGATCAAGAAACTCTACCATTCTAAATTTCAAAATGATTGGATGTAAAATACAGCTTCTACCGGACTAAAGAGCAAAATCGGACGAAACATATATATGGGAGCTGTAGCTAAATCTTAATCGATTTTCTTCAAATTCGGCAGTGTTGGTTCATGGATCAAGAAACTCTACCATTCTAAATTTCAAAACGATTGGATGTAAAATACAGCTTTTATAGGACTAAAGGGCCAAATCGGACGAAACATTTATATGGGAGCTATAGCTAAATCTTAACTGATTTTCTTCAAATTCGGCAATGTTGGTTCATGGATCAAGAAACTCTACCATTCTAAATTTCAAAACGATTGGATGTAAAATACAGCTTTTATAGGACTAAATGGCCAAATCGGACGAAACATATATATGGGAGCTATAGCTAAATCGTAACCGATTTTCTTCAAATTCGGCAATGTTGGTTCAAGAAACTCTACCATTCTAAATTTCAAAACGATTGGATGTAAAATACAGCTTTTATAGGACTAAATGGCCAAATCGGACGAAACATATATATGGGAGCTATAGCTAAATCTTAACCGATTTGCTTCAAATTCGGTAGTGTTGGTTCATGGATCAAGAAACTCTACCATTCTAAATTTCAAAACGATTGGATGTAATATACAGCTTTTATAGGACTAAATGGCCAAATCGGACGAAACATATATATGGGAGCTATAGCTAAATCTTAACCGATTTTCTTCAAATTCGGTAGTGTTGGTTCATGGATCAAGAAACTCTACCATTCTAAATTTCAAAATGATTGGATGTAAAATACAGCTTCTACCGGACTAAAGAGCAAAATCGGACGAAACATATATATGGGAGCTGTAGCTAAATCTTAATCGATTTTCTTCAAATTCGGCAGTGTTGATTCATGGATCAAGAAACTCTACCATTCTAAATTTCAAAACGCTCTATTGAGCACTATCGAAAAGGGTGATTGCTCATACGCCCCAGAGTCTATCAAATAGTATTATTCACTGATGGAATCTATATTTAATACAGGATTTTTTAATTCCAATAAAATAGTATTTGTTCCAGAAAAGGAGCAAAGAAAATATAAAGAAGACATTAATCTTTGGATATTTCCTCATATTTCGAATCCAATTCAATCCGAGTTCTTTAGATCAAATATTCCTGTTTAAAGGTTTTTCTTTCTCAGGAAAAAAATTATACTTGAATTTTATTTGTCTAAAAATCTTTCACGAAATTACTTTAAATTCAAATTAAAAAAACAGACTTTCGTTTGGTCGCTTACAGTTCAAAAAATTGTGTTCGGGAACAGTAATTGAAAAAAATATATACGAAAAATTATATTACTCGTATATATAATTATATATAAAAAATTTCAGGTGAAATACTGCCCAAAAATGTGTTGAATGTTATTTCCTGTCTGATCCTATTATAATATTTACATTGAGTGCAGAAAGTAAAAAATTGATTAGGAAAAGATTTAAAATTATTAAAAAAATATGTGAATTATTTCTAAAAGAATTTTTGTTGGCTTAAAATAAATATTAGCACGACAATATTATTTATTATAAATTAGTATCAGTCATACGCTCTATTGAACGCTAAGGAAAAGGGTTGATTGCTCATACGTCCAAATGTCTATGAAATTATATTAGTCATACGCACTGATTGAATCTATTTATATTTCAGGTCCTGGCAATACTAGGGGAGTCTAGTGGAACATAGGACGGTTGCTGAGAAAAATAATAATAATAATTTAATTGAATCACAAAAAGGTTGAGGAATTCCAACTATATTACGACCTTTTCGAATTTGAATATAACCTAAAACCTTACGTTCTAAAAGAGTTAAAAAAGCAACATTATTTAATAAATCGAACAGCTTGAAATATATGCTCGTATTTACAATCAAACACAAAGAATATCCAACATTTTAGGTAAAATATACTAAAATTTCTATAAGTATAAGTATATTAAGAGTAACACATTCTCTGTCACAAAACCTTTACATTAAAGTTATTTTGCTCAAAATTATCTATGAAATAACTGAAAAAGAATTAAAATTTTAAAACATATTTTCCTTGTGTTTCCAATATTGGAAAACACTGTTGCACTAATAACACTGTGGAGCAGTGAACAAAATACACGGACTTGACAGTATAGGTTCGATTCTACTACTATTTGTTTTGACTGAAATTTTACCGTTTTTTTTGTTTTTGTGTTAAGTTTTGGGTCAAACTTTTGGGTGAATGTTTATCTCAGATAATTTCCATATTTATATCTGTATTTGATTATAGTTTTCCATCCCTTTTTGTACCTCTCACGCAAGTGGATTTAATCGATGAAAGAATGAAAATATAACCCTTAAATTAGGTTCCACACAATGCACTTATAACGCACAGTTAGACGAAACTGTTTAGTATGGTACCTCCTTGTACAATTGATAAATTCATATGAATATCCATTGGCTCATAACTTCTGGACGATTGATCTTAAAGTCTTCGAAATTCTCATTTTCGAATACTATTGCAAAAAATATAGCCTGCCAAAAGAATGAGAAAACTCTAAACGAACCGGATAAATTAGTTACTCATACGCTCTATGGTCAAACAATTAATAGTAATTATACGCATAGGTGGTAGTCGGGAAACTATCTGAACCGAAGTATTTGAAAGTTCGTCTTTTTTAAAGTTCTTTTTTCGCATCTCCTTTGATGACAGCGCAAATTTTGGAAAACAAATTAATAAACAGCTATTTAATATCACTCATACGCTTAGTATCCCAAACAGAATAAAAATTAGTAACTCATACCTTCAGTGGGATAGTAATTAATAGAAGTCAGACGTTTATGTTTAATAACTTAATTATTGAATTAATTGATTGGTGGTGTTAAATAAATTTATAGATATTTATTACTTTTAATCAAAAATTCTGTTAATATAAAATCCTCCAAGACTAAGGACTCTTCAATATGATATGCTGCCATATATTCACCACAAAGTTAGTACTTAACCTCCACCGTTTCATCGACCTGTGAATGAGGTTTCATCCGCCTGATGACGATGCGGATGATGATGCCTTAACCTAACATAAGATGACTTTTACATTTTTCAATCATAATGTAAATAGTAATAGTTAAGAGTACCGGACGAAATGCAACCACAACTGATAACACAAACGAGGCTTTGTGCGAGAAATGAGTGCCTTCGCACAAGGTTTGAAAAACAAAATAAATAATGAACTCATTTCGACATCAAAAATGAGGCAGACGAAGCAGTAGCAGAATGATAGGGGAAGAAGAACGTAGGAAAGTAGTAACAAATGTATATATGTTAAAGGCACTGCGAAATGATGCTGATAAAGGTTAATGGTTAATGTAGTGACAGGTCCTGTTACCCTGACTGGGGAAGAGCTTGACGGGTGTCGGTTGATTCCTGCTGCTGGATTCTCTTGCATTTCTCGTTTGCTAGAACCACAATGAATTATGGTGGTGCAACTACTCGTAGTTGTTGTCGGCAGACAAACAAATCGTTTTTTCATCACCCTTTACGATTTTTTGCTCGCTCTCTCTCTCTCTTCCCCAGTTGTAAATAAAGTGTAGCCGCCAAGAGCAAAAAATTACTTGGTGGTATATTTGTAACAAATTTAACTCATTAAGAGTGGCGAATTGTAAATGTTTGGTGGATATAGGGATTTTTTTGGGTTCTCTATAAAATAAATTTATTTAGGCTAATTATACCATATACATATAGATGAGCGAAAAATGTGCTTTACTGCCACGACCCTTTTAGTACCTCCCACACAAAAGGACCTAATCGTACCAACAATAAATAGCTCATGACCTGGATCATTCGCGGCAATGATTTAAAGTGCCTACATACCCTGAAATTCCTAAATACTGTACTGTTCACTGAAATATGTGCGTATTAATCAAGCTCTTTCTGGTAAGGGCCCTTTTACCTAAGAGTTTATTCAGATAAATATAATCCCCATATTATTAAATTTATAGTAACGTACAGCTCTCGTATGTGGACAAATTTCATGGTCGTATGATTGTATTTTTAGAATAAAAGAGTCTTCCTTGGACGAACGTATTCTTGGTCGAAATTCTAATATTGACCTGGGATATGTATTTCGCTAACGAAATTGGGCCATATTGATACATATATTTATATAGGCCCCATCAAAAATATACCCTAGATTTGACTTTTTTAACCCCATACAAGTTATAAATATCAATCAAATTATTGTAAACTAATTCTCTGCTCTAATTCCTTATTTTCGTAAGACCCAGCAGACAAAAGTCAGACCTATTTTGTTTGAAGACTTAATACTTGGTATATTTTAAGAAATCTCCAGTAGGAGAGCAGTAGATCAAAAAGTACAGAAAAATAGTTTTATTATTTCTTTGCTATAAGGTAAGAGATAAAGGAAGTGTGCAGCGAAATTGCATGCTAGTTGCATTTGTACAGCTTCTTCACTTCAAATGGCAACCTCACTCACTGTTCCATGTGAACTTGGTGCTCCCTGTTACGCCAAACGAGGCTCTGTCGACCGAAATAAGGCGGTATAACCTTAAGATTCACATGGGGGAAATCCCATCGCTGGAGGCTGTCTGCAAGCTAAGTTAGCAGCCCTAACACCAGCATCGGGTGCGGTATCCTAATCAGCTGCCCATCTTAAATAACCGATTAATGGAACCACACAATATACAAAACGGAACGGATCGAATGTTGACGATTATTAGCATGAAAAAAAGGATAAGAATCGGATCATGGAACGGGCGGACGCTAATTGAACCTTCCAGGCTCAGTCAACTGTGTAAGGAGTTTTTAAATTACAACCTTCTCATAATGGGCTTAACCGAGATGAGATGGCCTGGGTCAGGTGAATTTAAAACAACAGATGGAATAACTTTACTTTATTCAGGAAAACCAATCTCAGAGGCCAGATCTGGTGGAGTTGTAATTATGCTCTCAAAAAAAGCAGTTAACTCACTCATCGAATAGAAACCACATAGTGACAGAATAATTACAGCAAGATTTCAAACCAGAGCACGTAAGATGACATGTGTGCAATGCTACGCCCCAACTGAGACTGCCAAACCTAGAGCAAAGGACGAATTCTACGGCGTTCATTAAGGCCATATAGTAATTCTCATGGGAGATTTCAATGCACAAATAGGGTCGGGGAATACCAACCTTGAAAATGTAATGGGTAGACACGCCGAAGGACGCATGAACTGCAATGGAGAACTATTTACAGAGCTGTGCGCCAAATACAACATGGTCATAAGCGGACCACACAAGTCCATACACAAAACCAGTAAGGAAAGGCAGAAAGTCGGGCGGGGCCGACTATATAATACCCTACACCTCCCTAACAATGCGATAAGGGTCAGTGCCATAATAATTTGGAATAATTGGTAAATGGGTAGAAACATATAATCTAATTCTGAAACGATAATCGCTAAATTAAGCAATATTCGTTCCTAAATTGAGAAACATCTTTCTGGAAAATTTTAATGATCGGAAGTAAAATACAACTTCTATAGCGGTTTGATACGAAATCAAGAGGAACATATATATGGAGCTTTAATATTAATCTGAAGCGATCTTCCCTGAATACTCATTCATGTAAAAAGACCTCCTTCTGTCGAATTTCGTACTGATCGGATATAAAATACAGTCTCTACAGCGCTTACATGTCAAATCGGGGTAACATATATATGGGGGCTATATCTAAATCTGAACCGATTTCTTCCAAATTTAAAAGTGTTCATTCATATAATAGGAAACCTCTTTCTGACGAATTTCATACTGATCGGATATTAAAAACAGTTTTTACAGCGCTTACATGTCAAATCGGGGGAAACATATATGTGGGGGCTATAACTAAATCTGAACCGATTTTCTACGAATTTAGCAGTATTCCTTCATGTAATAAGAAACCTCTCTTTGTCGAATTTCGCACTGATCGGATATAAAATAACATTTTTACAGCGCTTACATGTCAAATCGGGGGTAACGTATATATGGGGGCTATATCTAAATCTGAACCGATTTTAACCAAATTCAATAGGGATCGTCCTTGGGCCAAAAAAAAAAGATATGTGTAAAGTTTCGTCGAGACCGGACCGTAATTGCGACCTGTACTTTGATTACAAGAATACATGCACAGACAGACGGACAGACAGACAGACGGACATAGCTAAATCAACTCAGAAAGTGATTCTAAGTCGATCGGTATAATAAACGATGGGTCTATTTCTTCTCCTTTTGGATGTTACAAACAAATGCACAAAGTTATAATACCCTGTACCACAGTGTGGTGTAGGGTATAATCACGTGGGTCTCTCCAGACCATGTCACGGAGAACCAAATCGAACGTGAGAGGATCCCTCCTGGACGTAAGTCCAATTTTCGATGACTCGTTCGAGCATTTCGAGCATTTGGACTCAACGGATGGGCCATCTGAGACGTAGCCGCGGCCAACATTTGATAGAAATAATCTTCAAGAAATAAATGCCAAAGAATGTTCTTTCAAATGATAATACACATTCCCCATTCAATTTGAATTTTCTGTGTTTCTTTCTTTAAAAAAGTAGGGAACCTCGAAATGGATCACGCTTTACATGACAAAAATTTCGCATTTGTAGACGACTAGAAAAACTTTATATAAGTAGACGAATGGAAAGTCGTATTTAAATGCGGCTAGAAATTCGTCTTTATGGACGAGTGGAACGTAGCCTTTACGTCGCATTTTTAGGCGACTAGAAAGACTTTAAAGACTGGAAAGTTCACCCTGCGTAACGCTAAATGGTCTAAGAGTAGAGGTTTTACTTAAAACGAGACCCCCTGACACGGGCGTGTAATACGACTATGTGCCCATGGGTGTATGAATTGCATACCCAGGAGGAACTTTCAAGGTCCGACGGAACCGGTGCCTGCCCGACTGTCCGTCCGCAGTTCTTGGCCCCAAGCCGACCATACCAAAACCGACCATACCTTGTCCGATTGCCAAATCGCAGGCTAAACGAGCAGTGGATAGCATTCAGAGTTCTGACGAAGTTGGTAGGTGCTGAGGATTCTACTCCCACTGAGAATCAAATAGTCACATAGCTGGGCAAAGAACTTCATGGATGCGTCTAAGTCACTAAGTCGACTGGTAGGGCAAGAACTTTGGCGGTGTTAAAGGCTGGTACTAATTTAAAAAGAATCAGGTCGCCTGAGGATCTTTTGCCTATGCAAAAGGCTTGAGGCCATAACGTCACCGTAAACAGGCCACCAAACCCTTCAGTGAAGAGGCGAAGGAGAGTCTAGTGATGATCGTTATAGACAGAAGTAAAGTCCTAAGAATAAGTGGAGACATGTCGAATTGGGCACAATGGCCCTTTTAGTTCTCTGAACTGAATTGTATTAAGTCGGCTAGGCCTAATTTACGTTTCACAAGTCGATACCTCCATTCTAAACTACGCTAAGTGCAAAAAGGTACTTTTTCGGGAGAGGCGATCAAAGTTTGATTATTTTTTTTTAATTTGTGTGGAAGTCCTTTTTGCACTGTTTTGTGAATAACTTTTGATTGGGTTGATAGATAAACACCAAATTTTGACTGATTAAAATTTGGAATATTTTGAAATTAAAAATGCAATCTCCCTAAAACTATGCTAAGTCAACTTAGCATGTTTTAGAATGGAGGTATCGAAATGTGAGCAGGTAGCTGTTGAGAGTTGTGGCGATATTTGTTCTATCCTGACATAGATAGACACATGATGTAGATGTTTGTGTCTGCTGTGTTTATGTACATATTTCCCAATAAATATTTGTCTCATAGGTACACATCCGTGGGCGCATATGCCTGACTTGTGCTTGCATATGCACTCTGCAGTGAAGATAAGGGACGTAGTCAGAAGTTGATAGGGTGCATTCATGCATATCATCATATGTATTCTCTCTTCTCTTCATAGGTATAAAATAGGTTACGAGCAGGGATGGAAAAGTCAGTTTTTAGTACTTTTTTCAGTACTTTTCCACTTCCAAAAGTACCGAAGTACCTCCACCGCCATTTCAGTACTATTTTATTCTATCTATTTATTCTGCAGAAGTGAGTCCTTACAGAATCGCTTTTTTATTTCAACAATAATCAAACGAAGTTTAATTTATATGGAAGTAAATGTTTTACAGTTTAAAAAAATATACACCGAAATTGTGAGGTAGGTGTAGGATATATATTTTTAACTCATTTATTTTCTGAAAATGGGTTTTGATTAAATCAGAAGAATATGCATTTTAAGAAGAATTTTTGCGAACCGCTTGCAGCTATTTGAAGTTTTCTTTCCGAATAGAAGAGCATTTGACAAATCATAATTCTATGAAATGATTTTAGGGAATAGCTATAATTGGAATGTATTTTGAAAGACCCGTTATTACCCGTTTTTATAGTTATGGAGCAAAATCATGTCATATATCGTCATTTGAAACGAGAAAGGGCCTATCATCATATTTGAAAATTTTACAGGAGAAGCAAAAAAACTAAATAAAATAAAAACCAATATGGAAAGGCAGAAAGTCGGGCGGGGCCGACTATATAATACCCTACACCTCCCTAACAGTGCGATAAGGGTCATTGCGATAATAATTTGGAATAATTGGTAAATAGGTAGGAACATATTATCTAATTCTAAACCGATAATCGCTAAATTTAGCAATATTCGTTCCTAAATTGGGAAACATCGTTCTTGAAAATTTAAATGATCGGAAGTAAAGTACAACTTATATAGCGCTTTGACACCAAATCAGGAGGAACATATATATGGAGGTTATATTTAAATCTGAACCGATTTCCCTGAATACTCATTCATGAAAACAGACCTCTTTCTGTCGAATTTCGTTCTGATCAGATATAAAATACAGACACTGATCGGATATAAAATAACATTTTTACATGTCAAATCGGGGTAACTTATATATGGGGGCTATATCTAAATCTGAACCGATTTCTTCCAAATTTAAAAGTGTTCATTCATATAATATGAAACCTTTTTCTACCGAATTTCATACTGATCGGATATAAAATGCAGTTTTTACAGCGCTTACATATCAAATCGGGGGTAACATATATATTGGGGCTATATCTAAATTTGAACTGATTTTCTCCAAATTTGGAAGTATTCCTTCACGTAATAAGATACCTCTTTCTGCCGAATTTCGCACTGATCGGATATAAAATACAGTTTCTACAGCGCTTACATGTCAAATCGGGGGTTACATATATATGGGGGCTATATCTAAATCTGAACCGATTTTCTCCGAATTTAGCAGTATTCCTTCATGTAATAAGAAACCTCTTTCTGCCGAATTTCATACTAATCGGATATAAAATAAAGTTTTTACAGCGCTTACATGTCAAATCGGGGGTAACATATATATGGGGGCTATATCTAAATCTAAACCGATTTTAACCAAATTCAATAGGGATCGTCCTTGGGCCAAACAAATGATATGTGCAAAGTTTCGACGCGATCGGACCATAATTGCGACCTGTACTTTGATTACAAGAATACATGCACAGACGGACAGACAGACGGACAGACAGACAGACGGACATAGCTAAATCAACTCAGAAAGTGATTCTAAGTCGATCGGTATAATAAACGATGGGTCTATTTCTTCTCCTTTTGGGTGTTACAAACAAATGCACAAAGTTATAATACCCTGTACCACAGTGTGGTGTAGGGTATAAAAATTTTGTCGTTAGAAAAACGTGGTTTTTAGGATAATACCTAAACATAATGATGCATATATAAATTCACACAAACATTTTTAATTACAAATAAAACGAAATAATTTGTTTTTAGGCCCTTTTGAGTTTTGCATTAGTCATTGATTTAATTATATTTGAATTAAATTAATATTATAAAAGAAAAAATACCTTTTCAACTTAAAAAGTACCATTTTAGTACTTTTTGAGAAATCGAATTTTCCATCCCTGGTTACGAGTTATGTTACTAGTAATTAAGTAAGTAAGATTAGTATTCTTTAAAAAAAATTGATTTCCTTTTTAGAACTCAAATCGATCAAGTCTTTATACCCTACACCACACTGGGGTACAGGATATTATAACTTTGTGCATTTGTTTGTAACACCCAAAAGCTATGTCCGTCTGTCTGTCTGTCTGTCCGTCTGTCTGTCTGTCTGTCTGTCTGTCCGTCTGTCTGTCTGTCTGTCTGTCTGTCTGTCTGTCTGTCTGTCTGTCTGTCTGTCTGTCTGTCTGTCTGTCTGTCTGTCTGTCTGTCCGTCTGTCTGTCTGTCTGTCTGTCTGTCTGTCTGTCCGTCTGTCCGTCTGTGCATGTATTTTTGTAATCAAAGTACAGGTCGCAATTATGGTCCGATCTCGACGAAACTTTACACATATCTTTTTTTTTGGCCCAAGGACGATCCCTATTGAATTTGGGTAAAATCGGTTCAGATTTAGATATAGCCCCATATATATGATAGCCCCGATTTGACATGTAAGCGCTGTAAAAACTTTATTTTATATCCGATCAGTATGAAATTCGGCAGGAAAAGGTTTCTTATTACATGAATGAACTCTGTTAAATTTGGAAGAAATCGGTTCAGATTTAGATATAGCCCCCATATATACATTACCCCCGATTTGACATATAAGCGCTGTAAAAATTTTATTTTATATCCGATCAGTGCGAAATTCGGCAAAGAGAGGTTTCTTATTACATGAAGGAATACTGCTAAATTCGGAGAAAATCGGTTCAGATTCAGATATAGCCCCCATATATATGTTACCCCCATATATATGTTGACATGTAAGCGCTGTAAAAACTGTATTTTATATCCGATCAGTGCAAAATTTGACAGAAAGAGGTTTCTTATTACATGAAGGAATACTGCTAAATTCGGAGAAAATCGGTTCAGATTTAGATATAGCCCCCATATATACGTTACCCCCGATTTGACTTGTAAGCGCTGTAAAAATGTTATTTTATATCCGATCAGTATGAAATTCGGCAGAAAGAGATTTCTTATTATATGAATGAACACTGTTAAATTTGGAAGAAATCGGTTCAGATTTAGATATAGCCCCCATATATACGTTACCCCCGATTTGATATGTAGACGCTGTAGAGACTGTATTTATATGCGATCAGTACGAAATTCGACAGAAGGAGGTCTTTTTACATGAATGAGTATTCAGGGAAGATCGGTTCAGATTTATATTGATTGTTCCTCCTTGGTTTTGGTATCAAACCGTATTTTACTTCCGATCATTAAAATTTTCCAGAAAGATGTTTCTCAATTTAGGAACGAATATTGCTTAATTTAGCGATTATCGTTTCAGAATTAGATAATATGTTTCTACCCATTTACCAATTATTCCAAATTATTATGGCAATAACCCTTATCGCATTGTTAGGTAGGTGTAGGGTATTATATAGTCGGCCCCGCCCGACTTTCTGCCTTTCCTTACTGGTTTTTATTTCCGCTAGCTCTGCTGCAAACAGTCCCAATGCCTCTTTGTCCTTAAAGAGAACAGGCCCTCTACCAATCTGAACGGATAGGTGGTGTGAGAATAAGGCTTATAACTTTCGGTGTTGCCAGGTCGGTGGACCCGAGGTCTGGCCCGGCGACATGTTGGACGCCATGCAGACATCCCCTGTCGCTTCAGAGCCTTCCTTTAAGTTATAGAAGAACCATCTGCTAAATTTCTTAGAAATTGTGATATTTATGGCGTAAATAAGCCTATTTGGGAGCGACATCTATAGGTGGACCATAACAAAATATGAACTGATTAAAAAAAAATTTACTGCGATCAATTCTTGTTTTAGCTAAATACAAACAGCAAAGATTCAGTTAAAATGCTTAGAAAATGTGGTCTTTATGGTCTAAATACGTATATTTTGGAGCGACCTCTATAGGGTGACTATAACAAAATACGAGTATGTACCGATTTGAAAAATTTTTGCTGTAATAAATTCTTGTCAAAATAGAATACAAACTGCAAAGTTTCGGTTAAATTGCTTCAAAAATGTGGTATTTATGGCTCAAAAACCATATTTTGGAGCGAGCTCTATAGGGGAGCTATGTCAAAACATTGACCGATATAGTCCATTTGCAATCCCAAACGACCTGCAACTATAAGAAGTATTCCTACAAAATTTGACATACAGACGGACAGACGGACATGGCTAAATTGCCTTTGAATTTCACGACGATCAAGAATATATATATCGATGGCTTATATCCAAAATGGGCTATATTAAAAAACCCAATTTTTTAGGAGAGCCGAAAAATGTTGAATTTTATTACTTCCCGATCATTTTTGTATGATATGAATTATGTATACGAACGTTTATAATATATATCTTCAAATTCTTAATTCATATCATTTAAAATTTATCGCGAAGTAATAAAATTCAACAGTTTGTTTTCTCTCCTGAGAAATGGGGTTTTTAATATAGCCCATTTTGGATATAAGCCATCGATATACTTTATTGGGTCGCAGATCAATATTTCAATGTGTTGCAAACGGAATGACCAAGTTAGTATACCCCCTATGGTTGAGGGTATAAAAAAACGCTTTATGGTGACTATCTATATCGAAATATGATATATGTGGTTTCTTCTTTTTCTGTAAAAAATTCTGTTCAAAAATAATGTCAATTTAACCACTGTAAAGGGTGGTTAAATTGTAAGGGCCGATGTTGAATGTGAACCACACCTAAACGTTAAGTTTTTTTCTGCATTTCATTTGACATTTCACAATTTCAGACTAACTCAATTTGAACCATGGAAATATGCACAATCGAGCAACGCGTTAAATTTTTTAAGCCTTTTACGAAAATGGGCGTTCAAATCAAAATGCATTTCGCGCACTTCGTGATGTTTTTTTGATCAGCATAATCGACCAAATGTGTCCACAATCGGTAGAATTGTGCGCAAATTTCAGCAAACCGGGTCTGTAGGAGAAGTGAAAACTCCTGTGCATGCGCGCCCAGTTCGTTTGGTGCGGCTTATGGGCTGGCGACGTCATCGGGCCATACTTCTTCGAAATGAGACCGGTCAGGCAGTTACTGTGAATGCTGTTCGCTATCGTGAGGTGATAACGAACTTTTTATGGCCCGAATTGGAAGATATGGATGTGGACAATATGTGGTTTAAGGCGGTTTTATAATTACAATTTGCAAATCCCATTGAAATTAAAATCCTTGTTTTAAACAACCACTTGAAGTTCTCAAAGGTAACATGAAACCTTCTATGCTAAAATATAGTTTTAAACCATCACTTGAAGTTCTCAGAGATAACATGAAACATTCTGTAACTTAACCGAATTAAGAACACCCTACCAGGGTTACCACGAAATCCCTTTCCCCTCCATGCCCCCCTTACATTTTCAATGTTTTGATTTCCGTTTCCGTCGTTTGTGTGCTCTGTCGTCGCCTCATTATCACCATCGTTAGATTCATCACGAATTATATGGCGAACAGAGGTTTTTGTGTGTTTTTTCGCTTCCTTCCTTTCACTCTAGATTTGTGTTGTTTTTTTGTTGTGTTCTGCACTGCATTGGATACGCAGCAACAAACCATTATGTAAGATTTTAATTAAAATTAATTACATTAAGTGCAGCGGCAAAGTAAACAAACACTTTGCGCGCCACTGTGGGGGCCCTCTCTTTCTGTAGATTACAGAAGTTTGTGTGTCGATTTCGAAGTCGAAAAAGAATGACGCACAGTAGATTTGAACAATTGCGCCAGTTCGCATTTGAAGTCTGTGAAACGGAAGAAAACAAATACGAGAATTGTAGAGCAAAAAAACAGTGTTATTTTCCGTCCGTCGGCAGATAAACGCGTTTTTTGTTTTCATGTCTAGCTATAGAAGAGTTCTTTTTAAAAAAAAAAAAACAAAAAGAGGCGGTCAATGCTTAGAAATTCTCGTATGTGCATCTGTCTGCTCCCGTATGTCTGGCAGATACTGACGGACGGAATAAAAATAGGGGTTAAATGAGATTTAAGATTAAAGTTGTTAGTTGAATATTCCATAGAAATTTAATAATATTAATTAAAAGAATTTTGATAAGAAAGGCAAAAATATGTGTGAAATAAAAGAAAATGATTAAAACGCCTGAACTATAGCCTTACCTTCAGCTACAAATAAAATACAGTCTCACCTTCAAATATATACGATTAAAGGATAGACTTTTACGAGTATTTAGTAGAGAAGCCTGTTTTTAGGTTTTAGGTTAGGGTGGCAGCCGTTTTTTTTCTTAAGCTCACATAGACCAGTTTAGGTCCCTAGTGGCACCAGGGGCTAAAATGCCCTTCATCGAAACCAACCTGTTTGATATACAAATGAATCGATAGCACGAATATTGGTACTGGAAAGATCTGTTAGGCTGCCTAGAAAGGCCGACCCCAGTAGGTCCAGTCGTCGTTTACTCAAAGCGGGACAGTCGCATAGCAAGTGCTCAATGCTCTCCACTTCTTCCTCATCTCCACAGCTTCTGCAGAAGTCATTGGAGTTTACACCCAATCTTCTGGCGTGTTCGCCGATCAGGCAGTGTCCCGTCAGAACTGATACTAACGTAGATAATCTTTTCCTTTCTAGTGCGAGGAGATATTTTGACCTTCTCAGATCATACCTTGGCCAGATTTGTCTAGCTGCCCTACAGTCCATCTTTCTAGCTGATTTGTGTCCATCTTTCGTTGCACTGCCTGATTGCCTCTTGCCTAAGCCAAAGCATGCACGTGGATAGTGGCGCACCAATATATGCAAATTCTTCGAGAATTTGTAAAGTCGTCCCTTTCCTAGCAAGTTTATCGGCTTTGCAGTTCCCCGGGATTTCCCTATGCCCAGGCATCCATATGAGGTGTATATTAAACTGCTCAGCCATCTCGTTAAGAGATCAGCGGCAGTGGAGGGCTATTTGTGAATTTAGGGATGTTGCCTCCAGCGAATTGATGGCAGCCTGGCTGTCCGAGTAAATGACACCGCCAGTGTTGGATACTATGTTGCGACTCAGCCACTTGGCTACTTCCCATATTGCCATTATTTCGGCTTGATAGACACTGGTAGTCTCCACTAATCCACCGGTATCTGGTAGTCTGTGAGCTACATCCAAACTAAGTTCTGCACAGTGTACTCCGAAGCCAACCTTTTCATCAAGCTTCGAACCATCCGTGTAAAAGTGGAGATGGTTTCTATTACCTGGTATTCTTCCAACCCATTCATCTCTGGCGGGAATCATAGTGATGTAATTTCTCTCGAATCTGTACACAGTTGGTATATAGTCCAAACGGGTCGGTTGCCATAGGACTACACTTTAATATCCTCATGTGACCGTAGTTCTTGTACCTCCACATTGATAGGCAGTTTAATCTTAGTGCCGCTTTGGTTGCAACTTCTCTCGCCACAACATTAATCGGCAGTATATGGAGAAGTGCTTGTAGAGACTCAGTCGCTGCAGTCCTTAACGCTCCGCTTATGCACAGGCAGGCAGTTCTCTGAACCCTTGCTAGCAGGTTTGTGATGGTTAGTTTGTCAGTTGCCGTCCACCATACACAATTCCGTATAACAGTATTGGACGAACCACTGCTATATACATCCAGTGGACGATTTTAGGAGAGAGGCCCCATAGCGACCCTACAGCCTTCCTGCATGAATATAGGGCGATGTTGACCTTCTTTACACGTTCCAGTACGTTTAGTCTGAATGACAGTTTCCTATCCAAAATTATTCCTAAAAATTTTGCACTTTCAGAAAAGACTAGATCTGTTCCATTTATCCGAGGAGGAGCGTCCACATGAGGGACATTATTCATCCTAGTAAAGATAACCAATTCTGTCTTGTTTGGGTTAACACACAAACCACTGCTTCTGACCCATCTATCCAACTTGTTCAGAGCAATCTATATCTCGGAGGATGTTTTCGAATTTGCCACTCACTGCGATTGTCAGGTCGTCCGCATATGCCACGACCTTGCAGCCACAACGTTCCAGATCTAGCAGCATTTCATTCACCGCTAGATTCCAAATTAGTGGAGACAGTACTCCTCCTTGTGCGGTCCCTCTGTTTACAAACCTTGTTAGAGTTGTGGACCCTAGACATGTTGTTATGCGTCTTCTGTTGAGTAGTCTTTGAATTAGTCTAATCAAACTAGAGTTCACCTTTAGATGTGACAATGCCGCGATTACCGCATCTGGGTGTATGCTGTTAAAAGCCCCTTCTATGTCAAGAAACGCCACCATGGTGAATTCTTTCAAATGTAGGGACGATTCGATAGTGCTCACAAGTTCGTGCAGGGCTAATTCTGTAGACTTTCCCTTATTGTAAACATGTTCGTTCCCCGACAGGAGTTTTGTATCCAGGTTTTGCCTAATGCCTAATTTGAAGTCTTTTGGCCTAGTGTACGACATCTTCCCCGCTTTGGGTATGAATACCACTTTGGTATCCCTCCATCGATTCGGGTATAAAAGCCTGATACAGCCTACATACATTTTCTCCACCCAGGGGATAATGTACTTCAACATTTTCTGCATTTCTGCTGGAGTGATGCCGTCTGGTCCAGGTGACTTGAAGGGCTCAAAGCTCTTTATAACCCAGCTTATTCTTGATCTCTCAGTCAACAAGCTAGCGACGCTCGCAGTCCACTTGCACTCTTGTTGGTCCTGTTGATCCTCGGGCTCTGTTGATGAGTTCCCCGGGAAATGTGAGTCGAACAGTACACTTAGCGATTGCTCGCTGTTTCTTGTGCAGTTGTTTGCCTCAACCTGCAAATACCCCACTGTACAAGGAGAAGTGGATATTACCTTCCTCGTCGGAGACCTTTCCCACTTCGCCACAGAAGGAATACCAAGAGCGTCTTTGCGCCTTCCTAAGCTCCTTCTTATAGATCTTGAGTTGCCCTTTATATGCATCCCAATCATTAAAGGCTCCAGTAGATTTCGCCTTGTTGAATAGCTTGTTGGAGGTCTTTTTCCTTGCCGTTAGCTCAGAAGTCCACCATTGAGGTTTAGTTTTACCCTTGTACCTTGTTTTTGGACAGGCTTCTTCAAGGGAACTATTGAATGATGTGGTGATATGCTCGACCAGATTATCCAGACCGGCTTTGTCATTCGGTTCGTACAGAAGTTTGGAGTTGAGGACCTTTTTAAAATTCTTCTCATACAGGTGCCACTTTGTCTTCCTCACATTTTTGTGGACAGCAGGTTTAGGCGCTTTTTTCGGCGAGTTTGAACTCTATATAATGGTGATCTGAGAATGAGTTATCGTCCAGTACATTCCATCCAATAATTTTGTCTGACACCCGGTCAGTAGCAAACGTTACGTCGAGTACTTCTTTTCTGTCTTTAATTATAAAGGTCGGTTTATTACCTATGTTACAAATACTTAGGTTGGTAGTTCGAATAAAGTCAAGAAGCGAATCACCCCTATTGTTTATATCCGTACTACCCCAGATAGTATGATGAGCTTTCGTGTCTGAAGCCTATTTCTAAAAATTTTATGATTTACAAATTCCACCGAATAAAATCTAAAAAATAATAAAATTCTCTAATCTTAACTCACTAAATAACACAACACTCCCCCAACCCAAACTTTAGGAAAAGAAAGTGATTTGTTCGTCATTACTCACAGAAAACGGTCACCGGAAGCCGTATATCTCGTTTTCTTAATAATTATCCTGTCAGCCTGCAACAGGAAATTACTACTTAAGTTTCCTGCCATGTATCCTCCCGGAGATGTTCGATGCCTTGTTAAGAAGAATTTATCTCTTTGGTTAAGGGAAAAAAGCTCAATGAAGTTGGGCAAAAATTGTTTTGCACCAGAAAAAAATATGTTTTTCCTCTGTCTACATCCACAGCTCACATGAAGGCGAGCAAAATTCAATTTCTTTTCAATTCGAAATGGCGTATGTTTCTGAGGTCCCAGTATCAATAACAAAAAAGATATTAACAGAATTACTTACAGAACGTCGGGTAGGAGGACGATATGGCAGGATGAAGACAACAAGGGCAGAGAGGGCTGGTGGAGGTGGTGTTGCTGATGGTGACGATGTAGGTGGATATTATTCTTCATTTACAGCAAATACCAATGTTAACATTCAATTTATTAGATACTCCTGTAGCTGATTTTGCCTGAATCTGTCTCTGGCAGGATTCACATACTACCACTTACACTCACTCATAAGGCGACACATGTACGATGAGAGTCACTCTTTTTCCATGGAATACCAGTCCCAACACACACACACAGCCATAGAGTGATGACAAGTTCATATGTCTTTTGACTTCCGACCATGTTGGTATGACACGTCTTATATCGTCTTCTATGTGCATGTAACTCTTGCGCTTTGATATCCTTTTGGAGGAAAAACGAGGGAAATATAAAAATGGGGAAAACAAGCCAGTCACAGGCAAAATTTACTGCAGAACTGATTGGTAGGGTTCGACCCATCTGTACAGAACGTATCATATATCATAGAATAGATAAAACAACTGGTCGTCTTCTATAGAATATATAACCTAACTGACATATCATGTATAGAGCATAGCACATCTGCAATTAATTAGAAAACCCAATTAAGGATTAACTAAGCATAGCATGACTAATAGAACAGATGATCCTATAGGACATATTCAATAGAGTAGCAGTAGAATAGCAGCTTGTCTACAATAGAACAGATGACGCTACAGGTAATCTACAATAGAGTAGATAAATATATAGTTAATATATGACCATTCAGGTCATCTGCAATAAACCTGTTACCCCAGATGGTTATCTATAGTAGAAAAGGTGACCCTATGGTCATCTTGAATAGGGTAGATAACCATATTTAATGGAATAGATAACCCTACATGCCATCTTCAATAGGGTAGATCACCCAACTGATTATACAAAATGGAAAAGATGACCCTATGGTCATCTTGAATAGGGTAGATAACCATATTTAATGGAATAGATAACCCTACATGCCATCTTCAATAGAGTAGATCACCCAACTGATTATACAAAATGGAACAGATGACCTGCAGGTCTGCTTCAATAGAATAGAAAGCCTTACTAGCTACCTTTATTAGAATAGATGACCCTATTCGTCATCTTAAATAGAGTATAGAACTTTAATAGTTATCTACAATAGAAGAGCTGACCCTAATATAATAGATGATCCTACATGTCATCTGCAATCGAGTAGTTAACCCAACTGGTTATCTATAGTAGAGTTTATGACCCTTCAGGTCATCTGCAATAGATTAGACAACACAATATACTACAATAAATTAATCTAAGTCATCTTCAATAAAGTAGTTAATCCAAGTGGTTTCCTGCAATAGAGTAGAAAACTCTACTGGTAATCTACAATATAGCATATGACACCACGCGTCATCTGCAACAGAGTATTTAACCCAACTGGTTAGCTATAGTAGAATTGAATCCACAGGTTATCTAGAATAGAGTACAGAACTCAACTGGTCGTCTACAATAAAATAGATGACCCTACAGGTTATCTGTAATGGAGCAGTTAACCCAACTGGTTATAAACAGTAGGACAGATGACGTGTAGCGTTATCTACAATAGAGTAGATAACCCAACCGGTTACCTATGGTACAACATATGACCATACAGATGATCTGAAATAGAGTAGATGATCCAGCGTCATCTTCAAAGGAATAGATAATCCTACTGATTATTTACAATAGAACAGGTCAGCTTCAATAGACCAGATGACCCGCAGGTCATCTGTAATAGACTAGTCAGCCTAACTGGTTAGCTATAGCAGAATTGATGACCCTTTAGATTATCTGCAATAGAGTAATTACCCCTACCGGTTAGCTGTTATATAATTGATGACGTTACGGTCATCCTAAATAGAGTAGATAGCCCAATATATTTGAAAAGATGACCCTACGGGCCAGCTTCAATACAGAAGATAAATCAGCCGGTTACCTAGAATTAATAGATGATCCTGCATGTCATCTACAATAGAGTATATAACTAAACTGGTTATCTACAATATAACGAATGACCCTAAAGCTCATTTACAGTAGAGTAGTTAACCCAACTGGTTATCTCCAATGGATCAGATAATGCTTCGGGTCATTTACAATATAGAAGATATCCCAATTGGGAGTACAATATAAGATGACCCTACAGGTCAACTTAAATAGAGAAGATAACCCAGCCGGTTACCTAGAATTTATATCTACAATAGAGTATATAACTAAACTGGTTATCTACAGTAGAACGGAAGACCCTAAAGCTCATATACAGTAGAGTAGTTAATCCAACTGATTATCTACAATAGATCAGATTATGCTTCAGGTCGTCTACAATATAGGAGATATCCCAATTGGGTACCTACGGTAGAACAGAAATGATGTTGAATAGAGTAGATAACCCCATATAGTAGAATCGATGATCCTACTCCACCTTTAAACGAGTAGATAACCCAACTGGTTATCTACAATAGAACAGATAGAGATGACCCTGCAGGCCAACTTCAATAGAGCAGATAATCTAACCCAATTGGTTATCTACTGTCTCGCAGATAACCCAATAGGTTATCTTGTGTCGAGTAGATAACCCAATTATTGATATACTGTAAACTAAATAACACAATTTGTTATCTACTGCAGTGTAGATAACCCAATTGGTTATCTACTGCAGTGTAGATAACCCACTTGGTAATCTACTACAGCGTAGATAACCCAATTGGTTATCTACTGCAGTGTAGATAATCTAATCCATTTATCTTTTGAACATATAATAACCCACCTGTTTATCTACCGTATATTAGATAAACAACTGGTTACCCCAACTTTACTTTACAGTAAATAACCCAAATTTTCAGTAACCTCAGAGTAGCTAGCTCAAGCTACTACTATGTAGTAGATGACTTAATCGGTCAGTTACTGTAGATAATCAATATGATTGTACCTTTAAAGCTTTACGCGAAAAAAGTCCAGAAAATGAATAATTTTCTGGACTTTTTGACCCACGCTCTGAACTCGCTTATTAGATAAAAAATAAAATGAAAAAAAAAACTCATCCAATCTCAAATGTCTTCTTATCCTGTCCGACTTATGTCTTCTTCCCTGCAGAAATTCCCCAAATGGGAGTTTCAATTTTTGTGCAGAGTTTTTTTTCGCCCTGCGTTTGCCCCAAGTCGCAGATTAGAGGAAAATCACTTTTGTAATTGGCATAGGGCCACGTACTCGCACTCTTTATTTTCTTTGTGTCACTGCATCCTGGTTCAGAGTGATTTCTTTTGTATACACAGTGGAAAAACGAGAAGACTGATGTGTTCCTCTTTGTTTTTGTTGCTCCTTCTTCACATTTTTGGTTTGTAGTCAATTGAACTCTTTGTGAAGTGTTTCGGAAGTTCCTTGTTGCAAAATGAAAAAAAATCTTTTTGTCTAAAATGTTGTCGTATTAGTCGTGCGTATGAAATACGTTTGGGCAAACAAACAAAAAAAACATTCCAGAGTTGTGGCCAGAAAGATTTGTCTTAACTGATGTCTGCTCACTGCTATTGGTGATTTCTGGCGAAACTGATAAGATATGTCTTATTATAGTAATTGAAAAGGGAGTAGTTGTCACAAAAAAAAATAGTTGGCTGGACAATATATGTAGTTAAAATATAAGATTTGGGAATGATATATTAATATATATAGGGAGAAAAAGACAACAATTCTGTTTAGAATAATTTAATGGTCGTTCGCAGTAATAATAGCTCACAAAATACCTTTTTCTGCCCAATGAAGGTGTCAACCCTTCCCAACATTTCAAGGAATTCACTAAGGTGGCCCTTTTTGGCATAGAAGGGACTTCTAACAGCATTCACACAGCCGCGGTAATTGCTACGCTGACTAATTCAAAGCCTGCTCAACAGAAGACGCATTACAGCAAAGTCTTGGGTCCACAACTCTATAAAAAAGCTAGTCTTTTCTGAAAGTGCAAAATTTCTAGGAATAATTCTAGATAGGAAATTGTCGTTCAGACTTAACGTCTTGGAACATGTAAGGAACCAAAGTCATTTTATATTCCTTCAAGAAAGCTGTAGGTTTGAATTGGGGCCACTCTCCAAAAATCGGAAAATAAATATAAACAGCAGTAGTTCGTCCAATACTGTTGTACGGCATTGTGGTGTGGTGGACGGCAACTGATAAACGTTCAATTACCAACCACCTATCAAAGGTTTAGAGAGCTGTCTGTCTATGCAGAAGCGGAGCTTTAAGGCCTACAGCGACTGATTCTCTACAACTCCTACTTCATCTACTGGCGATTGATATTGTGGCGAGAGAAATTGAAGATACAATAACTGCGGCCACATGAGAATATCACAGTGTAGTGCTATGATAACCGACAGAGGGGACTATGTGCCAACGTGGTACACCTTCGAGAGGATATTCACCAATAAGATGGTTCGAAGCTTGATGGTAAGGTCAGCTTCGGAGAACACTCAGTCTTGATTCTTGATTCTTTTTATAAAGGAATGAGACTTCCAGAACTAATTCTGAATTGCTGAAAAAGGAACGCCTTATTTTTTTCGACCTTTTCACCAAAAAAAAATTTTCTTTCGTTTTTATTTTTCTTCATATCCTATTTTTAATTTTATTTTTATAGAATTATATTTTGGAATAAGGTTCTCGATTAGAAAATCCAGATAAAATATAGCACATTATATTCCGGAAGGAAAAAATACATTGAAAAATTAATATCTTTGCGCTAGTTCTACAGCTACTTCAATAGAATGCAGAGAGCAATGCTTAATGGAATCTGCAAACGAAACTGGACGTATTTATGGGCGAGTCAGTTACAAATATAAACAGTAATTTTCTACTGGGGAGATGGCTGAGCTATATTGGTGCGCCACTTTTCACATGCAAGCTTTGGCTTCGGCAAGAGACAATCAAACAGTCCAATGAAAGATGCACAGAAATCGGCACCAGCATAGTAGCTACACAAATCTGTCCAAGATGTAACGTGAGAATGTCAAAATATCTCCTCGCCCTAGAGAGGAAAATCTGGGCTCGGTCTTTCTAGGATGTTTAACAGATCTTTCCAGTACCGCAATTAATAACTTTGTTTATCAAACATGTTGGTTTCTATGAGGGGCATTTCAACCCGTGGTAACACTAGGGACTTACATTGGTATATGTCACCAATTTGTCCCTAGTGGCAAAGCTGGATGCCACCCTAATCTAAACTCCACCTTAACATTTTCATATCAAAATAAATAAAATAAAATCCTGATAAATTAAAAAAGTTTTATCAAAAATAAGTGATCGGAGCAGTGCGTCCTTTTCGCTTTAGGACATTTATTTAATGAGTTATAGCCATTTTAAGTTTTGCTCAAGAACTTCAAAATAAGTGATGGCATATTGTCGGGCTTTTCTCTCTAGAGCCTTATTTAAGAAGTTATAGCCACTTTAAGTTTAAAAAATAAATTTAAACATTTTAATCAATAAAAAGTGATCGGAGCAGTGCGTCCTTTTCGCTTTAGGACATTTATTTAATGAGTTATAGCCATTTTAAGTTTTGCTCAAGAACTTCAGAATAAGTGATGGCATATTGTCGGGCTTTTCTCTCTAGAGCCTTATTTAAGAAGTTATGCCACTTTAAGTTTTAAAAAAATAAATTTAAAAATTTTAATCAATAATAAGTGATCGGATCAGTGCGTTCTTTTCGCTTTAGGACATTTATTTAATGAGTTATAGCCATTTTAAGTTTTGCTCAAGAACTTCGGAATAAGTGATGGCACACTGTCGGTCTTTGCGCTCTAGAGCCTTAGTTAAGAAGTTATAGCCACTTTAAGTTTTGCTGAGAAAATTCACAATTTTTATCAATAGTAAGAGATCACTCTATAAAGCTTATTAAGGATTTATAGCCATTTTAAATTTTGTCTAAAATCTTTTTCAAAAATAACACTGTACAGCATTTTTCACCTTATTGATTTGTTACTCAATTCTGAGAATTGGATGTGAAAGTTGCCCCAAAAATAAGAACTTCTGCATCATTCGTTTAGTCTCAGTTCTTTTAGGCTCAATTGCGATTTTTAAGACATTGGGTGCACTTTTTTCGGGTAGGTTTGTTCCGCATTTAGTTCTCCTATTCAATATCTACAACTTTGCTTCAGACACAAAAGAGATATTCCGTAGGGATACCGAGCAAGAAATACAGAAAAAGTACACAAAATTCACCTTGATCAAAAAAATCGTATTAAATTATTAATTGAGACAACTTGACTAAACGAATGATGCAGAAGTCCTTATTTTTGGGGCTAGAATTGAGTCCCAAAATCATGTGTTGTACTGTGTAAGTAATCAGACAATTACATCATTTTCAGTATATGGCGATAATTTAAAGTGTCACAGATATTTTAAGGTTTACTACAAATTTCTAATTTTTGCTGAAAAATAAGTGATGGAAATAATCTGTGTTGTAGGGCGCTTTTTTAGGGATTTAATGTATTTTTTAAGTTTTGCTATATAAACTCAAAATGTTGGACAAAAATAATTGATTGTTAAATGACCTCCTTTTCGATTTGATTTAAGAAGTTATAGATATTTTACGCCTATTGAAGAAAGTTCAAAATATATGTAAAAAAATAAGTGATCGCAAAATCTTGTCCTTTTCGCTCTAGGGAACATATGTAAAGAATATATATTTTTAGGAGGAGAACTAAGGTTTTGCCATTTGGAATTCAAAATGTTGGTAAACATACATAGGTGATTGTAAAATGCACACCTTTTCGATTTTATTTAAGAAGTTATAGCCATTTTTATCCCCTCACCTTAGAGAGGAGGTTATATATCATTTGCTACGAGCCAATAGTGTAACACATCGATGGAGTGACCTAAGACCCTAAGTATGTTCGGCGAATATCCGTTTTGGGTCATTTTAAGCCGATTGAGCAATGTCCGTCCGTCTGTCTGTCTGTCTGTCTGCCGGCTGGTGCGCACGATAACTCTCGAAAGGAGTAACCGATTGACTTCAAATTCGATATGTGGTAATATTTTCTTCTTTCTCCGGCTATGTTCGAAGATGGGCCATATTGGTCCACTCCCTCTTGTGCCTCCCCCCAAAGGGTTAACATTTAGTGAAATTTTTATTATTTAATAACTTCTATACTACTTATTTGAATCCTCTGAAATTCTACACATAGTATTAGTTTATTAGTCACTATTACCTCCAGAAAAATGGGCGAAGTTGCCACGCCCCTTTTGGTACCTACCACACAAATGGACAGTTTTGAACCAAAAGTTAATAGCTTATAACTTTATTGCCAGTGCATACAAATACTTGAAATTTTGTACAGTGTAATGCTTTTATAGTACTTAGAGTCCAGGGAAAAATGGCCGTTATTAGCCCGCCCCTTTTGGTACCTCCCAAATGGACCATTTTACACTAAAAGTTAACAGCTTATAACTTGATTACCATTACATATAAATACTTCAAATTGTGTACAGTGCATTGCTTTTATAGTACCTAGAGCCCAGAGAAAAATGACCATTATTGGAACGCCCCTTTTGGTACCTCTCACACAAATGGACCAAACAGCTTTTAACTTTAATACCAATACATACTTTAAAGTTATTAAGTGCAATTTAAATTGATAATAATTTAAATAAAACAGAAAAATAAATAAATTTACTAATAATTTTTGAGACTCAAGGTGAGGGGATTCATTAGTCGGTTTATCAAGTTTATCAAAGGAAATTCAAAATATTGATTAAAAATGTGTTATCGGAAATTTCGATATAGATCACTTATTTAAGGAGTTTTAGTTAATTAAGTTTATTGAGGGAAGATTAAAATGTATATAAAATATAAGTGATCGCAAATGTCGTCGGTTTAGCTATTAGGTTCCTCTGTAATGATTATACATTTTTATGAGGAGAACTTTGGCTTCTGTGTTATGGTTACCATTTTATTAAGTTCGACCCTCCACCATGGATCGCGTGTGCATGGTTACGGGTACTAACGCATTATACCAAATTCCAGCCCAATTCGTTGAAATTTGAGGTTTTGTGACGTTACAAAGTCAAATCTAGAGAGACCTTTGTATGGGATCTATATCAAAACATGGACTTATGACTACCGTTGTTCGTGTGCAGGATATCGTGTATAAATAAACCCCAATTACCAATTTTCAGCCCGATCAGTTGTCATTTGTGGTCTCTATGACGTTAAGAAGTCAAATCGTAGAGATGCTATATATGGAGGCAATATCCACAAATGGGCCGATATTGCCCATTTTCAATACCAATATACCTGCAGATATAAGAAGTATATTTACCACATTTCAGCCACCTAGCTCAAGTATTATAGAGTGTAGCGTTATTACAATAGACGGACAGACGGACATGGCTTAATCGTCTTAGAATTTTACGACATTTAATAAAATATATACATACTTTATGGGGTCTCAGATCAATATTTAGTGGTGTTACAAACGGAGTGACAAAAAACGAATATACCCCCATCCTATGGTGGAGGGTATTTTGGTGAAAAATAACACAAATTTTTTGTGTCCGAGACCTAATAAATTTGTATACCCTCCACCATAGGATGGGGGGTATATTCATTTTGTCACTCCGTTTGCAACACCTCTAAATATTGATCTGAGACCCCATAAAGTATATATATTCCTAATCGTCGTAAAATTCTAAGACGATTTAGCCATGCCCGTCTGTCCGTCCGTCCGTCTGTTGTAATCACGCTACAGTCCGTAATAATAGAGCTAGGTTGATAAAATTTGGTATAAATATTTCTTATAGTTGCAGGTTGTTTGGGATTGCAAATGGGCAATATCGGTCCATATTTAGATATAGCTCCCATATATAGGATCTAACTTATTGTGATTCCTACTGTTCTCATCTACTATAGTTTTTTGTGTTTTTCGGTGTTATTATACCCTACACCACACTGTGGTACAGGGTATTATTTTCTTTAGGTTTGAGTTATTTTGTGAGGTCACATGCTATCAATTGTGGAGGGTATATAAGATTCGGCATGGCCGAACTTAACGCTTTTACTTGTTTTTATATAGATTGAGGCATACTATTTTATAATTTCCGCCAAATATTTTTGGGGTCTCTTTGGTCACTCCATCGATATGTTACACTTTTGCCTTGCAGCGTCTGATATATACCGTTGTTCACAATAGTGGTTGTACTATAAAACCCGAAATATTTTGAAATTCTCTTATTTCTACCAAAAGTGCTATAATTTCTACATTTATCCATAGAATTTCTTCAAATAGCCATGGTTTCTCCATTAAAATGCTAGTTGCCAAATATGGGAACCAACAATTTTTTGCTATGTATCCCCTTACCTTAGAGAGGAGGGTATAAATCATTTGCTACGAGCCAATAGTGTAACACATCGATGGAGTGACCTAAGACCCTAAGTATGTTCGGCGGATATCCGTTTTCGGTCATTTTAAGTCAAATGAGCAATGTCCGTCCGTCTGTCTGTCTGTCTGTCTGCGGCTGGTGCACGCGATAACTCTCGAAAGGAGTAACCGATTGACTTCAAATTCGGTATGTGGTAATATTTTCTTCTTTCTCCGGCTAAGTTCAAAGATGGGCCATATTGGTCCACTCCTTCTAGTTCCTCCCCCCAAAGGGTTAACATTTAGTGAAATTTTGATTATTTAATAACATCTATATTACTTATTTCTCCTCTGAAATTCTACACATAGTATTAGTTTATTAGTCACTATTACCTCCAGAAAAATGGGCGAAGTTGCCACGCCCCTTTTGGTACCTACCACACAAATGGACAATTTTGAAGCAAAAGATAATAGCTTATAACTTTATTACCAGTGCATACAAATACTTGAAATTTTGTACGGTGTAATGCTTTTACAGTACCTAGAGTCCTGAGAAAAGTGGGCGTTATTGGCCCGCCCCTTTTGGTTAAAGTTAACAGCTTTTAACTTTAATACCAGTACATACAATACTTGAAATTTCGTCCAGTGCAATGTATTTGTATATAATACTTGAGGTAGGTGGCTGAAATCTGGTATATATACTTCTTATAGCTGCAGGTAATTTGGGATTGAAAATGGGCGATATCGGTCCATATTTAGATATAGCTCCCATATATAACATATAACTTGTTGTGATTCCTACCGCTCTCATCTACTATATTTTTTGTGGTTTCGGTGTTATTTTCTTTTGTTTTGAGTTATTTTGTGAGGTCACATGCTCTCCATGGTGGAGGGTATATAAGATTCGGCATGGCCGAACTTAACGCTTTTACTTGTTTTTCTATTTTTTATGGTTTTTTTACAGCACACTGTGCTAAGGGTATTATGACTTTGTGCATTTGTTTGTAACGCCCAAAAAGAGAAGAAATAGAACCATATTTTATTATACCGATCGACATAGAATCACTTTTTGAGTCGATTTAGCCATGTCCTTCTGTCCGTCTGTCTGTCTGTCCATGTATTCTTGTGATCAAAGTGCAAGTCGTATTTATGGTCCGATTGTGATGAAATTTAGCACTGTGCTCTTTTTTGGCCCAAGGACGATCCCTATTGAAATTGGTCAAAATCGGTTCAGATTTAGTTATAGCCCCCATATATAGGTTTCCCCCAAATTGATATGTAAGCGCTGTAGAAACCGTATTTTATATCCAATCTGTACGAAATTCGACAGATAGCATTTTCTTATTAAACGAGTGAACCTTACCAAAGTCGGAGAAAATCCGCTCAGATTTAGATATAGTCCCCATACTATTTTTCGCCCGATTTGACATGTAAGCGCTGTAGAAACCGTATTTTACATCCGATCTGTACGAAAATCGGCAGATAGAGTTGTCTTATTACGTAAATGAACACTACCAAATTCGGGGAAATTTAGTTCAGATTTAAATATCGCCCATATATATGTTTCATCCGATTTGACATGTAAGCGCTGTCGAAACCGTATTTAACATCCGATCTGTACGAAAATCGGCAGAAAGAGTTTTCTTATTACATGTATCAACACTGCCAAATTCTTATCGCAATGCCCTTTTTGCACTGTTAGGGAGATGTAGGGTATTATATAGTTGGCCCCGCCTGACTTTCTGTCTTACCTTACAGGGTTTCTAATTATTTTACTTTACAGTTACTAAACTTCTGTATCCACGTGAAGGTGTCATTACTAAAATTTCTAGTACTTATAATTTCCTTTAAATTTCCAAATATTCTTGGGGTCTCTGGTTATTTCATCGAAATGTTACACTTTTGGCCTGCAGCATCTGATGTATACCATGTTTCACAATAGTGGGTGTATAAAAACCGGATTATGTTGATACTCCCTTGTTTCTACCAAAAGTGCTATAAATTCTACATTTAGACATAGATTTTCCTCATATACATAGGCATTGTTTCCTATATTAGGATGCTAGCTTACAAAATTTTTTTGAAAAAAATCATTGTTTTTCTAATTATTTTAATTTACTGTTACTGTTACTGTTTTCACGTGAAAGTGTCATTACTAACATTTGTAGTACCTAGAATTTCCATTAATTTAAAGCAGATCCCGGCTGTATCGAACATACATTTTACCAAATATGGTCCAAATACTAAAGGCATCTTCCAAAAAAATGGGAATTTTAAAGAAAATGTTTTAAAACAAGTAAGAAAGTTCAGTAGGGTAAACCGACTTTTCAATCCCCTCACCTTGAGTGCCAAAAAATATTAGTAAATTTATTTATTTTTTGTTTTAATTAAATTATTGTCAATTTTAATCGCATTTAATATCTTTGCTGTTTACTTTTGGTACAAAATGATCCATTTGTGTTTGAGGTACCAGCGGGCGCGTGCCAATAACGGTCAGTTTTCTCTAGACTCTAGGTATTATAAAAGCATTGCATTGTACGAAATTTCAAGTATTTGTATGCACTGTAATTAAAGTAAAAGCTGTTAACTTTTGGTACAAAAATGTCCATTTGTGCGGGATGTACCAAAAGGGGCGTGCCAATAACGCCCATTTTTCTCGAAATTTCAAGTATTTGTATGCACTGGTTATAAAGTTATATGCTTTTAACTTTTGGTTCACAATAGTCCATTTATGTGGGATGTACCAAAAGGGGCGTGGCAACTTCGCCCATTTTCTTCGAGGTAATAGTGACTAAAAAACTAATACTATGTGTAGAATTTCAAAAGATGCAAATAAGTAGTATAGAATTTATTAAATAATCAATATTTCACTCAATGTTAACCCTTTGTGGGGGAGGTACCAGAAGGAGTGGACCAATATGGCCCATCTCCGAACTTAACCGGAGATAGGAGAAAATATTGCCACATACCAAATTTGAAGTCAATCGGTTACTCCTTTCGAGAGTTATCGTGCTCACGAGCCAGCAGACTGACATAACGACGGGCGGACATTTCTCATTCGACTTAAAATGACCCAAAACAGATATCCGCCGAACATACTTGGGGTCTTAGGTCACTCCTTCGATGCGTTACACTATTGGCTCGTAGCAAATGATATATGTATACCCTCCTCTCTATGGTGATGGGATACAATTTTTTTTTTACCCTACACCACACTGTGGTACAGGGTATTATAAGTTTGTTTCACGGCAGATGTTTGTGACACCTGAAAATAACACAGATAGACCCACCTTAAAGTATACCGATAGACTCAGAATCACTAGCTGAGTCGATTTAACGATGTCCGTCCGTCCGTCCGTCCGTCCGTCTGTCCATGTAAAGTTGTTCGTCGACTACAGGTCGCAATTTCACTCCGATCGTTCTGAAATTTTGCAGTTTAGAGTATTTCGCGGCTGTTAAGATCGCTATTGAATTTGGTTGAAATCGGTTAAGATTTAGCTATAGCTCCCATATATATGTTTCGTCCGATTTTGCTCTTTAGTCCTGAAGAAGCTATATTTTACATCCAATCATTTTGAAATTTAGATTGGTAGAGTTGCTTGATCCATGAACCAACACTACCGAATTTGAAGAAAATCGGTTAAGATTTAGCTATAGCTCCCATATATATGTTTCGTCCGATTTAGTCCTATAAAAGGTCTATTTTACATCCATTGATTTGAAATTTAGAATGGTAGAGTTTCTTGATCAATGAACCAACATTGCCGAATTTGAAGAAAATCGGTTAACATTTAGCTATAGCTCCCATATATATGTTTCGTCCGATTTGGCCCTTTAGTCCTATAGAAGCTGTATTTTACATCCAATCGTTTTGAAATTTAGAATGGTAGAGTTTCTTGATCCATGAACCAACATTGCCGAATTTGAAGAAAATCGGTAAAGATTTAGCTATAGCTCCCATATATATGTTTCGTCCGATTTTGCTCTTTAGTCCTGAAGAAGCTGTATTTTACATCCAATCATTTTAAAATTTAGAAAGGTAGAGTTTCTTGATCCATGAACCAACACTACCGAATTTGAAGAAAATCGGTTAAGATTTAGCTATAGCTCCCATATATATGTTTCGTCCGATTTGGCAATTTAGTCCTATAAAAGCTGTATTTTACATCCAATCGTTTTGAAATTTAGAATGGTAGAGTTTCTTTATCCATGAACCAACATTGCCAAATTTGAAGAAAATCGGTTAAGATTTAGCTATAGCTCCCATATATATGTTTCGTCCGATTTTGCTCTTTAGTCCTGAAGAAGCTGTATTTTACATCCAATCATTTTAAAATTTAGAATGGTAGAGTTTCTTGATCCATGAACCAACACTACCGAATATGAAGAAAATCGGTTAAGATTTAGCTATAGCTCCCATATATATGTTTCGTCCGATTTGGCCCTTTAGTCCTATAAAAGCTGTATTTTACATACAATCGTTTTGAAATTTAGAATGGTAGGGTTTCATGATTCATGAACCAACATTGCCGAATTTGAAGAAAATCGGTAAAGATTTAGCTATAGCTCCCATATATATGTTTCATCCGATTTGGCTCTTTAGATCCAATCGTTTTTATACCCTACAACACACTGTGGTACAGGGTATTATTTAAGTATAAAATGTCCCAAAAGTAAATTTATGTAAATAATTTATACATGAATTACAAAATTTATATATCAGAGTTATTCAATATTACGAGAGTGGTGTAGGGTATTATATAGTCGGCACCGCCCGATTTTAGCCTTTCCTTACTGGTTTTATTTATTGTTTGTCTGTGCTTTTGTTATTCAGTCTGAATTTATTCGGTTTAAGACCATATGTTTCAGTTACTTTCAGTCTATTTCAAAAATGTAACAGAAACAAATACAAAAATTGGTAGAGAGTTTTAATTGCTTTGTAGAATTGACTGCAGTTTCGATAGACACCACTCTATAATTTTCAGAAGTCAATAGCAATAATGTATGTCCTTAACTTAAATCAGCTGAAATACTTATAGAAGAAGTCAATTCAATGTAACAAGAACTAGTAACTAAAACCGCAGTTTGCCGAACTAAGGCAACATTCTAAAACTCTCATACTCTCTAAATTTTTGTTATTTTTTCCTGGTTTAGGACACCATATTACACCAGAAAATATTATGCACAGCCCTTCGACAAAAATGTTATTGCATGGTGTTTTTTTTTAAGATTTTTTCCTGCATCAATTTTCGTAAAATTCCAAAGAAAATATGTTTAGGTTGACACAAAAAATACTGATCCATCAAAAATGGTTTGAATATTCTAAGCTTTATGAGAAAATTAAGTAAGATGTTGTTTATTCGACTGAATATCCTTTAAAGAAATAAGACTTTATAAAAATTTGCTAAAATCTGATTTTGATATTAAAATAAAATCCTATTTCTATTTACAGTTCCCCCAAAAACTTAGTCCTTAAAGCTTTCACTTAACACATAACATAAATTGGACATACCAAAGGAACACAAGAACGCAAGTCTGTCTTAAAGAGGAAACATCATGAATAGAAGTGCAATAAAGCAACTAAACAACAGACATTAAAATGAAGCAACACAAAAAGCCGACACTAAAATAACATTACCCTCCTTCCATAATACAATTCAACATGATGTCTTACAACCCAGGGCCGGAAAAGTAGTCAACCAGTCAGAAAGGCACAAAAACGATGAGGGGGGACCAACCCCATCCATCTAGCCAACCCAACGACTAGACTCATACACTTAAGATTCGTACCCAAGAAAATCGTTAAGAAATATTTGTGTTAGGGCCGAGAGGACCCTTTTTGAAGAGGAAAATCCTTCTAGTTTTCTTTGTGCCACATAAAAATGAGTTGACTTTTTGCCGTTCGGCAATAAGAGAAAACAACCAGCAACAAGACAAATCAAGCAGGACAATACACCAAAAAAAAAAATCAAAACAGGACTTGGTAATGAGGTGGGAGGTTGGCCGGTAACACAGTAAGTCCGACAGTACTTGAACGAAAAACAAGGCCAAGATATTGGAAGTGAAAGCCAGCCCGAACTCTTTGGGAGAGTTTACAGCGATAAATGTTTTGTGTAGTTTTGTTTTCTTGGTTGTTTTTTTGTATTATTATTTCTTTAAATAGTTTTTGTTTTGCTTTGTTCCCTGGACTTTTGCCGCTTGTATATAGTTACCGGAAGTAAGCAACGAATGAATAAATGTTGTTTCCGTTTTGCATTCATTCGTTAGTTTTAAATTATGATACAAGAAAACATTCAAACATACATAGAGAACAACACTGCAACAAAAACGGCCAACAGACAGTGGGGTAAAAATCTTTTTACCACCGAAGTGAAAGGAGTGGGTGTTTGAAAGGACCCAGATAATTTTTGAGAATTTTCTATATTCGGTTTTACATTATTCGAATATTCAATTTGAATTGGATAATAAAGTTAATTTGTTATCGAAATATAAAAACAAGTAAGAAAGTTCAGTCGGGTAAACCGACTAATGAATCCCCTCAACTTGGGTCTCAAAAATATTAGTAAATTTATTTATTTTTTTGTTTTATTTAAATTATTATCAATTAAAATTGCGTTTAATAACTGTAAAGTATGTACTTGTATTAAAGTTAAGAGTTGTTAACTTTTGGCACAAAAAGGTCCATTTGTGTGGTAGGTACCAAAAGGGGCGGGCCAATAAAGCCCATTTTTCTCTGGACTCTAGGTACTATTAAAGCATTACACTGTAGAAAATTGCAAGTATTTGTATGCACTGGTATTAAAGTTATAAGCTGGTAACTTTTGGTACAAAATGGTCCATTTGTGTAGGAGGTACCAAAAGGGGCGTGGAAACTTCGAAATTTTTTTTTTCGATGTAATAGTGACTATTAAGCTAATACTATGTGTGGAATTTCAGAGGATTCAAATAAGTAATATTGAAGTTATTAAATAACACTACGCAACAAAAATTTTTTTTGTTTGTGTCCTAGACCTAAAAATTATTTTTTTATATAAATTGTGGCATACTTTTATATAAAATCTAAACCAAAAATTTTTTTATGGATTAATATTTTAAAAAATAGTTTTTATTAAAAATGCTATTATCGTCGAAGGTTCCCTTAGTATTTGCAATATAATTTTTGGAGTATATGCCCGATCAAGTCGACTTATGCGTTAAATTGAAGCTATTAATGTGGACTACCAATATTGGAAATATCTCTTTCACTTAGAAACAGTGGGTTAGTAAAAGTCATTAAACAAATTGGAAAAAGTAGATTTTTTCAAAAAAAAAATCCTGGGAAAAAAAATTAAAAACTAGAAAAAAAACCGAAAAAAATATTTTATTTTATTTTTTAAAAGCTTGCATCCTAGCGAAGAAAATAATGCATATTTCTATGAATAAATGTAGAAAGTATAGCCATTTTGGTAGAGGTAAGAGAATTTCCAAAAAAAATTTTTTAGATTAAAAATTAAAAATAAAATAGCGATTTTAATTATTACTTTTATTTATATTTTGTACATTTGAGTTTATTTACATGAACGAGTTTCAATAGAAGTAATTGTGAGTTCTTTGTTAACGTTTGTAGATTTCGGAATCGGGTTCTCTAATGAGGAAACAAATATAATCTCCCACCATTCTTTCATCCCAGAGCCCTTGGTAACGCCGCTCGATGGACTTCAATTCTTGGTGAAACCTTTCGCCATGTTCGTCACTTACGTCGCCAAGATTCTCGGGGAAAAAGTTTAAATGAGAATGAAAGAAATTAATTTTGAGGGACATATTTACATCTGTTGGAATACATAAAGTGAAAAATAAGTTGGATGAACACAAATATATTTCTAATCAATTTTTTCATAATTTTTTAACAAATCGTTAATTATTGTTTCATATTGCGGGATTTTATTGCATCCAAGGAAATTTGAAACTACAAGCTTAAACGACCTTCGTATGATTCCTTAGTGTTGACAGCATGAGCAACGGGAATCGACGGTTTCTGATTTCCGTTATGTAAAAGTACTGCTTTCAAACTTTCTTTACTGCTATCAACAAGTCCTCGAACAATCCGGGAATGTCCTTGCAAAAGCATCTGTTATCCACAGTTGTATAAAATTGTTTGTAAGATATATCACGGACTCTATAATGTGATATGTTAACATCTGGGGCCAAAATATTGTACTGTTTCATCCCAGATGCAAGTAGTTCTGCCTTATCTTTGGTCAGTTCCAAATCTCTCACTACACTCAGAAAAAAATGAACCCAAAGATAAGTTAAAATGAACTAAACTTTAGGAAAATTAAACTTCACATGGCGCTAAAGCAATTTTTTCCCAAATCAAGATTACATTTGTCCTTAATATTAGCAAATGTTTTGAACTTAGTTTTAGTTAATACTAACTTGAATTTAGTAAATATTCCTTTATATCTAGTTCAATTGAACTCATATTAAGGAAAAATTAACTCAGTTTAAGTAAACATTTACATGAAATTTGGAAAAAATCTAGTTAAATTTTCACTAAAATCAGGTACGTTTTTACTTGAAATCAGGAAATTTGTACTAAAAATTAAGAAAATTTTAACTAAAATCAAGTAATGGAAGTAAAATAATTCCTCAAATCAAGTTCAATTTTACTTGAATATACGAGAATTAAACTAAAATGTAAGAAACGTTTAACTATAAATGAGTAATTTTTGAACTTGCAAATTGTAGAAGTTATCTAAATTTTAGATCATTACTACTAATATAATTCAGAAAATATTCTCGGGAATTTTCCAATAAATATTTTGCTCCAATGTATTTGAAACAAATTCACAAAACCTGAAACAAATAGAATTCTCATTCAATGTCTCAATCTTATGTCTTAAGTATTTCACATATAATCCTATATATTTGCTGCGAAGTTAAATTACTTAACTTTGCAGCTGCTGTTTGAAATGATATTTGAGCAGTTAAGGAAAGAATCTCTTGAAACGAACGGGAATTTTTTGCTTAACGAATATTCAAGGATTATTTGAAAACCGTATTATAAATTTCAGGAAAACATGAACTAGAACTAAGGAAATTCGGATATTTCTAGTTAAAATTTCCTAAAATGATTTATTTTCGAGGAGTAGTAAAAGTTTCTTCGACGCTAGGAAATCCTTCCTCGGTAAAAGTCAAAATTTACCAAATAGTAGGAAATTTTTACTTGGTCGATGGAATTTTAAGTAAGTAAAATCATATCCCATTTCCGAGTATGTAATGCTATATCTTTGAATTTAGTTCAATTTACTCATTGAAAGTAAAATTTTCCAGTTTTGAGGAAAATTTAACTAAACATGAGTAAAAATCTTGAACTAAACTGAGATATAGATTTTACTCACATAAACGATTGCCATTTTTCTGAGTGTAGATCAATGAGTTGAAACTGAGTTAAAAGCGATGACTTCTGACTCAAACTTGAATCGCTCAGAGTTGAGTACTCAGTTGAACTTGATGATGTATCCGTTATTAGACTGTTAGCTATACTTGGACACTTCCTACTCCAATCTATTAACTTAGACAAAAATAGCAGTCCGTATGATTGATTATAATCAATATGCCACTAAATTTTAACCCTTTGCGGGGGAGGTACTGGAAGGAGTGTACCAATGTGGCCCATCTGCGAACTTAGCCGGAGATAGAAGAAAATATTACCACATACCAGATTTTAAGTCAATCGGTTACTCCTTTCGAGAGTTATCGTGCACACCAGCCAGCAGACAGACAGACAGATGGACGGACATTGCTCATTCGACTTAAAATGACCCGAAACGAAAATGACCCGCCGAACATACTTAGGGTCTTAGGTCACTCCTTCGATGTGCTACACTTTTGGCTCGTAGCAAATGATATATACCCTCCTCTCTAAGGTGAGGGGATAATAACCAACAACGCATGGGGTTTAAATATCAAATTTGTCCATATAGTTATTTTTACCTGCATATATTTGGTCCTTCGATTTGAAATAAAATAAATTCAGTTTAAAACCACCAATGAAAGGCACAAAGTCGGGCGGGTCCGACTATATGATACCCTAAACCTCCCTAACAATGCGATAAGGGTCACTGCGATAATAATTTGGAATAATTGGTAAATAGGTAGGAACATATATAAGTGGCTATATCTAGATCCGATTATATCTACATTAGGGTGTGTCCACGTAAACTGACCCCATCACACATAAATAAATGAATCAGATTTTTGCAAAAAAAAATACCACAAGCGACATCACAAACAATTGAATTTTAGAAATTCATGAAGAGTTCATGAAATGTAGGAAAAAAATTTCTCCTGCCAATGGGTTTCTACAGGTTATTATAAAATTGCTGGATGCACTACTTTTACTGTTGAACTGAAATGAAAACTTTTTCCGACATATTTTTTTATTTTCTGAATTTGTCTTTTTAATACAAAAAAGTACACAACCTTAAGTGTAGTTAAGTGTAAAACTCGTAACTTTTGGAAAATATTCAGTGCCTACAAATGGTTTTGTATCTTGGAGTGTTTTGATTGTCACACCCGATACGGAAAATATTCAAAAAGTTAAATTCAATACATTTTATGTAGATATGTATATATCATCTTTTGTGTAAGTTAGGTCAAGGTTAAATAGTTTAAAGTTAAACAAAATGTTTCAGTGTCATTGCAATATTTACGGTAGAATTTGCATTCCAAGATTTGTCACACCCGTTACGAAATGACCGTAAATAATTTTTAATCGATTTAAAAATATTGTCTATTTATTAATTTTATTTCAAGTATGAAATTAAATAATAGAAAGCAGAAATTTCGGTATAAATTGAAAAAATTAATAGATGGTACGGGGGCAATCATTAAAAGAACGATGAAGGTCCATAAGGTCATTTTAAATCAGCCTATTCGTTGTTACAAGGTGTTGATTGGTTTTGGAATATAAGGCATAAGTATATTTCTCAAATGGAGTTAAATAATATCAATATATTTTTGAAAATAGGTGGAAAACTAAAAAAATCAAGAATAACCGACCTAAACAGTATTTTGAAAGGAATTCTGCTTATAATATTCCAGCGGGATAATTTGAAAATTAATTCTTTGTAGAAAATGAGAAAATAGAATTGTCATAAACATTGATACGAAAAAGAAAGTGTTTTAAAGATATCAAAACTTGTTTTTGGCAAGGAATTTTCTATTTTTAAGTTTTAACTTTAGTGAATAAAACGACATCGTTTTATTAAACTAGTTTAATAGATGCATGTTGGCTAATAAATCTTGGAAAATATTTCGTTCTAGTTATTACTCCTCCGGATTGAGACTATGTCACACCCGTTACATTGACATGTCACACCCGTTACAAATTAATATATTTACAACAAATGGAATAATAATTTAAATTATTTCGAATGAAGTCTACAATATGCCCTTTACTCTAGAGATTCGAAAAATTTTTTTTTTTCTTGGCAGTACATACACAAATTTTAAGGTATGCAATAAAGAAAGCGGCTTAGCAAGATTTTATCAAAACCTAAGGTTACAGCCGTTACGGTGATATATTAAACATATTTTTTTATTAAAAATATTATTTAATTTCCTTGAATGTCAGTACATAAACCACCCTTTGCGAATTGTCGTTATAAATTAGATAGATCAAAATCAGGAAGATACTCAGTAACAATGTCACACCCGTTCCGTTGGAATCACCCATTAGTCAATATTCGTTACTAAATTGAGAAACATCTTTCTGCCAGTTTTGAAATGATCGGAAGTAAAGTAAAGGGTTTTCCCCTGATTTTAAATTGACGTTTCGGCCATTTGTAATATGTCATGATCTGTCATTTGTTTTTCATTGTATTCAGTAGTGTTTACAATTTAATCATGGATAGATATACGCAAGAACAACGTTTACAAATTATTCAGTTTTATTATCAAAATAATCGTTCTCCAATTGCAACTTTTCGTGCGCCAAGCCCATTTTTTTTTAAATCCAAAAAAACTTTACAGTAGGCCTACGGCCTAGCAATATTTTAGCTCTCGTTAAGAGCTATCTTTATGCCATTGACCGATTCCCGATTCGACGTACCGTTAAGGAGCTAGAGCAAAAATAAACTTTCTGTTCACATTTGAAAATGCTGCTAAGTCCATTTTTTAAAATGCAAAAAAAAAAATACTTTCCAGTCGACCTACTGCCTTGAAACCCATGAGCAATATTTTAGTTCTCGTTAAGAGCTATCTTTTTTCCATTGACCGTTTGTGGCTACGTGCCGCACAGCAAATGAAACAATTGTATTATTGCGAGAAAAGTTTGGAGATTCGATTATTTCAAGAAATTGTGATATTGAATGGCCTCCAAGATGTTGTGATTTAACACCATTAGACTATTTCTTGTGGGGTTATTTGAAGTCATTGGTCTTTCGAAATAAACCAGACTCTCTTCAAGCTTTACAAGTCAATATTGAACGTGCCATTCATGACATACGATTTGATTTAGTGGAAATAGTGCTCGAAAATTGGTTTCATTGAATTCGTTCCTGCAGAAGAAGTCGTGGAGGCCATTTGAATGACGTTTTATTTAGAACTTAATTGTATCGATTGTGCTTCACATTAAATAGAAAACTTTTGAATTTCCTTAACAATAATGTGTATTTTTAAAGAAATCATATCGCTCTTATTGGAAAACCCTTTACAACTTATATAGCGTTGTGATACCAAATCAGGAGGAACATATAGTACAAATTATGAAAATTCGTTATTGCTTCATCTCAGGGGGGAGAAAATCTAATGTTTCTGGGCAATTTTTTGCCCTTTTTACAGAAAAAAGATAAAATTCCCAAAATCTATTACTAGATCAATTCTAGGAAAAAGTACCAAAATTGTCTCTCTTTCACCTTTTTAGGCAAAAAGTACAAATTTCAAATATATCGTTTTTTACACGAAAAGTACGAATATTTTCTTGTTCCGTTATTAGTGGAAAGTATCATATCTGGACTTTTTGGTCCTTTTGTACAAAAAAAGTTACTTCGGAAGTTCGTTATAAGTTGAGGGTGCTCAGGCCTTTTTGGGTCAATTTTTACCATCAAAAAGTGCGATATTCTAAAATACTTGACAATTTAATCTGTAGAAAATTGTATCTCCCTTTGACATTGTTATCTCATTTTTCAAAAAAAAGTAAGAATTTCGAAAAAGCCATATTTTCTACCTTCACCGTAGAAGACGAAACGACATCTTAACCAAATAAGACTTCAGGGGCCGAAAACCTCAGAGGTCTTCGTCTTTACTAGAGAAGACCTCAAAGGGTTCATATAGGAAAGACCTCAAGGGTCTTGACCATGGCAAACAGAAGATTTCAAAGGTCTTCGTCTTATCCGGAAATTAACTTAAAAGTATTAAAAGTATAGAGGGAGAAGACCTCAAAGGTCTTCATCAATACCAGGGAAGACTTCAAAGCCATTTATCATTACCAGGCCTTCATCACTTCCAGGGAAGACCTCAAAGGTCTTCATCTACACTAGAGAAGTCGACCTCGGAACCCGTTATCTAATTTAGAGAAGCTGGCATATGAGTTCGGTATCTATACTAGAGAATACAAGCAGAGAGACCGTTATCTATCCTAGAGCAGACTAACATATATGCCATTTTCTATCTACATTATATCAATTTACTATACAAGATGACCTCTGAGGTCGTTATATACACTAGACTAGAGAATACGACTTCTGAGGTAGTAATATAGACTTGAGAAGACGACCTCTTAAGTCGCTATTTCTACTAGAGAAGAGTCCTCAAAGGTCATTATCTATCCTGTTGAAGGTGACCGACAATACTAAAGAAAACCAGCTCTAAGGTAGATACGAGTATATGTACTATAGAAGGCGACCTCTGATGTCTTTATCACAGAGACGACGATCTCTGATGTCGTTATCTATCAACGAGAGGACGACCTGTGAGGTGATTATTTCTACCACAGAGACGACCTTTGCAGTCGCTATCTATGCTCGAGACTACTACTACAGAGGCACTATTTTTGCTAGAGACTACGTCGGTAATTGTAGTAGAGAGAACGATCACAAAGTCGCTAACTGTACTTGAGAATTTAACAGCGATGTCGCCATCTGTACTAAAGGAAATGATCACAAGGTCGTTAATTGGCACAACATCGCTATCTATAGTAGAGAAGACGACCTAAGTGGTAATTGTATAGAAAAGAGAATAAGACCCTAAAAGTTGTCTATACCAGAGAAGAAAACTTAACAGATTTTCATCCACACTAAAGATAAATATTTATTTCATCTGTTTTGGATGAGAAGCCATAAGAACTCTCTATCTATACTAAAGGAGAAGACCTGAGAGGTATCTATACTAGAGCTGATCATACATAAGAGGTATTTATATATGGTAGAGCAGATCAGACCTCAGGTGAATATCTCTGAGGTCAGTTATTCGCAGCTCACAGACCAAGATATAAAAAATTCGCTTCTGCGAAAGTTTCTGTCACAATAAACGTAATTACAGCTATACTTGGAAAGACGCTGAAGGTCGTCATCCATATAAGCTAATATCTCGGAGGTTTTCATCTATTCTCGATAAGGACTCAGACGTCTTCATCGTCGAAGGTATTCATCTGCACTAAACAAGACGTCGAAGGCTTTTATCTGTGCTATATATAACACTTCGGAGGACTTCATCTACAACAGATAAGACCTGGGATGTCTTCATCTCTGCTAGATTAGACCTCTGATGTCTTTATCTCCACTAAATAGGTAAGACCTAGGAGGTCTTCAGATCTAGTAGATAAGACCTCAGAGGTCTTCATCTCTACTAGATAAGACCTCGGAGGTATTCATTTCTATTAGATAAGACTCAGGAAGACATCATCTCTACTAGATAAGACCTCGGAGATATTCATCACTACTAGATACGACTTCGGAGGTCTTCATCTCTTCTAGATAATACCTCGGAGGTCTTCATCACTACTGGCTAAGACCTCGGAGGTCTTCATCTCAACTAGATAAGGCATCGGGGAGCCTCAACTGTCCTAGATAATACATCAGCGGTGCACAACTGTACTTTCGTTTTATGAAAAATATGAAATGCAATCATTGCCTTAAACTTTAGCTAGGCTAAAGAAAAACCAAATACAATTTCTTTAAGGAATTCATCTATACTTTTTCATAAAAAATATTTACATATTAACGAACATAACATTTGCCACTTACTCTTATAGTTCATAAAATAATATAGATAAGACCTAGAAGTACTTCAGATCTAATAGATAAGACCTCGGAGGTCTTCATCTCTACTAGATAGGACGTCGGAATTATTTATTTCTATTAGATAATACCTCGGAGGTCTTCATCTCTAATAGACAAGACTCGGGAAGTCTTCATCTCTAATAGATAAGACTTCGGAGGTCTACAATTTCTTTAAGGAATTCATCTATACTTTTTCATAAAAAATATTTACATATTAACGAACATAACATTTGCCACTTACTCTTATAGTTCATAAAATAATATAGATCACATACCTGAAAGGAGAAAGAATAAAAAAATCAGTAAATTTCAAAACATTCAAAGAAATATTCAAATTATTGTTTACATTTAAACAAATTTGAAATTTGGTAAAAAACCGAGAATAATTTTATATAAAATGTGGAACAGAAACTATTATCACATTCAGCATTTTTATACCCTCCACCATGTAACACCTCTAAATATTGATCTGAGACCCCATAAAGTATATATTCTTAATCGTCGTAAAATTCTAAGACGATTTAGCCATGTTCGTCTGTCCGTACGTCCGTCTGTTGTAATCACGCTACAGTCCGTAATAATAGAGCTAGGTTGATAAAATTTGGTATAAGTATTTTTTATAGTTGCAGGTTGTTTGGGATTGCAAATGGGTTATATCGGTCCATATTTAGATATAGCTCCCATATATAGCATCTAACTTGTTGTGATTCCTACTGTTACCTACTGTTGCGATTCTTATCTACTATATACTTTTTGTGTTTTTCGGTGTTATTTTCTTTAGGTTTGAGTTATTTTGTGAGATCACATGCGACCCATGGTGGAGGGTATATAAGATTCGGCATGGCCTTACTTAACGCTTTTACTTGTTAAATAATTCGCTTACTTCTTTCGAGAGTTATCTGGTGTCCGTCCAGCCAGACAGACGGACGGACATAGCTCGAATGACTTTAAATTCCGGAAAAGGATTTTCCCCCAAACATATATAGGGTCTTAGGTCTCTACTTGGATATATTAGATATTTTTGTAGCAAATGATAAATACCTTGAGCCAGGTAGGGAGGGAGTATATGAATAAATCTAAAAAAATATTACTTTTCTAAGGACGATATATCCGGTTTCGCATACAAACCCTAACAACACTTCTTGTACAATTTGTTTACACTCCCAATCACTAAAGTTTTCAAGTGCATTAAGATTCATTCATGCCTTAATTCATCCGTTCGTTCAGCCATTCATTCATTCATTTATTTATCTTTATGTCTGCCATGCAAATTTCAAGCAAATACTGCGCACTTTTTACCTTCAGCCGCAGTCCTCCGCTTCCTACCACAAACCTCAATTGTATACAAACCTCGTATATGTATATTTTCTAAACATTACTTGACTTTTTGCTGAGCTTTATTGTTAAGCAACAATTCTTAAGAAATAAGTTGAGACTGTTTTTTGTTTCAGTGCATAATGGGTCGTTCATAGTCAGGGCTATGTAAATGTTTTGATACAAAAAGTACTTATGGTGGAAAAGCAAATTGGGATAACAGACAAAATTTGGGCAAAAATAATAGATAGAAGTATAAATATATTGACAGATCGAAAATCGAGCAGAAAGACAGACGGGCGGAGGGAAAGGGCTAAAATTTTAAAGTTAAGTTACTATACATAAACAAAAGGAAGAAGCGATGGACGGACAGAAACGTAGAGGTATAAGCTGACCTATAGGCCGATAGACAGACGGACAGTCGAATTGTAATTTCAACGTCCAAACGTACAGATAATTGTCCTTCTCAAGTTAAGTTATTTTGCCTCCTCTCTGCTGATTTCCCTCTAGACAATACAAAACATTCTTATTTATGCCAAACTGAAATGCAAACAGAAAGAAATAACTATGTAGGGGAAACAAACTTAACTCGTTATAAGAAATTATTTCATTAGACACAAAAAGAAATGGCTCCCTCTGACAAGACATAACAAAGGACGACCACAAAGAACGACTCAGCCGAACTTCGTACCAGCCACGTTCACAAAACCAGTGGCATAGAAAGAGAGGGGGAAAGGGAAATGTTAGTCAGTTCTGCTTACTTGACCAAGTTAGTCAAGTGAGTCAGTCAGGCTTACCAAGAGGGACGTGGAGGTGTGTGAGTGAGTCAATGGTCAGGTTTGTGTGTTATTTAAAGATACTTCAAACACTTATCATTTCTTATAGTCCAGTCATTCTGAAACTAATTTTTTTCTCTTTTTTTCTCCAAGCAAAGGAGTTTTTTGGCCCTTTTGTCCAAAAAGTTGCTATGGCAAGAGGTACTTGTGTCCCAACTATTTACCATAAATTTGTGGTTGTTAGTACTGGTGTTATATAACAATTTCTCTCCGGCTAGAGGATAATATGTACCCCAACTCTGTCGCCTGATATCCTGTGGAACATTTGCACTAATTGTAAATTAAGTTTACCTCCAAGCCTCTCTAGTCTAACGGTGAAAGGAGTGGGTTGGGGGATAACATTGTAATTGTTGTTGCCATTTTGTTGGCCAGTCCCAGCCCCCAAAAGTAAGCACTTTTCTCTTTCGGTTTCGGCAACTTTTGCCATTACAGGAAGTTTTAATAGGTCTATGGAAATATGTTACGGGATTTTTTCTTATGACTACTCACCCTCACTCTAGATGGGACAGAAATAAGTACCTTCAATTGTTTGGAAATTTATGCGAATGTAAAGGTACTTTGAGTAAATCTCCACAGCACCCTCCCCACAAAAATACAAAGTTGGTCAAACGTTTTGTTGCTGATTACCTGAAAATAGTTAGAATTGAATTGTCATAAAAGTTTCGTTGTTATGTGTATGTGGAGTTGCCAAAATTTAACTAAAATTAGCAAGAAAAAACTCACTCAATAATAATATATATCATTAGCAAAAGGCAATTTTCAAAAGCTTTGCGAGAATAACAAACTTTTCGGTAGGCATATTTTCATATTTCTTCAGCTGGAATATATAATTCTGGATTTACTGAAGATACATTTATGTAAGCCAATAATGTCGTACTCAGCAAAAGAAGAAAATACTTCGGTTTGGAGATTTCCAAAACGTACTTTAAAGGCACAAATACAAAATCCAAACATTGAGTTATATGATCAATTTTACCTAAGGCTCAGGCAGACAGAGACATTTTTAATAAGGAAATGCATCAGCGACCCTCATTTCCAAACTCTCCCGAAGCAAAAGTAGTCAGGGACTACCTTTCCTAAGGAAAAGTTGTCAGAGACCGCTTTTTTCTAAGCAAAAGGTGTCAGAAACTACCCTTTTATAAGGAAAACTTTTCAGAGATTTCATTTCCCTAAGGACAAGTTGTAAAGCACTTACTTTTCCTTAGGAAAAGTTATCAGATACCACATTTTCCTAAGAAAAGGTTGCCAGAGGCTTCCTTTTTCTAAGAAAAAGTTGTCAGAGATTACATTTTCCTAAGGAAAAGTTGCCAGAGGCTACCGATCCCTAAGAAAAAGTTGTCTGAGACTAACTTTTACAATGGAAAAGTTCTTGGAGGCTACCTTTTCCTAAGCCAATGTTTCTAAGACTACCTTTTCATAAGAAAAAGTTGTCAGAGATTACCTTTTTTAAGGAAACATTGTCAGACACTACCTTTCTCCAAGAAAAAGTTATCAGAGACTACGTTATTCAAAGGAAAATTGAGAGAGTCTACCTACTCCTAAGGAAAAGTTTCTCAGACTACATTTTCCTAAAGAAAAAGTAGAAGAGTTTGTTTGTTTCTAAGGACAAGTTGTCAGAGACTACCTTTTCCTAAGGAAAAGTTGTCAGAGACCACCTTTTCCTAAGGAAAAGTTGTCAGAGACCACATTTTCCTAAAGAAAAGTTGTCGGGGGCCACATTTTACTAAGGAAAAGTAGTCGGAGACCACGTTTTTCTAATGAAAAGATGTCAGAGACCACCTTTTCCTAATGAAATGTCGTCAGAGACCACCTTTTCCTAAGGAAAAGTTGTCAGAGACCACATTTTCGTAAGGAAAAGTTGTCAGATACCACATTTTCCTAAGGAAAAATTGTCGGAGACCACCTTTTTCAGAGACTACCCTTCCTAAGGAAAAGTTGTCAGAGACCACCTTTTACTAAGGAAAAGTTGTCAGAGACCACCTCTTCCTATGGAAAAATTGTCAGAGACCACCTCTTCCTAAGAAAAAGTTGTCGGAGACCACCTTTTCCTAAGGAAAAGTTGTCAGAGACCACCTTTTTCTAAGGACAAGTTGTCAAAGACTACCTTTTCCTAAGGAAAAGTTATCAGAGACCACATTTTCCTAAAGAAAAGTTGTCAGGGGCCACATTTTACTAAGGAAAAGTAGTCGGAGACCACGTTTTTCTAAGGAAAATATGTCAGAGACCACCTTTTCCTAATGAAATGTCGTCAGAGACCACCTTTTCCTAAGGAAAAATTGTCAGAGACCACATTTTCCTAAAGAAAAGTTGACAGGGGCCACATTTTACTAAGGCAAAGTAGTCGGAGACCACCTTTTCCTAAGGACAAATTGTAGGAGACCACCTTTTTCAGAGACTACCCTTTCCTAAGGAAAAGTTGTTATGGAAAAATTTTCAGAGACCACCTGTACCTAAGAAAAAAATGTCGGAGACCACCTTTTCGTAAGGACAAGTTGTCATAGACTATCTTTTCCTAACCACCTCTTCCTATGGAAAAATTGTCAGAGACCACCTCTTCCTAAGAAAAAGTTGTCAGAGACCACCTTTTCCTAAGGACTACCTGTTGGAAGAAAACGCTTTCCTAAGGAAAATATGTAAAAGACTAGCCTTTCCTAAGTACAAATTGTCAAGGACTACTTTTTCCTACTATGAAGGATTGTTAGAGACCACCTTTTCCCAAGGAAAAGTTGTCAAAGACTATTTTTCCCTAAGGAAGAGTTGTCATAGACTAGCTTTTCCTAATAAATATTTCTGAGGAAAATTTATCACAGACTTACTTTTGAAGGAAAAGTGGCCAGAGACTACCTTTTCCTCCTGAAAAGTTGTTCCTAAGGACAAATTGTCAAAGATTATCTTTTCCTTAGAAAAATTGGAAAAAAAATTATCTTTCCCTACGGAAAAGTTGTCAGATACCATCTTTTACTACGGAAAAGTTGTCAGAGATCGCATTTGGCTAAGGCAAAGTTGTCAGAGACTACCTTTTCCTGATAAATATTTCCAAGGAAAATATATCACAGACTAACTTTTTGATGGAAAAGTTGTCAGAGACTAACTTTTTCTAAGGAAAAGTTTTCAAGGAAATTTTATCACTGACTGCCTTATCCTAAGGAAAAATAATTGTCAGAGAATACGTTTTCCTAAGGAAAAGTTGTTAGAGACTACATTTTCTGGAGGAAAAGTAAAGTTGTCAGATACCACCTTTTCCTAAGGAAAAATTGTCGGATACCACCTTTTTCAGAGACTACCCTTCCTAAGGAAAAGTTGTCAGAGACCACCTTCTACTAAGGAAAAGTTGTCAGAGACCACCTCTTCCTATGGAAAAATTGTCAGAGACTACCTCTTCCTAAAAAAAAGTTGTCGGAGACCACCTTTTCCTAAGGAAAATTTGTCAGAGACCACCTTTTTCTAAGGACAAGTTGTCAAAGACTACTTTTTTTCTAAGGAAAAGTTGTCAGAGACCACATTTTCCTAAGGAAAAGTTGTCAGAGACCACCTCTTCCTAAGGAAAAATTGTCAGAGACCACCTCTTCCTAAGAAAAAGTTGTCAGAGACCACCTAAGGACTACCTTTTGGAAGGAAACGCTTTCCTAAGGAAAATATGTAAAAGACTAGCCTTTCCTAAGTACAAATTGTCAAGGACTACTTTTTCCTATGAAGGATTGTTAGAGACAACCTTTTCCCAAGGAAAAGTTGTCAAAGACTATTTTTCCCTAAGGAAAAGTTGTCATGGACTAGCTTATCCTAATAAATATTTCTGAGGAAAATTTATCACAGACTAACTTTTTGAAGACTAATCACAGACTAACTTTGGTCAGAGACTTTCTTTTCCTCCTTAAAAGTTGTTCCTAAGGACAAATTGTCAAAGTTTACCTTTTCCTTAGGACAAGTTGTCAAAGATTACCTTTTCCTAAGGAAAAGTTGTCAGATACCACCTTTTACTAAGGAAAAGTTGTCAGAGATCGCATTTTCCATTGTCAGAGACCTTTTCCTGATAAAAATTTCCAAGGAAAATATATCACAGACTAACTTTTTGATGGAAAAGTTGTCAGAGACTAACATTTTCTAAGGAAAAGTTTTCAAGGAAATTTTATCACAGAAACGGAAAGGAAAAAGTTGTCATAGACAATCTTGTCCGAAAAAAATTGTCAGAGAATGCATTTTTCTCAGAAAAAGTTGTGAGAGACTACATTTTCATAAGGAAAAGTTGTCAGAGATTACCCTTTCCTAAGGAAAAGTTACCAGAGACTACAACTTCCTAAGAAAAAGTTGTCTGAGACTATCTTTTCCTTAGGAAAAAGTTTCTAAGACTACCTGTTCATACGAAAGTTGTCAGAGACCGCCTTTTCCTAAGGAAATGTTGTCAGAGATCACCTATTCCTAAGGAAAAGTTGTCAGTTACCACCTTTTCCTAAGGAAAAGTTGTCAGAGACCACCATTTCCTAAGGAAAAGTTGTTGGAGGCCACCTTTCTCAGAGACCACCTTTTCCTAAGGAAAAGTTGTCAGAGACCGCCTTTTCCTAAGGAAATGTTGTCAGTTACCGCCTTTTCCTAAGGAAAAGTTGTCAGTTACCACCTTTTCCTAAGGAAAAGTTGTCAGAGACCACCATTTCCTAAGGAAAAGTTGTCAAAGACCACCACTTCCTAAGGAAAAGTTGTCAGAGACCACCTTTTCCTAAGGACAAGTTTTCAGAGACTACCCTTTCCTAAGGAAAAGCTGTCATAGACCACCTTTTCCTGATAAATATTTCCAAGGAAAATATATCACAGACTAACTTTTTGATGGAAAAGTTGTCAGAGACTAACTTTTTCTAAAGAAAAGTTTTCAAGGAAATTGTATCACTGACTGCCTTTTCTTAAAGAAAAATAAATGTCAGAGAATACCTTCGCCAGAGTTTACCTTTTTCTAAGAAAAAATTTCAGTTATTAATGTAACTTCTGAAGCAATGTAGTGCCCACTCCAAAAGGTACACCATCGGTAGAGTACATACGAGTATTGACCATTTCTTATAAAAAATTTAAGGAAAAAATTAGATCGATTCTCAGATATCGTAATTTATATTTTTATTTCCACGAAAAGTGAGCGAAATAAACTGTGCATGGAAAAAGCTTTAAGAAATGATATTTTCTATTTTCAATTTCGTATGCTTTGTAGCATTAAAATTAACTTCAAAAAACTATTACAGAGAAAAAAAAATTTTTTTCTGAACTTTGACCTCACCCCCTTCCTCCAATTTTCATTTAATTTTTTTTAATATTGTGGGTCATTGCTCCCACATACTAGGGAAAAATTTTCTGAGAATTTAAGAAAGATCTAGTTTTTGACATGTGGCACTTGAAAAAGAACTACCCATATACATATATAAAGTGTGGTTAAATTTTAAGGGCCGATGTTGATTTTGAATAAAACACAAATTATTTAGGGAATTATTGTCATTTATTATGATAATGTTGGTATGGTTCAACTATGTATGGAACAAAATATCGGCCAATTGGCCGCCGCGACCTCGGCGGCACACCTCCATCCGATGGTCCAAATTTTGAGGTTCTATGCCGTTAATGTGAGGAAATATATCATCCATTAGCTCTTGAATTGTTGCTGGCATATCGACGTACACCTTTTCTATCAAATAACCCTCAAGAAAGAAGTCCAACGGTGTCAAATCACATGATCTTAGCGGCAATTGACATCGCCACGACGTGAGATAAAATGACCATTCAATGGCCATTTGTTGCGCAAAAGAGCCATTGTTTCGTTAGCTGTGTGAAACCACATATTGTCCACATCCATATCTACCAATTCGGGCCATAAAAAGTTCATTATCATCTCACGATAGCAAACACCATTCACAGTAACTGCCTGACCGGCTTATTTCGAAGAAATATGGCCCGATGACGTCGCCAGCCCGTAAGCCACACCAAACGAACTGGGCGAGCATACACAGGTTTTTTCACATCTCCTACAGACCCGGTTTGCTGAAATTTGCGCACAATTCCCCCGATTGTGGACACATTTGGTCGATTATGCTAATCAAAAAACATCACGAAGTGCACGAAATGCATTTTGATTTGAACGCCCATTTTCGTAAAAGGCTTAAAAAACTTTAACGCGTTGCTCGCTTGTGTATCTTTTCATGGTTCAAATTGCGTTAGTCTGAAATTGTGATATGTCAAAAAAATGCAGAAAAAACTTGACGTTTAGGTGTGGTTCACATTCAACATCGGCCCTTACAATTTAACCACCCTTTAAATACGAAAGTTTAAGTCATATTTTTTTAACCCATGGAGACCAATGCTGAAATGTTTACATTTTTTGGGAAAATATTTGGGTAACTTTGAAAAATATAACAACAAAAATATAAGATGCTCTTTCCAGGATAATCGAGATTTAAGGATATTTCGTCCTTTTGAGTCCTTAATACTCAAAAATGTGTAACTTAATATCTAATTCTTAGAGATGATGTTAAAATATTTTAAATGGTACTTTCATCATTCAAATCTGATATTCCGTTCAAAAGTTATGTCGCCTTCAAAATATCAAAATTTGTAAAAAAAAATTTTTTAGATAACCAACTTTGGTTCCCTATAAAATCTAAACCACTATGAAATTTGTCAAACGGTTAAAGGCTTTAATTCCGCATTGTCTTTTTATATACGCATGCAAAATTGCATCCAAATCTACATATGTGAATAGTCAGAGTAAATCGATTTCATTTGGAATTACCCCATACTGTTCACATATTTAGGCAATTTTTTTTTTGGATGACTTCTGAAATTACCCATTTTTCATTTTTGTGACACGATTTTTTAAATAGTATTGACATATCCTTGTGATATTTTGCATTTTTGGTTCGTATATCGCCAAAATTTTTTGCATATTTTTGCATATTTGGCATATTTTTTTTGGCATATTTTGCTTATTTTTTGCATATTTTTACATATTTTGTGCACATATTTTGCATATTTATACCCTACACCACACTGTGGTACAAGGTATTATAAGTTTGTTTCACGGCAGATGTTTGTAACACCTGAAAATAACAGAGCTGGACCCACCTTAAAGTATACCGATCGACTCAGAATCACTAGCTGAGTCGATTTATGTCTGTTCGTCCGTCCATCCGTCCGTCTGTCCATGTAAAGTTGTTCGTCGACTACAGGTCGCAATTTCACTCCGATCGTTCTGAAATTTTGCAGTTTAGAGTATTTCGCAGCTGTTAAGATCGCTATTGAATTTGGTTGAAATCGGTTCAGATTTAGATATAGCTCCCATATATATCTTTCGTCCGAATTGGGCCTTTAGTCCTATAGAAGCTGTATGAAGCTGTTGAAGAAAATCGGTTAAGATTTAGCTATAGCTCCCATATAGCTCCCTTTAGTCCTATAAAAGCTGTATTTTACATCCAATTGTGAAATTTAGAATGGTAGAGTTTCTTGATCCATGAACCAACATTGCCGAATTTGAAGCAAATCGGTAAAGATTTAGCTATAGCTCCCATATATATGTTTCGTCCGATTTGGCCCTTTAGTCCTATAGAAACTGTATTTTACATCCAATCGTTTTGAAATTTAGAATGGTAGAGTTTCTTGATCCATGAACCAACATTGCCGCATTTGAAGAAAATCGGTTAAGATTTAGCTATAGCTCCCATATATATGTTTCGTCCGATTTGGCCCTTTAGCCCTATAGAAGCTGTATTTTACATCCAATCATTTTGAAATTTAGAATGGTAGAGTTTCTTGATCCATGAACCAACATTGCAGAATTTGAAGAAAATCGGTTAAGATTTAGCTATAGCTCCCATATATATGTTTCGTCCGATTTTGCTCTTTAGTCCTGAAGAAGCTGTATTTTACATCCAATCATTTTGAAATTTAGAATGGTAGAGTTTCTTGATCCATGAACAAACACTACCGAATTTGAAGAAAATCGGTTAAGATTTAGCTATAGCTCCCATATATATGTTTCGTCCGATTTGGCCCTTTAGTTCTATAGAAGCTATATTTTACATCCAATCGTTTTGAAATTTAGAATGGTAGAGTTTCTTGATCCATGAACCATCATTGCCGAATTTGAAGAATATAGGTAAAGATTTAGCTATAGCTCCCATATATATGTTTCATCCGATTTGGCTCTTTAGATCCAATCGTTTTTATACCCTACACCACACTGTGGTACAGGGTATTATTTAAGTATAAAATGTCCCAAAAGTGAATTTATGTAAACAATTTATACATGAATTACAAAATTTATATATCAGAGTTATTCAATATTACGAGAGTGGTGTAGGGTATTATATAGTCGGCCCCGCCCGACTTTAGCCTTTCCTTACTGGTTTTGACCTGTTTTTCTTCAAAAAGAGTTATTTTGTAGGATAATACAATCATAAATATTATTAACAAATTATCCAATAGTACTATCGAATATTCGATAGTTTGACAGCACTGCCATTAAGGCTATTTTATGTCACGGTTTTGAAGAGGAGTAGCATAGCTTTTCATTGGTATTGATATCTTTGAAATGCGGCTGAGGCTGCAAAGAAGATATGACAATTTTAACAAATGGTAATTTTGAGAGAAATCCCTGACACTTGTAGAATTATTTTGGCAAAATTTTATTACAATTAAAAGGGATATTTTTTACGCTGTGCGAAGTGCTTTTGTAATTAATCGTGAGAAAAAAAACCTAAGTAAATGTTGTCAGATACCACATTTTTTAAGGAAACAGTTTATACAGGCATTTGTATACAAATGGTATACAAATAGCAGTCAATATCAAGTTGTAGAATTTACCACATTTTTGTCGATTTGTCCACAAACATAACCATTCATCACCGTATGTGCTTTGCTTGATGACGTTTTGCAATATATTTTCTATCAGTATGGGGGACCTATACGACCTCTTTTTTAAAATGGAAATTCAAAATTTTTTGCCAGATTTCTTGAAAAATAAGACAAATCGAAGTCACTTCTTCTGGACATCATATATAAAATTGGCCAAAAGTCAATAGTACTTAAATTTGTTTATGATATGTATCATTATTTCTTATTTTACTCGGCAAATATCAGAATTTACCCGCAGAATATTAGTGGACAAAAGTCCTTAAGATCTCAAATTAAATTAAATTAACATGACTTAATTAAAGTCCTTCAACTGAATGACCTACTTATTACGAATTATAATTTAATAATTATTATGATTTGCATAACTCTGAATAATCAATTTAATTATCGCAAATTAAACTTCCTTAAAGTGACAGAATTTAGTTGTTAATGATAAAAAAAATACTTAAATCACTTTTCTAGAACACAATTCACACATTCCATATTCTGCACAGATGCAGTCTGCATCCCTTGGGTAAAACCATTCTGTGCATTAAAATTTATCATTCATGGCACATACGAGAGTAATGCAACAAAGCTCCTGAGCTCACACACACACACGCACACAGACAATATTACAAACAACGATAATGGAGATAATTTTAAATTGTTAATTAGAAAATTTTCCCAAACAATTAACAAAACATTTGTCGAACAAACAAAATTGAACAGCAGCAGCAAATCCTCTATGGAATGAATGCCAAATAAATTTGACACTCACAAAACGGCACTTCAAAAACGGACAAACACTGGTCAACACTGGTGGACGGACTCTGTGGACTGGAGGCGATGATAATGATGCTGTCGATGCAAATGTTGGCCCACTCCCCGTTTTCCGGACAAACATGTTGTTAAGGCACAGTGGGATGGAGATGGAAACAAAATTTTGTGCGTTCTAAAAATACTGCTAACTGAAGTATCTTCTGTAATGAGTCGATTTAAAAACAAGTAAAAGACTTAAGTTCGGCCATGCCGAATCTTATGCTCGTATACCCTTCACCATGGATTGCATTCAATTCTATTATACACAGAATACAGTTTGGCTGCCTCAACCGAATTATTTGCCAACCGAATTTTGGTAGTTCTGTCTACTATCGTGCGATTCCATCAGGACAACCAATATTTTGGTTGTGGTATACTTCTGCTTCCATGTTGAGAACAATCATATTTGGTTGCGCCAACTACGAAAATTGTGGCTAATATTACACTATGCAACAAAATTTTTGTCCAATGGAAGTGTAAAACAGTTTCTGGTGCAGCTAGGTGCCACAAACATTTTTAAATTCCAGCTTTCATGGAAAGTACATTCAGTATTTAGACCATAATTTTCAAGTATAAGCCTGATTAAGCCGTGTTGTACCTGAAATCAACGGGAATTATGAGGGCTACATATGCTGCAAATATCGCTTCCGCGTAGAATCTTTGGTTTAGTAACAGTCGTCAAAAATATGAGAATTTTTTTTTTTTTTAAAAACACTTTTTCCTTGTTCAAAAAAAAACCATAAACCAGTAAGGAAAGGCAGAAAGTTGGGCGGGGCCGACTATATAATACCCTACACCTCCCTAACAATGCGATAAGGGTCATTGCCATAATTATTTGGAATAATTGGTAAATGGGAAACGATAATCGCAAAATTAAGCAATATTCGTTCCTACATTGAGAAACATCTTTCTGGAAAATTTTAATGATCGGAAGTAAAATACAACTTCTATAGCGGTTTGATACCAAATCAGGAGGAACATATATATGGAGCTTTAATATAAATCTGAACCGATCTTCCCTGAATACTTATTCATGTAAAAAGACCCCCTTCTGTCGAATTTCGTACTGATCGGATATAAAATACAGTTTTTACAGCGCTTACAGGTCAAATCGGGGGTAACATATATGTGGGTGTTATATCTAAATCTAAACCGATTTTCTCCAAATTTGGCAGTATTCCTTCATGTAATCAGAAACCTCTTTCTGCCGAATTTCGCACTGATCGATATAAAATACAGTTTTTACAGCGCTTACATGTCAAATCGGGCGTAACATATATATGGGGGCTATATCTAAATCTGAACCGATTTCTTTCAAATTTAACAGTGTTCATCCATATAATAAGAAACCTCTTTCTGCCGAATAACATACTGATCGGATATAAAATAAAGTTTTTACAGCGCTTACATGTCAAATCGGGGCTAATATATATATGGGGGCTATATCTAAATCTGAACCGATTTTAACCAAATTCAATAGGGATCGTCCTTGGGCCAAAAAAAAGATATGTGTAAAGTTTCGTCGAGATCGGACCATAACTGCGACCTGTACTTTGATTACAAGAATACATGCACAGACAGACGGACATAGCTAAATCAACTCAGAAAGTGATTCTAAGTCGATCGGTATAATAAACGATGGGTTTATTTTTTCTCCTATTGGGTGTTACAAACAAATGCACAAAGTTATAATACCCTGTACCACAGTGTGGTGTAGGGTATAAAAACAGAAAAAAAATCGAAAAAAATATTTTATTAAATTTTTAAAAAGCCAGCATGCTAAAGAAGAAAACACTGTCTATGGATAGATGTAAAAGTTATGAGCCATTTTGTAAATGTTAGGGAAATTCAAAAAAATCTTGTTTCATATTTTTTCGTTTTTAAATGATGTTTTTGCTTATATTGAATTCGCCATATGTGAGAGAGACATATAAGAGACATTGCACTTGGATTTTATTTTATGAGGATTGGCGTCAGACATTATAAAATTATAGAGAGGATGAGGTTTTATGGCCGTTCGTAACCCTCCATAGAACATGATATTCAATGTGAGAGCTATATTGGATGAGATCCGCTCAGATAGAGGGTCATTCAACAATATTTGTGGTTTTTATTTATGAGGTTTCCATTCAGTTACGCCTTTTAGGGGCATGGACTTCCCAGTTGTATATACCGATAGTAAAATTATGTGTACGCAATACAAAGTAGTACGCGGCAGTCTTGAAAATATTTGGTTTCTACGTTCGAAGCAAACTATATGTCAGCTACAGGTACTGCAGCTTATGTACCTTAAACCCGGAATTTATGAATGAAATTTCGTATTAATAAATTAGAGTAATTCAGCGCCTTAAAGAGATAACTCGATTTTCTGAAAAATATTATAAAGTTATATTTCGAAGTGTGAGTAAAAGGCAAAGAATTTCTATGTATTCTTCCAACTTATTTTTCGCTTTATGTATTCCAATTGGTGTAAATATGTCCCTCAAAATTAATTTCTTTCATTCTCATTTAAACTTTTTAACCGAGAATGTTGGCGACGTAGGTGACGAACATGGCGAAAGGTTTCACCAAGAATTGAAGTCCATCGAGCGGCGCTACCAAGGGCACTGGGATGGAAGAATGATGGGAGATTATATTTGGTTCCTCATTAGAGAAACCGATTCCGAAATCTACAAACGTCAACAAAGAACTCACAATTACTTCTAATGAAACTTGTTCATGTAAATAAACTCAAATCTATATATATAAAAATGAAACGGTCCATCTGTGTAATGGCATCACGTCAGAACGGCTGGAGCGATTTGGATGATTTTTTTTTATTCGATTCTAAATTTTCACGAGATGGTTTATATAGAAAAAAAAAATTAATTGGACAAAGGGGCGTGGTACCTCCCATACAAATCGCAGGTTAAAAATCCGATATTTCTGCTCCTATTATAGGTATAGTGCTGAAATTTTGTTTGTATGCATTTAATGGCAGATTATGTGAATTTTCCAAAAATGGGCGGAATCGGACCAATGGGCGTGGCCCCGCCCATATAAGCCAAATTTTGAAATTGAGATATTTTGCACAATTTGTTAGCGAGAGTGCTGGAATTTTGTGTATATGTAAACAGTGGCAGTCTACGTGATTGGTCCAAAAATGGGCGGGATCGGACCAATGGGCGTGGCCCCGCCCACATAGACAAAATTTTGATATCTTGCACAATTTGCTAGCGGGAGTGCTGCAATGTTGCGTATATGTATCTGGTGGCATTCTAAGTAATTGGTGAAAAATGGGCGGGACCGGACCAATGGGCGTGGCCCCGCCCATATAAGCCAAATTTTGAAATTGAGATATTTTGCACAATTTGTTAGCGAGAGTGCTGGAATTTTGTGTATATGTAAACGGTGGCAGTCTACGTGATTGGTCCAAAAATGGGCGGGATCGGACCAATGGGCGTGGCCCCGCCCACATAGAAAAAATTTTGATATCTTGCACAATTTGCTAGCGGGAGTGCTGCAATGTTGCGTATATGTATCTGGTGGCATTCTACGTAATTGGTGAAAAAATAGGCGGGACCGGACCAATGGGCGTGGCCCCGCCCATATAAGCCAAATTTTGAAATTGAGATATTTTGCACAATTTGTTAGCGAGAGTGCTGGAATTTTGTGTATATGTAAACGGTGGCAGTCTACGTGATTGATCCAAAAACGGGCGGGATCGAACCAATGGGCGTGGCACCGCCCATATAAGCCAAATTTAAAAAATGTGATATCTTGCACAATTTGTTAGCGAGAGACCTGGAATTTTGTGTATATATATCCGTTGGCGATCTACGTGATTGGTCCAAAAATGGGCGGGTTCGGACCAATAGGCGCGGCCCCGCCCACAATGACCAAATTTTGAAATTTGTATATCTTGCACAATTTGCTATCGGGAGTGCTGCAATGTTGTGTATATGTATCTGGTGGCATTCTACGTAATTGGTCAGAAAATGGGCGGGATCGGACCAATGGGCTTGGCCCTGCCCTTATAAGCCAAATTTTGAAATTGATACAACTTGCACAATTTTTTATCTAGAGTGCTGTCATGTTGTAGATATGTATCTGGTGACAGTCCACGTGATTGGTCCAAAAATTGGCGGGATCTGACCAATGGGCGGGCCACCGCCCATATAAGCCAAATTTTGAAATTGAATTATCTTGCTCATTTTGTTAGCGAGAGTGTTGAAATTTTGCGTATATGTATCTGGTAGCAGTCTACGTGATTGGCTTTCAAATGGGCGGAATAGGACCAGTGGGCGTGGCGCAGCCCATATATATAAAATACAGTTTCTACAGCGCGAATTTTGACATGGGCAGCGAAGCGCACCGGGCTCAGCTAGTGTAATATAAATACAACTAATAAATAAAATCGCTATTTAAACAGAAATTTAAAAAAAAAAAAGATTTTTTGATAGAAAGATTTTTTTTCTACATTTATCCATAGATTTTTTTCAAATAGGCATTATTTTCTTCGCTAGTGTGCAAACTTTTAAAAAATAAAATAAAATTTTTTTTTTCGATTTGTTTTCTATTTATTATGTTTTTTTTGTCACAAGAATTTTTGTTTTTTATACCCTACACCACACTGTGGTACAGGGTCAGGCTATGAAGCGACTACTAAATATTTATAGAGTTAATTTTAGAGTTAAAATTTCACGCAAGGGATTTTAAAATTCATATGTGCGACCCAATTCCTTTTGGCTCGTCAACTCTATAACAAATGTATCAACCATTGAAGATTTATTAAACCGATTTTCAATATTACATCAAAGTTATGAAAGTTCATTTTAAGTTTTTTTCCTCTAACGCCAAATATCTCAAAACGTCACTTTTGCCGGAGAATTACATTCGTATTCGAGCACTTTCGATCGTGGGAAATTTATCGGCTCAACCGATTGTTGAAATTTGATCGGCTTAGCCGATCAGCTGCCGCCGCCGATCGATATTTTTCCATGCCCTGCCGCCGCCGAAAATTTTGGTCGGCTTCATTGCCTGTACAGGGTATTATATCTTTGTGCATTTGTTTGTAACACCCATTGTTTATTATACCGATCGACATAGAATTACTTTCTGAGTTGATTTAGCTATGTCCGTCTGTCCGTCTGTCTGTCTGTCCGTCTGTTTGTGCATGTATTCTTGTAATCAAAGTACAGGTCGCAATTATGGTCCGATCTCGACGAAACTTTAAACATATGTTTTATTTGGCCCAAGGACGATCCCTATTGAATTAGGTTAAAATCGGTTCAGATTTAGATATAGCCCCCATATATATGTTACCCCAGATTTGACATGTAAGCGCTGTAAAAACTTTATTTTATATCCGATCAGTATGAAATTCGGCAGAATGAGGTTTCCTTGAATACATGAAGAAATACTGCCAAATTCGGAGAAAATCGGTTCAGATTTAGATATAGCCCCATATATATGTTACCCCCGATTCGACATTTAAGCGCTGTAGAGATTGTATTTTATATCCGATCAGTACGAAATTCGACAGAAAGATGTCTTTTTACATAAATGAGTATTCAGGGAAAATCGGTTCAGATTTATATATAACATTCGTATATATGTTCCTCCTGATGTGGTATCAAAGCGCTATAGAAGTTGTACTTTACTTCCGATCATTAAAATTTTCCAGAAATATGTTTCTCAATTTAGGAACGAATATTGCTTAATTTAGCGATTATCGGTTCAGAATTAGATAATATGTTCCTACCCATTTACCAATTATTCCAAATTATTATCGCAATGACCCTTATCGCATTATTAGGGAGGTGTATGGTATTATATAGCCGGCCCCGCCCGACTTTCTGCCTTTCCTTACTGTTTTTTTTTTTTGAAAAAAATCGATTGTTTAATGATTGTTACTAAACCACTGTTTCTAAGTGAAAGAGATATTTCCAACATTGGTAGCCCACATTAATAGCTTCAATTTAACGTATAAGTCGGGCATATACTCCAAACATTATAGTGCAAATACTAAGGCTACCTTCGACGATAATAGTATTGTTTATAAATTTTTTTTTAAAAAAAAATGTATCCATACAAACATTTTTGGTTTTGATTTTATATAACAGTATGCCACAATCTATACAAAAAAAATAATTTTTAGGTCTAGGACACAAAAAAAGCTTTTTTGTTGCGTAGTGTCATCTGTTGTAGTTGCCACAACCAACTGTTTTAAAAAAATTGGTCGTTCTGACAAGTTGTCAGTCACCGACAATTAATTAAAAACAGTTTTCATTAATTTTTATTTTATTTATTGAACAAAACAACTCATAACAAAATTAAAAATCCCATATTACAAATTCATCACTATTATGGGATGTGGAAATATTTGACACACATTTTAGTACTCCAAAAAAAACACAAAACTGTTATGCAAATATCGCTTAACCCTGTGCTTACAATTTTATGATTGTTGCTTTTATTTTTTATTTATGTAAAACATTTTGCACACATATTCTGCATTCCACACATTATTATCCACACAAGATTATTATTAAATACCTATACCGTTTTTGATCAAAATGTTGAAGATTTATTTATGTCGAGTAATTTTATTTTTTGTTTGTCATGTATCAGCAAAAGAACAGCAACCAATCTTTCGGTTGTATTTCCCAAAATACATTTAATTATTCTAAATTTGGGAAATGATTGGGATAACCAATAAACGATTATTTATTAATTTTTTTTCAGTTGTAGTAACCAATTATTCGTTGCAATAATAATCTTTTGTCTATTGATACAATTTCTGTTGTCACAACCAAAAATCGATCATATGGTAATATAATGAAAATTTTAAATTGGTTACCACAACTAACCGAGAGTCAATGAAAAAACAATCTTAATTCGATTGATACAACCATCGATTTAGTTGCAAGCATTTTCATTTGATCGTATCCATGTTATTATTGTTGTTTCAACCATTTATTTATAAATACAACCGACAGACGGTGTAGGCAATATACTTTTTGTTGTTGGTACTATTTGTTTATTGTTACAATCGAATTCCAACCAATTATTTTCCTGGGTGTACGGGAAAAATCTATCGATATGGAGCAAATCATGAAACGATCCTTTTTGTTTAAGTAAATTATTAATAAAACGAACGCTGCAATTTTTAGGCCGCAAATTCTTTAGCCAAACTCGTCAGCTGAAAAATGTGATATTTATTGCCTAAAAGAGTTTTTTTGAGAGCTACATCTACACGGGGACTACAACAACAACAAAAATTTTAATTGTATACATTTAATTGAGATGAATTCATGCCGAAATAGAATACAAACTGCAAAGTTTCAGCTAAATTTCTTGGAAAATGTGGTGTACATGGCTTAAATATGCCTTTTTGGGAGCGACATCTATAGGTGGACTATAACAAGATATGAACTGATTTAAAATATTGTACTGTGATGAAGTCTTGCCTTTATTAAACGCAAACTGCAAAGTTAAAATGCTTAGAAAATATGGTACTTATGGCTTAAATACGTATATTTTGGAGCGACCTCTATAGGGTGACTGTAACAAAATATGAACCGATTTGTAAAATTTTTGCAGTGATGAATTCTTGTCAAAATAGACTACAAACTGCAAAGATTCTGCTAAATTGCTTTAAAAATATAGTATCTATGACACAAATTCCCGTATTTTGGAGCGACCTCTATAGAGGAGCTATATGAAAACATTGATCGGTGTGGCCCAATTGCCATCCCAAACAACCTGCAACTATAAGAAATATTTCTACCAAATTTGATCAACCCATCTCTATTATTACGCCCTGTAGCGTGATAACAACAGACGGACGGACGGACAGACAGAAGAATTTTACGACTATTAGGAATATATATACTTTATGGTGACTCAGATCAATATTTAGTTGTGTTACAAACGGAGTGACAAAATGAGTATACTGCAATAAAATACTGCAATTTGGAGAATTTCCTATAAGGAATGTATTTCAAGAATACTACAGATTAGAGTAAAATACTCGTACTCACAGTTGACATTCAAGAACTTCTCAGTAGTCTAAAGCCTACTTAACTGAAATCAGTTCTTCGAACTTCTTACCACTGTTCCATTTCACTGGTGATGAAGTCAATTTATAATTAAGTAATAAACTGTCAAAAACGACCACTGGCATTTGCAGATTGTCGAATAGTGATCAAATTGGTCACACACACAAAAAAAACTTGACTATGACTTCTGCAAATGTTTGTCATACTGAACTGAATTGTCCGGGACTTGGAGTGTTTTCACTATTTTTTGTTTGCCATTAGAAATGGGGTAGGGATGAGAATACCGATTGTTTGTCTATATCTACTAAAATGGTCCGGGTAACTGCCATAAATGTGAAATAGGCTTTAATTATCGATTTGAAATCATTGGGGAAATATAATGGTAAACTAACAGCTGCCAAAGTGTCAGTTAAAATTTAGGCCTGCCCGTAAATGTGTGAACACGCCGAACGAATGTATGGAGGGTGTAGGATGCTCTTACTACTTCAAGGGAGAGAGAGAAATGGTGTGTGTGTGTGATAGTGTAAAGTATACAGCAAATCCTGTTATCTCTGCTACATATAGTTATTTTAAGGATTTTACTTCATTTTAAAAGAGTCGCTTTGCCGTTGACAGTTGTATTCGCACATACATACGTGGATAATAGGGTCAGTAGTGAACTGGTTAGTACATATAAGGAGCGGAATTTTAAAAATAATTCCCATTAGCTCAGATCATTAAAATACGTGGATTTTAAAGATAACTCCAATTAAAAGTTTTTATTAAAAGAATTTGATTTTAAAGGTAATTTCTATTAGACGAGTTTACTGAAAGACGTGCATTTTTAAGAGAATTCCAATTAGACGAGTTTATTGGAAGACGTGGATTTTGAAGATAATTTTAAATTAGACGAAATTATTAAAAGACGTGGATGTTAAAGATAATTTCATTTCGACGAGTTTATTGAAGGACGTGGATTTTAAAGATAATTCCAATTAAACAAGCTTATGAAAAGAAGTAGATTTTAAAGATAATTTCATTTCGATGAGTTTATTGAAGGACGTGGATTTTAAAGATAATTCCAATTAGAGAAGTTTATTATAAGAAGTGGATTTTAAAGATAATTCCAATTAGACGATTTTATTAAAAGACGTGGATTTTAAAGATAATTTCAATTAAACTAGTTTATTAAAAGACGTGGATTTTAAAGACAATCTCAATTAGACGAGTTAATTAAAATAAGTGGATTTAAAACATAATTTCAATTAGACGAGTTTATTAAAAGACGTGGATTTTATAGATAATGTAAATTAGAAGTTTATTAAAAGAGGTGGATTTTAAAGATAATTTCAATTAGACGAGTTTATTAAAAGACGTGGATTTTAAAGATAATTTAAATTAGACGAGTTTATTAAAAGACGTGGATTTTATAGATAATTTCAATTAGACGAATTTATTGAAAGACGTGGATTTTAAAGATAATTTTAAATTAGACGAAATTATTAAAAGACGTGGATGTTAAAGATAATTTCAATTAGACGAAATTATTAAAAGACGTTGATGTTAAAGATAATTTCAATTAGACGAAATTATATCTTAATTAATCTTAAAGATATTAGACGAGTTTATTAAAATAAGTGGATTTAAAAGATAATTTAAATTAGACGAGTTTATTAAAAGACGTGGATTTTAAAGATAATTTCAATTAAAGTAGTTTATTAAAAGACGTGGATTTTAAAGATAATTTCACTTAGACGAGTTAATTAAAATAAGTGGAATTAAAAGATAATTTCAATTAGACGAGTTTATTAAAATAAGTGGAATTAAAAGATAATTCCAATTAGAGGAGTTTATTAAAAGAAGTGGATTTTAAAGATAATTCCAATTAGAGAAGTTTATTATAAGAACTGGATTTTAAAGATAATTCCAATTAGACGATTTTATTAAAAGACGTGGATTTTAAAGGTAATTTCAATTAAACTAGTTTATTAAAAGAAGTGGATTTTATAGATAATTTCAATTAGAAGTTTATTAAAAGAGATGGATTTTAAAGATAATTTCAATTAGACGAGTTTATTAAAAGACGTGGATTTTAAAGATGATTTAAATTAGACGAGTTTATTAAAAGACGCGGATTTTAAAGATAATTTCAATTAGACGAATTTATTGAAAGACGTGGATTTTAAAGATAATTTTAAATTAGACGAAATTATTAGAAGACGCGGATTTTAAAGATAATTTCAATTAGACGAATTTATTGAAAGACGTGGATTTTAAAGATAATTTTAAATTAGACGAAATTATTAGAAGACGTGGATGTTAAAGATAATTTTGAATTAGACGAAATTATTAAAAGACGTGGATGTTAAAGATAATTTTAAATAATTATTAAAAGATGGATGTTAAAGATAATTTCAATTAGACGAAATTATATCTTAATGGATCTTAAAGATATTAGATGAGTTTATTAAAATAAGTGGATTTGAAAGATAATTTCAATTAGACGAGTTAATTAAAATAAGTGGGATTAAAAGATAATTTCAATTAGACGAGTTAATTAAAATAAGTGGAATTAAAAGATAATTTCAATTAGACGAGTTTATTAAAAGACGTGGATTTTTAAGATAATTCTAATTAAACAAGCTTATGAAAAGATGTAGATTTTAAAGATAATTTCAATTAGAGCAGTTTATTAAAAGAAGTAGATTTTAAAGATAATTCCAATTAGACGATTTTATTAAAAGAAGTGTTTTTTAAAGATAATTTCAATTAAACTAGTTTATGAAAAGAAGTGGATTTTAAAGATAATTTCAATTAGACGAGTTTATTAAAATAAGTTGATTTAAAAGATAATTTCAATTAGACGAGTTTATTAAAAGTCGTGGATTTTAAAGATAATTTCAATTAAACTAGTTTATGAAAAGAAGTGGAATTAAAAGATAATTTAAATTAGACGAGTTTATTAAAAGACGTGGATTTTAAAGATAATTTCAATTAGACGAGTTTATTAAAAGAGGTGGATATTAAAGATAATTTTAATTAGACGAGTTTATTAAAAGACCTGGATTTTAAAGATAATTTCAATTAGACGAGTTTATTAAAAGACGTGGATTTTAAAGATAATTTCAATGAGACGAGTTTATTAAAGACGTGGATATTAAAGATAATTTCAATTAGAAAGGTTTATCGAAACACGTGGATTTTAAAGATAATTTCAATTAGATGGGTTTATTAAAAGACGTGGATTTTAAAGATAATATCAATTAGATGGGTTTATTAAAAGACGTGGATTTTAAAGATAATATCAATTAGACGAATTTATTAAAAGACGCGGATATTACGGATAATTTCAATTAGACGAGTTTATTAAAAGACGTGGATTTTAAAGATGATTTAAATTAGACGAGTTTTTTAAAAGACCTGGATTTTCAAGACAATTTCAATTAGACGAGTTTATTAAAAGATGTGGATTTTAAAGATAATTTCAATTAGACGAGTTTTTTAAAATACTTGGATTTTTAAGATAATTTCAATTAGACGAGTTTATTAAAAGACGTGGATTTTAAAGATAATTTCAATTAGACGAAATTATTAAAAGACGTGGATCTTAAAGACAACTTAAATTAGACGGGTTTATTAAAAGACGTGCATTTTAAAGATAATGTCAATTAGACGAGTTCACTAAAAGACGTGGATTTTAAAGAAAATTTCAATTAGACGAGTTTATTAAAAGACGTGGATTTTAAAGAAAATTTCAATTAGACGAGTTTATTAAAAGACGTGGATTTTAAAGAAAATTTCAATTAGAACAGTTTATTAAAATACGGGGATTTTAAAGAGAATTTCATTTAGACGAGTTTACTAAAATATGTGGATTTTTAATATTATTGCAATTAGACGTGTTTATTAAAAGACGTGGATTTTAAAGATGATTCCAATTAGACGAGTTTATTGGAAGACGTGGATTTTGAAGATATATCTAACTCGACGATTTTAATAAAAGATGGGATTTTAAAGATAATTCCAATTAGACGAATTTATTAAAAGAAGTGGATTTTAAAGATAATTCCAATTAGACAAATTTATTAAAAGAAGTGGATTTTAGAGATAATTCCAATTAAACGAATTTATTAAAAGAAGTAGATTTTAAAGATAATTCCAATTAAACTAGTTTATGAAAAGAAGTGGATTTTAAAGATAATTTCAATTAGACGAGTTTATTAAAATAAGTGGAATTAAAAGATAATTTCAAATAGACGAGTTTATTAAAAGACCTGGATTTTAAAGATAATTTCAATTAAAAGAGTTTATTAAAAGACTTGGATTTTCAAGATAATTTCAATTAGACGAATTTATGAAAAGGCGTGGATTTTATTAATAATTTCAATTAGACGAATTTATGAATAGGCGTGGATTTTAATAATAATTTCAATTAGACGAATTTATTAAAAGAAGTGAATTTTAAAGATAATTTCAATTCGACGAGTTTGTTAAAATACGTGGATGTTAAAGATAATTTCAATTAGTCGAAATTATTAAAAGATGTTAATCTGAAAGATAAGTTCAATTTCAATTAGACGAGTTTATTCAAAGACGTGGATTTTAAAGATGATTTAAATTAGACGAGTTTATTAAAAGAGGTGGATTTTAAAGATGATTTAAATTAGACGAGTTTATTAAAAGACGTGGATTTTGAAGATGATTTAAATTAGACGAGTTTATTAGAAGGCGTGGATTTTAAAGAAAATTTCAATAAGACGAGTTTATTAAAAGACGTGGATTTTAAAGATAATTTCAATAAGACGAGTTTATTAAAAGACGTGGATTTTAAAGATAATTTCAATTATAATTTCAATTAGACGAGTTTATTAAAAGACGTGGATTTTAAAGATGATTTAAATTACACGAGTTTATTAAAAGACATGGATTTTAAAGATGATTTAAATTAGAAGAAATTATTAAAAGACGTGGATTTTAAAAATGATTTAAATTAGACGAAATTATTAAAAGACGTGGATTTTAAGGATAATTTCAATTAGACGGGTTTATTAAAAGACGTGGATTTAAAAGATAATTTCAATTATAATTTCAATTAGACGAGTTTATTAAAAGACGTGGATTTAAAAGATGATTTAAATTACACGAGTTTATTAAAAGACGTGGATTTTAAAGATGATTTAAATTAGACGAGTTTATTAAAAGACGTGGATTTTGAAGATGATTTAAATTAGACGAGTTTATTAGAAGGCGTGGATTTTGAAGATGATTTAAATTAGACGAGTTTATTAGAAGGCGTGGATTTTAAAGAAAATTTCAATAAGACGAGTTTATTAAAAGACGTGCATTTTAAAGATAATTTCAATAAGACGAGTTTATTAAAAGACGTGGATTTTAAAGATAATTTCAATTAGACGAGTTTATTAAAAGACGTGGATTATAAAGATGATTTAAATTACACGAGTTTATTAAAAGACGTGGATTATAAAGATGATTTAAATTACACGAGTTTATTAAAAGACGTGGATTATAAAGATGATTTAAATTACACGAGTTTATTAGACGACGTGGATTTTAAAGATTATTTCAACAAGACGAGTTTATTAAAAGACGTGGATTTTTAAGATCATTGAAATTAGACGAGTATATTAAAAGGCGTGGATTTTTAAGATTATTTCAATTAGACGAGTTTATTAAAAGCCGTGGATTTTACAGACAATTTTAATTAGACAAGTTTATTAAAAGACGTGGATTTTAAGATCATTGCAATTAGAAGAGTTTATTAAAAGACATGGATTTGAAAGGAAATTTCAATTAGACGAGTTTATTAAAAGACGGGAATTTTAAAGAAAATTTCAATTAGACGAGTTTATTAAAAGATGTGGATTTTTAATACTATTGCAATTAGACGTGTTTATTAAAAGACGTGGATTTTAAAGATTATTGCAATTAGACGAGTTTATTAAAAGATGTGGATTTTAAAGATAATTTCAATTAGACGAGTTTATTAAAAGACGTGGATTTTAAGGATAATTTCAATTAGACGGGTTTATTAAAAGACGTGGATTTTAGAGATAATTTCAATTAGACGAGTTTATTAAAATAAGTGGAATTAAAAGATAATTTTAATTAGACGAGTTTTTTAAAAGACCTGGATTTTAAATATAATTTCAATTAAAAGAGTTTATTAAAAGACTTGGATTTTCAAGATAATTTCAATTAGACGAATTTATGAAAAGGCGTGGATTATAATAATATTTTCAATTAGACGAATTTATGAAAAGGCGTGGATTTTAATAATAATTTCAATTAGACGAATTTATTAAAAGAAGTGAATTTTAAAGATAATTTCAATTCGACGAGTTTATTGAAAGACGTGGCTGTTAAAGATAATTTCAATTAGTCGAAATTATTAAAAGACGTTAATCTTAAAGATAATTTCAATTTCAATTAGACGAGTTTATTAAAAAACGTGGATTTTAAAGATGATTTAAATTAGACGAGTTTATTAAAAGACGTGGATTTTAAAGATGATTTAAATTAGACGAGTTTATTAAAAGACGTGGATTTTAAAGATAATTTCAATTAGTGGATTTTAAAGATGATTTAAATTAGACGAGTTTATTAAAAGACGTGGATTTTAAAGATAATTTCAATTAGTGGATTTTAAAGATGATTTAAATTAGACGAGTTTATTAAAAGACGTCGATTTTAAAGATAATTTCAATTAGACGAATTAATTGAAAGACGTGGATTTTAAAGATAATTTTAAATTAGACGAAATTATTAAAAGACCCGGATTTTAAAGATAATTTCAATTCGACGAGTCTATTGAAAGACGGGGATGTTAATGATAATTTCAATTAGTCGAAATTATTAAAAGACGTTAATCTTAAAGATAATTTCAATTAGACGAGTTTATTAAAAAACGTGGATTTTAAAGATGATTTAACTTAGACGAGTTTATTAAAAGACGTGGATTTTAAAGATGATTTCAGTTAGACGAGTTTATTAAAAGACGTGGATTTTTAAGATTATTGAAATTAGACGAGTTTATTAAAAGCCGTGGATTTTTGAGATTATTTCAATTAGACGAGTTTATTAAAAGCCGTGGATTTTACAGATAATTTTAATGAGACAAGTTTATTAAAAGACGTGGATTTTTAAGATCATTGCAATTAGACGAGTTTATTAAAAGACATGGATTTTAAAGATATTTTCAATTAGACGAGTTTATTAAAAGACGTGGATTTTAATGAAAATTTCAATTAGACGAGTTTATTAAAAGACGGGAATTTTAAAGAAAATTTCAATTAGACGAGTTTATTAAAAGACGTGGATTTTAAAGAAAATTTCAATTAGACGAGTTTATTAAAAGACGTGGATTTTAAAGAAAATTTCAATTAAACGAGTTTATTGAAAGACGTGGATTTTTAGGATTATTTCAATTAGACGAGTTTATTAAAAGAATTCGCGTCAGATAAATATATTTAAAAACTTGGATCTTGGTAATTATTCAAATAAAACGGCTATATTTAAACCCGAGGATTTAAAGGGGAATAGTTTCAGCACATCCTCATATACCTACATGCAACATGCAAAACATGTGCATTGTCTGACTCGTAAATAGTTGAACCGACCAATTGGCTGTCTGTCGGCCTATCCTGTCCAATTCGTTGTAACTTTCCGGCCATTTAGATTCAAATGTACGTGCATATACATATACGTAAATGTATGTCCGTCAGCAGTTCCTATGCGTACGATACATACTAATTTTCGAAATGCCATCGAAATGTATAAAATGTCGACATTCATGCCCACTATGACCTCCACTTTACAGGCTACGTACAATGCGTCTCTGCCAGAGGTCCTCCTTCGCCCTACCTCGCTCATTCACATCCAACATGGCATTCATGCATAAAAGTATGCAATTAATATGCAACAGTGCAACATGTTTTTACAACATGTAAGTGTGTCCTTCCGGATGTATCCCTACACATAGACACATGTAACGGGTTTTCCAATAGGGATGATATGATTTTGAAGTGACGTTTCGGGCATTTGTAATATGTCATGATCTGTCATTTGTTTTTAATTGTATTCAGTAGTGTTTACAATTTCATCATGGAGAGATATACGCACCAACAAATTATTCAGTTTTATTATCAAAATAATTGTTCTCCAATTGCAATTTTTCGTGCGCTAAGTCAATTTTTTTAAATAAAAAAAAATTCTTTTCAGTCGATCTACGACCTTAACACTCATGAGCAATATTTTAGCTCTCATTAAGAGCTGTCTTTATGCCATTGACCAATTCCCGATCCGATGAACCGTTAAGGAGATAGAGAAAATAAACTTTCCGTTCACATTTGAAATGATGCTAAGTCCATTTTTTTTAAATCCAAACAAAGAAACACTTTCCAGTAGACCTACGACCTGACATCCATGAGCAATATTTTAGCTCTCGTTAAGAGCTATCTTTTTGCCATTGACCGATTGTGGCTACGATCCACACAGCAAATGAAACAATTGAATTGTTGCGAGAAAAGTTTGGAGATTCGATTATTTCATGAAATTGTGATATTGAATGGCCTCCAAGAAGTTGTGATTTAACACCATTAGACTATTTCTTGTGGTGTTATTTGAAGTCGTTGGTGTGTCGAAATAAACAAGACTATTTTCAAGCTTTACAAGTCAATATTGAACGTGCCATTCATGACATACGACTTGATTTAGAGGAAAAAGTGCTAGAAAATTGGGTTTATCGAATTCGTGCGTGAAAAAAACACACTTATTGTTAAAGAAATTCAAAGGTTTTTTATTTAATGTGAAGTACAATCGATACAATTAAGTTCTAAATAAAACGTCATTCAAATGGCCTCCAGGACTTCTTTATCGACTGGGTTCATCGAATTCGTTCCTGCAGAAGAAGTCGTGGAGGCCATTTGAATGACGTTTTATTTAGAACTTAGTTGTATCGATTGTACTTCACATTAAATAAAAAACCTTTGAATTTCTTTAACAATAAGTGTGTTTTTCAACGAAGGGATATCACTCTTATTGGAAAACCCTGTATTATATATATGTATCTGTGTGTGTGTGAGATCTTCGTTAGCCACCAGAGTAAATTGTGTCGAAATCGTCATATTCACATTTTGGACTGCTGTTATCACGTCCAACCAGAGTGGATTTGTAAGAATGGATGGAACTACTTTGCAGAAGACCAAAAAAAAAAAAAGAGGATTCAACGCAATTTTCTGCCAACACTACAGTGGATATGTGGAAGGAAATTGAGCTGAAGACAGCTGAAAGGGATATGTGACTTAAAAGATTTACTCTAAAATCTGTTGGATAATATGTCATTTGAAGGAGTAGGATTTTCTAAGAATATTTCAACAGAAATAAAGTTGAATGACCTGAAGATATATATGTACATTTTTAGGTTAGAATTTTGGTCAAAGGATAATTTATTATTATTTTGCTAAGTAAACTATAAATCTTTTTACCTGTGACTTGTACGGTACACTCAAAAAAAATTAACCCAAAGATAAGTTAAAATGAACTAAACTTCAGGAAAATTAAACTTCATAAAGCAATTTTTTCCCCAAGTTCACATTTGTCCTTAATAAATATTAGCAAATGTTTTGAACTTAGTTTTAGTTAATACTAACTTGAATTTAGTAAATATTCCTTTATATCTAGTTCAATTGAACTCATATTAAGGAAAAATTAACTCAGTTTAAGTAAAAATTTACATGAAATTTGGAAAAAATCTAGTTAAATTTTCACTAAAAAATAAGGTACATTTTTACTTGAAATCAGGAAATTTGTACTAAAAATTTAGAAAATTTTAACTAAAATCAAGTAATTTTTTTACTAAGATTAAGTTACTATTTTACTAAATGGAAGTAAAACAATTCCTCAAATCAAGTTCAATTTTACTTGAATATACGAAAATTGAACTAAAATGTAAGAAACGTTTAACTATAAATGAGTAATTTTTGAACTTGCAACTTGTAGAAGTAAACTAAATTTTAGTTAATTACTACTAATATAATTCAGCAAAATATTCTCGGGAATTTTCCAATAAATATTTTGCTCCAATGTATTTGAAACATATTCAAAAAACCTGAAACAAATAGAATTCTCATTCAATGTCTCAATCTTATGTCTTAAGTATTTCACATATAATCCTATATATTTGTTGCGAAGTTAAATTACTTAACTTCGCAGCTGCTGTTTGAAATGATATTTGAGCAGTTAAGGAAAGAATCTCTTGCAACGAACGGGAATTTTTTGCTTAACGAATATTCAAGGATTATTTGAAAACCGTATTATAAATTGCAGAAAAACATGAACGTGAACTAAGGAAATTCGGATATTTCTAGTTAAAATTTCCTAAAATGATTTATTTTCGAGGAGTAGTAAATGTTTCTTCGACGCTAGGAAATCCTTCCTCGGTAAAAGTCAAAATTTACCAAATAGTAGGAAATTTTTACTTGGTCGATGGAATTTTAAGTAAGTAAAATCATATCCCATTTCCGAGTATGTAACCAAATTGCTATATCTTTGAATTTAGTTCAATTTACTCATTGAAAGTAAAATTTCCCAGTTTTGAGGAAAATTTAACTAAACAAGAGTAAAAATCTTGAACTAAACTGAGATATAGATTTTACTCACATAAACGATTGCCATTTTTCTGAGTGTACCTTTTCCAAACGGTAGTCACGGGCGAGTATAACAAAACCTTAAAAAGACAAACCATATAAATGTATGACTGTTCAAAATTCATAGTATGTGTCAGCCAAAATTGTCTATTCGCAGATATTTTGAGGAAAACCGTGTGAGGAATATTTTCATAGAACATTGTCATTCTGTATTTCCGATGCTGGGACGCCCTTTTCGTCCTCATTTCCAGGAAATACTTTAATTTTACTAGAAAACTGCAGACCTAATATTTCGAAGCCACGAAAAAGGAGTTCAAGCACTGAGCAGTGATTGCTCACAAAATTGTGTGGAATAGCGCAACAGTAGGAGCAAGTGCAAAGATACTGTGAGGTGACCCAAATGAAAAAAAAACAAGTAAAAGCGTTAAGTTCGGCCATGCCGAATCTTATATACCCTCCACTATGGATGGCATGTGGCCTCACAAAATAACTCAAACCTGAAGAAAACCAGTAAGGAAAGGCTAAAGTCGGGCCGTGCCGACTTATAATACCCTACACCACTCTCGTAATATTGAATAACTCCTGATATATAAATTTTGTAATTCATGTATAACTTGTTTACATAAATTTACTTTTGGGACATTTTATACTTAAATAATACCCTGTACCACAGTGTGGTGTAGGGTATAAAAACGATTGGATCTAAAGAGCCAAATCGGATGAAACATATATATGGGAGCTATAGCTAAATCTTAACCGATTTTCTTCAAATTCGGTAGTGTTGGTTCATGGATCAAGAAACTCTACCATTCTAAATTTCAACACGATTGGATGTAAAATACAGCTTTTATAGGACTAAAGGGCCAAATCGCACGAAACATATATATGGGAGCTATAGCTAAACCTTAACCGATTTTCTTCAAATTCGGCAATGTTGGTTCATGGATCAAGAAACTCTACCATTCTAAATTTCAAAACGATCGGATGTAAAATACAGCTTCTATAGGACTAAAGGACCAAATCGGACGAAATATATATATGGGAGCTATATCTAAATCTGCACCGATTTTCTTCAAATTCGGCAATGTTGGTTCATGGATCAAGAAACTCTACCATTCTAAATTTCAAAACGATCGGATGTAAAATACAGCTTCTATAGGACTAAAGGGCCAAATCGGACGAAACATATATATGGGAGCTATAGCTAAATCTTAACCGATTTTCTTAAAATTCGGCAATGTTGGTTCATGGATCAAGAAACTCTACCATTCTAAATTTCAAAACGATCGGATGTAAAATACAGCTTCTATAGGACTAAAGGACCAAATCGGACGAAAGATATATATGGGAGCTATATCTAAATCAAATTCGGCAATGTTGGTTCATGGATCAAGAAACTCTACCATTCTAAATTTCAAAACGATCGGATGTAAAATACAGCTTCTATAGGACTAAAGGGCCAAATCGGACGAAACATATATATGGGAGCTATAGCTAAATCTTAACCGATTTTCTTCAAATGCAGCAATGTTGGTTCATGGATCAAGAAACTCTACCATTCTAAATTTCAAAACGATCGGATGTAAAATACAGCTTCTATAGGACTAAAGGGCCAAATCGGACGAAACATATATATGGGAGCTATAGCTAAATCTGCACCGATTTTCTTCAAATTCGGCAATGTTGGTTCATGGATCAAGAAACTCTACCGTTCTAAATTTCAAAACGATCGGATGTAAAATACAGCTTCTACGGGACTAAAAAGCAAAATCGGACGAAACATATATATGGGAGCTATAGCTAAATCTTAACCGATTTTCTTCAAATTCGGTAGTGTTGGTTCATGGATCAAGGAACTCTACCATTCTAAATTTCAAAACGATTGGATGTAAAATACAGCTTCTATAGAACTAAAGGGCCAAATCGGTCGAAACATATATATGGGAGCTACAGCTAAATCTTAACCGATTTTCTTCAAATTCGGTAGTGTTGGTTCATGGATCAAGAAATTCTACCATTCTAAATTTCAAAATGATTGGATTTAAAATACAGCTTCTATAGGACTAAAGGGCCAAATCGGACGAAAGATATATATGGGAGCTATATCTAAATCTGAACCGATTTCAACCAAATTCAATAGGGATCTTAACAGCTGCGAAATACTCTAAACTGCAAAATTTCAGAACGATCGGAGTGAAATTGCGACCTGTAGTCGACGAACAACTTTACATGGACAGACGGACGGACGGACAGACATGGTTAAATCGACTCAGCTAGTGATTCTGAGTCGATCGGTATACTTTAAGGTGGGTCTAGCAGTGTTATTTTCAGGTGTTACAAACATCTGCCGTAAAACAAACTTATAATACCCTGTACCACAGTGTGGTGTAGGGTATAATAACATCGAAAACACAAAAATATAGTAGTGAGAACAGTAGGAATCACAACAAGTTAGATGCTATATGTATATGGGAGCTATATCTAAATATGGACCGATATGGCCCATTTGCAATCCCAAACAACCTGCAACTATAAGAAGTATTTGTACCAAATTTGATCAACCTACAACGGACATGGCTAAATCGTCTTAGAATTTAACGACGATTAAGAATATATACAGGGTGGCTGATATGTTATGCAACCAACTTCGGGTTGCTATCATTTCTAAACCGCTAGTCTCATAGCTGACAGATGTATTTCAGTGACAGTTCATTTTATTGTTTACAAGCTTATAAAAGCATTTTGATCTTCAGATTCAGAAAAAAAGTTATTCGTGATGGAATTCAAGCGTGATAGTGTGTTTGCTTTATATTTGGGTGGAAAAACACAAGTGGCTATCGTTAGAGCCCTCGAGCATTTAAATGTGAATAAATCTTTTGTTTCTCGTCCCATTGCTCGTTACCGTCATACTGGCAGTGTTGCATCGCGTCCAAAAATGGACGAAAAAAACGGTAACAACACCAGAAATGATCCGAAAAGTGAAGGCCAGATTTGATCGAAATCCACGCCGCAGTGGTAGAAAAATTGCTCGTGAGCTGAGCATATCGCGAGAACGGATACAACACATATTTAAAAATGAGCTTGGACTAAAGCCATTGATGTTCCAAAAAGTGCAAGAGCTCACCGATGCACAAAAAAAAGTTAGACTGGAAAGAGCCAAGGAGTTGCTTCGCTTGCACGAAAGTGGCCAGTTACCGAATTTGGTTTTCTCCGATGAGAAGCCATTCCAAATTGAGCAGTTTGTGAACAAACAAAATGATCGGGATTACTTGCCAAAGAGGTCAGCTGAAAATTTACACCTTCGATTGGCCACCAGAACTCAAGCGCCGCCGATGGTAATGGTGTGGGCCGCCGTAACGGCCGATGGTCGCTCCCCGCTCGTATTCATCGACCATGGGGTCAAAATAAATGCCGAATATTATAGGGAAAATGTCCTAAAGACAGTATTGAAGCCCTGGGCAGACAAACATTTCGGCCGCAGACGATGGCCATTCCAACAGGACTCAGCACCATCGCACTCAGCACGCGTCAACCAAGAATGGCTTATAAAGGAGGTTCCTCGCTTCATATCTACCGCACAATGGCCACCAAGATCTCCGGATCTCAATCCGTTGAACTTTTCCGCCTGGGGCATTTTAGAGAGTGAGGTTCGCACTAAAAAATACCAAAGTATCGATCATCTCAAGACGGCGCTTCGCCGGGAATGGCCAAAATATCGCAGAGCCACTTTCGTGCAGCGTGTGATGGCTTTGTCGGCCGTTTGAAGGCCATAATTCGTGCCAAAGGTGGCCAATTCGAACAAATCTAAACTGTTTCTAAAATTTTATGTTATTTCCGACATTTTTTGCTTTTGAACAATTAAATTAAAAAAAAAAAATACAAAAAATATAGCGCTTAACTTTGCTGCATTACATATCAGCCACCCTGTATGTATACTTTATGGGGTCTCAGATCAATATTTAGAGGTGTTACAAACGGAGTGACAAAATTAATATACCCCCAATCCTATGGTGGAGGGTATAACAAGAAGTCTTCCGAAACTAAACAAAATCGATATTAGTAAAATGATGAGTGTTCTAACGGGACACTCAAGCTTACAAGCACATCTTCATCGCATAGGACTAGCTGGAAACGACGAATGGGCATGCAGGGAAAACATCGAAACGATGGAACATTTTCTGTGTCACTGCCCGGCTTTCACACATGCAAGATCCCAACATTTCGGGTCCGACATATTACCAGACTTGACTCATCTCAGAGATAATGACTGGAAGATACTGAGAAAATTCGTGTCTAGTACCGATGCATAAATAAGGAGCGCACAACAGACCGAACCACTGGCTTAAGTGTATGTCCATGGACATGAGACGTTTAAACGTCCCCTCTCTTCAACCTAATCTAAATATAACCGGACAATATCTAGATATAATCAACAACCGATAGCCATCAGTGAGTACAAGTAATATTACCAAGCCCAGGTTTTCATAGGTCAAACACGATTGTGAAATAGTTTTTTTGATTCCTCGGAAAATTTGTGTTTTTGTCGAAAATCACAAAACCTATTTTGTTAAAATCTATGCGAGCATTTCTTAGGTCAAATCGTACAAAGATTTTGTTTTTATAATATGGCCTTCTACGGCCCCTTAATAACATATCGCCTTTGTCGAGGTAAATGTTTCTGTCTTTTTTTATAAAATACAAACAAAATCTAATATTGTCAACTGAAAACACTAGCAACAAAGAACATTTCTTTTTTTTCTAAAAACTTTTTTGTATAGATTTTCCATAAAATAAGGACCAAAAATGTTTTTATGGTAAAGTTTTTTGTTTAATTATTTTTAATTATATTTTTTAATGTACCTCTAGTATTTTGACTATTTTTTTTTTGGAAATTATAAGGCCTACACATTTTTTTTCTGGTACGAAAAAAACTTTAGAAAAAAGAAGAAAAATATTGCCAACAATAATATTTTATTACAAAATGTATAAAAGCTAGCAATCTAAAGATGAACACACTGCCAACTTGAAAAAAATCACAATAGTAAGGGCATAAAAACAGGACCTGTTGGAATGCTTTTACATCTTATTTTTTAGTTTTAGTTTTATCTTTAGATTTTTTAAAGTGGGCACTGTTCTTTTCGATATGATGCTGGCTATTGAAAAATGTAATAAAATATTTTTTGCGATTTTTTTCTATTTTTATACCCTACACCACAATGTGGTACAGGGTATTATAACTTTGCGCATTTGTTTGTAACACCCAAAAGGAGAAGAAACAGACCCATCGTTTATTATACCGATCGACTTGGAATCACTTTCTGAGTTGATTTAGCTATGTCCGTCTGTCTGTCTGGGCATGTATTCTTGTAATCAAAGTACAGGTCGGAATTATGGTCCGATCTAAACTTTGCACATATCTTTCTTTAGAACCAAGGTTGATCCCTATTGAATTTAGTTAAATTCGGTTCAGATTTACATATAGCTCCCATATATATGTACCTCGATTTGTATAAAAATTGACAGAGGGTAGTCTCGTGATACACTTAGAGACAATACAAAATTTGGGGGAAATCGGTTAAGATTTAGATATAGCCCCCATATACTATATGTTAACACCGATTTGAAATTCAAGCGCAGTAGAAACTGTATTTTATATCCGATCACAGCGAAATTCGACAGAAAGAGGTTTCTTATGACATGAAGGAATACTGCCAAATTCGGAGAAAATCGGTCAGACTAAGATATAGCCCCCATATATGTGTTACCTCCGATTTGAAATTCAAGCGCTGTAGAAACTGTATTTTATATCCGATCACAGCGAAATTCGACAGAAAGGGGTTTCTTATGACATGAAGGAATACTGCCAAATTCGGAGAAAATCGGTCAGATTTAGATATAGCCCCCATATATATGTTAGCCCCGTTTGACATCTAAGCGATGTGGAGACTATATTTTATATCCGATCAGTACGAAATTCGACAGAAAGAGGTTTCCATTTTACATGAATGAGTATTCAGGGAAAATCGATTCAGATTTATATATACCTCCATATATATGTTCCTCCTGATTTGGTTACAAAGCGCTATAGAAGTTATACTTTACTTCCGATCATTACAAAGTTCTCCAGAAAAATTTTTCTCAATTTAGGGACGAATATTGCTTAATTTAGCGATTATCGGTTCAGAATTAGATATATCCACATATATGTATATGTTCTTACTCAATTACCAATTATTCCAAATTATTATCGTAATGACCCTTATCGCATTGTTAGGGAAGTGTAGGGTATTATATAGTCGGCCCCGTCCGGGGTAACATATTTATGAGGGCTATATCTAAATATGAATCGATTTCTCCCGAATTTGGCAGCTTTCATTCATGTAATAAGAAAACTTTCTTTGCCAAATTTCGTAGTGATATGACATAAAATACAGTTTCGACAGCGCTTACATATGAAATCGGGGTAACATATGCAGGGTTTTCCAATAAGAGTGATATGATTTCATTGAAAAAAAAAACACATTTACTGTTAAGGAAATTCAAAAGTTTTTTATTTAATGTCAATATTGACTTGTAAAGCTTGAAGAGAGTCTGGTTTATTTCGAAAGACCAATGACTTCAAATAACCCCACAAGAAATAGTCTAATGGTGTTAAATCACAACTTCTTGGAGGCCATTCAATATCACAATTTCTTGAAATAATCGAATCTCCAAACTTTTCTCGCAACAATTCAATTATTTCATTTGCTGTGTGACACTTAGCCACAATCGGTCAATGGCAAAAAGATAGCTCTCAACGAGAGCTAAAATATTACTTATGGGTGCCAAGGTCGTAGATCGACTGGAGAGTGTTTTTTTTTTGATTTAAAAAAAAATGGACATCGCATCATTTTCCAATATGAACGGCTCTAGCTCCTTAACGGTACGTCGGATCGGGAATCGGTCAATGACAAGAATATAGCTCTTAACGATAGCTAAAATATTGCTCATGGGTGTCAAGGTCGTAGATCGACTGTAAAGTGTTTTTTTTTGATTTTAAAACGAATGGACTTAGCGCACATAAAGTTGCAATTGGAGAACGATAATTTTGATAATAAAACTGAATAATTTGTAAACGACGTAGAACCATTTACATCAACAGGTCTCATCGTAATTCCATGATTTGTTTTAGGATCATACAAAAATCCTACCAGTTTTTAATTCTTGAAACAACAAATTCCAATAATTGGACTGAAAATGTATAAGCTCGACATTAAAAATTGTAACTCATAATGTAAACTTATACGATTCTTCAAGAATATACTCGAACGAGTATGGTCACATTTTTACAAAAAATAATTACAAAACGACCAAAAAATCTAAGTTCCATATTAAAAATCGTGGAAAACAGTTTAAACTTAATTATTAATATTTATGTTTGATTTTTTAAACCTTTTGAATCACAAAATATTAAACCATAACATTTTCGAAAATAATGAAAAAAATCAATTGTAACCCATAAACGTATTTTTTTGTTATTTATAAAACTATCAAAAATTTAATTTTAGTATGAGTTCCTTTTGACCCACTGTGTTTTGCATATGTTACCTACCCCACCAAACAAACAACAAAATTGAACTGAATTGTCACTTATGTCGGACGTGTTTATGTTGCCGTTTAGCTTTTTGTTGTTGTTCCCAATTCGGGATTTAACATTTATGTTCGTTCTCCCCTTCTTTCAAAATTCTTCTTATTTCTTTTTGTTATCAACATTACTTTCATTCAGGGATGCCAGGAAAAAATCCCCAACTCAACCCCACATAAAACTATTATCGTTCAAAACAAGTCAAACATATAAAAAAATGCAGACTCGAAATTAATTAAAAACAAACATTTTAAAAATTACTCTTTTGATTTTAATAAACTTTAATCATTCCTCTACTATGGACGATTTTTCGCCTTTTTTTTAGTTTTTAGAAATTTGTTGTAGTTTTTATGGCACAGATCTCAGGATTTTTTCTAAAACTACCATTTGCTAAAATTGTCATATCTTCTTAACCACTTCACGTATCTTTTTGTGGTGACAGGAGGTCAGAATATAGAAATTATAATTAATTTTTCAGATTTTCATTTGATGGCAATTTAAAAAATGAAAGTGTTTCTTGTTGTCATGCGAGACAACAGACAACAACGATAATTTTCTACGGATAATTTTAAGGTTTTTCGCAGTTATATTTTCTGATCCTGATGATGTCTTTCGACGAAAGACGAAATATTGAATGAATATAAAAAGAAACACATAAAAAAACATAATAGATAGACTTCGAGCTCATTCTTGGATAAATGTCATACAAGATCAAGAAAATCTTTATATTGCATCAAATAAACCCCAAGAAACCCCAACAACATTTACAAAAAACCCCTAACAAAAACCCCACCCCCAAATTATATTTTTTTATCCCAATTTGCATTGACTGAACCCCAGTATTGGAGTCAAAACTCCAGTTCTGGCAACCCTGCTTTCATTTGCACATTCAGAGACTAAATAGTTATGACAATTAACGGTTTAATTGCAATATGTAGTTGTGTTTTCATTTGCAAAAGAGAGCAATAATCTCAAATCATCACTTCTTCGAAAGAGAGAATTTTTAATAACAAAGAAAACTAGAAGAGAATAGCCAAATATAATTTTGAAAGATCATCCACGACATTTACCGAAGTGAGTTTTCAGATATTTGCTTACTTGTAAAATTACTCTTACGACTTACATCCTCGCGACACTGTTCCTTACCTTCTCTTGCTCTTGCTGAGATTCGATTTTGTGATTGGGGGCAAGGGAGACATAAAAATGTTTTGCTTTTGGAAGACAATGGAATTTAACAACACTTTTTTTTGAATATTCACTTTTACATCTATTTACAATTAAAACATTATTTTTGAATTTTTTTATTTATAATTCAACACGTCACAGTCACATTTTGTAAGTTTTATTCTATATAAATCGTCTAATTTGCCAATGCTTGTTGATGCATGGTGCGGCTTCGGGAAAGACACTGAATAAATAAATAGATGATTACAGTTCACAGATGTAAATAAGGTTATGTCAAGCATAAACACTCGACTAATAGATGTTCCTTCCCGCTCTTGGGTAAATTTCTCGAGTTACGAAAGATTCAATTTTTGACATTCGTAGTTAAGTGAGAAGAAAGAGCACAACTTGGTTTTTATTTTTATACCCTCACTTTAGTGTGACGAGGGTATATATCATAAGCCCCCATAAGACCTAAGACCCCAAGTATGTTCGGAGGAAATCCGTTTTGGGTCATTTTAAGTCGAATGAGCAATGTCCGTCCGTCTGTCTGTCTGTCTGTCTGTCTGTCTGTCTGTGTGTCTGCTGGCTGGTGCGCACGATAACTCTCGAAAGGAGTAACCGATTGACCTCAAATTTGGTATGTGGTAATATTTTTTTCTATCTCCGGCTAAGTTCGAAGATGGGCCATATTGGTCCACTCCTTCTAGTACCTCCCCCACAAAGGGTTAAAATGTTGTGAAATATTGATTCTTTAATAACTGCTATACTACTTATTCGAATCTTTTGAAATTTCACACATAGTATTAGCTTATTAGTCGCTATCAACTCGAGAAAAATGGGCGAAGTCGCCACGTCCCTTTTGGTACCTCCCACACAAATGCACCATTTTGCACCAAAAGTTAACAGCTTATAACATTAATAACAGTGTATAAAAATACTTGAAATTTTGTACAGTATTCTGCTTTTATATTGCCTACAGTCCAGGAAAAAATGGGTGTTGTTGCCACGCCCCTTTTGGTACCTCCCACACAAAGGTACCTTTTTGCACCAAAAGTTAACAGCTTATAACATTAAAACCAGTGTATACAAATACTTGAAATTTTTTACAGTGTAATGTTTTTATAGCGTCTATAGCCCTGTGATAAATGGGCGTTATTGCCACGCCCCTTTTTGTACCTCCCACACAAAAAATTCCCAAATCATACCACAATTTAATGTCTCATAACGTTTATACCAGTGCACATAAATGCTTATAAGTCGGCACAGTGCAATGAATTTAAAGTATCTAATGTTCAGCGAAAAAAAGGTGTATTATATAAACCCCTTCGGGTAACTCCCACACAAATTGACAGAATAATTCGAGTAATATTCAATATTACATTACTCACAAAGTGAGGGTATACCTTAGTCGGTTTACCCGACTGAAACTTTCTTACTGGTTTATTCATATTTTTGGCATTTTCCTCAAACATTTCACTTTACAAGCACAACTGGAGCAAATACAATTGATTTTTTTCAATAAAACTGCAAAAAAAAACACATCTTTAAATCGGCAAATTAAATCTTGAGAGCTAACAAGAGAATGCAAAAACAAGTAAAAGCGTTAAGTTCGGCCATGCCGAATCTTATATACCCCCCACCATGAATTGCATTCAATACTACTCGTATTACTGAATTAATCTTTGGATAAGGAGCAAATCATGAAACGATCCTTTTTGTTTAAGCAAATTATTAAAAAACCAGTAAGGAAAGACAGAAAGTCGGGCGGGCCGACTATATAATACCCTTCACCACCCTAATAATGCGAAAATGGACATTGCGATAAGAATTTGGCAGTGTTCATACATTTAATAGGAAAATTCTCTCTGCCGAATTTCGTACTGATCGTCAAATCGGGTGTAACATATATGTATATAGGGGCTATATCTAAATCTGAACCTATTTCGACAATAGGGATCGTCATTGGGTCAAAAAGGAGCACTGTGCTAAATTTCATCACAATCGGACCAAAAATTTGGTATTTATGGCTTAAATTTTCATATTTGAGAACTAGATCTACACGGGGCCCACAACAATATAAAAACTGATTTGTATAAATTTTATTGAGATGCATTTTTTGCCAAACTAGAATACACGCTGAAAAAAAATCGCTTCTGTAGTATATTGTCCCAAACATATTCGGCTTGAAATAAACATATGTTTAGGGTACACTCGAAATATATAATATTTTACACACACAAATATTATATGTTTGTGAGGATATTGTTCTAAACAAAAATATGCTCCCATTCAAATATTTATTATTTGGAACTAGTATTTCCGAAACAAGGATTCATTTGTAATTTTTTATTTTGGTAATGTATTAAATGCCTTAACTTAAAGAAAGGTTTTCTGTTTATCAGATTTTCAAAGAGCAATTTTTTTATAAATTTTATATGTTTGTAAAATTTAATCAAAACTTAAATCGAACAATCTTTCGTAAATATAAACGACATTGATGGATTGACAAAAAGTGATGAATAGGAATATTTATAAATAAGGACATTTTTAGCTATAAAGTTTAACACGAAAACTAGGAAAAACTAACTAATATTCGAATAAGTCAGCAATGTTTTAGACATCTTTTTAAATAAAACATATTTGGAAATCTTCTTAAACAATAACTTTGTTTGTGTGTAAACACATATTTTATTTGTGAAATTCAGTTTGCAAATAAATTATGTTCTAATATATTAATATATGCGTTCCAAACAAAATTTCTTAATTTTCAAAAAAAATTTATTTGTTAACAAATATATAATATTTAAAAAAATCGTTTCCAAGTATATTTTCTTTCGTTTCAAACATATCAAAAATGACGATTTTCCTCCGTGTACAAACAGCAAAGTTTCTTAGATAATGTGGTGTTTATGGCTTAAATAAGCATTTTTGGGAGCGACCTCTATAGGGCGACTATAACAAAATATGAACTGATTTAAAAAATGTTTACTGCGATGAATTCAAATCTTCATTAAATACATACTGCAAAGTTTCAGTCAAAATGCTTGGAAAATGTGGTATTTATGGCTTAAATACGTATAGTTTGGAGCGACCTCTATAGGGTGACTATAACAAATTATGAACCGATTTGTACAAGTTTTGTTGTGACGTATTCTTGTCAAAATAGAATGCAAACTGCAAAGTTTTTGCTAAATTGCTTTAAAAATGTGGTATCTATGGGTCAAAAACCGTATTTTAGAGCGACCTCTATAGGGGAGCTATATAAAAACATTGGCCGATATCACCCATTTGCAATCCCAAATAACCTGCAACTATAAGAAATATTTCTACCAAATTTGATCAACCTAGCTCTATTATTGCGGACTGTAGCGTGATTACCACAGACGGACGGACGGCCAGACGGACATGGCTAAATCCTCTTAGAATTTTACGACGATTGAGAATACATATACTTTATGGGGTCTCAGATCAATATTTAGAGGTGTTACAAACGGAGTGACAAAAATTAATATAACCACCCCACCCCCCCCTCCCTTCCCCTCTACTATGGTGGAGGTTATAATAACTCGAAGAGTGCAAAACAAATGTCAAAAATTTAATCGTTCGTAACTGCCACTTCTTAAAGAGTCGGACGGTACATCTATTGGTCAAGTGTTTAGGATCTCAGCTGATGTAATGTTGTATAACATTGTAGCTTTTCAATGTTCTATTATAAGGCACAAAAATAGTTTTAATAAGTTCCAATAACCTGAACAAGTATAGAATAATTAATAATTATTTAAAAAATTGCAATTTAAATAAATTTTCTGATATTAAATATTTCACATCTCTCTCTCTCTCGCAGTTTAACCTCCAAGCCGAAAATCAACAACCATAACAAATCCTCCCCCTACTACACATGTCTGAAAACGAGAGCAATTCACAAAACTTTTCAATAAATCAATAATTCCCTTGTACAGCCCATTAAATTTACATTCAATTGCTCGATAAAAATTAATCTCAATGAAAATCCAAAGCGCAAAAAAACACCGAGGAATCATAGAAACGCATTAAACATTTTGTGGAGAAAAAACCAGCACTGGCCAACAATTCGATAAACAAAAAAATTACAACAAGCAAATCCCTGAAACTTTTACGTAGCTCATGAAATGGCCTTTTTTGTTTTTAATACTTTGAGCAGAGCAGAAAATGCACTCCAAAAGAGCAGTGGGGAAAAAGAAGTGAGGAAAACCAAAACAGCCGACCGAAAAACAATACCAAAGGCCAAAGGGACTCTAAAAAGCAGGAGGCAAACTGAAGAGACAATCCAGCAATGACGGCCGGCAGACCGAAAAATAAAACGGGCCAACTGGAGAATTTGAAATGTTATTGGTTAACAGCAAAACCTTAAATATACTCTGCCGCAAAAGGTAACCCCATATCAACAGAAAGGTTTCTCAGAACAAATTTTTCATAGAAAGTGCTCAGAATATCAGATAGTTTTTCACAGAGAAGTTGCATCAGAATTGGGGCTACATTTTCATAATTTTTTTTGCTGAAATTGGGGCCTATTTTCTTTAGATATTTTTATGGATTATAAATTAACCTTTTTAAGAAAAGTATCTCAGAATTTGGGTTACTTTTTCATAGAAAATTTGATCCATATTTAAAGTACTTTTTCATAACAAATTAGACAGAATCTGAGATACTTCCCCCATAAAACAGTTGTTAAAAATCTTATCCAGTTTCTCACAGAGCATTTTCTCAGAATGTGAGCTGCCATTTCATTAAAATTGCTTGGAATCTGAAATATTGTACTCAGAATATGAGATAGTTTTTCACAGAGTAGTTGCACGGAATCTACAGCTACATTTTCATGCAAATATTGCTCAGATTAAGAGTTATAAAGCTTAGAAATGTTAATGAATTCTAAATTAATATTACAAAAAAATATCAGAGCAATTTTTTATAACAATTTAATTAGAACAACAAATTACATTTACTTAGAATCTAAGCGTCTTCTTCCACAAACCAGCTCTTAATAAGCTTAGCCAGTTTTTCACAGAAAAAGGTTCTCAGAAAGTGAAATAAATTTCATAAAGGTTGCGTGAAATCTAAACTAATATTTAACAGAAAGGTACGCTAAATATGAGATAGTTTTTCGCAAAGAAGTTGCACAGAATCTGAGCTACTTTTTCATAAAAATTGTTGCGGAGAATGGGAGACAATTTTCTATAGAAATGTTTATGGATTATAAATTACAATTTTTAAAAAAGTATCTGAGAATTTGGATTACTTTTCAATAGAAGAATATGTTCAAAATTTTAAGTACATTTCCATAAAATATTACTCAGAATCGGAGCTACATCTTTTATAAAACACAATTCCATAAAACAGTTGTTGAGAATTTTAGTCAGTTTTTTACCGATAATTTTCTCATAATGTGAGCTTTCATTTCATAGAAATTGCTTTAAATCTGAACTTACTTTTTATAGTAGAAAAGTACTCAGAATATAAGACAGTTTTACACAGAGAAGTTGCACAGAACTTTTTCATAAAAACGTTTGCTGAGAAACGGAGCCTACTTTCTTTTTATGGATTATAAATTAACATTTCCAAAAAGTATTTCAGAATCTGGTTTACTTTTTCATAGAAAAATTTGTTCTAAGTTAATATTTCTCAGAAAAGTTGCTGAGTCTGTTTTTTATTTTCATAGTAAATTTGTTCCAAATCTAGACTAATTTGTCATAGATAAATTACCCAGATTCTGAGCTTCTTTTTTCGTAAAACAATGTTTCAGAATCTGATCCTCTTTTTCACAGAGAAATTGCGCAGAAGATAATTTCATCTGAATGTGAGCTCATATTTCACAAAATACTGTTCAGAATGGTAGACTATTTTTAGAAATTCTAAGTTAATATTCCTCAGAAAATTCGGTCAGAATCTGAGTTTCTTTTTATCCCCTCACCTTAGGGATATATACCCTTAGGAGGGTATATATAATTTGCTACGAACAAAAAGTGTAACACATCGAAGGAGTGACTTAAGACCCTAAGTATGTTCGGCGGATATCCGTTTTGGACCATTTTAAGTCGAATGAGCAATGTCCGTTCGTCTGTCTGTCTGTCTGCTGGTTGGTGCGCACGATAACTCTCGAAAGGAGTAACTGATTGACTTCACATTAGGTATGTGGTAATATTTTCTTTTATCTCCGGCTAATTTCGAAGATGGGCCATATTGATCAACTTCTTCTAGTACCTCCCCCACAAAGGGTTAACATATTTGACCTGTAGTGACACATTGATTATTTAATAGCTTCTATACTACTTATTGAATCCTCTGAAATTCTACACATAGTATTAGTTTATTAGTCACTATTACCTCGAGAAAAATAGGCGAAGTTGCCACGCCCCTTTTGCTACCTCCCACACAAATGGACAATTTTGTACCAAAAGGTAATAGCTTATAACTTTATTACCAGAGCATACAAGGACTTGAATTTTTTTACAATGTAAGGGTTTAATAGTACCTACAATACAGTGAAAAATGGGCATTACTACCACGCTCCATTTGGTACCTCCCACACAAATGGACCATTTTGTACCAAAAGTTACCAGCTGATAAATGTAATACCAGTGCGTACAAATACTTGAAATTGTGTACAGTGTATTGCTTTTATAGTACCTAGAGTCCAGAGAAAAATTGGCGTTATTGGCCCTCCACTTTTGGTACCTCCCACACAAATGGACCTTTTTGTACCAAAAGTTAACAGCTTTTAACTTTAATACCATTGCATACAGTACTTGAAATTTCGTACAGTGCAATGCTGTTATAGCACCTAGAGTCTAGAGAAAAGTGGCCGTAATTTGCACGCCCCTTTTGGTACCTCCCACACAAATGGACCATTTTACACCAAAAGTTAACAGCTTATAACTTTAATGCAAGTGCATATAAATACTTGAATTGTTGTACAGTGTGATGTTTTTATAGTACCTAGAGTTCAGAGTAAATTCGCCTTTATTGAGACGCCCATTTTGGTACCTCTCACAAAAATGGACCATTTTGTGCCAAAAATTAAACAGCTATGAACTTTAGTACCATTGCACACGTACTTTAACGTTATAAAATGCAATTTTAATTGATAAAAATTTAAATAAAACAAAAAAATAAGTAAATTTACAATATTTTTTTGAGACTCAAGGTGAGGGAAATCATTAGTCGCTTTACCCGACTGAACTTTCTTACTTGTTCATAGTAAATTTGTTCCAAATATGGAATAATTTGTCGTACATAAATTACTCAGATTCTGATTCTGAGGTACTTTTTTATACCCTCCACCATAAGATGAGGGGTATATTCATTATACCCTACACCAAACTGTGGTACAGGGTATTATAAGTTTGTTTCACGGCAGATGTTTGTAACACCTGAAAATAACACAGCTAGACTCACCTTAAAGTATACCGATCGACTCAGAATCACTAGCTGAGTCGATTTCACTCCGATCGTTCTGAAATTTTGCAGTTTAGAGTATTTCGCGGCTGTTAAGATCGCTATTGAATTTGGTTGAAATCGGTTCAGATTTAGATATAGCTCCCATATATATCTTTCGTCCGATTTGGCCCTTTAGTCCTATAGAAGCTGTAATTTACATCCAATCGTTTTGAAATTTAGAATGGTAGAGTTTCTTGATCCATGAACCAACATTGCCGAATTTTAAGAAAATCGGTTAAGATTTAGCTAAAGCTCCCATATATATGTTTCGTTCGATTTTGCTCTTTATTCCTGTAGAAGCTGTATTTTACATCCAATCATTTTGAAATTTAGAATTGTAGAGTTTCTTGATCCATGAGCCAACACTGCCGAATTTGAAGAAAATCGGTTAAGATTTAGCTATAGTTCCCATATATATGTTTCGTCCGATTTGGCCCTTTAGTTCTATAGAAGCTATATTTTACATCCAATCGTTTTGAAATTTAGAATAGTAGAGTTTCTTGATTCATGAACCAACATTGCCCAATTTGAAGAAAATCGGTAAAGATTTAGCTATAGCTCCCATATATATGTTTCATCCGATTTGCTCTTTAGATCCAATCGTTTTTATACCCTACACCACACTGTGGTACAGGGTATTATTTAAGTATAAAATGTCCCAAAAGTAAATTTATGTAAACAATTTATACATTAATTACAATATTTATATATCAGAGTTATTCAATATTACGAGAGTGGTTTAGGGTATTATATAGTCGGCACCGCCCGACTTTAGCCTTTCCTTACTGGTTTTGTCACTCCGTTTGTAACACCTCTAAATATTGATCTGAGACCCCATAACGAATATATATTCTTAATCGTCGTAAAATTCTAAGACGATTTAGCTATGTCCGTCCGTCCGTCTGTTGTAGAGTGATCAAAAAACCGGTTTTTTTGAAAAAATAAAAAACCGGTGGATGGTTTATTTAAGTTATAAAAAAACCGGTGGACGGTTTTTTTCTTCGTAAAAAACCGGGGAAGCCGGTTTAACCGGTTTTTTTCTGCATAACAAAACAAGATTGAAAATTGCCGTTTGAAAAACATTTTCGTTTTTAATAACAAAAAAAGGCGATTTTTTAATATTAAATTTTTAAAAGCGATATCTTCTGATCAGGAATCTTGCACCAAATTTAGTCCTGTTGGATAGTAGTTATGAGTTGGATTGTGATGAATATTGTCATTTGAGTCAAACGGTCCTTTTATCTCATACTTATAACTAATTATCTATTGTATTTAGAAACATTTTCCAAAAGTGTTATCTATAGTCTTTTCTTCAACCTTTTAAAAAATTAGCAAATATATTTTCATTACTTTTTTGTAAAATTAAACTTTTTTGAAATTTTGGTAAAAACCTATGTTTTAATTTTTGATTTTTTTGCTCAAAAGAATGCTTAGATAATTTCCTTTAAAAGCTTTGTGACCTATTAATGGGATGGAACCTGTTGATCTATCAAAATAAATATAAACCTCTGAAAAAAAATTAACGTTCAACCAAACATTTTAGCATTTCAGATGGGAAAAACAACCGTTTGACAAAAATGTCAATATTTGACACCCTCCAACTCGGAAAGTCCTTAACCGATTTCGTTGGAATTGTGTCTCATAACTACTATCTGATAGGGCTACTTGGTGCAATTTTCATCCCGACAGAAGACATCCCTTTTAAAAATTAACTCACTTGACATTAAATTCCCCTTATGTAGTTCAGTCAAGAAAATATTAATATTTCGGGATATTTAATAGAATATTTAATAGAGGTATTAAATCTTTATACATATATATTTTATATACACACTTTAGTGCAGGTGGGTATATACGAGTATACATATAAATATATAAGAGTATACACTAGTCGGTTTACCCAAATGAAATTTTCTTACTTGTTTTTCTTTCGGTTTGGAAGTGGGAGAATGCGTTTACTTTTCACATAACTTCTGCGCGTCTGAATCATTTATTTTCTTTAAATTTTTGTAATTTGTATAGAAATTGGTGAATGGCTTCGGATTCTAGCAAAGTTGCCGAGTCTTTTTAGGCCATATAAGGAGATCTTTCATATTATTATCTTAATTTGTGATATTTTGTATATAAAGTTGTAAATAATTGTTAATATTTTAGTGATAATAAAAAAACCGGAAAACCGGTGGAAACAAACGAAAAAAACCGGTTGCACCGGTTGTTCGAAATTCATGATTTTGAGAAAAACCGGGGACGGTGGAAGCAAAAAACCGGTGGGCCGGTTTATTTTAAACCGGTTTTGATCACTCTAGTCTGTTGTAATCACGCTACTGTCCGTTATAATAGAGCTAGGTTGATCAAATTTGGCAGAAATAATTCTTATAGTTGCAGGTTGTTTGGGATTGCAAATGGGCCATATCGGTAAATTTTTTGATAAAGCTCCTCTATAGAGGTCGCTCTAAAATATGGTTTTTGAGCCATAGATACCACATTTTTAAAGCAATTTAGCAAAAACCTTGCAGTTTGCATTCCAATTTGACAAGAATTCATCACAGCAAAAATTTTACAAATTGGTTCATATTTCGTTATAGTCACCCTATAGAGGTCGCTACGTATTTAAGCCATAAATACTACATTTTCTTAGCTTTTTGACAGAATCTTTGCAGTATGTATTAAATGAGGACAAGAATTCATCGCAGTAAACATTTTTTAAATTAGTTCATATTTTGTTATAGCCAACCTAGAGATGTCGCTCCCAAAAATGCTTATTTAAGCCATAAACACCAGATTTTCTAAGAAACTTGGCAGTTTGCATTCTATTTTGACAAGAATTCATCACAGCAAAAATTTTACAAATCGGTTCATATTTTGTTATAGTCACCCTATAGAGGTCGCTCCAAAAAAAAAATACGTAGTTGTATTTATGTAATGAAGACTAGAATTCATCGCAGTAAACATTTTTTAAATCAATTCATATTTTGTTATAGTCAACCTATAGATGTCGCTTACTTAAGCCATAAACCACACATTTTCTAAGAAATTTAGCAGAAACTTTGCAGTTTGTATTCTATTTTGGCAAGAATTCATCTCAATAAAATGTATACAAATAAAATTTTATTTTGTTGCAGTCCCCGTGTATGTAGCTCAATTTTAACCCATAAATACCACATTTCACGGTGAGAAGTTTGTCTAAGGATTTGCGGCATAAAAAAATTACTCTGAATCAGAACTACACTTCTATAATAAAATAGTTGTTCAGAACCTTGCAACTTTTTCACCGAGAAGTTGCCCGAAATCTGAGCTAATTTTACATAAAAATTAGTCTCTGAGTCGAACCTATTTTCTCAGTGATTTTATAGGGACCTAATTATCCGAATTTTAGCTACGCTTCATAAAATTTTTTTCCCGAATCTGAGTTTATTTTTCATAGAAAAAATTCTTAGAATCTACCATAAAGATATAGGATTTTCCAACAGGAGGTGTTATTTTGAATCACCCGGTATTTCGGTAGCTGTCACTTTTGAAGCTTTTATTCTTTGACATTTGACAAGTAGAAACTACGCCATTACTAAAAATGAAACGATACACGATTCAACAAGGCATTGAAATTATTAAAATTCGAAAATCATCGAAAAATCATCTTGACTGATGAGGCCCATTTCCACCTCGGTGGCCCAAGAGTTCTTGTTGAGAAGCCTCTTCATCCTCAACGTGTGACTGTTTGGGGCTGTTTATGGTTCGGCGGGGTCATTGGACCTTACTTTTTCGAAAATGAGGTTGGATCAACAGTTACGGTGAATGAATTGCGCCATCGAGAGATGATTAATGATTTTTTATGGTCGGAGTTGGATGGTATTGATCTGGACAACGTTTACTTTCAACAAGACGGCGCTACGTGCCACACAAGCAACGAAACCATTGCTCTGTTACGGGAAAAGTTTCCGGACCGTGTTATCTCTGGAAGAGGTGATCACAATTGGCCACCGAGATCTTGTGATTTAACACCTTGCGACTTCTTCCTTTGGGGCCACGTGAAAGATAAGGTCCATGCCAACAGCCCAGCGTCGATTCAAGACCTCAAAGATAGAATTCGTGAGGTTATGGAAAATTTCATAAAAAGGATATGATCCTATAAGCGTGGTCGTGGTAGCCATTTGTCTGATGTTGTTTTTCATTATTAACGGCATACCTTCCTCTTTATTATGAAATAAATATCCGATCATTTATCTCAAAAAATTGCATTTTTCTTTGAATACCAAAGTAACGCCTCTTGTTGGAAACCCCTATATCTTAACTTTATTTGACGTATTACGAGTACGAACCGCTTCTTATAGTTGTCTTTTGTACTTTAATTGCCTACTATGGCTCAGCTAAAAATAAAAAATTAGCTATTTGAGAACATTTTCAACAGATTTTAAAAGCACTTGAAACCCATTTTCCGGTTATGTTCAGGAGAAAGTAAAAAAGACGAAAATGTCGAAAAGTCCGAAATATCTGTCAGTAAAATTTTAAAAAATACGTATACGTTTAAAACAGAAAATTTTTGCAATGTTTAAGACACCGTATGCACTTTTTTTCGGGTAGGTTTGTTCCGCATTTTTGTTCTACTATTCAATATCTACAAATTTGTTTCAGATACAAAAGAGATATGCCATATAGAAAAAGTGCTAAAAATTCACCTTGAGCTAAAAATAAAATCGTATGGCCATTAATATATTAATTAATTGAGCCAACTTGACTACACGAGTGATGCATAAGTTCTTATTGTTGGGGCTACTTTCACGTCCAATTCTCAGAATTGAGTCCCAAATCAATAATGCTGTACTGTGTTAACCGCGTCCCTTTAAGAAAGCATCCTCCTACTGGCTATAGACTTAAATTCGACTGACCTAGAAACTATCAGTTTCAGAAAAAATAATACCACGGTTACATTCTATTTTTTTTTTTTTTTTTTTAAATAAACAACAATTTTTTACACTACCTTGAATATCGCCCACAATTTCAGAAGAGAAATATTTAAGATTTGTACACTTACCTGAAAAATAAAGAAGAACAAAGTTTTATTAAAATAGAATTAAAAGCATTTTCGTATATATGTATATTCAATAATAATATAAATATTAAAATATATTAAAAAGTTGTTGCCAAAAATTGCGGACGTGGATGTGAATGCAGAAAATAGGCTGATATTTACACCACAATATATGTTGAAACCACTACAGCTGATCTGCAACAACAACGCCCTCTTGTTGTCTGTAATAAATATGGTAAACATCGCATAATGGTATAGGTGGCAATGCTATCTCTGCCATATACCTATTTTATAGTACATTTATAAACAAATTAGACAAAAAAGTGCAACATTTTCATTGCCATTTTCCCGAAAACTGCACTTTAGTGTTACTTTTTTGAAATTTGGGTATTTTGTTACACGAATTTAGCACAACTAAAATTTCGAAATACAAAAGTGCAGTTTTCGGGAAAAGGGCAATGAAAATGTTGCACTTTTTTGCAGAATCGAATTCGCCATAAGTTTTTCTTAAGAAACAATCGAAATAGTTCTACATTAGATCTGGAACAGGTATTTATATTCCCAACCTATTCCTGTGTTGACAAACCCATAACTTTTATTTGCTTGACCGTCAAATGATCGGCTGAACAGTAAAATGATTATAACAAAACTTTTAGAGTTTCGCAATTCAATTATTGTTCAGAGCTAGAAAAACGTAGTTGTGACAACTACCATCGTTCAATTGGCATGCACTTTTTCTCTATGGAGAGAACATGGTTTTGGTTGTGGCAACCGAATTTTAATTGCCTTGACCTTCAATTAATCGGCTGAACAGTATAATCACTTTACTATCAAGAGTTTCACAAATAAATTATTGATAACACTATGCAACAAAAATTTTGTCCAAGGGATGTGGATGACAGTTTCTGGTGCAATAAGGTGTCACAAACACGAAAAAATATTAAAAAAAAATTTATTGTAAAAGTTTTTTTTAAATTTTTTTTTAAATTTTTTTTTTTACATTTTTTTTACATTTTTTTTTTTAATTTTTTGTTTTTAAATTCCAGCTTTCATGGAAAGTACATTCAGTATTTGGACCATAATTTTTGAAGTACAAGCCTGATGCCTCAAATTAAAGGGAATTATGAGGGCTACATACGCTGCAAATATCGCTTTCACGTAGAATTCTTGGTTTAGTAACAGTCGTCAAAAAATATGAGAAAAAAATGTTTTTAAAAAAAAAAAACACTTTTTCCTGGTACAAAAAAAAGACACAAAGAATAGAAAATTTATCACATTTTTAAAAAGCCAGCATGCCAACGAAGAAAACACTGTCTATTTGAAAAAAATCCATGGATAGATGTAAAAGTTATGAGCCATTTTGTAAATGTTAGGGAAATTCCAAAAAATCTTGTTTCATATTTTTTTTGTTTTTAAATGATGTTTTTGCTTATATTGAATTCGCCATATGTGAGATAGACATATAAGAGACATTTCACTTGCATTTTATTTTATGAGGATTGATGTCAGACATTATAAAATTATAGAGAGAACGAGGTTTTATGGCCGTTCGTAACCCTCCATAAAACATCATATGCAATGTGAGAGCTATATTGGATGAGATCGGCTCAGATAGAGGGTCGTTCAAAAATATTTGTGGTTTTTTAGTTATGAGGTTTTCATTCAGTTACGCCTTTTAGGGGCATGGGCATCCCAGTCGTATATACAGTCGTAGTAAAATTATATGTACGCAATACAAAGTAGTACGCGGCAGTCTTGAAAATATTGGGTGTCTACTTTCGAAGCAAACTATATGTTAGCTAAGGTACTGCAACTTATGAACCTTAAACCCGGAATTTATGAATGAAATTTCTTATTAATAAATTAGTTTAATTCAGCGCCTTAAAGAGATAAGACGATTTTCCGAAAAATATTATAAATTTATATTTCGAAGTATGAGTAAAAGGCAAAGAACTTTTCAGTGTGTTAATGATCCCGACAATTTCTGCTATATCTGCGGAAAATATTTAATTAAAAAATCGACGTGCGTTTAGTAAAATAATAGAAGAAATATATGTGCAATATTTTGGTATACGAGTTAAAAATATTAACGAACCGTGGACATCTAGTGTTTTGTGTAATTCGTGCCATGTAACTCTTACTCGATGGACTAGTGGAAGCATGAGGTAAGTACTTTACAATCAATGTATTACAATGTTTTGTGGAATTATACGTTTTAATTTTAGACTTCACGTGCAATTTGGAATGCCAATGATTTGGATACAACCATTCATTCACGATACGGACTGCTATTTTTGTCCAAGTTAATAGATTGAAGTAGGAAGGAGCATTCGCTGGAATTACGCTGAAGTAAAATCTGTCACTTTGCCAGTTGCACATTCGGAAGCAATACCAATTGTCCAAGTATAGCTAACAGCCTAATAACGGAAACATCATCTAGTTCAACTGAGTACTCAACTCTGAGCGATTCAAGTTTAAGTCAGAAGTCATCGCTTTTAACTCAGTTTCAACTAATTGATCTAGTGGGAGATTTGGAAATGACCAAAGATAAGGCAGAACTACTTGCTTCTCGGATGAAACAGTACAATATTTTGGCCCCAGATGTTAACATATCATATTATACATAGAGTCCGTGATATACCTTACAAACAATTTTATACAACTGTGAATAACAGATGCTTTTGCAAGGACATTCCCGGATTATTCGAGGAACTTAATCAAACATACAATTCAAAGGAATGGCGGTTACTTGTTGACAGCTGTAAAGAAAGTTTTAAAGCAGTACTTTTACACAACGGAAATCAGAAACAGTTGATTCCCTTTGCTCATGCTGTCAAAACTAAGGAATCATTCGAAACAATGGCTAAATTGATAAAAATACATAAAATATGAACATGACTGGAAAATTTGTTGCGATTTAAAAGTAGTTGGCATGTTATACCTCTGTGATAGCCGATATTTTGCCACTACTGCATATTAAGCTGGGGCTCTTTAAATATTATGTAAAAGCCTTAAGGAAAGATGGCAATTCACTCTCATATTTAAAAAGTTTATTTAAAAGTTTTTCTTTTCAAAAAATCGAAGAAGGAATTTTTGATGGGCCTAAAATAAGGAAACTGATGAAAGATGTGAACTTCGAATCATATTTGACGTCGGATGAAATTGCAGCATGGAGGTCGTTTAAGCTTGTAGTTTCAAATTTCCTAGGATCCAATAAAAGCCCGCAATATGAAACAATGATTAATGATTTGTTAAAAAATTATGAAAAAATTGGTTAGAAATATATTTTTTTATATTTATGTATATAACACATATGTATGTATTCTTCCAACTTATTTTTCGCTTTATGTATTCCAACAGGTGTAAATAAGTCCCTCAAAATCCATTCCTTGTATTCTCACTTAAACTTTTTCCCCGAGAATCTTGGCGTCGTAAGTGACGAACATGGCGAAAGGTTTCACCAAGAATTGAAGTCCATCGAGCGGCGTTACCAAGGGCACTGGAATGAAAGAATGATGGGAGATTATATTTGGTTCCTCATTAGAGAAACCGATTCCGAAATCTAAAAACGTCAACAAAGAACTCACAATTACTTCTAATGAAACATGTTCATGTAAATAAACTCAAATGTACATAATATAAATAAAAGTAATAAATAAAATAACTATTTAAACAGAAATTTAAGAAAAAAGATTTTTTGAAATTCTCTTACCTCTACCAAAAGGGCTACAATTTCTACATTTATCCATAGATTTTTTCAAATAGGCATTATTTTCGTCTACTCTACTAAAGTGATAGAAAATCTTGAACGATTCTTCTTAACATTTCATTGCGACCATGTCAGTTATAAGATAAATTTGTTAGAGTTTCGAAGGGGCCTGAAGATAAACACCTTTTTACCGAATCTGCGACGTCACCCAAATTTCATTATTTTAATATATCTCTAGAAGAGATTACCAGTATTTGTGCCGTTTTTATTCCTACTTTATCAATTAAGGTAATCTCTAGATCAAAGTACTATATTTGGGCCCTTTTAGTACCCCGTTTTCTCAAAATGTAAGAATTTCGAAAGGATATTAAGAAGAGCTCCTTTATATCGAAAGATGGAACATCGCCCCTTCTATCCCGAAAAGTAAGAATTTTGTAAATCCATTAATACATAATTTATATACAAAAAAAAGTCCCATTTTACCAAATAAATTACAAAATCCATTAAATTTAAATCTCTAGAAACGAGTACTATATTTGGGATTTTTGAGTAACGTTTTACTGAAAAACAACGAATTTCGAAAGCACCCTAAGATGAAATATTTTGGTAAAAACAGGACCGCATTTGGTATACCTAAATTAAATGTTAATGTGATTATGGAATTCGTACTCTTTTGGGTACGAAATTCGTATTTATTCAGTAAAATGGTACTAAAAGGCCCCAAATATACTAAAATCTTCACTATGATGCAAACTTTTAAAAAATAAAATAAAATATTTTTGTTTCGTTTTTTTTTTATTTTTTATGTTTTATTTTTGTCCCAGGATTCGAAAAGTAAGAATTTTGTAAATCCATTAATACATAATTTATATACAAAAAAAAGTCCCATTTTACCAAATAAATTACAAAATCCATTAAATTTAAATCTCTAGAAACGAGTACTATATTTGGGATTTTTGAGTAACGTTTTACTGAAAAACAACGAATTTCGAAAGCACCCTAAAATGAAATATTTTGGTAAAAACAGGACCGCATTTGGTATACCTAAATTAAATATTAATGTGATTATGGAATTCGTACTCTTTGAGGTACGAAATTCGTATTTCTTCAGTAAAATGGTACTAAAAGGCCCCAAATATACTAAAATCTTCACTATGATGCAAACTTTTAAAAAATAAAATAAAATATTTTTTTTTATTTTTTATGTTTTTTTTTTGTCCCAGGATTTTTTTTTTTTTTCATTTTTTCCAATTTGTTTAATGACTGTTACTAAACCACTATTTCTAAGTGAAAGAGATGTTCCCAACATTGGTAGCCCACATTAATAGCTTCAATTCAACGTATAAGTCATCCTGATTCGGCATATACTCCAAAAATTATAGTGCAAATACTAAGGGTACCTTCGACGATAATAGCATTTTTCATAAAAATTTTTTAAAAAAAAAATGTATCCATAAAAAAATTTTTGGTTTTGATTTTATATAACAGTATGCCACAATCTATACAAAAAAAATAATTTTTAGGTCTAGGACACAAACAAATTTTTTGTTGTTGCGTAGTGTAACATCTAAATACAACTGCAAGCTTTCAATTGACATACGTTTTTTCTATATGCAACAAAAAGGGCTTTGGTTATGACAATCGAATTTTAATTGTCTTGACCTTCAGTTGATCGGCTGAACAGTTAAATTATTATAGCAAACATTTTTGAGTTTCACAATTCAATTATTGGTCAGGACTAGAAAAAAAAAGAGTTGTGGCAACTAGAAACATTTAGTTGACATACATTTTTCTCGATGAAGAGAAAAGCATTTGGTTGGTGACAACCGAATTTTTATTGCGTTGACGTTGTATGTGAAACCTAACATTCTCTCATAAGAAAGTTTATTTTAGAAATTTGCTAGCAGGAACAAATTTCAAACTATAATGTAGAAAAGTATGATTGATTTTTAGAAATTTGTCAACCCTCAAATTGGCAATACTCTGAAACCCCATAATTAATCAAGCCAAAGTCGAGTTACCCTCTGTGGATTGGTCCTTGGACTTGTTCCTTCCATAAGATGCAGCACCACAACGTAGGCTGTTCACAAACCCCCGAGTAACTCACTCCTTTTTGCCCTCGTATGGCCAGGGTCAAAAGCAATTCATTAATTGTACCCCAGCTCATCACAAACTATGAACAAAACAAGACCTCCTCCTCCCCCCATTGCGTCCTTCAACCTGCTCTCAAAGGGAAATACATTCATGTTCGTCTCTGTCGTCCATATGCCTGCGATGCAGTCATGTAATTGTTGGTGAATTGAAATGGTTAAAATGATTGTTAAGGTTTTCACAAAACAAGGAAACCAAACTAAAAAGAAGGAGGAGGAGGAGAAGAGGTAATGGAAGGCCAAGAAGTTCTCTTTGAGGAGGCGGAAGAAGAAGAGAAAGTAAAAAGGCAAAAATGAGATACATGATTACATATCTTCTACTTATGTTTACATATATAGATAGACAATATGTAGTATTTCTGTGTTTGTATATACATATATGTATTTTTGTATACACAAAAAACCAGGCTGTCAGACATTTAAGGATAATGCCTGAGATAAAGTTTAATGAGCTGCAATTAATCGTACATGACGACACTATAAAAATGTTTACGTATTTTTTTTTTCTCCGGTGCTTTTGTTTTTGCTCCGGCTCCTGCCCTCGTTACAACTGCATGTTTGTTTATATATGTATCCCCACACATTTATGTGTGTATATAACGAAATATATGTATGCATATTTATATCCTTTACTTTATTCACATACTCGTAAGTATGATTAAATGTATATAAATTGTACTTTCATGTTCATTGGAATTGTTAAGGATTTCCATGTAAGTTGTACATGCAATGTCTCTCAATATATGGATATGCTTTCTTATCCTTTTTACATGTGTGTCGCATTACATAAACATTGTAAATTTGGAAATTGTATAAATATTAAGGCAAAATACTTCGAGGACCTTTTGGACTCTTGTGGGAGTTGCGGTTTTTGCGTAAGAGCAATCCCGGATGGGATTGCGTATTAATTGTTTGTATTAAAACGCTTAACAATGTCCTTTTTGGTTTAAATAAAGTATAACCGCAACTAAATGGGATTTTATAGGTGGAGGGGAGATGAGACTCAAAGAAAGAGACAATGATTTTCAGGGTTTTGGGAAAAGAAGGACCTGTAGTTTAAGCTCGAATTTGTGGCAATATAAGGATGTTCCCAAGGGAAATAGGTCCCTTTATTATAAAGATCGAAGAAAATTGAAATTAAATCCCAATATATATGAAATGCTATCAGCAACACATGTTTTGGGGATAGCAAGAAAGAATTACAAATACATGAATGTACAATTTTCCAATAAATTGTTTAATATATTTTCTTCTCCTAATCTTGAAAATTTGATAAAAAAAAAATATTTTTATAATAAAACCAGTAAGGAAAGACAGAAAGTCGAGCGGGGCCGACTATATAACACCCTAAACCTCACTAACAATGCGAAAATGGGTCACTGCGATAATAATTTGGAATAATTGAATTCTGAAACGATAACACTACACAACAAAACAATTTTTTTTGTGCCCTGGACCTAAAAATTATTTTTTTGTATAGATTGTGGCATACTGTTATATAAAATCAAACCCAAAAATTGTTTTTTGGATAATTTTTTTTTTTAAAAAATTTTTTAATTAACATACTAATATCGTCGAAGGTACCCTTAGTATTTGCACTATAATTTTAGGAGTATATGCCCGATCAGGTCGACTTATACTTTAAATTGAATCTATTAATGTGGGATACCAATGTTGGAAATATCTCTTTCACTTAAAAACAGTGGCTTAGTAACAGTCATTAAACAAATAGGAAAAAGCAAATTTTTTTCAAAAAAAAAAAATAAAAATTTCCTGGGACGAAAAAACATAAGAAATAGAAAAAAATCGAAAAAAATATTTTATTCCATTTTTTAAAAGTTTGCATCCTAACGAAGAAAATAATGCATATTTGAAAAAAATCTATGAATAAATGTAGAAATTATAGCCTTTTTGGTAGAGGTAAGAGAATTTCAAAAAATCTTTTTTTTTTTATTTCTGTTTAAATAGCGATTTTATTTGTTACTTTTATTTATATTATGTACATTTGAGTTTATTTACATAAACAAGTTTCATTACAAGTAATTGTGAGTTCTTTGTTAACGTTTGTAGATTTCGGAATCGGTTTCTCTAATGAGGAACAAAATATAATCTCCCATCATTCTTTCATCCTAGTGTCCTTGGTAACGCCGCTCAATGGACTTCAATTCTTGGTGAAACCTTTCGCCATATTCGTCACTTACGTCGCCAAGATTCTCGGGGAAAAAGTTTTAATGAGAATGCCAGAAATGAATTTTGAGGGACATATTTACACCTGTTGGAATACATAGAGCGAAAAATAAGTTGGAAGCATACATTCATATGTGTTATACACATAAATATAAAAAAAATATATTTCTAACCAATTTTTTCATAATTTTTTAGCAAATCATTAATCATTGTTTCACATTGCGGACTTTTATTGGATCCAAGGAAATTTGAAACTACAAGCTTAAACGACCTCCATGCTGCAATTTCATCCGACGTCAAATAGGATTCGAAATTTACATCTTTCATCAGTTTCCTTATTTTAGGCCGATCAACCAATGTAATGTCTTTTCTTGTTGGCCATTTCTTTCTTCTGTAATGATCTTCGGCTATCCCAGAGGCATAACAGCAATATTTTGTATATCCGCCTTGCATTCCACATAACATCCCAACTACTTTTAAATCGCAACAAATTTTCCAGTCATGTTGTTCATATTTTATGTATTTTATCAAGTTAGCCATTGTTTCGTATGATTCCTTAGTGTTGACGGCATGAACAATGGGAATCGACTTTCTGATTTCCGATGTGCAAAAGTACTGCTTTCAAACTTTCTTTACTGCTGTCAACAAATAACCACTATTCTTTTGAATTGCATGTTTGATTAAGTTCCTCGAACAATCGGGGAAGGTCCTTGCAAAAGCATCTGTTATCCACAGTTGTATAAAATTGTTTGTAAGGTATATCACGGACTCTATAATATGATACATACGTTAACATCTGGGGGCCAAAATATTGTACTGCTTCATCCCAGATGCAAGTAGTTCTGCCTTATCTTTGGGCAGTTCCAAATCTCTCACTAGATCAATTAGTTGAAAGTGAGTTAAATGCGATGACTTCTGACTCAAACTTGAATCGCTCAGAGTTGAGTACTCAGTTGAACTTGATGATGTTTCCGTTATTAGGCTGTTAGCTATACTTGGACACTTCCTACTCCAATCTATTAACTTAGACAAAAATAGCAGTCCGTATCGTGAATGAATGGTTGTCTCCAAATCATTGGCATTCCAAATTGCACGTGAAAACTAAAATTAAAACGTTTTATTCCACAAAACATTGTAATACATTAATTGAAAGTACTTACCGCATGCTTCCACTACTCCATCGAGTAAGATTTACATGGCACGAATTACACAAAATACTAGGTGTCCACGGTTCGTTCATATTTTTAACTCGTGTACCAAAATATTACACATATATTTCTTCTATTATTTTACTAAACGCACGTAGATTTTTTTAATTACATATTTTCCGCAGACGTTGCAGAAATTGTCGGGATCATTTACACATTGAAAAGTTCTTTGCCTTTTACTCATACGAGTACTTCGAAATATAAAAATCATTTTTTTCTCATATTTTTGACGACTGTTACTTAACCAAAAATTCTACGTGAATGTGATATTTGCAGCATATGTAGCCCTCATAATTCCCTTTAATTTGAGGCGTAACACGGCTTATACTTGAAAAATGATGGTCCAAATACTGAATGTACTTTTAAAAATTGGAAAAAAATGTACAATAAAAATTTTTTTAAATATTTTTTTCGTGTTTGTGACACCTAATTGCACCTGAAACTGTTAACCACATCCCTTGGACAAAAATGTTGTTGCATAGTGTAATCGCTAAATTAAGCAATATTCGAAATATCTTTCTGGAAACTTTTAATGATCGGAAGTAAAGTACAACTTCTATAGCGCTTTGATACCAAGTCAGGAGGAACATATATGTATATGGAGGTTATATCCCAGCAAAATCTTGGTAAGTACCTGTCATTATTCCCTGCATTACCAAATAATGACATCTCATTATTCGCTGCAATACTTTCGGCTTCTTAATAATTACTTACCAATAGTAACAGAAATAAGTGATTTTTTGTTTCAAAATCATTGTGACAAATTTTAATATCATGCAATTTTGGCTATATGTGGCATGAGCAAATTGTTTGTTTCGAGAAATATACGCGACAATATGCAAAAAACCAGTAAGGAAAGGCTAAAGTCGGGCGGTGCCGACTATATAATACCCTACACCACTCTCGTAATATTGAATAACTCTGATATATAAATTTTGTAATTCATGTATAAATTGTTTACATAAATTTACTTTTGGGACATTTTATACTTAAATAATACCCTGTACCACAGTGTGGTGTAGGGTATAAAAACGATTAGATCTAAAGAGCCAAATCGGATGAAACATATATATGGGAGCTATAGCTAAATCTTAACCGATTTTCTTCAAATTCGGCAATGTTGGTTCATGGATCAAGAAACTCTACCATTCTAAATTTCAACACGATTGGATGTAAAGTACAGCTTTCATAGGACTAAAGGGCCAAATCGGACGAAACATATATATGGGAGCTATAGCTAAATCTTAACCGATTTTCTTCAAATTCGGCAATGTTGGTTCATGGATCAGGAAACTCTACCACTCTAAATTTCAAAACGATCGGATGTAAAATACAGCTTCTATAGGACTAAAGGGCCAAATCGGACGAAACATATATATGGGAGCTATAGCTAAATCTTAACCGATTTTCTTCAAATTTGGCAATGTTGGTTCATGGATCAAGAAACTCTACCATTCTAAATTTCAAAACGATCGGATGTAAAATACAGCTTCTATAGGACTAAAGGACCAAATCGGACGAAAGATATATATGGGAACTATATCTAAATCTGCACCGATTTTCTTCAAATTCGGCAATGTTGGTCCATGGATCAAGAAACTCTACCATTCTAAATTTCAAAACGATCGGACGTAAAATACAGCTTCTATAGGACTAAAGGGCCAAATCGGACGAAACATATATATGGGAGCTATAGCTAAATCTTAACCGATTTTCTTCAAATTCAGCAATATTGGTTCATGGATCAAGAAACTCTACCATTCTAAATTTCAAAACGATCGGATGTAAAATACAGCTTCTATAGGACTAAAGGGCCAAATCGGACGAGAGATATATATGGGAGCTATATCTAAATCTGAACCGATTTCAACCAAATTCAATAGCGATCTTAACAGCCGCGAAATACTCTAAACTGCAAAATTTCAGAACGATCGGAGTGAAATTGCGACCTGTAGTCGACGAACAACTTTACGTGGACAGACGGACGGACGGACGGACGGACATCGTTAAATCGACTCAGCTAGTGATTCTGAGTCGATCGGTATACTTTAAGGTGGGTCTAGCTGTGTTATTTTAAGGTGTTACAAACATCTGCCGTGAAACAAACTTATAATACCCTGTACCACAGTGTGGTGTAGGGTATAATCATTTGGCCATTTCTACATATCTACTACTTATTTTATAACTTATTGGTAATGCATTATTCAAGTACATAAAATCGAGCTACCAATAAGTACTTATTATGCTACTTTATTGTATGCTTTTGGGAAGTACTTTCCTCCAATGACATCCCCATGTTAAAATAATGAGAAAAGTGGCTAAATAATAAGTACTTACCATTATCGAACTTTGCTTACTCGTCGGATTATTTGGTAATGAGAAATTTTGCTGGGATATAAATCTAAACCGATTTTCCCTGAATACTAATTCATGTAAAAATACCTCTTTCTGTTGAATTTCGTACTGATCGGATATAAAATACAGTTTCTACAGTGCTTACGTGTCAAATCGGGTGTAACATATACGGGGTTTTCCAACAAGAGGTGTTATTTTTAATCACCCGCTGTCACTTTTGAAGCTTTTATTCTTTGACATTTGTCGTCGCGAGGCACCTTGTCGAACCGCAATACAGAAATTGGTGGAAAAATTCGAGCTGTTGGGACCAGTTGAGAATAAAACCCGTTCACGTTGCTCAAGAACAACTGAGAATATTTCTGCTGTAACCCAAAGTGTTGAAGAAAACCCAGGTTTGTCAATTCCTCATCGTTCTTTGGAATTGGGCATTCACAATCGTCATTACACCGTATCTTGCATAAAGACTTGGGCTTATAAAGTTCAGTTAACACAAGAACTCAAGCCGGCCGATCCTCAACAACGTCGTCGTGTCTTTGCTGATTGGGTGCTTGAAATGCATGAAAATGATCCGGAATTCCATCGAAAAATCATCTCGACTGATTAGGCCCATTTTCACCTCGGTGGCTACGTCAACAAGCAAAATTGTCGCACCTGGTGCTCGGCAAACCCAAGAGTTATTGTTGAGAAGCCGCTCCATTCTCAACGTGTGACTGTTTGGTGCGGTTTATGGTCCGGCGGGGTCATTGGACCTTAGTTTTTCGAAAATAATGAGGTTGGATCAACAGTTACGGTGAATGGATTGCGCCATCGAGAGATGATTAATGATTTTTTATTGTCGGAGTTGAATGGTATTCATCTGGACAATGTTTACTTTCAACAAGACGGTGCTACGTGCCACACAAGCAATGAAACCAACAGCCCAGCGGTTCAAGACCTCAAAGACAGAATTCGTGAGGTTATGGAAAATTTCATGAAAAGGATATGGTCCTATAAGCGTGGTCGTGGTGGCCATTTGGCTGATGTTGTTTTTCATTATTAACGGCATACCTTCCTATTTATTATGAAATAAACATCCGATCATTTATCTCAAATAGTGGCATTTCCCTAAAGAGTAACCACTGCGAAAATGCATGTGCAGAGGTGTGTTTTTTAATCGAAGTGTTGGACATAAAAGGAAATTTTTAAATTGATTAAAAAATAGTTTTTTCTGTTTCAACTTTCGCATAAGAATTTTATTTTGTGTGTTTATTGACGTGCATGTGAATTGTGGTTTTTAAATTGAATTTTTCATGAACTCATCTTTGTACATGAGGTGGAATTCACGTTTTACGTGTGGTGCATGAAATGTTATCTCTTCTTTTATTGAATCTCTTTGAAATACACGATTTTTAAATTTAATTTGTCATGAAATAATTTTTCACACGAGACGGAATTCACCTTTCCTTGAGGTGAATAAAATGGTATCTCTTTTTATATTGCATCTCTTTGGCTAGTTGTAAATGAAGCCCATTTATCCTTTTCACAAACCATCTGATAATTCACCCCCACCATAGGCTGGTGAAGAACAGTTATGACTTCGTATCCATGGCACAAACCTTAGCGTTATCAATATCAATATAGTAGATGGCGCCTCATAAAGTTTCTACTCCAATGGCAATAGGAGATGTAACCGCCTTTTTCAGAATGTGCCCAAACGGTGCTTCCGGAACACGGGGGTATGGCAAATCAATTTAAAACCTTTTATTTGTTTTCCAACCAAATTGATATGTACGAGTACATGAAAAAGCGAGGGACGGAAATGATGGGAAAGGAATGGTAAGAAAATGAAGGAAGGGAAGGAAATAAGTGGAAAATAAAATTTTAGATATATTGATTGTAATCATATATATTTCATAAATAAGTATTAACAATGTTTTTTTTAGAAGTCTCACCTCACTCGTCTTGTGTTCGGCCCACTGTTCTTTGTCGCAAGAAAACTGATCGCCCAGTCCAAATTGGATTACAGAAAAAAATAAGAAAACTGATCGTCCAGTCCAAATTGGAATAAAGAAAAAAAATAACACATAGTTTTTTGTTTTCTTCACTTCTGGCCAACAGCCGTTTTGGTGTTGTTAGTGAGAATGGAACGGCGACAACGACACATACACACACACACACGTACGATAACTGAACAGCAAACGCAATGTATGAATACAATTATACAAGACGCACGGAAGCACACACGGACTCGCGAATCTGTAAATTCCACCGGATGGGAAGTTTTCAATGAACTACGAAAAGTTGCACTAGCTGATTGCACTAGCCGATTGAAATTGATCTTTTGTAGACTTTAGAGATGTCAAACGGGATTGGTTTTCACAAATCCCGGGATTCGGGATTTTTAAATTGCAAATCCCGGGATTTTTCTATCAACTCCCTACACTACTACAGGGAAAGGTACTTGAGCTATCGAAAGAAGCTAAGTACTTAGGCATCACCCTTGACTCCAAGCTGTCCTGGAAAAGGAATTTGGAGGAAAGGGGAAAGAAAGCATAATGCGCCTTCTATGCCTGCAAGAAAATGTTTGGGCGCAAATGGGGTTTGCAACCGAAAAATGATACACTGGATATATACATCGATTATAAGACCGATACTCACTTACGGATCAGTTGAATGGTGCAAAAAGGTTATGAAGAAATCACATCTCTCACACCTAATCAAAGTGCAAAGACTGATTTGCGTCGGGATAACCGGCGCACTCAGATCTGCCCCACAAGTTGCACTATACCAATCGACATATACATAAAATGTACCGCAGCGAAAGTGACCCTTCGACTAAGGGAATCAGGAATAACCATCAACATTACACGTGGACTTGGCTCAATCCTGGAAAGCATTGGCATGACAGACAAAATCAATAGGCCAACGGACTACTTGGCACGAAGAACAATTCGACATAAAAATTTTAATGTAATCATTCCTAGCCGTGAAGACTGGGCGTCAAATAGCCTCATAGAGGGCAATGAGATCTCAATCTTCACGGACGGATCGAAAATGGAGACGGGCCCGGGATAACGAGTATATTCCGATACCCTTAATCTCAGAATCTCCACCAGACTCCCAGATGAATGCACTGTCTTCCAGGCAGAGATATATGCCATTAACATTGCCGCCAAACAGATTTTGGAAAGGGATATTTCTCCGAAAAAATTCAAGAGCTACGTCGACAGTATGGCAGCTGTCAAGGCCTTGGACTCAAGAACCAACAAATCACGTTGCACAATGGACTGCTTTCTTTCCTTAAACCATATTCAGGCGCACGAAATCACACTCTGCTGGGTGCCAGGACACACAGTAGCATACAGGGCAACGAATTAGCAGACGAATGTGCCGGGTTAGGATCCGGTGCGTGAAATGAAACCGCGACCCTGGACGTGCAAATTCCGTTCGTGGAACTTAAAAACCAAATCGACGAACGGGGAGCAGCACTAACCAGATCGAGGTGGGACACCATACTGCAGGACGGCAAGAACACTTTGGCCATCCATTGATGTGACCCGTACCAAAGAACTGCTGTCCTTCACAGGGAACTGCGTGATAGACACTATGGCTGCACGCATGAAGCTTCCTTACCAAGACTTCTGTAGAAGCTGCTTGGATGAAGAAGAGGAGGAGTCAGTACAGCACTTGCTATGCTCATGCAAAGGACTGCAAGAGTACCGTTTGGCCTATTCAGGGCACAGGCTCTTCGAAAACCTAGACGACCTAGCAGATGCTCCGCTCAAACCTCTTCTCAAATTCATCAGAAAATCTCTCTGGTTTAGTAAAGCCACAAAGACAAATGAAAACACGATTAACTAAACCTTCTCTTCCTCTTCCTAAGCCTTCTCTTCCTAGCCTACCAACCTTCAAACATCTTCTCCCCACTTCTATTCTGCTCACGGGAAACACAATGGACCGAATCGTCGGCCCCGAGTGAACTCGTCAGTTGTATTCTGACGGGCGCCCCTCTCAACCTAACCTAAAGTTTTTATAAAATCAGAGCCGGTTACTTTTGAATTTTTAATATATTGTCGTTTTATTGATCTACACATATATAAACTGTAAAAAATGCTGATCTTATAAAAAACCTGCTTTAGTGTTTTTGCCTAACGGTTTGTTTTGATATCGCTTATTTAGAAAAGGTACGTTACAACTTAAAAGCGGACGATTTGTGAAGTCTGTAGAAAATGAACCGGACAAGCGAATGGGACAAAATGAATTTCAAGGTTTGTAAAATATAGTTGCCTACCCCATAAATCCAAAATATCCATCAATAATCTTTAGATTTTGAAAAACAAGACATTTTTGTACTCGTATGAGCACTTAGAAATTTTAAAATTTTGAGTTGTGACGTTCTTTTTCTCAATGAGCGATATGTGATATTGGTTTTCTCACTGTATAGTTTTATTTTTTCCTAAACCATTATCGATATTATTTTTTTTACGAAAGTTGCACATTTGAATCGTTCTGCCTTTCTGCTTAGATCTCTTTCTTGCAAAAGAAATATTTTTTGTTGAATTTTTATTTATTATTATATATTTATTTATTTATATGAATAACAATACAAAGTAAATTTATATTCTAATTTTACGGTCCAGAGAAAAGCCGGGTTACAAGGACCATGTGGCTAGATTTTGCAGCGACAGACCAGAGCCTCTGGTGGGAATCGAACCCACGACCCCCAAACTCATAGGCGAGTACGCTACCATCTCACCTTCTGTGGCGCTCATTTGTTTTTTTTTTCACCAACTTAGTGAATGGTTTTTATTATAAACCGGTTCATTTTATATGACTTTAATCATTAAAATTTTTATATTTTAAGAAAATTTGTGTACGATTTTCATTTTTGGTAAACTGGTAATATGGATTATTTTCATTTTTTTTATTTAAGTCGCCGTTTGACATTTTTTATGAAATAGTCTAAACCCGTAACATCAGTTACTTTTTTGTGTAAATAAAAATTTTGAATGTGTTTTTGTTTATTTTTAGTCAACAATTAATGTACAAGCGTTAGTTTTGAGATCCTAAAGACCAGTTTAAAGTCGGATATTTTCAGAGACACTACAATAAAGTGCTAAATATATAAAAGCCGGCAGATTCTTGAAAATATTACAATCATGTAAAGAAAAATCTAATAAACAAACTGAAAACGATACCGTGAAAATTCCGGGCTATAGTGCAGTTTACAGGGGGTGGTCTCAGAAATAACAAAACTTTAATCACCACTTCAAAATGACACAAAAAAATTCGGTCGGACCCATGGGTCCCTCAAGACCCAAAAAATTTACCTGGTTCCTGACAGGGTCTGTCTGTCTGTCTAACCGATTGACTTCAAATTTGGTATGCGGTAATATTTGTCTCTATCTCCGGCTAAGTTCGAAGATGGGCCATATTGGTCCACTCCTTATAGTACCTCTCCCACAAAGGGTTAACTTTTAGTGAAATATTGATTCTTTAATACATTCTATACTACTTACTCGAATCTTCTGAAATTCACAAAGAGTATTAGCTTATTAGTCGCTAATACGTTAAGAAAAATGGGAGAAGTGGCCACTCCCTTTTTGGTACCTCCCACACAAATAAACCATTTTGATCCATCTCCATCACTTCATACATATACTTGAAATTTTGTACAGTGTAATGCTTTTATAGTACCTAGAGTCAAGAGAAAAGTGTGCGTTATTGGCACATCCCTTTTGGTACCACCCACACAAATGGACCATTTTGTACCAAAAGTTAACAGCTTTAAACTTTAATACCAGTTCATACAAATACTTGAAATTTCGTAAAGTGTAATGCTTTTATAGAACCTAGAGTCTAGAGAAAAGTGTCCGTTATTGGTACGCCCCTTTTGGTACCTCTCACACAAATGGACCAATTTGTACCAAAAGTTAACAGATTGTAACTTTATCACCAGTGAATATAAATATTTGAAATTTGGAACAGTGTAATGCTTTTATAGTACCTAGAGTCCAGAGAAAAGTGACCGTTATTGGGGCGCCCATTTTGGTACATCTCACACAAATGGACCATTTTGTACCAAATGTAAACAGCTTTTAACTTTAATACCAGTACATACATTATTAAATACATAAAGTTATTAAATGCAATTTATATTGATAACAATTTAATTAAAACAAAAAAACTCATGGTGAGGGGATTCATAAGTCGGTTTACCCGACTGAACTTTCGTACTTGCTTTTTTAATAAATCCCCTGAAAATATGCTTTCGAAACAATCATTATGTTTAACTCCTCAATGTATGCTCCGAAAAAAAACCGAAATTAAAGTTTTACTAAAACAAAGAGAAATATACATATGGTTATTTGCAAATTATTTTAACTATAAAAACTATTAAATTTCAATCTACAATTTAACACTACCTAAATGAAAATGATGATGATGATTATTATTGGCATTTATGAAACGGCCGCCGCTGCTAGTTCGCCACTTCACCACCTCGAGTAACCGAAAGACTACTAATAATAAAAATCAACATTACGTTTTTTCGTCGTCCTGCTTTATGCTCGACCCTTTAATTTGTTTCCTGAACCTGATCTCTGTGAAAGAATGCCACAAAAAATTTGCACAATTTTTTTCGTCAGCCTGTAAATCCGATTAAGTTTAATTATTCCTGGCTACCGGCTGTCAAATTGTATGGATTTTGTAAAAACCCAGGAATAAAAAATCCTTGTTATTTTGGGAGAGAGACTGAGAGAAGGAAGAAGTACAAAAAAATTGCCATAAAAAAGAGCAGCAGGTATATTATCGGTCACATCGATATGAAAAACGATGATGTTGGAGCTTTGGCGCATAATGTGAAAGTGTTTTCCGTTCCTAACATTGCACGCCTCGCCACTCGACAATAGGCTCTGGTGGCGGTGTTGGTGATGGCGGTGACGGCGACAGCAACACTAATAACAGCTGTGACATTATTCCCAAAAGTATGCAGTGGTTTTAGGTAGTGGTTCACATACGAGGGTTTGTACGAAGTAAGGAGATAATTGTTACTTCCGGTTCAGTTAAAATCAATAGTCGTTTAGGATTTAATAGACTTATATGTATACATGTAGAAGTACTAGAGACATTTCTAAAAAAATATTTATTTCATTCATTACTGCAATGTGAGTTAACAGCTAACAAAAATGTCGATGTGACGGTGTGCCATCATTTAGTGTTCATAAAATATTTAGCTCAACATGAGATGTAGGGGGTGTACCTGTTACATGGATGCTCAAGATGTGTGGATTTCAGCAATACTGCAATACATTTTTTCATTCAGCCCAAAAGAAGACTGAGTTTTAGAAATCGCCTTCTATTGTTTGAGAATCAGCCAATGTGTATGCCTTGAATTATATTTCAGTTTATGTCTATATGTTTTCATTATAGAATCAAAAGTATTTTTTTTTTAAATATTTTATTACAATATTTTATAGGTTTTTTATTTTTTTATTTATAAAAAATAACAAAAATAAATTTGTCTGTACTACAACCTCCTAAATAGTTTACACCATGGAGGAATAAAAAACGAATTCAAATTCACGACTTTTTAAACCTAATATCGATTTATCTATAAGTCATAAGTCTAATTCATGGTTCTAACCCATAGTAGAGAGTTAAATACATATTTGGATCCCCTTTGTCTTTTTCCGACCTAGAAATATACCAACTTCTAAAATCCTTTGCTATGTACTCTCTGGGAGAGGCTATCATAATTGGACCATTCTCTCCATTTTTTGCAACAACAAATAAGAACTTAAGGCCCAACTATAATATGCATGAGCTGACTTAAGTCAACTTAAGCAACTCTGCGAGCACATATAAATCATATGTGACAAACCATAATGTACTTACGTTAAGTTCTCTCAGCTCTCTCTCAGTACCCATTTGCTTAAGCATGGTGCGAAACTGAACGCACATTCCGTACGGAATTACTTAAGTTAGCTTAAGCATATTATAGTTGGACCTTTAGTCTTTGCGAGAGACGTACCATATTTCGGCACTTCAACCAACAAAAATCGACTATTGCATTTATTCCACGGTAGACGATTTAAGTTGTTATATATTCGACAGATATGGCAATAGGATTTACTATGTTCTACAGAAGACGACTCGCGGAGTGTTTTATTCCTATGTGCTCTCTGGGAGAGGCTATCATAATTGGACCATTCTCTCCATTTTTTCCAACAACAAATAAGAACGTAGTCTTTTCGAGAGACGTACCATATTTCGGCACTTCAACCAACAAAAATCGACTATTGCATTTATTCTACGGTAGAAGATTTAAGTTGTTATATGTTCGACAGATATGACAAGAGGATTTACTGTGTTCCACAGAAGACGACTCCTGAGTCGTCTACTATAGAGTAGATGACTACCTGAGTCGTCTACTATAGAGTAGATGACTGCCTGAGTCGGCTACTATAGAGTAGATGATTACCTGAGTCGGCTAATATAGAGTAGATGATTACCTGAGTCGGCTACTATAGAGTAGAATATTCTTTAAGTCGTCTACTGTAGAGTAGATTAATCCTTGAGTCGTCTATTGTAGACTAGATGACTTCATGAGTAATTTTATTGATTAGATAACTTCATGTGTCGTTTTTTTAATAGATGACTCCCTGAGTTGTCTGATATAGAGTAGAAGACTCATTGAGCCTTCTACTACAGAGTAGATGGCCCCCTAATTCGTCTTTGTACTGCAATGTAGATAACTCCATTAGTCGTCTAGTGTAGAGTAGATGACACCTTGAGTCGTCTACTGTAGAGTAGATGACACCTTGAGTCGTCTACTCTAGAGTAGATGACACCTTGAGTCGACTACTGTAGAGTAGATGACACCTAGAGTCGTCTACTGTAGAGTAGATGACACCTTGAGTCGTCTACTGTAGAGTAGATGACACCTTGAGTCGTCTACTGTAGAGTAGATGACACCTTGAGTCGTCTTCTAAAGAGTAGATGACACCTTGAATCGTCTTCTAAAGAGTAGATGACACCTTGAGTCGTCTTTTAAAGAGTAGATGACTCCTTTATTCGTTTACTACAGAGCAGATGACTCCTTGAGCCGTCTTCTATAGAGTAGATGACTCCTTGAGTCGTTTACTACAGAGCAGATGACTCCTTTAGCCGTCTTCTATAGAGTAGATGATTTCTTGAGTCGTCTACTATAGAGTAGATGACTACTTGAGTCGTCTACTATAGAGTAGATGACTACTTGAGTCGTCTACTAAAGAGTAGATGACACCTTGAGTCGTCTTCTAAAGAGTAGATGACACCTTGAGTCGTCTTTTAAAGAGTAGATGACTCCTTGAGTCGTTTACTACAGAGCAGATGACTCCTTTAGCCGTCTTCTATAGAGTAGATGATTTCTTGAGTCGTCTACTATAGAGTAGATGACTACTTGAGTCGTCTACTATAGAGTAGATGACTACTTGAGTCGCCTACTAAAGAGTAGATGACACCTTGCGTCGTCTACTCTAAAGTAGATGACAACTTGAGTCGTCTACTCTAGAGTAGATGACACCTTGAGTCGTCTACTCTAGAGTAGATGACACCTTGAGTCGACTACTGTAGAGTAGATGACACCTAGAGTCGTCTACTGTAGAGTAGATGACACCTTGAGTCGTCTACTGTAGAGTAGATGACACCTTGAGTCGTCTACTGTAGAGTAGATGACACCTTGAGTCGTCTTCTAAAGAGTAGATGACACCTTGAGTCGTCTTCTAAAGAGTAGATGACACCTTGAGTCGTCTTTTAAAGAGTAGGTGACTCCTTTATTCGTTTACTACAGAGCATATGACTCCTTGAGTCTTCTACTATAGAGTAGATGACTACTTGAGTCGTCTACTATAGAGTAGATGACTACTTGAGTCGCCTACTAAAGAGTAGATGACACCTTGCGTCGTCTACTCTAAAGTAGATGACAACTTGAGTCGTCTACTCTAGAGTAGATGACACCTTGAGTCGTCTACTCTAGAGTAGATGACACCTTGAGTCGACTACTGTAGAGTAGATGACACCTAGAGTCGTCTACTGTAGAGTAGATGACACCTTGAGTCGTCTACTGTAGAGTAGATGACACCTTGAGTCGTCTACTATAGAGTAGATGACTACTTGAGTCGTCTACTATAGAGTAGATGACTACTTGAGTCGTCTACTAAAGAGTAGATGACTCCGTGAGTGGTCTACTGTAGAGTAGATGACTACTTGAGTCGTCTACTATAGAGTAGATGACTCCGTGAGTGGTCCACTGTAGAGTAGATGGCCCTTTGGATCTTCTACTATATAGTAGATGACTCTTTGAGTCGTCAACTATAGAGTAGATGTCTCCTTGAGTCGTTTACTACAGAGTAGATGACTCCTTGAGTCGTCTACTACAGAGTAGATGACTCCTTGAGTCGTTTACTACAGAGTAGATGACTCCTTGAGTCGTCTACTACAGAGTAGATGACTCCTTGAGTCGTCTACTATAGAGTAGATTAATCCCTGAGTCGTCTACAGTAGATTAGATGACTCCTTGAGTATATTAGATTAAACCTTGAGTCGTCTACCGTATATTAGAAGACTCCTTGAGTCGTCGAATGTAGATTAGATGACTCCTTGAATCGTTTACTATTGAATAGATGACTCCCTGAGTCATCTGATATAGAGTACATGACATATTGAGTCTTCTATGGAGTATATGACACCTTGAGTCGTCTTCTGTAGAGTAGATGACACCTTTTATCATCTACTCTAGAGTAGATAACTCCTTCAGTCGTATAATATAGAGTAAATGACTTCTTGAGTCGTCTACCATAGAGTAGATGACTCCTTGAGTCGTATACATACTATAGGGTAGATGACTACTTGGAGTGTACACTATGGAGTAGATGTCTCCTCGTGTTGCCTAATACCTTTGTTTCGCTTAATATATGACTACTTGAGTCGTCAACTGGAAAGTAGAGGACTCTTTGTGTTGTAGAGTGGTACCAATTTATTTAATTTAATTTCTAATATAACAGAATCGTGTACATAGGTCTTTGAAAACAATACTCCCTCAAGAGATTTTCTGAAAAATTCTTTCATCCCACCTCATCACTTCACCCTCGCTTTGGTCTATCATATTTGTTCACCTCCATAACCACTCGATATGATAAAAATGATGTGAAACAGTTTAACAAACAAGAAAAAAATGAACTCCAAAAAAAACCAACACATTCTCCATTCTCGACAATATGGCCTTTTGGTGAAATGTCCGCAAACACGTTGGTTCTCGTCGCCATCGTTCCTTTTTTTGTGTTCCACTTGTACACTTGCCAGGAATAAATCCCAACCATTTGGCTTTTCACCCGAAGCATAACACATTTGGAGGTGACTGACTATGGAATGGCTATTGAAATAAAAAAAATATGTGAAGCCGTTCTTATGAAAAAAATATAGATATGTAAAACGGGCAACAACGATTCATGTAACGTTTAGTCACTTTAATATAGGCTCTGGCCACAATTTTTCACAGCCCCTAAAGGCGACAATTGCGGGACTGTAGCTGAATGCCGTCCCATGCAACATCTGCTCTGGCAGACAGTCAAGCTAAAGCTTTAGCAATTTTCCACTTGTGTCTTCCTTTTCAAAGAGCTTTAATCGACAAAAAAAACGCCATCCCATCGAGGAGGAAGAGACAACAATTTTCATTGTTTGGAGGCCTGCTGCAATGACTTTGTTCTGTGGAATTTGCACTCCGACCACCCAAAAAAAAAGAAACGGAATCTCTGGGGGTCCTCTTCCTCAGCTCTCAATCATTTCTGGTTGTCGATTGCATATGAATATGACCATTTTGTGTAAAGTTGAACAAGTCAATTCCCGTTCTGTTCCAACACTCTTTCTGTGTTGGGAAAATTGTTCATAATTTGCATTGTATCTCACAATCTGTGTACTGTAACGATTGGTCTGCCTGTAGGCCGGCCGTCGTCCATCCGTCCCTCTGTCTGTCCATCAGACTGCGTGTCCTGTCCGCCTGTCCCTCCTTTCGCTTTGATTGTCTGCGTGTATTCATTTATACATAAATGTCTGTGTATATTTGTTTAAAGTGTTGTTTATATTTTTTTGCTCTCATCTCATACATGTATTTCTATATATATATATGTATATATATTCCCGGGTCAAATCAATGGTATTTGGGTCCATACAATCACTGTTACCAGTGGCAGTAGTTTTACAATTTGTTATTGTCATAAATTGGTGCTACAGACATTGTGAATCGTCGGGTTGTTGTTGGTGCTGCTGCATTGATGTTGCAGCATTGTGCTTGATTGTACTTAATTTGTTGTTAAATGAACAATTTGGAAAGTTCAAGTTTGTTGAGAAAAAACATTGCGTTAGTGGAATTTATTTAAATTGAAAATATAGCTTTTTTTCTTTAAATTTTAAGCGTTGCATTGAAACACAAGTGGTAGACAATGCCTAAAAGTATACCTTGTTTGGTGAGTTCAATAAAAGCCTAGAAATATGCTATAATTTTTTAAAAGCAATATTGATATAAAATTTTGAAAATATCTAAACGTACCATACTCGTTAGCGTATTTTAACTAATGGCGAATTCTTTTCTGCAAAAAAGTGCAACACTTGCATTGCCCTTTTTCCGAAAACTGCATTATTATATCGCTTTTTTGAAATTTCAAAAAAGTATCACAAAAGTGCCGTTTTCGAAAAAAAGGGCAACGAAAATGTTGCACTTTTTTGCACAAAAGAATTCGCCATAAGAGAATTGGTGAGAAATTCAATAGAAATGCCGCCAAGACAATATTTTTGATCATAAAGCTCAGAACTCGGAGAGTTATGGACATTTGGGCCCAGGGGGGTATAACTAAATGAGGACTATATCTAAATCCTACATATAGCCATTTTTGCTCTACGTCTCTTCTTTAATACAGCCTTTTTCGTTCCACATCAATTATTTAGGGAGTTATGGCCGCTTAAAGTTTTGCAAAATTGTTCGAACCTTGAACCAAACAACAGATCACAAATTTTGCCTTTTTCGATTTACAAATCTAGGATTCTATAGCTCTTAGATGAAAATCGGTACATATACATATAGGTTAATATCGGGGATATAACTAAATATGAATCTATATTCTTCGAAAATGTAAACTTATTTTCCAGGTTGAGAAAACTGATATCTGCCAAATTGTATACAGAGCTGCTCTCTCTATAAGGTTTCTTTAGCGATAAAATGTAAAATGAAGATATAGGTATAGATGGTGCTATATCTAAATCCTAACTTTAGCCATTTTTTAAGGATTTATTGCCACTTAAAGTTTTGCAAAAGTATTCGAATCTTGACCCAAAAAATTAACGGATTCAAGTTTTGCACCTTTCGGTTTAAATATTATGATTCTCTAGCTCTTAGATGCAAAATCGGCGTTTAGGTATATTTGTACCTTCGAAATTGGGAACGTATCTAAATCCCAACTATGGCCATTTCCGCTCTACGCTTCTTCTTTAATATAGCCTTCTTGTCCTTTTCGATTTTTAAAAACCAGTAAGGAAAGGCTAAAGTCGGGCGGGGCCGACTATATAATACCCTACACCACTCTCGTAATATTGAATAACTCTGATATATAAATTTTGTAATTCATGTATAAATTGTTTACATAAATTTACATTTGGGACATTTTATACTTAAATAATACCCTGTACCACAGTGTGGTGTAGGGTATAAAAACGATTGGATCTAAAGAGCCAAATCGGATGAAACATATATATGGGAGCTATATCTAAATCTTAACCGATTTTCTTCAAATTCGGTAGTGTTGGTTCATGGATCAAGAAACTCTACCATTCTAAATTTCAAAATGATTGGATGTAAAATACAGCTTCTACAGGACTAAAGGGCAAAATCGGACGAAACATATATATGGGAGCTATAGCTAAATCTTAACCGATTTTCTTCAAATTCGGCAATGTTGGTTCATGGATCAAGAAATTCTACCATTCCAAATTTCAAAACGATTGGATGTAAAATAAAGGGCCAAATCGGAAGAAACATATATATGGGAGCTATAGCTAAATCTTAACCGATTTTCTTCAAATTCGGCAATGTTGGTTCATGGATCAAGAAACTCTACCATTCTAAATTTCAAAACGATTGGATGCAAAATACAGCTTCTGTAGGACTAAAGGGCCAAATTGGACGAAACATATATATGGGAGCTGTAGCTAAATCTTAACCGATTTTCTTAAAATTCGGCAATGTTGGTTCATGGATCAATAAACTCTACCATTCTAAATTTCAAAACGATTGGATGTAAAATACAGCTTCTATAGGACTAAAGGGCCAAATCGGTCGAAAGATATATATGGTAGCTATATCTAAATCTGAACCGATTTCAACCAAATTCAATAGCGATCTTATCAGCCGCGAAATACTCTAAACTGCAAAATTTCAGAACGATCGGACGGACGGACATCGTTAAATCGACTCAGCTAGTGATTCTGAGTCGATCGGTATACTTTAAGGTGGGTCTAGCTGTGTTATTTTCAGGTGTTACAAACATCTGCCGTGAAACAAACTTATAATACCCTGTACCACAGTGTGGTGTAGGGTATAATTATGATTATATAGCTCTTAGATGAAAACTAGCTACAAAGGTATACATATATCGAGGATATAGATAACAATTTCTTCGAAATTGGTATCGTATATTCCAGGTTTAGAAAACTGATATCTGTCCAATTGTATACATATCTGTTGATACATAGGAATTCCAATGCGCTAAACTGCACTTTGGGAACATATATAGGAGTTATATCTAAATCCTATCTATAACCATTTTCGCTCTACGTCTTTTCTTCAAGAAGCTATGCCCACTTAAAGTTTTGCAAAAGTAATCGAAACTTGATCCAAAAATTTTCGCTTTTTAAAAATGAGGATTCTATAGCTCTTAGATGATAAATCGGTATATAGGTACATATCGGGGATATAACTAAATGTAAATCGATATTCTTCAAAATTGGGAACGTAAATTAAAAGTTCATTAAACTGATAGCTGCCTCTTCTTTGAAAAAGTTGGCTTAATGGATGAGGTACTGCCGAGCCGGTCGTGGTAGTCATATGAAAGATATTGTGTTCCGTTATTAAATGACAAAGTTCAAAGTTTTCTATAACACCAGAAATTTGAAAAAATTATCAGTACTTGTTTTATTGCCGATTCAAATTTAAAATTTTAAATGGCCCAACCGTACTCGAGTCCATTCCTTAAATTCTCAATTGCCGAGCCAGTCGTGGTAGTCATATGAAAGATAATGTGTTCAGTTATTAAATGACAAAGTTCAAACATTCCAATAAAACCAGAAATTTGAAAAAAATATTGGTATTTATATCTTAATCATAACTATAGGCATTTTAGTTCTACATGGGGGATATATCTAAATCCTAACCGATTATTTTGTAATTCTTCCGTTCCTGCCATGTCAATGTCTTTGCAAACTTTCATGTCTTCGCAAACTCTCATGAATATGTGTAGTAAAATATAGGGTCTGTAGCGCATTCATATACGGAAGATACATATATTTGGAGGGGGCTATTTCTAAATCTCAACCGATTTACATCAAATCCAACAGGCGTCCCTGACCATATATAAATCTTAGTGAAGGTTTCGAAATATATCTGCACCATTCCGCTTTTTACCCGAAAAACATACATGTAACAGTGTGGCAGTGTCTATCAAGCAGAAATAATAAATAATGGCAAGAAGGGAGTCGCCAAGTGGCTGAATCGCAACATAGTGCCCAACACTGGCATTGTCATTTACTCGCACAATCTAGCTGCCATCATATCTCTGGCGGAAACATCCCTAAATTCAGAAACAGCCCTCGACTGTCGCAGATCTCTTAATGAGATGGCTGAGCAGTTTATATACAACTCATATGGGTACCTGGGACAGTTCCCCGGGATAACCGGACTGGAAAGGGACGGCATTACAAATTCTCAAAGAATTTACATGTATAAGTATTGATGTGCCATTGTCCACATGCAAGCTTTGGCTTAGGCAAGAGTCAATCAGGCAGTACAATGAACGGTGGTCAGAAATCGGCACATGTAGGGTAGCTAGACAAACCTTGCCCAGATATGAACTGAGAAGGTTAAAAAGTCTCCTCGCACTAAAGAGGCAAATTTTTGAGGTAGATCTCAGAGATTGTCTATAGTATACAGGAAGATCAAAGAGATCGTCTCTTATACACAGCCAGATCACAGAGTCTATTGTACAAAGGAAGATCTATGAAACCGAATTTAGTGTAGAGGAAGATCTCAAAGGTTGACTATAGTACCGGGTTTGGCAAATAGAGCGCTACAAAAGTTTTTTTTAATAAACATTTTTTAATAAAAATATCAATGAAATTTTTTATTCCTGCACAGAGCAGAAAATACAATGATTTTTTTAACCACGTGTCTGGTTAAATTTTTCATGGTAAATTTTTGATTACGAAGACAAAAATAACATTATATAAGTTCAAATGTATATGAAAAATGGTTAAGTTAACATTATATATGGTTGGTTTTTTTGAGAGAGAGGCAGAAAAATGTGCGAGGTAAACAACAATTCGGCTCTGTTGTGGTCGACGTTTTTCAACTGCTTTATGTTAGAAGAAGTTGAGTATAATGTTAAACGAAGTTGAAACGAATGCGACTGTCGTCATAAGAGAATTTATCTCTCTCATTCAAAACACCACCAAATGCCAGCTTCGGTGCTTGATCGAGTGCTGGAGTTCAGTTGGTGTTGAATAGTCGATGGGACTAGTGCTGTTGTCGGAAGCTGTTGGTATAGAGGTAAGTAGTAAAACATTTTGTAAAGAACTACATTCATAAGTATGTATGTACATATGTGTATTTAAAAAGTGAAATAATAAAATATGTGCGTTAAAAATGTTAATAGTGTTTTGTGCTTGTGTAATTATAGTAAAGGCGAATGTAATATTAATATTATTTTTTGTGATCATGCCATTACAATTGTGAAATTCAGTGGTTAAGAGTGGAAAAAAATATGTACACGCTGTCGCATTAACTGAGCATGAAAAAACAACAATGTATGTACGTAAGTATATGCAGCAGCAAGCAAACATACGGAGAGAAGTGATGTGTACGTGTGGGTATGTGTTCATCTTGTCTTTTCGTTTGAACACTTGTGGCTGCTACGCCGTACATACATACGTTAGTTTTTTTGTTGTGCGATGTTGATACTGTTAAATGTACATACATACATATGTTGTTAGAAGTGCTTTCGTAATACCTACATACATACATATAAACGATGTTTTTGTTTTTTTCTTTTCAGTTGTTTCTTTTTCTGTGGCTTGCGGCTGCTTGTGCTGGGAGTCCGGCCTTGAATCTGTTGGTAAGTTGTGCCAATACTAGAAACTGTTGATAAGCTGTATCAATACTAGTTGTAGTGTGCGAAGTAATTACAGAAAAAGTGGTATGCATGCATACATTTGTTTTTTTATACCCTCACTTTAGTAATAATAATGATATACCTATATCATTTGCAACGGGCCAAAAGTGTAACACATTGAAGGAGTGATCTAAGACCCTAAGTTGTTCAGCGCATATTAGTTTTGGGTAATTTTAAGTCGAATGAGATATGTCCGTCCGTCTGTCTGCTGGCTAGTGCGCACGATAACTCTCGAAAAGAGTAACCGATTCACTTCAAATTTGGTATACTGTAATATTTTTTTCTATCTCCGGTTAAGTTCAAAGATGGGCCATATTGGTCCATTCCTTCTGGTACCTCCCACACAAAGGGTTAACATTTAGTGAAATATTGATTCTTTAATAACAACTATACCTTGGTCGGTTTACCCGACTGAAACTTTCTTACTTGTTTTTAATATACAATTCATTAATATACATACAACACGTTCTCCAAACTTGGTTTCCAATAAATTGATTGTGGCAATCGCTGTGTGGCTTGTGGCGCCGTCCTGTTGGAACCACATGTCCTCCAAGTCCATATCATCCAATTGGGGCCAAAAATATTCGGTTATCATTGAACGGTGGCCCTTATAAATTATGATCCGATAAATCGACTACAAGGTGGTTGATATGTATTGCAACCAACTTCAGGTTGCTATCATTTCTAAACCGCTAGTCTGATAGCTGACAGATTTATTTCAGTGACAGTTCATTTTATTGTTTACAAGCTTACAAAAGCATTTTGATCTATTGCATTCAGAAAAAAAGTTATTCGTGATGGAATTCAAGCGTGATAGTGTGATTGCTTTATATTTGGGTGGAAAAACACAAGTGGCTATCGTTAGATAGCCACAAAAGTTGTATTTAAATGTGAATAAATCTTTTGTTTCTCGTACCATTGCTCGTTACCGTGAAAAAAACGGTAACAACACTAGAAATTATCCGAAAAGTGAAGGCCAGATTTGATCGAAATCCACGCCGCAGTGGTAGAAAAATTGCTTGTAAGCTGAACATATCGCGAGAACGGATACAACACATATTAAAAAATGAGCTTGGGCTAAAGCAATTGAAGTTCCAAAAAGTGCAAGAGCTCACCGATGCACAAAAAAAGTTAGACTGGAAAGAGCCAAGGAGTTGCTTCGCTTGCACGAAAGTGGCCAGTTACCGAATTTGGTTTTCTCCGATGAGAACCCATTCCAAATTGAGCAGTTTGTGAACAAACAAAATGATCGGGTTTACTTGCCAAAGAGGTCAGCTGAAAATGTACACCTTCGATTGGCCCCCAAAACTCAAGCGCCGCCGATGGTAATGGTGTGGGCCGCCGTAACGGCCGATGGTCGCTCCCCGCTCGTATTCATCGACCATGGGGTCAAAATAAATGCCGAATATTATCGGGAAAATGTCATAAAGACAGTATTGAAGCCCTGGGCAGACAAACATTTCGGCCGCAGACCATGGACATTCCAACAGGACTCAGCACCATCGCACTCAGCACGCGTCAACCAAGAATGGCTTAAAAATGAGGTTCCTCGCTTCATTTCTACCGCACAATGGCCACCAAGATCTCCGGATCTCAATCCGTTGGAATTTTTAGAGAGTAAGGTTCGCACTAAAAAATACCAAAGCATCGATCATCTCAAGACGGCGCTTCGCCGGGAATGGGCGAAAATACCGCAGAGCCACTTTCGTACAGCGTGTGATGGCTTTGTCGGCCGTTTGAAGGCCATAATTCGTGCCAAAGGTGGCCAATTCGAACAAATCTAAACTGTTTCTAAAATTTTATGTTATTTCCGACATTTTTTGCTTTTGAACGCTTTACTTTGTTGCATTACATATCAGCCACCTTGTATAGTTTAAATGAAGATAAGAGAGATCGAATTTGGCAAAAATGAAGATCTCATAGATCAACTTCGGTATAGTCGATGATCTTAGAGATCGACTCTAGTATAAAGATCTCAGAGATTGTCTATAGTAGGGATGTAAAGAATATTCGCATATGCGAACGCGAATTATTCGCATCATTTTAACATTCGTTTTCGCATTCGCAAAAACCATCTTTGGATATATATATAATAAGTAAATATATTTCAGTATTCGCTTCCATTTGTTAAAAGTGTTATATCTTCTTATTCGCTTCACTTATTTTGAAGATATTAAAACCAATGAAAACCTTTTCCACTTTTCTTCAAAACAGTTGAAAAATATGCTTGTCCTTGTGGTAACAGGAGGTAAAAATATGGAAAACATTCTTAATATTTGAATATCCTGGAAAGGTATCAATTTAGTTCCTTAATTTTGTTGGTACTAAAAGCTCAACCATTATTAGCATTCGCATTCGCTTTCGCAGTCGCAAGAAATACATTTCTATATTCGCTTTCGCTAAAGTCACTTTCGTTATATCCCTAGTCTATAGTAAGGAGGAAGATCGCAGAGATCGTCTCTGGTACAAAGCGAGCTCACAGAGATCGTTTCTAGTATAGAGGAAGATCTCAGAGATCGACTCTAGCATAGAGGAAGAAAGTGGCGAGAAATAATCGCCACTGTCATACCGTCCGTCCGTCTGTCTGTGTGTCTGTCTGCTGGCTGGTGCGCACGATAACTCTCGAAAGGAGCAACCGATTATTGATAATTATGTTGAGAGAAACGCGAAAAAAAACCAAATTTGTTGTGCTTTCTTTGTTAGGTCGGCTAATTTTGTGACCGCCCTCGTATTTCTGTGGAGGCCATCATAGAACGCTGTTTTGTCGATGTTATAACTAGAAGACCTAAATATCATTTCAACTAGAAAGGAAGATCTCTCAGAGATCGACTACAGGTACGAACGGTTGACAAATAGTATGGCCAATTTTTTTAGTGCCGAATCCCCAAATTTTTATTTCCTATCCCCTAAATCCCCAAAAAAAGATTTCTCATCCCAGAAAATATTTTAACTTATGTGAATGATGTATTTTAAAATTCAATGTACTTTGTACTAAAATTCGTTTTGTTTGCACAAAATCTACGTTGTCAAATTACCATATATATCTGATTCAAAATCTTCCATCTCATCTACGAGATCATCTAATTTTTTTGTACATGTTTTTGGTATTAAAAGTTTGATCATTTCTGCCAATGGACTAAATAACTGATAACACACTGAATTTTTTTTAAAATACATCAAAGAGTTAATACTAGTACATCAAAGGGTTAATCGAGTTGGGCAAGCAGAATCCTGTTACAAGTAAACTTTACTCCAAAATTAGCTTAAATTGTTCGTAATGTCGTCTCGGAGAATTCTTTCCATTTTATAAACCGCATTTGGTTTCAATTAAGATTTATAGATATCTATAGAAATACGTATTGGCAATTACTACAGGTTGTCTATTTAAGTCGTACTCTAATACACTGCGAGTCAAGCTACTTTTTGTAGGAACTTTTGACACATTTTTACGGACGCATTTTCTAAAAAAATAGATTTAACAGAAAATTCAAATTTTAACATAAATAAAGACATGTAATTATAAATATTGCAATCCCCGGATCCCCAAACCAAAAAATATATCCCCATTCGCGAAGAAAAATCCCCAAATTGGGGATAAATCCCCTAAACTGGCAGCGCTGTGGCGAAGTCCTCTTTGTATTCGATTCCCCTTTTCGAAAACTTAAATTCGTTTTCTTTATCTGTGGAAAAACATTTCATCTCTTCTATTTTCTTATTGACATTGATTTGTTTAATGTTGGGCCGAAATCCCGGCGGTACTGCAATACCGGGCCAACCCGTGACAGAAGTGGAGCAAGCCCCTAAACTTCCGTCTATTTCCAAAAATCAGTTTAACATTTGTTGTCCTCCGATGGAGGATCTATCAGATGTTAAGCTGATAAGAACAGATACTACACTTTGATCTTAGCCATAAGGCCGAGAAGCGATAACTAAATAACAATCACGTTCAGTACTATAAGCGAAGGAAACTTTGCACTTAATGAGAATTATTTGGAGAACACTAAAAACCGAAGTGATAGTTCTAGCATTGAAGATAGACAATGAGTGGAAATTTCACTGTGTACGGTATGGTCGGGTGCGTGAGAGGCGATTGTGCTAACATTGAAGATTAAGAACGAGTGGAAATTTCGCGGTGTGTAATTCAGGTACTCACAGACGTTGTGTGGGAAAGCCACCGTACTTATTAGAGCACCACTAAGAGCATACTTCTACCAACAACAAGAGAAATAGACACGATAAGTAGGTATGCTTTAAAGAAGTGAGAAAAACAGGGTGATCATGTGATCATTTTAATCACACACAGTGATCGTTTCTAAATTTTATAGTTATAGTTTAAGCAAATTTAGTTTTTCTTTTAAGAATGTTCAGCTATTTAATAAATCAGCAAGAGTTTAGTAGTGAATATTATTTTTTACTAAAACCAATTTATTTCACCTCTACAATAAGTCTCAAATTACAAATCAGTTCCTTTGCAGTACCATTGAGGACATAAGCGAATGTTGTCACATCATATTGACTATAGGGAAAAAATGATGGCACCTTTACCCCGTCCATATTGAAATCATTCCATGTATAGTTGCCCTGAAAAATGAATTCTTAATATGTATATCAGGTTCAATATTGTCGAAAACAATTACCTCTAACAATGGACAGCTATTCGGAAATTTACTCTTCTGCAGTGATTTTTTAAGCCAGGGAATTAGGAAACCCGTCAAACGCATATCTGCCTTATTAAGGAAATCACAAATTCTAAATTGATATTGAAAAACAATTGGCGTTTGGGCTGCCGGTCTTCAACTTTGCCGTCACTAGGATCCAAGTGTTTAGCGGCAATTTTCGGGATATTATGACAAGCAAATCTGCAGCTCTGCCATTGCCATATAAGTTCATGGAATATTCATGTATATAGTATCTATTGAAATTTGTCTCAGCGGATAAAACTAATGTTCTTGGATTTTGTCAGTTACTGATTGGAGGTAGAAGTTGGAAAAGGATTTATTGAATTATACTTTACCTTAAAATCACTATAGCTAAATTTGTCCCATATTAGTATAGCTAGTAATATGAACTTCGCGGTTGAGTACATTGTGTTTAAATAACTACTGGATTGACAGAAAATTGTTTTTGTCATATTTAATGGTTATATCCTCGCAACTCCGGAATCGAACTCATTATATATTATAGGGATATACTGATGATATCATTTGAAATAATGGAAATAGTGTTCATAAAATTTTGAATAACAATATTCAAGTAAACAAGGTTTTCTAAATAAAAAAAAAATAGATTAGCAAAGGTAAAGTCTGTTGGGGCCGACTATATGACACCTGATATCACTCTGTTGGAGCAGTATAAGGAAAAATATTATCAAATTTCATCAGTGTCGGTTTCCTAATACGTTTCTATAAAAAAAAAAACAAATTGCATAGAAGCTCAATTGGTATATATTTATTGGAGTATGCTACTTCCAACTCACAAAACTTCAGGGAGAGGTACTTCAACTGTCGATAGAAGCGAACTATAAGGCCGATACTCTCATACGGCTCAGTGTTATGGTGAGCAAGAAACCACATCTCTCACATCTAGCCAAAGCGCAGGGACTGATATGCGTCGGTATAACAGGATCCCTCAGAAGAGAATCTCCTTAAATGGCACTAGAGACGATGCTGAACCTTCAACTAATTGATGTATACATCAAGTTTACAGCAGCGAAAGTGGCCCATCGGCTAAGGGACTCAGGAATGCCTTTTAATACTACACTTGGACATGCCCGAAGTCCTGGAAATCACAGGCAAAACAGAACAAATGAACAGGCCAACAGACTACATGACACCAGGAACAATTAGCGATAGAAATTTTAAAGTTTCTGCGAAACGAAATATTAGACAACTACAATTCTCGTTTACAACGACTGACATTTCTTTTGGTCAGAATATGTTTCTGTCACAACAAACGAAATTTCAGTTCCGGCAAACGAGAATTGTAGTTGTCTAATATTTCGTTTCGCAGAAACGAATTTTTTCTTTGCGTGTAGCCTTGAAGATTGGGCGTCAAATAGCGTCATAGAAGCCGATGGAATCTAAATCTTCACGGATGGATCAAAAATGGAGACGGACACGGAATCGGGAATATACTCCGAAACCATTAATCTCAGGCGGAGATTTATATCGAAAAACAGATTTTAGAACAGGATATATCTGCAGAAAAAACAGGCTCCGAAGAAACCGCGACCCTGGGCGTGCAACGAGTTGGGATCTTTAATAACCAGGAGGAGGTGAGGATCAGTACAAAACTGCAGGGTAGCTGCAACTCTGCTTTCCCTAGGAAAGACAAAATTAGGAGTATCAACGAAGTTTCTTAGAGAGTGGTAGCATTTTACAGGGACTCCGAGATCTATTCTGCAGGAACTACTTCGAAGTTTAGCTACATGGGCTTCCACATGTTAGCAGCTCTGCAAAGGCCAACGCCTCACTGTGATACCACAGGGAATCCGAGATCAGGCAGGAACCAGTTCGAAGGCAGGAACCAGTTCGAAGTGTATGGGCGTTCACTTGGTACTAAATCCACCTGAATCCACAGCCAGCAGGCAGACGCCACGTACATTGGAGCAGCACTGAAGCTTCGGCCAATTGGTATTGTAGCTGTATCGTCGTCCACTTGATACCTGATTAAAGTATTAGGATTTTCAAATAAAATGTACTAGAGAGTGGTAGTATCTGAGAGCTCTCCAGCAGGTATCAATTCGTTGCATAACTCTTAAGGAGTCCACTCGCTACCAGATTAAAGGATTAAGATTACCAAATAAATTTCTTAGAGAGTGGTAGCTCTCCACAGATTATGCTAAATCTATTACGCATGGACCAAGTCTCCGGTCAGAACTCGTAGATTTAACTACTACCACTACAAAGACTAAGACAACGATTGTGAGATAGTTAATACATACAATCGCTGAAATGCTCGCATATGAAGCACTGATATAATAGAAAGATCCACTATAGCTATGACTGCCACAACGGCCTGGCTACAGCACTGCTTTGGGTACACAAGGATCATCGCACTGTTGCATAACAGAACAGCTATGGTCGACGCCTCATAACATTTATCATGGAAATTCCTTGGAAAGTTGTAGCTTTTCACAGGAAATATGAAATCTATTCCACATGCACCAATTCGAAGCTTAGTTTAAGTAAATTAGACCTGCAGTCACCACAAAGAAAGTGACCACCCATGAACCCATTGTCAATCCATCACTGCTAACGCTACTCGAAACAGGCTACAAACAATTGAAGAAGATTTATATATACTGGGAATATGGACCTACAGTCATCACAAAGGAAGTGACAACCCATGAACACATTGTCAACCCATCACTCCCAACGCTATTCGAAAGATGCTTGCAGCATGTTATTATAATATCAATAATATATGGATAATATCCACATATATGGAAGAGATCTATATATATTGGTCATAGCAAAGGAAGACGGCTCGACAAGACTGGCTACGGAATTTTTAACCCATCGTTCCTAACGTTATTTGAAACATGCCACAAAGAAGTTTATAAGATCCCACAACGGCCTTTCTAACACGACTGCATTTCCTACACTTGGAGCAAATCTCTGATGTCTTCATACGAGTATTAGAGTTTATCTCTGAGATTTTCACCTATACTAGAGGAGATCTCTGAGATCTTTCCCTATACTAGAGTAGATCTCTGAGATCTTCCCCTATACTAGAGTAGATCTCTGAGATCTTCCCCTATACTAGAGTAGATCTGTGAGATCTTCCCCTAAACTAGAGTACATCTCTGAGATCTTCCTCTATACTAGAGTCGATCTCTGAGATCTTCCTCTATACTAGAGTCGATCTCTGAGATCTTCCTCTATACTAGAGTCGATCTCTGAGATCTTCCTCTATACTAGAGTCGATCTCTGAGATCTTCCTCTATACTAGAGTCGATCTCTGATATATTCCTCTATACTAGTATCAATCTCTGTGATCTTCCTATATACTAGAGTCTAGTATAGTACTACAGTCGAATTCTGAGATCTTCATCCGTACTAGAGTCGATCGCTGAGATCTTCCTCTTTACTATAGTCGATCTGTGAGGTCTTCCTCTATAATAGAGTCGATCGCTGATATCTTCCTCTATACTAGAGCCGATCTCTGAGGTCTTCTTATACCCTACACCACATTGTGGTACAGGGTATTATAAATTTGTTTCACGGCAGATGTTTGTAACACCTGAAAATAACACAGCTAGACCCACCTTAAAGTATACCGATCGACTCAGAATCACTAGCTGAGTCGATTTAACCATGTCTGTCCGTCCGTCCATCCGTCCGTCTGTCCATGTAAAGTTGTTCGTCGACTACAGGTCGCAATTTCACTCCGATCGTTCTGAAATTTTGCAGTTTAGAGTATTTCGCAGCTGTTAAGATCGCGTTTGAATTTGGTTGAAATCGGTTCAGATTTAGATATAGCTCCCATATATATCTTTCGTCCGATTTGACCCTTTAGTCCTATAGAAGCTGTATTTTACATCCAATCGTTTTGAAATTTAGAATGGAAGAGTTTCTTGATCCATGTACCAACATTGCCGAATTTGAAGAAAATCGGTTAAGATTTATCTATAGCTCCCATATATATGTTTCGTCCGATTTTGCTCTTTAGTCCTGTAGAAGCTGTATTTTATATCTAATCATTTTAAAATTAAGAATGGTAGAGTTTCTTGATCCATGAACCAACACTGCCGAATTTGAAGAAAATCGGGTAAGATTTAGCTATAGCTCCCATATATATGTTTCGTCCGATTTGGCCCTTTAGTCCTATCAAAGCTGTATTTTACATCCAATCGTTTTGAAATTTAGAATGGTAAAGTTTCTTGATCCATGAACCAACATTGCCGAATTTGAAGACAATCGGTTAAGATTTAGCTATAGCTCCCATATATATGTTTCGTCCGATTTTGCTCTTTAGTCCTGTATAAGCTGTATTTTACATCCAATCAATTTGAAATTTAGAATGGTAGAGTTTCTTGATCCATGAACCATCACTACCGAATTTGAAGAAAATCGGTTAAAATTTAGCTATAGCTCCCATATATATGTTTCGTCCGATTTGGTCCTTTAGTTCTATAGAAGCTATATTTTACATCCAATCGTTTTGAAATTTAGAATGGTAGAGTTTCTTGATCCATGAACCAACATTGCCGAATTTGAAGAAAATCGGTAAAGATTTAGCTATAACTCCCATATATATGTTTCATCCGATTTGGCTCTTTAGATCCAATCGTTTTTATACCCTACACCACACTGTGGTACAGGGTATTATTTAAGTATAAAATGTCCCAAAAGTAAATTTATGTAAACAATTTATACATGAATTACAAAATTTATATATCAGAGCTATTCAATATTTCGAGAGTGGTGTAGGGTATTACATAGTCGGCTGCACCCGACTTTAGCCTTTCCTTACTGGTTTTGTACTAGAGTCGATCGCTGATATATTTCTGAATTCGCTGAGATCTTTACTAGAGGTGATCTCTGAGGTCTTCCTCTATACTAGAGTCGATCGTCGATCTCTTAGATCTTCTAATATGCTATAGAGTCGATCCTCCTCTAAACTATAGAGTCGATCACTGAGATCTTGCTCTATACTACCGAGTCGATCTCTGAGATCTTCCTCTATACTATAATTGATCTCTGAGATTTTCATCCATACCTACAGTCGATCGATGAGATTTTCCATCGGTACTAGAGTCGATCGCTGAGATATATCTGAGATCTTTCTCTATACTATGTAGATTCGATCTCTGAGATCTTTCCTCTATACTAGAATCGATCTCTGATAACTTTCTCTATACCTTAAGTATTGATCTGAGATCCTGATCTATGCTATGCTCGATCATTGCGATCTTGCTTTATACTAGAATCGATCATAGATATCTTGTTTTATATTAGAGTCGATCTCCATCTTCCTCTACACTAGAGTCTCTGCGATCTTCCTCTATACTATAGAGTCGTTCTCTGAGATCTTTCTCTATACCTGATCGTTCTCTATTTCAGAGCCGATATATATGTTCGTCCTCTGCCCTTTAGTCGACCTCTGAGTTATCTCTCTGTACAGAGTCGATCTCTGAGTTTTTTCTCAATACAAAAGTATACCACATAGATTTTTCTCGACGCTATAGTGGATCCCAAATTTGTTTGTTTCTGTCCTCTTTTACAGAAGTGAAGTATGTAATTTGGAACTACATTATTTGTATACCCTCTACCATAGGATGAGGGGTATATTCATTTTGTCACTCCGTTTGTAACACCTCTAAATATTGGCCTGAGACCCCATAAAGTATATATATTCTTAATCGTCGTAAAATTCTAAGAAGATTTATCCATGTCCGTCCGTCCATCTGTTTTAATCACGCTACAGTCCGTAATAATAGAGCAAGGTTGATCAAATTTGGTAGAAATATTTTTTATATAGCGTGATCCATTTCGAGGTTCCCTACTTTTTTAAAGAAAAAAAAACACAGATTGAATGGGGAATGTTTATTATCATTTGAAAGAACATTCTTTGGCATTTATTTTTTGAAGATAATGTCTATCAAATGCTGGCTGCGGCTACGTCTCAGATGGTCCATCCGTTGGGTCCAATTTTCGATGACTCGTTCGAGCATTTCGACTGGTAACTGGCGAATGACACGCGTGATGTTTTGCTCAAAGGCCTGAATCGAAGCTGGTTTGTCCGCATAAACTTTAGACTTTACATATCCCCACAGGAAAAAGTCTAACGGTGTGATATCACACGATCTTGGTGGCCAATCGACCGGCCCAAAACGTGAAATTATCTGCTCACCGAAGTGTTCTCTCAATAAATGCATTGATTGATGCGAAGTGGGAAGTGGCGCCGTCTTGTTGAAACCAAATGTCGCCGAGATCACGAGCTTCAATTTCAGGCATCAAATAGTCGGTTATCATGGCTCGATAACGGTCGCCATTGACGGTTACGTTCTCACCGGCATCATTTTTGAAGAAATATGGACCAATGATTCCACCGGCCCACAAACCTCAAGCTCTTGAATCTCTTCGGGTTGTTCTTCGTCCCAAATGCGGAAATTTTGCTTGTTTACATAATCATTGAGCCAGAAATAGGCCTCATCGCTAAACAAAATTTGGCTCGAAAACGTCGGATCTTCTTGGAACTTTTCAAGAGCCCATAGAGCGAAGCGATGTCGCTTGGGAAGGTCGGGAGGCTTCAGTTCTTGCACAATCTGTATTTTGTATGCTTTCAATTTAAGATCTATGTGGACGTAAAATGCGCCAAGTCGTTCCATACGTCAGTCCGAGTTGCTGCGAACGGCGCCGAAACGACTCTCCACGGTCTTCGTGTACACTCTCAGCTACAGCCGCTACATTTTCTTCACTGCGTGCTGGCCGTGGTCTATTCGGTCGAATATTATCCAATAATGAATGTTGGGTCTCAAGATGGGTGATGGTGTTGCAAATAGTACGCTCAGTAGGCCGATTATGTTGACCATAAGTTGAGCGAAGTGCACCAAATACATTCCTCACAGAACGTGAATTTTCGTAATAAAGTTGAACGATTTGTAAACGTTGTTCAGGCGTAAGTCTTTACATGATGAATGCCAAACAAATACTTAACAAAAAAACATGGCAGCTTGACACGACTCACACGTGATCTGTCAAAAAAAGGCTATTGAAAAAAATATCTCTACTTGGATCACGTCAATATCGGTCAATGTTTTGATATAGCTCCCCTATAGAGGTCGCTCCAAAATACGGGTTTTGAGCCATAGATACCACATTTTTAAAGCAATTAGCAGAAACTCTGCAGTTTGTATTCTATTTTGACAAGAACTCATCACAGCAAAAATTTTGCAAATCGGTTCATATTTGGTCATAGTCACCCTATAGAGGTCGCTCCAATATAGGATTATTTTAATCATAAATAGCATATTTTCCAAGCCTTTTTAACTGAATCTTTGCAGTTTGCATTTAATTAAGAAAAGAATTCATCGCAGTAAAATTTTTTAAATCAGTTCATATTTTGTTATAGCCCACCTATAGATGTCGCTCCCAAAAAGGCTTATTTTATTTGTCGTTGTAGTTCTCAAAAAAGCTATTTTAAGCCATAATTACCACATTTTTCCGGTGAAGAGTTTGGCTAAAGAATTTGCGGTCTAAAATTGCAGCGTTCGTTTTTTTAATAATTTACTTAAACAAAAAGTTTCTTGATTTGCTCCATATCCAAATTTTTCCAGTAATACAATTTAATACAATCCATGGCGCAGGGTATATAAGATTCGGCATGGCCGAACTTAACGCTTTTACTTGTTTGTATTTTTTGTTGGAGAGGGTTCAATATTTGGTCCTACATTTGCAATATGTCCTTTTGAAGGAAATGTAGCACCATGGTGAATCGATTTTATTCATATTTGGGCTAGAGTCATATACTTGCCTATGGATCTTTTTGTTCCCTCTTTCGAAAAATGTCAATTTATTTTGGATGCTAATACCATAATTTTGACTTTTTTGTCTCTTATTTTCCTGCAAAATTCAATGAGTTTTGTAAGTCCGTTTTTTACTTTTTTCCAGAAACATTTACATATATTAACACACATTTAACATTTCTATTTAAACAAAATAAAATTTACTTCATTTCTGTTACCAATTTTATATTTCCCAAAAGCTCCTTTCCCGAAGTGTTTGGTATATAACAAAAGACGGATACATCGTATTGAACACTGGGTAAGAACGGTGGTATTTTCAAATCTCGCATATTCAAACCGATCCATGAATAATTGCCCTGAAGATAAATTCATCATTTCGTTAACGTAAATCTAAAAAGAAAAAAATCAACAAATTACCTCCATCACTGGACATTTTTTGGGAAAACTGCTTTTAACAAATGACTTTCTTAGAAATGGCATTAGAAAACCGGAGATGCGCGCATCGGTTTTGTTAACGAATTCACAAACGTTAAACTCAACTTGAAACATGGTATGTGACGCCCCCTTGCGTGAAGTTCTCAGCTTTAGTGTGGTCAAAATCGTCGCACTCAATGGCAATGTGCGGGCTGCACCGAAAAAAATATCTGCAACATTATTATCCTTCCTCAGAATCATTGAATAGTGACTGAGGTAGAATTTATTGAAAGTTGTTTCGGCCGAAATAAAATAAATTCTTTTGAATTGTCCACTTTCCTGGGGAAGAAACAAGTTTGCAGTAATTGTGAATATCTCACATCAGATATTGAAATTACCTTTCCTTCGCCAATGAATATTTGCTCCAACAGGAGTACACCAATTAACAGGAACTTAAAGGTCACGTACATATTTCATAACTAATGTTGAAATTGTACGCTCAACTCAAATGGTGAATAATTCCAAAAGAAATTGAACAAAAATGTGAATAATACTCGTACAGCATTTTATGATTATGGGTTGTATAGATTTACAGGGTTTTCCAACAAGAGGTGTTGTTTTGAATCACCCGGTATTTCGGTAGCTGTCACTTTTGAAGCTTTTATTCTTTGCCATTTGACAAGTAGAAACTACGCCATTACTAACCAGTAAGGAAAGGCTAAAGTCGTGCGGGGCCGACTATATAATACCCTACAGCACTCTCGTAATATTGAATAACTCTGATATATAAATTTTGTAATTCATGTATAAATTGTTTACATAAATTTACTTTTGGGACATTTTATACTTAAATAATACCCTGTACCACAGTGTGGTGTAGGGTATAAAAACGATTGGATCTAAAGAGCCAAATCGGGTGAAACATATATATGGGAGATATAGGTAAATCTTTACCGATTTTCTTCAAATTCGGCAATGTTGGTTCATGGATCAAGAAACTCTACCATTCTAAATTTCAAAACGATTGGATGTAAAATATAGCTTCTATAGAACTAAAGGGCCAAATCGGACAAAACATATACATGGGAGCTATAGCTAAATCATAACCGATTTTCTTCAAATTCGGTTGTGTTGGTTCATGGATCAAGAAACTCTACCATTCTAAATTTCGAAACGATTGGATGTAAAATACAGCTTCTATAGAACTAAAGGGCCAAATCGGATGAAATATATATATGGGAGCTATAGCTAAATCTTAACCGATTTTCTTCAAATTCGGTAGTGTTGGTACATGGATCAAGAAACTCTACCACTCAAAATTTCAAAATGATTGGATGTAAAATACAGCTTCTACAGGACTAAAGAGCAAAATCGGACTTAACATATATATGGGAGCTATAGCTAAATCTTAACCGATTTTCTTCAAATTCGGCAATGTTGGTTCATGGATCAAGAAACTCTACCATTCTAAATTTCAAAACGATTGGCTGTTAAATACAGCTTCTATAGAACTAAAGGGCCAAATCGGACGAAGCATATATATGGGAGCTATAGCTAAATCTTAACCGATTTTCTTCAAATTCAGGTTAATGGATCAAGAAACTCTACCATTCTAAATTTCAAAACGATTGGATGTAAAATACAGCTTCTATAGGACTAAAGGGCCAAATCGGATGAAAGATATATATGGGAGCTATATCTAAATCTGAACCGATTTCAACCAAATTCAATAGGGATCTTTACAGCTGCGAAATACTCTAAACTGCAAAATTTCAGAACGAGCGGAGTGAAATTGCGACCTGCAGTCGACGAACAACTTTACATGGACAGACGGACGGATGGACGGACGGACAGACATGGTTAAATCGACTCAGCTAGTGATTCTGAGTCGATCGGTATACTTTAAGGTGGGTCTAGCTGTGTTATTTTCAGGTGTTACAAACATCTGCCGTGAAACAAACTTATAATACCCTGTACCACAGTGTGGTGTAGGTTATAAAAATGGAACGATACACGACTCAACAACGCATTGATGTTATTAAAATTCACTACAAAAATGGTGAACATTTTGCAGTCACAGTTCGCAAAACTATAGGACTAAAGGGCCAAATCGGATGAAAGATATATATGGGAGCTATATCTAAATCTGAACCGATTTCAACCAAATTCAATAGGGATCTTTACAGCTGCGAAATACTCTAAACTGCAAAATTTCAGAACGAGCGGAGTGAAATTGCGACCTGCAGTCGACGAACAACTTTACATGGACAGACGGACGGATGGACGGACGGACAGACATGGTTAAATCGACTCAGCTAGTGATTCTGAGTCGATCGGTATACTTTAAGGTGGGTCTAGCTGTGTTATTTTCAGGTGTTACAAACATCTGCCGTGAAACAAACTTATAATACCCTGTACCACAGTGTGGTGTAGGTTATAAAAATGGAACGATACACGACTCAACAACGCATTGATGTTATTAAAATTCACTACAAAAATGGTGAACATTTTGCAGTCACAGTTCGCAAAACTAAAGCATTTTTAGGTCGTCGTGAAGCTCCGTATCGGACCGCAATTCAGAAATTGTTGGAAAAATGCGAGCCGTTGGGAAAATAAAACCCGTGCACGTCGCTCAAGAACAACTGTGAATATTGCTGCTGTAGCCCAAAGTGTTGAGAAAAACCCAGGTTTGTCCATTCCTCGTCGTTCTTTGGAATTGGGCATTCCACAAACGTCATTACACCGTATCTTGCATAAAGACTTGGGTCTTAAGGCTTACAAAGTTCAGTTAACACAAGAACTCAAGCCGGCCGATCATCAACAACATCGTGTCTTTGCTGATTGGTCCTTGAAATGCATGAAACTGATCCGGAATTCCATCGAAAAATCATATTGACTGATGAGGCCCATTTCCACCAAGCAAAATTGTCGCATCTGGGGCTCGGAAAACCCAAGAGTTATTGTTGAGAAGCCTCTCCATCCTCAACATGTGACTGTTTGGTGCGATTTATGGTCCGGTGGGGTCATTGGACCTACTTTTACGAAAGTGAGGTTGGATCAACAGTTACGGTGAATGGATTGCTCTATCGAGGGATGATTATTGATTTTTTATGGTCGGAGTTGGATGGTATTGATCTGGACAACGTTTACTTTTAACAAGACGTCGCTACGTGCCACACAATCAACGAAACCATTGATCTGTTACGGGAAATGTTTCCGGACCCTGTTATCTCTCGAAGAGGTGATCACAATTGGCCACCGAGATCTTGTGATTTAACACCTTGCGACTTCTTCCTTTGGGGCCACGTGAAAGAGAGGGTCTACGCCAACAGCCCAGCGTCGATTCAAGACCTCAAAGATAGAATTCGTGAGGCTATCGAGGACATAGGGCAGCCACTTTGCGATTTGGTTATGGAAAATTTCATGAAAAGGATATGGTCCTGTAAGCGTGGCCATTTGGCTGATGTTGTTTTTCATTATTAACGTCATACCTTTCTCTTTATTATGAACTAAACATCCGATCATTTATCTCACAAAATTGCATTTTTCTTTGAATACCAAAATAACACCTCTTGTTGGAAAACCCTTTACTCTTCAAATTAGGGAAATCATTCACCCTTAACTTTTGGCATAGAATAAAATCCATTAAAAAACGATCAAACGCAAAGTTAACAAAATATATTTTTTTTTCGCTTTTTAAAAATAGAAATGACGTTGTTTCATAAAAAGAATAGAATATTGTTAAAAAAGGGATTCCACATACTAAGTTTACTGCTACTCTCCGATTTCCAATTTTAAAAACTTCAGGGGTTTCAATTCAATAGAAAATAATATTTTCCGATAATGTTCATAATTTTATTATCACTATGGTATTAAAAGCTCTGCTGAACTTTTTCTGGTACACTTTTAGGGCCACTGAAGCTATCAAATTGTAATATGTTATATATCGGTGAAAAGTTCAAATCTCAGACGTGTGCGGAATCAACTTATGTACTATATTTAAAAGCTACTCAGATGTTGGAGGAATACCTAAAGAGGAATTTAGTCATCATTGTGTATTGAAAGCTCTGCATACATTTTTGTGGCACACTTTTAGGGGTCTTAATCACTTAAGATCGCTTATGGTGTTTTCTTTTCTAAAAAAAGAAGTTGCCCTGTCAGAGAGCAGCATTTTAATAATGTCGCCTACCCCCTCTTGTACTGCTGCATATTTTATGGTCAGAATCGATAACAAAAATGCAAAAAAATAGCCTTTTAACTCACTAAAAGTAGACTAAAAACAAAGAATACTCCACGGCGCCGCCTAAATAAAGCATCTGACCAAACTTCATTATAAAAAAGCACGCACGGACACACGCGGTTATTTAGGCTATTCGCTCGACGCCGAAAAAACATCTGTTTTGTAGGGCAGCGTCAACCCCTTCTATTAAATACAGGGCTGAAATGTTGCATTTTTGCCCCTTGCAAGTGCGACATTTTTCACAAAAGAAAACGAAACCCTTTCACAGTGCAGCATTTATTTTACAATCGAAGACAAAAAAGCATTTTTGGGGCGAAAGGTATAAAAAATGTAGCATTTTTTGGCACAAAAGAAAACACCATTAGTATGGATCACGAACTTATTTTCCGGAAAAAAAATTGTTTTTGTGTCCTAGACCTAAGAATTATTATACCCTCACTTTAGTGTGACGAGGGTATATATCATTTGCTACGGAAAAAAGTGTAACACATCGAAGGCGTGATCTAAGACCCTAAGTATGTTCGGAGGAAATCCGTTTTGGGTCATTTTAAGTCGAATGAGCAATGTCCGTCCGTCTGTCTGTCTGTCTGTCTGCTGGCTGGTGCGCACGATAACTCTCGAAAGGAGTAACCGATTGACTTCAAATTTGGTATGTGGTAATATTTTGATCTATCTCCGGATGAGTTCGAAGATGGGCCATATTGGTCTACTCCATCTGGTACCTCCCACACAAAGGGTTAAAATTTAGTGAAATATTGATTCTTTAATAACTTCTATACTACTTATTCGAATCTTTTGAAATTCTGCACATAATATTAGTATATTAGTCGCTATTAACTCGAGAAAAATGAAGTTGGCATGCCCCTTTTGGTACCTCCCACACAAATGGACCATTTTGCATCAAAATTTAACTGCTTATAACTTTAATACAAGTGCATAAAAATGCTTGAAATTTTCTACAGTATAATGTTTTTGTAGCGCCTATAGTCCGGTAAAAAATGGGCATCATTGTACAGCCCCTTTTGGTACCGCCCACACAAATGGCCCGTTTCGTACCAAAGTAAACGGCTTGTAACTTTAATACCAGTGCATACAAATACTTGAAATTTTGTACAGTGTAATGCTGTTGTAGTGCCTATAGTTCTGTAAAAAGTGGGCGTTATCACCCCGCCCCTTTTTGTACCTCCCACACAAAATGACCAAATCATACCAAAATTACATAGCTCGTATCTTTAATATACCAGTGCACACAAACGCTTATAGTTCAGCACAATGCAATGTATTTAAGAATGTACTGTTTACCGAAAAATATGTGTATTTGGAAAACCCCTTCTGGTACCTCCCACACAAATTGACAGATTTATTGGTGTAATGTTATATATTACATTACTCACAAAGTGAGGGTATACCTTAGTCGGTTTACCCGACTGAAACTTTCTTACTTGTTTTTTTGTATAGATTGTGGCATACTGATATATAAAATCCAAACAAAAAAATTTTTTACGGGTAAATTTGTACACCCTCTCTTTAGTGTAACGAGGGTATATGTATATCATTTGCTACGGAAAAAATTGTAACACATCGAAGGAGTGGCCTAAGACCCCAAGTATGTTCGGAGGAAATCCGTTTTGGGTCATTTTAAGTCGAATGAGAAATGTCCGTCCGTCCGTCTGTCTGTCTGCTGGCTGGTGCGCACGATAACTCTCGAAAGGAGTAACCGATTGACTTTAAATTTGGTATGTGGTAATATTTTGTTCTATCTCCGGCTAAGTTCGAAGATGGGCCATATTGGTCTACTCCTTCTAGTACCTCCCCCAAAAAGGGTTAAAATGCTGTGAAATATTGATTCGTTCATAACTACTATACTACTTATTCGAATCTTCTGAAATTCCACACATAGTATTAGTTTGTTAGTCGCTATCAACTCGAGGAAAATGGGCGAAATTGCCACGTCCCTTTTGGTACCTCCCACACAAATGCACCGTTTTGCACCAAAGCATCCTAGCGAAGAAAATAATGCCCATTTGAAAAAAAATCTATGGATAAATGTAGAAATTATAGCCCTTTTGGTAGAGGTAAGAGAATTTCAAAAAATCTTTTTTTTTTTAAATTTCAGTTTAAATAGCGATTTAATTTATTACTTTTATTTATATTACGTACATTTGAGTTTATTTACATGAACAAGTTTCATTAGAAGTAATTGTGAGTTCTTTGTTGACGTTTGTAGATTTCGGAATCGGTTTCTCTAATGAGGAACCAAATATAATCTCCCATCATTCTTTCATCCCAGTGCCCTTGGTAACGCCGCTCGATGGACTTCAATTCTTTGTGAAACCTTTCGCCATGTTCGTCACTTACGTCGCCAAGATTCTCGGGGAAAAAGTTTAAATGAGAATGCAAGAAATGCATTTCGAGGGACATATTTACACCTGTTGGAATACATAGAGCGAAAAATAAGTAAGAAGAATACATACATATGTGTTATATACATAAATATAAAAAAAATATATTTCTAACCATTTTTTTCGTAATTTTTTAACAAATCATTAATCATTGTTCATATTGCGGGCTTTTTTTGGATCCAAGGAAATTTGAAACTACAAGCTTAAACGACCTCCATGCTGCAATTTCATCCGACGTCAAATATGATTCGAAATTCAAATCTTTCATCAGATTCCTTATTTTACGCCCATCAAAAACTCCTTCTTCGATTTTTTGAAAAAAAGACTTTTAAATATGAGAGTGAATTGCCATCTTTCCTTAAGGCTTTTACAAAATTTTTAAATAGCCCCAGCTTAATATGCATTGGTCGCAAAATATCGGCTATTCCAGAGGCATAACAGACCAACTACTTTTAAATCGCAACAAATTTTCCAGTCATGTTGTTCATATTTTATGTATTTTATCAATTTAGCCATTGTTTCGTATGATTCCTTAGTGTTGACAGCATGAGCAATGGGAATCGACGGTTTCTGATTTCCGTTGTGTAAAAGCACTGCTTTCAAACTTTCATTACTGCTGTCAACAAGTAACCGCCATTCCTTTGAATTGTATGTTTGATTAAGTTCCTCGAACAATCCGGGAATGTCCTTGCAAAAGCCTTCTGCCTTATTTTTGGTCAGTTCCAAATCTCTCACTAGATCAATGAATTGAAACTGAGTTAAAAGCGATGATTTCTGACTCAAACTTGAATCGCTCAGAGTTGAGTACTCAGTTGAACTTGATGATGTTTCCGTTATTAGGCTGTTAGCTATACTTGGACACTTCCTAGTCCACTCTATTAACTTGGACAAAAATAGCAGTCCGCATCGTGAATGAATGGTTGTCTCCAAATCATTGGCATTTCAAATTCCACGTGAAGTCTAAAATTAAAACGTTTTATTCCACAAAACATTGTAATACATTAATTGTAAAGTACTTACCGCATGCTTTCACTACTCCATCGAGTAAGATTTACACGGCACGAATTACACAAAATACTAGGTGTCCACGGTTCGTTTATATTTTTAACTCGTACACCAAAATATTGCACATATATTTCTTCTAAATATTCTAATAACATATTTTCGACAGATGTATTAGATATTGACGGGATCATATACACATTGAAAAGTTCTTTGCCGTTTACTCATACTTCGAAATATAACTTTATAATATTTTTCAGAAAATCGACTTATCCCTTTAAGGCGCTGAATTACATTAATTTATTATTCATAAATTCCGGGTTTAATCTACAGTACCTGTAGCTGACATATAGTTTTGCTTCGAACGTAGAAACCCAATATTGAAAATCGTATTCTAGGGATCAAAATAAGAAACTTTGCCGAAGGAACCATACCTCTAAAACGAATTCTGATGATTTGATTTTCACTGAGCAATGGGCGATTTTTAAATCGACCCGCCCTACTATATATACAACTGGGATGTCCATGCCCCTAAAAATCGTAATTGAATGGAAAACTCATAAATAAAAAACCACAAATTTTGTTGATGACCCTCTACCTGAGCGGATCTCATCCAATATAGCTCTCACATTGCATATCATGTTTTATGGAGGGTTACGAACGGCCATAAAACCTCGTCCTCTCTATAATTTTATAAAGTCTGACATCAATCCTCATAAAATAAAATGCAAGTGCAATGTCTCTTATATGTCTCTCTCACATATGGCGAATTCAATATACGCAAAATCATCATTTAAAAACGAAAAAATATGAAACAAGATTTTTTTGAATTTCCCTAACATTTACAAAATGGCTCCTAACTTTTACATCTATCCATAGATTTTTTTTCAAATAGACAGTGTTATGTTCTTTAGCATTCTGGCTTTTAAAAAATGTAATAAAATTAATTTTTCCATACTTTTTTTTTATTTTTTATGTTTTTTTTGTACCAGGAAAAAGTGTTTTAAAAAAAAAATCATTTTTTTTTTCATATTTTTGACGACTGTTTCTAAACCAAAGATTCTACGTGAAAGCGGTGTTTACAGCATATGTAGCCCTCATAATTCCCTTTAATTTGAGGCATAGCACGGCTCAATCAATCTTATACTAATAATAACAATGATTATGGTCCAAATACTGAATGTACTTTCCGTGAAAGCTGGAAATTTGTAATATTAATACCCATAACCATTCGCATGCGACCCATGGTGGAGGGTATATAAGATTCGGCATGGCCGAACTTAATCCGTCTTTTACTTATATTCATTTTGTCACTCCGTTTGTAAAACCTCTAAATATTGATCCATAAAGTACATACGAGTATATTCTTAAACGTCGTAAAATTCTAAGACGATTTAACCATGTCCGTCTGTTCGTCCGTCCGTCTGTTGTAATCACGTCATTTGGTAGAAATATTTCTCATAGTTGCAGGTTGTTTGGGATTGCAAATGGGCCATATCAGTCAATGTTTTGATATAGCTCCCCTACAGAGGCCGCTTCAAAATACGGTTTTTGATCCATAGATACCACATGTTTAAAGCAATTTAGCAGAAACTTTGCAGTTTGTATTCTATTTTGACAAGAATTCATCACAGCAAAAATTTTGCAAATCGGTTCATATATTCTTATAGTCACCCTATAGAGGTCACTTCAAAATATACGTATTGAAGCCATAAATACCACATTTTCTAAGCATTTTAACTGAATCTTTGTAGTATGAATTTAATTATGATAAGAATTCATCCCATTAAAAAGTTTTTAAATCAGTACATATTTTGTTATAGTCCACCTATAGATGTCGCTCCCAAAAAGGCTCATTTCAGCCATAAATAGAACATTTTCTAAGAATTTTAGCTGATACTTTGCGGTTTGTATTCTATTTTGGCAAGAGTTCATCTCAATGAAATTTAAACAAATCAAATTTTATTTTGTTGTAGTTCCCGTGTAGGTGTTGCTCTCAAAAATGCGGCCTAAATTGCAGCGTCCTCTTTTTTTTAATAATTTACTTAAACAAAAACGTTAATTGTTCCATATCCAAAGATTTTTCTAGTAATAAAATTGAATGCAATCCATGGTGGAGGTTTACTTGTGTTTAGTGCTAACACAGAAAACAACATTTATTTATAAACATAAAAAACCAAAAGGGGCGTGCAATAACGGTCATTTTTCTCCGGACACTAGGTCTTATAAAAACATTACAATGTACAAAATGTCAAGTATTTGCATGAACTGATATTAAAAGCTATAAGCAGTTAATTTGTGGAGCAAAATGGTTTATTTGTGTGGGAGGTACCAAAAGGAGCGTGGTAACCTCGCCCATTTTTCTTGAAGTGTTAGCGACTAATAAACTAATACTATGTGTTAAAGTTCAGAAGATTCGAGTAAGTAGTATAGAAGTTATTAAAAAACGTATATTTCACTAAATGTTAACCCTTTGCGGGAGAGGTACTAGAAGGAGTGAACCAATATGTGTCAATATTTTTTTCTATCTCAAGCTAAGGTCAAAGATGGACTATGTTGGTACACTCCTTCGATTACCATTTAGCATTTCTAGTCCTCATAATTTCCTTTAATTGAAATGGTGATCCCGGCTTTATTGAGCTTATATTTACTTCAAAAAAAGGTTTAAGGTCTCGGACAGAAACAATTTTTTTGTTGCATAGTGTTATTAGTAGCTTTTGTGTTCTTCAACTGTGATAGATTTTCACCTATATAGAAAGCACTTTTTGAATGGATGGGCTGGGCATATATCAGTTTTCTCTTATTTCGTTTAGGAGTACACAAAAATAGCTAGTAAATCTATATATATAAAAATGAAACGGTCCATCTGTGTAATGGCATCACGTCAGAACGGCTGGAGCGATTTGGATGATTTTTTTTTTATTCGATTCTAAATTTTCACGAGATGGTTTATATAGAAAAAAAAAATTAATTGGACAAAGGGGCGTGGTACCTCCCATACAAATCGCAGGTTAAAAATCCGATATTTCTGCTCCTATTATAGGTATAGTGCTGAAATTTTGTTTGTATGCATTTAATGGCAGATTATGTGAATTTTCCAAAAATGGGCGGAATCGGACCAATGGGCGTGGCCCCGCCCATATAAGCCAAATTTTGAAATTGAGATATTTTGCACAATTTGTTAGCGAGAGTGCTGGAATTTTGTGTATATGTAAACGGTGGCAGTCTACGTGATTGGTCCAAAAATGGGCGGGATCGGACCAATGGGCGTGGCCCCGCCCACATAGACACAATTTTGATATCTTGCACAATTTGCTAGCGGGAGTGCTGCAATGTTGCGTATATGTATCTGGTGGCATTCTACGTAATTGGTGAAAAAATGGACGGGACCGGACCAATGGGCGTGGCCCCGCCCATATAAGCCAAATTTTGAAATTGAGATATTTTGCACAATTTGTTAGCGAGAGTGCTGGAATTTTGTGTATATGTAAACGGTGGCAGTCTACGTGATTGATCCAAAAACGGGCGGGATCGAACCAATGGGCGTGGCACCGCCCATATAAGCCAAATTTAAAAAATGTGATATCTTGCACAATTTGTTAGCGAGAGACCTGGAATTTTGTGTATATATATCCGTTGGCGATCTACGTGATTGGTCCAAAAATGGGCGGGTTCGGACCAATAGGCGTGGCCCCGCCCACAATGACCAAATTTTGAAATTGATATAACTTGCACAATTTTTTATCTAGAGTGCTGTCATGTTGTAGATATGTATCTGGTGACAGTCCACGTGATTGGTCCAAAAATTGGCGGGATCTGACCAATGGGCGGGCCACCGCCCATATAAGCCAAATTTTGAAATTGAATTATCTTGCTCATTTTGTTAGCGAGAGTGTTGAAATTTTGCGTATATGTATCTGGTAGCAGTCTACGTGATTGGCTTTCAAATGGGCGGAATAGGACCAGTGGGCGTGGCCCAGCCCATATTTTGATATATCTTGCAAGTATTATATAGGAAATACATGAACAAAAATGCTAGGTATGCGATAATTACAGGTGCTCACTCCAATACAATCGCAATATGATAATGTGATGCAATATCAATGAAACAAGAATTTGGAAATTTTATAAGTATACATTTCTATTTTCTGGACTTTCCACTGAATTCGGTATTTTTTCATTCAGTGAATTTATTACTAATACCAGTAAGGAAAGGCAGAAAGTCTGGCGGGGCCGACTATATAATACCCTACACCTCCCTAACAATGCGATAAGGGTCATTGCGATAATAATTTGGAATACTGGGTAAATGTATTTTGAACCGATAATCGCAAAATTAAGCTATATTCGATCCTAAATTGAGAAAAATCTTTCTGGAGAACTTTGTAATGATCGGAAGTAAAGTACAACTTCTATAGCGCTTTGTAACCAAATCTGGAGGAACATATATATGGAGGTTATATATAAATCTGAATCGATTTTCCTAGAATACTCATTCATGTAAAATAGAAACCTGTTTCTGTCGAATTTCGTACTGATCGGATATAAAACACAGTCTCTACAGCGCTTACATGTCAAATTGGGGGTAACATATATATATGGGGGTTATATCTAAATCTGAACTGATTTTCTCCGAATTTTGCGGCATTCCTTCATGTAATAAGAAACCTCTTTCTGCCGAATTTCTTACTGATCGGATATAAAATACAGTTTCTACAGCGCTTGAATTTCAAATCGGGGGTAACATATATATGGGGACTATATCTAAATCTGAACCGATTTTCTCCGAATTTGGCAGTATTCCTTCATGTAATAACAAACCTCTTTCTGCCGAATTTCGTACTGATCGGATATAAAATACAGTTTCTACAGCGCGAATTTTGACATGGGCAGCGAAGCGCACCGGGCTCAGCTAGTTATAAATAAATTTAAAAGAAAAAATTATGAAAATGAGACCTCATGAGAATAGGAATTCTTTCAAGCGTATCATTTTTAGTATGCATGAAATCCACAAAAACTCATTAATATTTTATTTTATTTGAATTCACAACAGAATATTTAGAAAGTCGAAATGATTCAAATGAAAATCAAAGAGCTCGGATATAAGTCTTTATAGACGACTTTAAAGGAGCCTCTATAGCCGACTTTAAAGGAGTCTCTACACGGAGGAAAATCGCCATTTTTGATATGTTTGAATTGAAAGAAAGTATATTTGGAAACGAATTTTTTAAATATTATATATTTGTTAACAAACAAATATTATTTGAAAATCATGAAACTTTGTTTGGAACGCATATATTAATATATTAGAACAATATATATTTGCGCACTGACTTTCACAAATAAAATATTTATTTACTCACAAACAAAGTTATTGTTTAAGATGTTTACCAAATATATTTTATTTAAAAATGATTTTTTAAACTTTGCTGAATTTTTCGAATTTGAGTTGGTTTTTCCTAGCTTATAGTTAAAAATGGCATTAGCAGCATTAGCTGTTGTTTTACATCAATAAATTTTAATTTATAAGTATTCCAATTCAACACATTTTGTCAATCCATCAATGCAATTTATATTTACGAAAGATTATACGATTTAAGTTTTAATTAAATTTTACAAACATATAAAATGTATAAAAAAAATGCTCTTGGAATATCTGAAAAACAGAAATCTTGTCTTTAAGTTAAGGCATTGATACATCGCCAAAATAAATAAATACAAAATACTAGTTTCAAATAAAAATGTTGGAATGGGAACATATTTTTGTTTAGAACAATATCCTTTCGAACATATAATATTTGTGTATGTCAAATATTATATATTTGGAGTGTACCCTACACATATGTATAATTCAAGGCGAATATGTTTGGGACAATATACTACAGAAGCGATATTTTTTCAGCGTGTATAGCCGACTTTAAAGGAGTCTCTATAGACGACTTTAAAGGAGTCTGTATAGACGACTTTAAAGGTGTCTCTATAGACGACTTTAAAGGAGTCTCTATAGACGACTTTAAAGGAGTCTCTATAGACGACTTTAAAGGAGTCTCTATAGACGACTTTAAAGGAGTCTCTACACGGAGGAAAATCGCCATTTTTAATATGTTTGCATTGAAAGAAAATATATTTGGAAACGAATTTTTTAAATATTATATATTTGTTAACAATCAAATATTATTTGAAAATCATGAAACTTTGTTTGGAACGCATATATTAATACATTAGAACAATATATATTTGCGCACTGACTTTCACAAATAAAATATGTATTTACTCACAAACAAAGTTATTGTTTAAGATGTTTACCAAATATATTTTATTTAAAAAAGATTTTTTAAACTTTGCTGAATTTTTCGAATTTGAGTTGGTTTTTCCTAGCTTATAGTTAAAAATGGCATTAGCAGCATTAGCTGTTGTTTTACATCAATAAATTTTAATTTATAAGTATTCCAATTCAACACATTTTGTCAATCCATCAATGCAATTTATATTTACGAAAGATTATACGATTTAAGTTTTAATTAAATTTTACAAACATATAAAATGTATAAAAAAAAATGCTCTTGGAATATCTGAAAAACAGAAATCTTGTCTTTAAGTTAAGGCATTGATACATCGCCAAAATAAATAAATACAAAATACTAGTTTCAAATAAAAATGTTAGAATGGGAACATATTTTTGTTTAGAACAATATCCTTTCGAACATATAATATTTGTGTATGTCAAATATTATATATTTGGAGTGTACCCTACACATATGTATTATTCAAGGCGAATATGTTTGGGACAATATACTACAGAAGCGATATTTTTTCAGCGTGTATAGCCGACTTTAAAGGAGTCTATAGACGACTTTAATGGTGTCTCTATAGACGACTTTAAAGGGGTCTCTATAGACGACTTTAAAGGAGTCTCTATAGACGACTTTAAAGGAGTCTCTATAGACGACTTTAAAGGAGTCTCTATAGACGACTTTAAAGGAGTCTCTATAGACGACTTTAAAGGTGTCTTTATAATATATATATAAATGTATATATATATATACATTTTATATGTTTGTAAAATATATAATTAAATTTTACAAACATATAAAATGTATAAAAAAAATGCTCTTGGAATATCTGAAAAACAGAAATCTTGTCTTTAAGTTAAGGCATTGATACATCGCCAAAATAAATAAATACAAAATACTAGTTTCAAATAAAAATGTTGGAATGGGAACATATTTTTGTTTAGAACAATATCCTTTCGAACATATAATATTTGTGTATGTCAAATATTATATATTTGGAGTGTACCCTAAACATATGTATAATTCAAGGCGAATATGTTTGGGACAATATACTACAGAAGCGATATTTTTTCAGCGTGTATAGCCGACTTTAAAGGAGTCTCTATAGACGACTTTAAAGGAGTCTGTATAGACGACTTTAAAGGTGTCTCTATAGACGACTTTAAAGGAGTCTCTATAGACGACTTTAAAGGAGTCTCTATAGACGACTTTAAAGGAGTCTCTACACGGAGGAAAATCGCCATTTTTAATATGTTTGCATTGAAAGAAAATATATTTGGAAACGAATTTTTTAAATATTATATATTTGTTAACAAACAAATATTATTTGAAAATCATGAAACTTTGTTTGGAACGCATATATTAATACATTAGAACAATATATATTTGCGCACTGACTTTCACAAATAAAATATGTATTTACTCACAAACAAAGTTATTGTTTAAGATGTTTACCAAATATATTTTATTTAAAAATGATTTTTTAAACTTTGCTGAATTTTTCGAATTTGAGTTGGTTTTTCCTAGCTTATAGTTAAAAATGGCATTAGCAGCATTAGCTGTTGTTTTACATCAATAAATTTTAATTTATAAGTATTCCAATTCAACACATTTTGTCAATCCATCAATGCAATTTATATTTACGAAAGATTATACGATTTAAGTTTTAATTAAATTTTACAAACATATAAAATGTATAAAAAAAATGCTCTTGGAATATCTGAAAAACAGAAATCTTGTCTTTAAGTTAAGGCATTGATACATCGCCAAAATAAATAAATACAAAATACTAGTTTCAAATAAAAATGTTAGAATGGGAACATATTTTTGTTTAGAACAATATCCTTTCGAACATATAATATTTGTGTATGTCAAATATTATATATTTGGAGTGTACCCTACACATATGTATTATTCAAGGCGAATATGTTTGGGACAATATACTACAGAAGCGATATTTTTTCAGCGTGTATAGCCGACTTTAAAGGAGTCTATAGACGACTTTAAAGGAGTCTGTATAGACGACTTTAATGGTGTCTCTATAGACGACTTTAAAGGAGTCTCTATAGACGACTTTAAAGGAGTCTCTATAGACGACTTTAAAGGAGTCTCTATAGACGACTTTAAAGGAGTCTCTATAGACGACTTTAAAGGAGTCTCTATAGACGACTTTAAAGGAGTCTCTATAGACGACTTTAAAGGAGTCTCTATAGACGACTATAAAGGAGTCTCTATAGACGACTTTAAAGGAGTCTCTATAGACGACTTTAAAGGAGTCTCTATAGACGACTTTAAAGGAGTCTCTATAGACGTCTTTAAAGGAGTCTCTATAGACGACTTTAAAGGAGTCTCTATAGACGTCTTTAAAGGAGTCTCTATAGACGACTTTAAAGGAGTCTCTATAGACGACTTTAAAGGAGTCTCTATAGACGACTTTAAAGGAGTCTCTATAGACGACTTTAAAGGAGTCTCTATAGACGACTTTAAAGGAGTCTCTATAGACGACTTTAAAGGAGTCTCTATAGACGACTTTAAAGGAGTCTCTATAGACGACTTTAAAGGAGTCTCTATAGACGACTTTAAAGGAGTCTCTATAGACGACTTTAAAGGAGTCTCTATAGACGAATTTAAAGGAGTCTCTATAGACGACTTTAAAGGAGTCTCTATAGACGAATTTAAAGGAGTCTCTATAGACGAATTTAAAGGAGTCTCTATAGACGAATTTAAAGGAGTCTCTATAGACGACTTTAAAGGAGTCTCTATAGACGACTTTAAAGGAGTCTCTATAGACGACTTTAAAGGAGTCTCTATAGACGACTTTAAAGGAGTCTCTATAGACGACTTTAAAGGAGTCTCTATAGACGACTTTAAAGGATTTCTATAAGAAATTTTTGATGGAAAAATTTCTATAAGAAATTTTTGATTAAAAAATTTTTATAAGAAATTTTTGATGGAAAAATTTCTATAAGAAATTTTTGACGGAAAAATTTCTATAAGAAATTTTTGATGGAAAAATTTCTATAAGAAATTTTTGATGGAAAAATTTCTATAAGAAATTTTTGATGAAAAAAATTCGATTAGAAATTTTTGATGAAAAAAAATCGATTAGAAATTTTTGACGGAAAAATTTTTATAAGAAATTTTTGATGGAAAAATTTTTATAAAAAAATTTTGATGGAAAAATGTATATAAGAAATTTTTGATGGAAAAATTTCTATAAGAAATTTTTGATGGAAAAATTTCTATAAAAAATTTTTGATGGAAAAATTTCTATAAGAAATTTTTGAGGGAAAAATTTCTATAAGAAATTTTTGATGGAAAAATTTCTATAAGAAATTTTTGATGGAAAAATTTCTAGAAGAAATTTTTGATGAAAAAAATTCAATTAGAAATTTTTGATGAAAAAAATTCGATTAGAAATTTTTGATGGAAAAATTTCTTAAGATATTTTTGATGGAAAAATTTCTATAAGAAATTTTTGATGGAAAAATTTCTATAAGAAATTTTTGATGGAAATTTCTATAAAAAATTTTTGATGGAAAAATTTCTATAAGAAATTTTTGAGGGAAAAATTTCTATAAGAAATTTTTGATGGAAAAATTTCTATAAGAAATTTTTGATGGAAAAATTTCTATAAAAAATTTTTGATGGAAAAATTTCTATAAGAAATTTTTGATGGAAAAATTTGTATAAGAAATTTTTGATGGAAAGTATTTAAAAAAAATTTTAATGAAGTTTATTAAAAAAAATTTTTGATGGAAAAAATTCGATAAGAAATTTTTGATGGAAAAATTTCTATAAGAAATTTTTGATGGAGTTTTTAAAAGAAATTTTTGATGGAAAGTTTTTAAAAAAAATTTTTGATGGAAAAAATTCGATGACATTTTTGATGGAAAAATTTCTATAAGAAATTTTTGATGGAAAAATTGCTATAAGAAAAATATAAGAAAAATTTCTATAAGAAATATTTGATGGAAAAATTTCTATAAGAAATTTTTGATGGAAAAATTTCTATAAGAAATTTTTGATGGAAAAATTTCTATAAGAAATTTTTGATGGGAAAATTTCTGTAAGAAATTTTTGATGGAAAAATTTTTATAAGAAATTTATGATGGAAAAATTTCTATAAGTAATTTATGATGGAAAAATTTCTATAAGAAATTTTTGATGGAAAAATTTCTATGAAAAAGTAGCCCAGATTTTCACCAATTCTCTAATGGAAAAATAGCTCAGATCATTCGTGTAAAAATATCTGATTATTATCAACTTTTCTGTGAAAAAAATAGCTGAAATCATGAATACCTTTTCTATAAATAAAGAGCTCAGATACTGAAAAATTAATGTTTTTATTGTCACAAAGAGCTCAGAGTTTGAGCAACTTTTCTTAGAAAAAATATTTCAGATTCTGATCAACTTGCCTATGAAAATGTAGCTCAGTAAAACTTCTATTCACAGAAAATTATTTCGTTTGCTAAATAACTCTGACTTTGAGAAACTTTTTATGAAAAAATAGGTCGCGGCCAGACTAAATCCGATATAAAAAAGAAGTTCAGATCCGGATCAGCTCTTCCAGTAAATAGACTAAGCAAACTTGTACTGCTCATATTCTAATCAACTTTTCTATTAAAAAGTAGCTTATTTTGTACACATTATTATTAGCTACAAATTAGCTCAGATTTTCACATTATTTTTATAAAAAATAGCTACATGTTAAAGGAAAAAAAATTAAGTACGATTCTGAGCATCTTTTCTAAAAAAAAGTGACTCAGATAAACAACTACAAAAATATGCAAAAATATCTTAGATAAACTTTTAAAATAAAATGAAGCTCAGGTATTAAAAACGTGAGAACAGCTCAGATTCGGAACTATTTTTGTGTGAACAATACTCCAGGTTATTAGCCGCCTTTTTTATGAAAAAGTAGTAGATCAGACTCTGAACAGCTGTTCTACAAGGAAATAGGGTTTAGGTTCGAAGATGTATTATATTGGTTCACGCCTTGTTGTACCTCTACCACAAGTTTTCAATTTAGTGAAATATATAATATTAAGCAAAATGTAAAACTCAATTTTTGACCTCTTGCCTTTTTGTATAAAACATAAATTTTGTTTAAAGTATCCTCTTCAAATTGCATTGCTATTAGCAATCACTGTCGGTGCTGTCAAAACATATGTCTGTCTGTCTGTCTGTCCATGCATATATCTAAATGTATCAAAAAGGCCATTGTCACTACAGCCGGGGTCATCAACAGCAGCAACTAAAAGCTTTAGCAATCAATCCACCATACATATGTACACTAAGGTGGGTCACAGAGCGGACATTCCTTAAACATCTCAAAGTCCTTCCTTCAGGAACTAAGTTATGATTTTTTTGTTAATTTGATGACATCAGCAATATTCTCCAGCTATACTGAGAAACTCATTTCCGAATTCTAATCCTACCAATATCAAATACTTTGTAACATTTAAAACAAAAACTATTTACCTAATTTTAAATAATAATTTTAAAAAATAATTTTTATAAATAAATATATAAATATATACTACTTTTGATGAATAAATTATCATTCACAAGTCATTTTATTTTTTATTCCGCCGTATGCTTAATGAGCAATATTTTTTCTTTGGAACTACGAATTCCTTTTTTTTTTTCCTAAAATCTCGACCCATTTTTATGTAAACCGAAATATTGAAAAAATCCACCAAAAATATTTACATTAAAATAAAAGCCATAACAAGACCAACAACAACCAAATCGAGGCGGGCGCTCTCAGCTTCAAAAACAAATCTAAGCAAATGCCAAAGTTCCTCCTTTCTGCCCTGCAAAAATTTTAACAAATAAATACAAATCGGTTGTAACATTCCATATATGTATGTATGTCCTTTTTGGTTGATGTCCTTTTTTTGTTCGTATTCCTCTCTCTTGCGTTGCACTTTCGACCAGTGCCATTTAAAAATGCATTTTCAAACATTTAAATGGAGAGGAACAAAACATCGACCAAACAAAATTTATTGACGAATTGTCCAAAATATCCTTAAATTTTGTATTCGAATTTCAGCATTGGGATTTTTTGCTCTTTCTTTGGGGAGGCTTTCGCTGTTGGGGCTTTTGTGTAAATAAATAAATACATTGTAAACTTTATACAAAAATAACAATGCGGTGCTTATTTCGAATTCAATGTGATACATTTATTTTTTCGCGTTTTTTTTTCGTCCAAATGGAGGACTCTTTAAAATAATATAAACACAGAGCGAAAAGGATACACTTTCATTGCAAACACACACATACACACCCGTATCCCGCAAACATGCCCACACATTCAATATCCTTTTGCCAAGGATATACAAAATGAAATTTTGTAAATGCATTCGCTTGTTTCGTGGTGCAAGTAAAACGAGGCCTTTGCACAGTGCTTGAGGAGGCACAGTGTAAAGAAAACAATGAAATTTTGATCAATAACACTATGCAACAAAATTTTTGTCCAAGGGATGTGGATAACAGTTTCTGGTGCAATTAGGTGTCACAAACACGAAAAAAATATTACAAAAATATTAAAAAAAAAATTTTATGGTAATTTTTTTATTTAAATTTGTTTTTAAAATTCCAGCTTTCATGGAAAGTACATTCAGTATTTGGACCATAATTTTTCAAGTATAAGCCTGATTGAGCCGTGTTATGCCTCAAATTAATTATGAGGGCCACATATGCGGCAAATATCACTTTCACGTAGAATCTTTGGTTTAGTAACAGTCGTCAAAAATATGAGAAAAAAAATGATTTTTTTTTTAAAAAACACTTTTTCTTGGTACAAAAAAAAACCATAAAAAATAGAAAAAAAATCAAAAAAAATATTTTTTCACATTTTTAAAAAGCCAGCATGCTAACGAAGAAAACACTATCTACATACATATATAAAAAATTTATGAATAGATGTAAAAGTTATGAGCCATTTTGTAAATGTTAGGGAAATTCAAAAAAATCTTGTTTCATATTTTTTCGTTTTTAAATGATGTTTTTGCTTCTACTGAATTCGCCATGTGTGAGAGAGATTTATAAGAGACATTGCACTTGCATTTTATTTTACGAGGATTGATGTCAGACATTATAAAATTATAGAGAGGACGAGGTTTTATGGCCGTTTGTAACCCTACATAAAACATGATATGCAATGTGGGAGCTATATTGGATGAGATCCGCTCAGATAGAGGGTCATTCAACAATATTTGTGGTTTTTTATTTATGAGGTTTCCATTCAGTTACGCCTTTTAGGGGCATGGACATCCCAGATGTATATGCAGATGGTAAAATTATATGTACGCAATACAAAGTTGTACGTGGCAGTCTTAAAAATATTGGGTGTCTACTTTCGAAGCAAACTATATGTCAGCAACAGGTACTGCAATTTATGAACCTTAAACATGGAATTTATGAATGAAATTTCGTATTAATAAATTAGTGTAATTCAGCGCCTTAAAGATAGTCGATTTTCTGAAAAATATTACATAGTTATATTTCGAAGTATGAGTAAAGAATGTGTAAATGATCCCGACAATTTCTGCGGAAAATATGTAATTAAAAAAATCGCCGTGCGTTTAGTAAAATAATATAAGAAATATATGTGTAATATTTTGGTATACGAGTTAAAAATATGAACGAACCGTGGACACCTAGTATTTTGTGTACTTCGTGCCATGTAAATCTTACTCGATGGACTAGTGGAAGAATGCGTTAAGTACTTTAAAATTAATGTATTACAATGGTTTGTGGAATAAAACTTTTTAATTTTAGACTTCACGTGGAATTTGGAATGCCAAAGATTTGGAGACAACCATTCATTCACGATACGGACTGCTATTTTTGTCTAAGTTGATAGATTGGAATAGGAAGTGTCCAAGTATAGCTAAGAGTCTAATAACGGAAACATCATCAAGTTCAACTGAGTACTCAACTCTGAGCGATTCAAGATTGAGTCAGAAGTCATCGCTTTTAACTCAGTTTCAACTCATTGATCTAGTGAGAGATTTGCAACTGACCAAAGATAAGGCAGAACTACTTGCATCTCGGATGTAACAGTACAATATTTTGGTCCCAGATGTTAACATATCATATTATAGAGTCCGTCATATACCTTACAAACAATTTTATTCAACTGTGGATTACAGATGCTTTCGCAAGGACATTCTCGGATTGTTCGAGGAACTTAATCAAACATACAATTCAAAGGAATGGCGGTTACTTGTTGACAGCAGTAAAGAAAGTTTGAAAGCAGTACTTTTACACAGCGGAAATAAGGAACCGTCGATTCCCATTGCTCATGCCGTCAACACTAAGGAATCATACAAAACAATGGCTAAATTGATAAAATACATAAAATATGAACAACATGACTGGAAGATTTGTTGCGATTTGAAAGTAGTTGGGAAGTTATGTGGAATGCAAGGCGGATATACAAAATATTGCTGTTTTTTATGCCTTTGGGATAGCCGAGCTCGCGAAGATCATTACAGAAGAAAGAAATGACCAACAAGTAAAAACATTACATTGGGTGAAAACAACATAAAATACACAACTCTCGTCCAAAAAGAAAACATTATTTTGCCACCAATGCATATTAAGCTGGGGCTCTTTAAAAATTTTGTAAAAGCCTTAAGGAAAGATGGCAATTCACTCTCATATTTAAAAAGTTTATTTAAAAGTCTTTCTTTTCAAAAAATCGAAGAAAGAGTTTTTGATGGGCCTAAAATAAGGAAACTGATGAAAGATGTGAATTTGAAATCATATTTGACGTCGGATGAAATTGCAGCATGGAGGTCGTTTAAGCTTGCAGTTTCAAATTTCCTTGGATGCAATAAAAGCCCGCAATATGAAACAATGATTAATGATTTGTGAAAAAATTATGAAAAAAATGGTTAGAAATATATTTTTTTTATATTTATGTATATAACACATATCGTCGGCTTAATGCTATTTTGTTCCATACGCCATTTTCTATGTTTGAGTAAAAATGGGACTGAAGAGTTACACACTTTTTATTCCATAGGGTTTCCAACAGTATTTGTATTATTCCCATGCATTTCTATGCAATTATATTAAAAAGTCGGTATGAAAGGAGAGTAATTTACATATTGTGATCGAAAGAACGTAAAATATTGAGTAAAATTTATAAGGCGATAGAAAAATGGGGATATAGTACATAGAACAAAAATATAAAAATTATTTCCCTTAAATCAGAGTTAAATCGATTTACCCTACCAATATCTCGAAAACTAGACGAGATAGGAAAAAATTATTGCAGATTCTGAAAGTGCATGCTTGAAACCCATATAATCAACTCCTAACTCCAAAAACGCAAAAATGGCGTAGGGACCAAAATAGCATTAAGCCGACGAGATGTCTGTATTCTCCCAACTTATTTTTCGCTTTATGTATACCAACAGGTGTAAATATGTGCCTCAAAATTCGTTTAAACTTTTTCCCCGAGAATCTTGGCGATGTACGTGACGAACATGGCGAAAGGTTTTTTTTGTTGCGTAGTGTAATTTTTTGGAATTTTTTCTAATCAATTTATGCTCCCAAAAACATAATGTAACATTTCTAACTAATTCATAATTGTTCTACGTGACTTTTTGTGGTACATTTTTTTATTCTTTAGTACTGCCATTTAGAACTGAAAAGTATACCAAAGGAAAGGTCTAGAGCCATAGATGTGCTGAACAATATCTACGAAATATTTTATAATTGTAAATTCACAGATATTTTCATTTTAATGGTTGAACAATTTATATTATATTTTTACCTACATGCTTTTTGTGGTACGCTTACAAGTTCTTCGATGGTATCAAACTGATATACTATTAAAATCCACTTGACTCAGGGATGTGCATAATGCTGTAAACCATACATATATGTACCTCCGATTTGGCATATATGTACTGTATAAGCAACATTTTTGAACCGATTTGTACAAAAATTGACAGAGAGTAATCTCGTGATACACTTAGAGACAATACAAATTTTGGGGGAAATCGGTTGAGATTTAGATATAGTCCTCATATATATGTTACCGATTTGACATGTAAGCGCTGTAGAAACTGCATTTTATATCCGATCACAGCGAAATTCGGCAGAAAGAGGTTTCTTATTACATGAAGGAATACTGCCACATTCGGAGAAAATCGTTTCAGATTTAGATATAGCCCCCTTATATCGATACCTCCATTCTAAAACATGCTAAGTCGACTTGGCATGTTTTTAGGGAGATTGCATTTTTAATTTCTAAATATTCCAAATTATATTCAGTAACAATTTGGCGTTTATCCGTCAACCCAATCAAAAGTTATTCACAAAACAGTACAGGTCATTCGATTTGCAATATAAAGGAATTCCACACAAATTTTTTTTTTTTTTTTTATTATTATTTTCTATATTTGCAATCTATTTACAATATAAATATTAAGCAAATTTTTATAAATACTAGATAATGACAGAGAGTTTAAGATCAGTTGATCATAAACGTGATTCAAATTGATACATTATTATACCCTCACTTTAGTGTGACGAGGGTATATATCATTTGCTACGGAAAAAAGTGTAACACATCGAAGGAGTGATCTAAGACCCTAAGTATGTTCGGAGGAAATCCGTTTTGGGTCATTTTAAGTCGAATGAGCAATGTCCGTCCGTCTGTCTGTCTGTCTGTCTGTCTGTCTGTCTGTCTGTCTGCCTGTCTGTCTGTCTGTCTGTGTGTCTGCTGGCTGGTGCGCACGATAACTCTCGAAAGGAGTAACCGATTGACTTCAAATTTGGTATGTGGTAATATTTTGATCTATCTCCGGATGAGTTCGAAGATGGGCCATATTGGTCTACTCCTTCTGGTACCTCCCACACAAAGGGTTAAAATTTAGTGAAATATTGATTCTTTGATAACTTCTATACTACTTACTCGAATCTTTTGAAATTCTGCACATAATATTAGTATATTAGTCGCTATTAACTCGAGAAAAATGGGTGAAGTTGGCATGCCCCTTTTGGTACCTCCCACACAAATGGACCATTTCGTACCAAAAGTAAACGGCTTGTAACTTTAATACCAGTGCATACAAATACTTGAAATTTTGTACAGTGTAATGCTGTTATAGTGCCTATAGTCCTGTAAAAAGTGGGCGTTATCACCCCGCCCCTTTTTGTACCTCCCACACAAAATGACCAAAATTACATAGCTCGTAACTTTAATATACCAGTGCACATAAACGCTTATTGTTCAGCACAATGCAATGTATTTACCGAAAAATACGTGTTTTTGGAAAACCCCTTCTGGTACCTCCCACACAAATTGACAGATTTATTGGTGTAATGTTATATATTACATTACTCACAAAGTGAGGGTATACCTTAGTCGGTTTACCCGACTGAAACTTTCTTACTTGTTTTTAGTTTAATTTAAACAATAATTAAAATTACAATAAAATTTATATAAAAGGGAGATCAAGGATGTGGTTTCTTTTCAGTCTTCTTGTTTCGTCACTATCATCTAACAAAGTAATGGCTAATACATTTGGATGTAAACTTAGTCTATTGAGGTAGTTATTAGAATATCTTTTGATTTCTTCTCTTATTGTAGGAATTTGTAGATCATTATGTATAGTTTTATTGCTAACGAACCAAGGAGCATTGACCTCTCCTGCAAAACTACCTGTTTGCACTTAGCATAGTTTAGAATGGAGGTATCGATATATGTTACCCCCGATTTGAAATTCAAGCGCTGTAGAAACTGTATTTTATATCCGATTAGTACGAAATTCGACAGAAAGAGGTGTATATTTTACATGAATGAATATTCAGGGAAAATCGATTCAGATTTATATATAACCTTTATATATAAGTTCCGTCTGATTTGGTTACAAAGCGCTATAGAAGTTGTACTTTACTTCCGATCATTACAAAATTCTCCAGAAAGATGTTTCTCAATTTAGGAACGAATATTGCTTAATTTAGCGATTATCGGTTCAGAATTAGATATATCCACATATATGTATATGTTCTTACCCATTTACCAATTATTCTAAATTATTATCGCAATGACCCTTATCGCATTGTTAGGGAGGTGTAGGGTATTATATAGTCGGCCCGCCCGACTTTCTGCCTTTCCTTACTGGTTTTATAGTAATACATTGTTTATACCCTACACCACACTGTGGTACAGGGTATTATAAGTTTGTTTCATGGCAGATGTTTGTAAAACCTGAAAATAACACAGCTAGACCCACCTTAAAGTATACCGATCGACTCAGAATCACTAGCTGAGTCGATTTAAGCATGTCTGTCCGTCCGTCCGTCCGTCTGTCCATGTAAAGTTGTTCGTCGACTACAGGTCGCAATTTCACTCCGATCGTTCTGAAATTTTGCAGTTTAGAGTATTTCGCAGCTGTTAAGATCGCTACTGAATTTGGTTGAAATCGGTTCAGATTTAGATATAGCTCCCATATATATCTTTCGTCCGATTTGGCCCTTTAGTCCTATAGAAGCTGTATTTTACATCTAATCGTTTTGAAATTTAGAATGGTAGAGTTTCTTGATCCATGAACCAACTCTACCGAATTTGAAGAAAATCGGTTAGGATTTAGCTATAGCTCCCATATATATGTTTCGTCCGATTTTGCTCTTTAGTCCTGAAGAAGCTGTATTTTACATCCAATCGTTTTGAAATTTAGAATGGTAGAGTTTCTTGATCCATGAACCAACACCACCGAATTTGAAGAAAATCGGTTAAGATTTAGCTATAGCTCCCATATATATGTTTCGTCCGATTTGGCCCTTTAGTTCTATAGAAGCTATATTTTACATCCAATCGTTTTCATATTTAGAATGGTAGAGTTTCTTGATCCATGAACCAACATTGCCGAATTTGAAGAAAACCGGTAAAGATTTAGCTATAGCTCCCATATATATGTTTCGTCCGATTTTGCTCTTTAGATCCAATCGTTTTTATACCCTACACCACACTGTGGTACAGGGTATTATTTAAGTATAAAATGTCCCAAAAGTAAATTTATGTAAACAATTTATACATGAATTACAAAATGTATATATCAGAGTTATTCAATATTACGAGAGTGGTGTAGGGTATTATATAGTCGGCCCCGCCGGACTTTAGCCTTTCCTTACTGGTTTTGAAATACTTCTGTTCCTTTAAAATATTACCGTTCAGCTCAAAATGGATATTCGTATTCGTCAAGTCCATTGTTATACCCTCCATACATATTGACAAATTCATATGAAAATAATATTTGAATAACTTACGTAGTCATCTAAATGTATTTAAATTAAGTATTTAAGATTACTTTTCGAATGATTATAATCTGATAACGAATGTCCCAAATTTCTTATTATATTTCGCACAAGGTATACCATACGACAGTCGACATACATTTGATTAGTTAGTGATCTGATGTATACATCTGACGGTATACATTGTGTTGCGTGGCATAATGGGAAATTCCAGTAAGCTTTTGTATTTCTTATCCCATTGTGCCAACCAACAACCAATCGTCGTCGCATAATAATAAAGCGAAACAACTTCACTGCAATCATTTAACATGAATTTGCTTTATTCTCATTTTCTTTAAAACAAAAATATATACGGTTAAGCTTAAACATTATTTTTGCTAGGACCTTTCCAAAAACCAAATGAAACAAATGCGGACAATAAAAGCAAAAACACAAAAAAAGGAAATTTGCAAAAAGAAAACCTCGAAAAAACCAAATCATATAGCCAAGGGCTGTTGGGCATTTAGCACCGAAAAAATGTGATTGCCTTAAAAATAATAGCAACGAAAATTGTAATAAAAAAGTAACCAAAAAAAGAAGCAAAAGTAACAACAATCGTCAAATAACGTTCAAACTTTGATTGCTACCGCTGCCACTGCCACTGCAGCTGCCGCGGCCCGGTCAGTGTTTCCTTTATAAGGACACGTTTCCGGTGCGCATTTGTATTTGTGTATTTGTATATTTTTATAAAAGCGTGTGTCGATTTCCTGCATTTTTCATCAATCTTTTGGTTTTTGGAACGACATTGTTTTTTCGTTTTCGTTTATTTTTGCTTTAATGGTATATCTCTATTGTCGATTAGTCCGGTCAGGATTTATAGCAAATTTTCAGTTTGTAGCTCCTGTCTAAATTTATTGTGGCGTTTTTAGAATTGTTATTTTATGTTCGAAGTTTTGTTGTTCGCGTTTACTGCCGCTCAAGTGTCCTCTTTTTTAATTTATATTCGATAGTCATCCATCGAATAACGTTCAAATTCGTCCTTATAAAATCGAACAATCCAAATCGTCCATTTGTTGGAGTGGGGCACAGGGGGTGGGGGTGGTGATGATTAAGCCTTTACGTTTTTGGCCAACATTGTTCGATTTCCGTTCAATGACTGATGTTGAAATGAAATTGTTTGGAAACAATATTGAGATTTTAATGAAAAATAGTATTGCGCGCATTGTCCTTGAGTTTTTTGTTTTTTGTGTGTGAACTATTTAAATATTAACGGGGGATTTGATATTTATATTGGGGGATTTGAAACTAAGCTCTTCAAATAAATGTTGCAGAATGATTAAGACAAGTAGCAGGAGTATATGTATTTATGCCCTACACCTTCGATAGTTTAAACAAGTAAAAGCGTTAAGTTCGGCCATGCCGAATCTTATATACCCTCCACCATGGGTAGCATGTGACCTCACAAAATAACTCAAATCTAAAGAAAATAACACCGAAAACACACAAAAAAATATAGTAGATGAGAACAATAGGACAAATATAGTAGATGAGAACAGTAGGAATAACAACAAGTTAGATGCTATATATGGGAGCTATATCTAAATATGGACCGATATCGCCCATTTTCAATCCCAAGTTACCTGCAACTATAAGAAGTATCTATACCAAATTTCAGCCACCTAGCTCAAGTATTATAGATGGTGATTGTGATTACAAGAGACGGACGGACGGACATGGCTAAATCGTCTTAGAATTTTACGACGATTAAGAATATATATACTCGTACTTTATGGGGTCTCAGATCAATATTTAGAGGAGTTACAAACGGAGTGACAAAATGAATATACGCCCCACCCTATGGTGGAGGGTATAAAAACATTTGTTAGAAACATTAATGTTTGACTTAATTATTTACAAAAAATTTAATTTTCAGTACAAATGTATTTTCGACAACATTTTTAAAAAAAAATTAAATTACGACAATATTTTCTTAAAAAAAATCAAATAAGAAGAAACAACGAAAAATGCAACGATATTTTTTAGAAAAATTTAATTTTTTTTTAAATTTAATTTTATTTTAAAATAATTTTGTGTCCCCATATGCATTGACTAAAACACCGTCTATAAGATGTGTATTCGTCCAATTATGACGTATGGAAGTCAAGTAGATTTGCGAAAACTCACGTTAAAAAATTGCAAATTATCCAAAACAAAAACTTAAAAATAATTTTTGGGCTACATAGGCGATATCCAACTCGCCTTCTACACCAACGCTACCAGGAGGACATGATTATCAAGTTTATTCATAACTTAACAGAGAATTTTGAAAGCCGATACAGATCATCGAACTATAGATTGCTAAGACTTTTGCATGATTAGTTAATCCAAGAGGGTTGAAACCTATAATAAATATTTGTTTATATTTGCAATAAATATAAAAATCATATATATTTTATGAAATTTCATAAGGTTTTTCCTTACTTTTCCTTTAATAGATTTCAACTTATGAGAAACTGTATATTATTTGAAAGAAAAAAAAAATAACTTACTTGTTGCAATACTTTTAGTTTTATCTCAAACCATGATTAATAAATATAAATATTATTAATTATTATAATGATAGAAGAATTTGAATAAAAAAAAATTAAAAAAAAGACTAAAACACCCCAGTATTGCGGACAAGACACCAGTTCTGGTAACCCTGCTTCGTTAAGGAAACATACTTGGCGAAAACGACCTATAAAGGGGAGTCATTTTTTAAGAGCTTTCGGATTTCTTATTTGAGCCAATACAACGTTCTATATAATTCAATGTTTAAAGATGAAAAACACGAAAAAGAGCTGAGCTGCCAAGAAGAAATTTGCAAAAAATCACCCATTTATAAAACAAATACGACTAATTTTTTTAACCCAAATGACCAAGCACTATATCAAATATTTTATTCCACATTTGAACAATCTGGGCTCCATATTAAGAACTGATATGATGATGGATAAAGAATGATCTTAAGAATTTTGCAAGACGATCAAGAATTTGTACATATATTGAAATTGATTAATTTAATGTTGGGCCGAAATCCCGGCGGTACTGCAATACCGGGCCAACCCGTGACAGAAGTGGAGCAAGCCCCTAAACTTCCGTCTATTTCCAAAAATCAGTTTAACATTTGTTGTCCTCCGATGGAGGATCTATCAGATGTTAAGCTGATAAGAACAGATACTACACTTTGATCTTAGCCATAAGGCCGAGAAGCGATAACTATGACACAGCGCGGAAAACTACTTATACCAAACTCAAATCGAAGTAAATGAGAATTACGAAAGATAAAAGATATCTTGAAATGAAAAACTAAACAGCCACAACCGTTTCAGAGAGCGTATTACATTATGGTACAATGATGTGTTCGTCAGGCAATTCAATCTATTTGAGTAGCTGCTAGCCATACATTTCTACCTATTTCTGTACTGCGTGAAGTATTTGTTGTAAATTCAAAATGTGTGTGTTTGCTCGTGGGCAAAAAGGGCCAGCATTGAATAATAAATGCAGAGTTGAATAAGGGAAGATAAGGCCTTTGTGTTTTACGATCTGCAAATATCACCACTACTATCGCTTAAGTGATGATCAGTCAATTAAGCCCACAAGAAGGTGTTCGTGTTCTTTTTAGGTCGTGTTTCTGTAAGTCTGTATACATATACCCATAGGTAGCTACAATTTTATTTTTAAATTCTTTAAACTCACCCTTTTTTTCTTGTCATATTTAGCTCAGTGTGTTTGACTAGGTCGTTTTATCACTTACAATTCTCATTCGTGCCGTTATAATTGTAAGTAAAGTAGTTTTTTCGCTGTGTTATAGTTATCGCTTCTCGGCCTTATGGCTAAGATCAAAGTGTAGTATCTGTTCTTATCAGCTTAACATCTGATAGATCCTCCATCGGAGGACAACAAATGTTAAACTGATTTTTGGAAATAGACGGAAGTTTAGGGGCTTGCTCCACTTCTGTCACGGGTTGGCCCGGTATTGCAGTACTGCCGGGATTTCGGCCCAATTTCATTATATCAATTTCATATTAATAACTAAATTTAAACAGACCGGGATCGAAGACTTCTGATTGTTGGCATGTCCGCTCCTTTCTAGGGCGTTTATGACCTTATATTTATTTAAGAAAGTTGCAATGGTCACGTATATGAAAATGTACTGAGGGAATTAATCCATAATACAGGGTTTTCCAACAAGAGGTGTTATTTTGAATCGCCCGGTATTTCGGTAGCTGTCACTTTTGAAGCTTTTATTCTTAGACATTTGACAAGTAGAAACTACGCCATTACTAAAAATGGAACGATACACGATTCAACAAAGCATTGCAATTATTAACATTCCCTACAAAAATGGTGAAAATCTTGCCGTCACAGTTCGCAAAACTAAAGCATTTTTGATGAGGCCCATTTCCGCCTCGGTGGCTACGTCAACAAGCAAAATTGTCGCATCTGGGGCTCGGAAAACCCAAGAATTATTGTTAAAAAGCCTCTCCATCCTCAACGTGTGACTGTTTGGTGCGGTTAATGGTCCGGCGGGGTGATTGGACATTACTTTTTCGAAAATGAGGTTGGATGAACAGTTACGGTGAATGGATTGCGCTATCGAGAGATGATTAATGATTTTTTATGGTCGGAGTTGGATGGTATTGATCTGGACAACGTTTACTTTCAACAAGACGGCGCTACGTGCCACACAAGCAACGAAACCATTGCTCTGTTACGGGAAAAGTTTCCGGACCGTGTTATCTCTCGAAGAGGTATTGATCTGGATAACGTTTACTTTCAACAAGACGGCGCTACGTGCCACACAAGCAACGAAACCATTGCTCTGTTATGGGAAAAGTTTCCGAACCGTGTTATCTCTCGAAGAGGTGATCACAATTGGCCACCGAGATCTTGTGATTTAACACCTTGCGACTTCTTCCTTTGGGGCCACGTGAAAGATAAGGTCTACGCCAACAGCCCAGGGTCGATTCAAGACCTCAATGATAGAATTCGTGAGGCTATCGAGAACATAGGGCAGGCACTTTGCGATTTGGTTATGGAATATTTCATGAAAAGGATATGGTCCTGTAAGCGTTGTCGTGGTAGACATTTGGCTGATGTTGTTTTGCATTCCCCTTTATTATGAAATAAACATCCGATCATTTATCTCAAAAAATGACATTATTCTTTGAATACCAAAATAAAACATCTTGTTGGAAAACCCTGTAATTATTTAAAAAAGTTGCAATGGTCAAGTATATGAAAATGTACTGAGGGAATTAATCCATAATATATTTTATTTTATACATAAAAATCTGTAGTTTAAATAGTCTCTTATTCCCAACAATTAAAAAGACTTTCTCTCTTAATCTATCCATCTTCCATATATATTTTCTTCTTATCTTTTTTTAATAACTAATTAATCCTAATTAAACACCATCTGCATTAAATTATTTATCCTACTTTCAGAGTCATTTTGCATCCATCCTGATCTGGAAACTGAAAGCCATACATACATAGATAGATAGATACTCGTAGGTGTATGTATGTATGTATGTACATCATTATCGGATTTCTATGCAATTTCAAACTTCATTGAATTTTTCCGGAGCAACAAAATGCAATTATTATTAGATCCATCCAATGATGGCAGTATAGTTAGTGATGGGCTATGGTGAAGAAGAAAAAATGCTGTTTGCTCAAGGACTCACATTATACAGAATTTGCATATGCATACATTGTTGCATATCCTGTATGGCATATACATATAACCCCACAACACATACTCATACATATGTATGGATATTTGTGTGAGGAAGAGTGTACGTACGCATCAGCTTTAGTAGGCGAATTGTCGAAACACTTGCCATGCATCATTACATCGTGCACGGAAATCAATTAAAAAATGTGTACGTAGGCTACGGGAGGAACCTTGTACGAAGGAACATGGCTGGAACAGTGGTGGTCAATATAATGCGGTTGGATACGATTTTAAGGGCTATAGAATTTATTGGACTTGAGCAGAGGAGGACTTTCGAATGTCGATTTTTTTCTTAGTTTTTAAATGAAGTGAAGTAAATCAGAGATTCTCGGAGAAATTATAAATGAAGTTAAGAATTGTATTTCAAATAAATTTCAGAACGTAATTGGCTTATTTGTCTTTCAATTTCATTGCGGAATTAAAATATTTTCTATATTAATACAATCGACAATTAATTAACATAGCTAGGACAGTTTTTCTTAAGTTGGGAACACTTTTCCAAAAACTCTAAAAATTGTTTAAAAATTGATATTTTCACAAAATTGTAATGCATTTATATACTTTTGCTTGGTTGGCTGAATAATATTCTCATCGAATGAAATTATGCAAAGAATTAGCTTTCATTGGACTTTAAAAGTTTTTTTGTATTTAAAATTCCATTTTAGAACTAAATTCTTTGCTAAATTTTGAACATACGTTAAATTCGTCAAAAATTGACAGTTCTGCCTTAGTATTTCGCTCATAACTTTGACAAACATTGAGTCCCCGAAAATCCAATTACCGTTTTGGATTTGTTGGGAGTCTGTTGCATATTCTATGTAACAAATTTTAAATTAAAGTTCTTTAAAACAAGTAAAAGCGTTAAGTTCGGTCATGTCGATTCTTACATGCTCTCCACCATGGATTGCATTCATGTTTAGTACTGGAAATCTTTGGATATGGAGCAAATCATGAAACGATCCTTTTAAATTATTAAACAAGTAAGAAAGTTCAGTCGGGTAAATCGACTTATGAATCCCCTCACCTTGAGTCCCAAAAAAATATTTGTAATATAAATTTTTTGCTTTAATTAAAATATTATCAATTTAAATTGCATTTAATAATTTTAAATTGCATTTAATAACTTTAAATTGCATTTAATAACTTTAAATTGCATTTAATAACTTTAAAGTATGTACTGGTATTAAAATTAAAAGCTGTTTACATTTGGTACAAAATGGTCCATTTGTGTGGGAGGTACCAAAAGGGGCGTGTCAATAACGGTCAGTTTTCTCTGGACTCAAGATACTATAGAAACATTACACCTAGGGTGATCAAAAAACCGGTTATTTTGAAAATACGGTTTTCGGTTTCTTCGAAAATTAAGTTAACTCTAAAACCGGTTTTCGGTTTAACCGAAAATAAAAAACCGGTGAACCGGTTGTTTTCGGCTTTTCTTTTTTAATAAAAATGCATAAATAATGCTCAACATTTTGTTAGATGACGTAAAATAAGCGTAGTGCAAATTCAATACGCAACCATATTTCAATTAAATTAAGATTTATTTGAAAATTGTATTTTAAACACTTCATATTTTTATTTATAATAGGTAATTGTTCCAATTTCATGTATGATATAATATTATAATCTCTGCAATATTTGTAATATTTATGTTCATAATAGCTTCAATGTAACGCATAAGTCGACCTTATCGGTCATATACTCCAAAAATTATAGTGCTAATACTAATAATAGCATTTTTAATAAAAACATTTTTAAAAAAAAATTATCCATAAAAAATTGTTGGTTTTGATTTTATATAGCATATGCCACAATCTATACAAAAACCAGTAAGGAAAGGCAGAAAGTCGGGCGGGGCCGACAATGCCCTAACAATGCGATAAGGGTCATTGCCATAATAATTTGGAATAATTGGTAAATGGGTAGAAACATATTATCTAATTCTGAAACGATAATCGCCAAATTAAGCAATATTCGTTCCTAAATTGAGAAACATCTTTCTGGAAAATTTTAATGATCGGAAGTAAAATACAACTTCTATAGCGGTTTGATACCAAATCAGGAGGAACATATATATGGAGCTTTAATATAAATCTGAACCGATCTGCCCTGCATAATCATTCATGTAAAACGACCTTCTGTCGAATTTCGTACTGATCGGATATAAAATATAGTCTCTACAGCGCTTAAATGTCAAATCGGGGGTAACATATATATGGGGGCTATATCTAAATCTGAACCGATTTTAACCAAATTCAATACGGATCGTCCTTGGGCCAAAAAAAAAGATATGTGTAAAATTTCGTCGAGATCGGACCATAATTGCGACCTGTACTTTGATTACAAGAATACATGCACAGACGGACAGACGGACAGACGGACAGACTGACAGACAGACGGACAGACAGACGGACAGACAGACGGACATAGCTAAATCAACTCAGAAAGTGATTCTAAGTCGATCGGTATAATAAACGATGGGTCTATTTCTTCTCCTTTTGGGTGTTGCAAACAAATGCACAAAGTTATAATACCCTGTACCACAGTGTGGTGTAGGGTATAAAAAATAACTTTTAGGTCTAGGACCTTTGTTGCATAGTGTAATTAATTCTAAACCCTTTTTGTGGTGAAACAATTATTAATTTGTGGCTAGATTTAGTTTCTATATGTTTTGAGAGTGGGAACAGTTATCTTCCTAATTAATTTAAAACACAATTAATTTAAAACACTTCTGAGGGAGATACAATTATTTTTTGTGGCTAGATTTAATTTGTGTATTTTTTTGAGAATAGGAACAGTTTTCTTCTATGTGGGATTAGATCTTAAAACTGCCTTCGATTAATTTTAAACCCTTTTTGGGGTGATACAATTATTGATTTGTGTCTAGATTTAATTTCTGTATGGTCTTGAGAATAGGAACAGTTTTCTTCAAAGTGGGATTAGATCTTAAAATTGACTACAATTAATTGGAAAACCCTTTTTGGGGTGATACAATTATTTTTGTGGCTAGATTTAATTTGTGTATTTTTCTTTTAGAGTAGGAACATTTTCTTCTAAATGGGAACAGTTTTAAAAGCTGCCTAAAATTAATTTAAAACACTTTCGGAGGTGATAAAATCATTTATTTGTAGCCAGATTTTAATTCTTCACGTTTTTGAGAGTGGTAACGGTTTTCTTCAAAATGGGAACAGTTTCAAATATTTGCTTTAAATAATATTAGACAATTATGAGCGCGATAAATTGATAAATTATGATTTTTTAGTTGAAGTGTGAAATAAAAATTTTCGATAATTCTAAAACATTCTAAACCTTTTGCCATTGTTTTGAAGTCCCTAATATCAGATTAATCTATTCTCACTTGTTATCTGAATTGGTGATTATGTGATTTGAAAATAATACCTATTTTTGTGTTTGTTTTTTTTTTTTTGAGAAAATTTCGTAATTGCATCGATTACGTTTATTTCCTCTAAAATGATTTTTTTATTTATATTCCCCTTAATTTATTTTTTTAAATGTCAAATGTTCAAATGCCATCGTTGTGAATTACATATAATTGAATTAAAAAGCCAATACTTACCAATTTCAATGAATTTTGTGGGCTTTTTTTTTAATACGTGGAATTAAAATGATATTTGCTTTCAATGCTGACGTGTCCACATAAATATATTTCCGCTGATGATGATTTCACGATTCGAAAAATTCAATTACAAATGTGATAATTGAAATAGATTTTCATATAATGGATTTCCATATGAATGTATTTATTTGGTCTCTGAGGGAGCGAAGGCTTTTATGCAAATTGTCGGTATTTTTCTGATGATGATGTCGGTAATTTAGTTGAAGTTATTTTCTTTTGTGAATTTATTGTTGTTACACTAAACACAAATACACTGACACGTATACACAAACACATACAGCAGATGAACAACGAATATAGAAATTACTCTGTATATATATTCTAATTTTTTTTATATATAATTTTATTGATACGTAAATATTGGAAATAATTTTTTTTTCGTAATGGTTTGGTGTATTATTCAGATATTTTAATTAAGTACACAAAGAGCGACAAAACACATTTAAACATTTATAGATGTATACAAAGGACATGGAAACACAAATACACACACGCGTTCGGAAAGATAGTGTTTTTCGAATGTTTAGGATGATTTTCAAACAAGGACACCATATGAAAGTTATACGCGACAAGACAGAGAGGGAGAGTTTTGACTGCAATTTGATTACCTTTTGCGGCTTTAGTTGAAGAGTTCAAAATTGGGATTTTTTTCACTTGTCCTTAGATTTTTTTTATTAATGTCTATTATTGGTCATAATTTTTTTATCGATTTTTCATTTACTTAATTATTTTTAAAATATTTTAGGTTCTTTTTAATTGCCTCAAATTGATATGATTCCTCTAAGACTTACAAAAATATGAGAATTGGATTTTTTCCAAATTGATTATTTTTTAAGAGTTTCTGTTATTTATTTGTTTAATTAGACTTATTTTTTTTAAATAGTTGTTCTCTTAACAATTATTGTTAGTAGTTGCTCCTGGATTTTGTTAAATGTTTTTATTGCATTGAAATATTATTATTTTTTGCAAAATATTTGTCCTTTAGAGTTTTTTGGGTTTTTTGTGATAATTTGGGATTTTTGTTTTTTTTTTTTTAAATTCTTTTACAAAATATTTTGTTTATGTGTTTTTTTTTTTGTTTTATTCACTTTTTCACAACCGTTCCGATTTTAAGCGAGCGTTACTTTTTGCTTGGGAAAAATGTATAGGTCAAGACAGTTTTCAAATGAATTATTACTTTTTTTTTATTTTCAAATATTAATAATAGTTTTGTTTTTGTTTAGTTTTCCTTAAGCTTTTAATTTCTGGTTCTGGTTAAACACATAGTTATAATTATATTGCTAATTTAATTTAATCTAAGTGTCACTATAATTATGGATTTGGAATTTTGCAAATGATATGAGTATGCTGAAGTTTTTTTTTTGTTGTTTTTCTTTTGTTAAATATATATTTTTTTTATTATTTTGTTTTTAAACACAATTGCTTAGTAGTGTGCTTTTAGACTTAGAAAATATAGGTTTTTTGATTTAAGTTTGATTTTAATGTTATGAGCGATCCTGAAAATAAAAAAAGAGAAGAATATAATTAAATTACATATTGAGTATTATAATAGAGCTTATCGATATTGATTCTTCAAAAATAGCGAAATTACTGGTAGGAAATGATTGGTTTTATTTAAAATATTCTATACGCTTTTGCTTCTGCTTACTTTTTGCCTTCAATTATATGCAACTCTGCCCCGCATGGCCGACTTTTAGGCTCACAATTATTAATACGGTACATATTAGTTCTTAAAATATGTAACTAGGACCCACATCGATTTTGCATCTATGTTATATAAATAGGCAACTAATTGAGATGGTTTCGCCAGAAATAATTAAAAAATCCACAAAATGATATTACATGCCCGTCGGTTGAAGGTTCGTGAGCTAGCTGAAGACATAGGCATTTCAAAAAGTGCTATACATTGCATATTGACGGAAAATTTGATGATGAGAAAGCTATACACAATACGGGTGCCGCGTTTGCTCACAATCAAGACACTGCACCAGTTCAGACATCCGCTATTGCGATGGCCAATATCAATGAATTAAAGTTCGAAGGTGCTTTAGCACACACCTTATTCGCCAGATTTAGCTCGTTCGGACTATTTTTTGTTTCCAAACTTGAAAAATTGGCTCCGCGGATAAAGATTTGCCAGCAATGAAGAGATGGAGTTTGCGGTTAATGGGTATTTTCAGGAGCTAGACAGATCTAACTATATACAGCGCATCGAAGCTATTGAAAATCTCTGGAAAGAGTCTATCGAGCTAATAGGAGATTATGTTGAGAAATAAAGAAAAATTGCCCCAACTTTTTGTACTTTATTTTTTTCTTTCCATCCCAAAGTATGATATGATAGTTTTTCAGGAGAATATTTTGTGTATCGAATATTTTTAATAACGTATCTCTAATGTTCTCCACTATTTATACCCTACACCACACTGTGGTACAGGGTATTATAACTTTGTGCATTTGTTTGTAACACCCAAAAGGAGAAGAAATAGACCCATTGTTTATTATACCGATCGACTTAGAATCACTTTCTGAGTTGATTTAGCTATGTCCGTCTGTCTGTCTGTCCGTCTGTCTGTGCATGTATTCTTGTAATCAAAGTACGGGTAGCAATTATGGTCCGATCAAGTATATTTTATTTGGCCCAAGGACGATCCCTATTGAATTTGGTTAAAATCGGTTCAGATTTAGATATAGCCCCCATATATATGTTACCCAGATTTGATATGTAAGCGCTGTAAAAACTTTATTTTATATCCGATCAGTCTGAAATTCGGCAGAAAGAGGTTTCTTATTATAAGAATGAACACTGTTAAATTTAGAAGAAATCGGTTCAGATTTAGATATAGCCCCCATATAAACGTTACCCCCGATTTGACATGTAAGCGCTGTAGAGACTGTATTTTATATCCGATCAGTACGAAATTCGACAGAAAGATGTCTTTTTACATGAATGAGTATTCAGGGAAAATCGGTTCAGATTTATATATAACATCCGTATATATGTTCCTCCTGATTTGGTATCAAAGCGCTATAGAAGTTGTACTTTACTTCCGATCATTAAATTTTTCCAGAAATATGTTTCTCAATTAGGAATGAATATTGCTTAATTTAGCGATTATCGGTTCAGAATTAGATAATATGTTCCTACCCATTTACCAATTATTCCAAATTATTATCGCAATGATCCTTATCGCATTGTTAGGGAGGTGTAGGGTATTATATAGTCGGCCCCTCCCGACTTTCTGCATTTCCTTACTGGTTTTTATATAACACTATGCAACAAAATTTCTGTCCAAGGGAAGTGGATAACAGGTGTCACAAACACGAAAAAAATATTAAAAAAAAAATTTATTGTACATTTTTTTTTTAATTTTTTTTAAATTCCTGCTTTCATGGAAAGTATATTCAGCATTTGTTTGGACCATAATTGGCTGCAAATATCGATTTCACGTAGAATCTTTGGTTTAGTAACAGTCGTCAAAAATATAAGAAAAAAAAGATTTTTTTTAAAAAAAAAAACTCTTTTTCCTGGTACAAAAAAAAAACCACAAAAAAAGGAAAAAAACGAAAAAAATATTTTATTACATTTTTAAAAAGCCAGCATGCTAAAGAAGAAAACACTGTCTATTTCAAAAAAATCTATGAATAGGTGTAAAAGTTATGAGTCATTGTGTAAATGTTAGGGAAAAATTCAAAAAAATCCTGTTTCATATTTTTTCGTTTTTATATGATGTTTTTGCGTATATTGAATTCGCCATATGTGAGAGAGACATATAAGAGACATTGCACCTGCATTTTATTTTATGAGACTTGATGTCAGACTTTATAAAATTATAGAGAGGACGAGGTTTTATGACCGTTCGTAACCATCCATAAAACATGATATGCAATGTGAGAGCTATATTGGATGAGATCTGCTCAGATACATAGAGGGTCATTCAACAATAGTTGTGGTTTTTACTTATGAGGTTTCCATTCAGTTACGCCTTTTAGGGGCATGAACTTCCCAGTTGTATATACAGATAGTAAAATTATATTTACGCAATACAAAGTAGTACGCGGCAGTCTTGAAAATATTGGGTTTCTACGTTCGAAGCAAACTATATGTTAGCTACAGGTACTACAACTTATGTACCTTAAACCCGGAATTTATGAATGAAATTTCTTATTAATAAATTAGAGTAATTCAGCGCCTTAAAGAGATAAGTCGATTTTCTGAAAAATATTATAAAGATATATTTCGAAGTATGAGTAAACCGCAAAGAACTTTTCAATGTGTAAATGATCCCGACAATTTCTGCTACATCTGTCGAAAATATGTTATTCAAAAAAATCGTCGTGCGTTTAGTAAAATAATAGAAGAAATATATGTGCAATATTTTTGTATACAAGTTAAAAATATGAACGAACCGTGGACACCTAGTATTTTGTGTAATTCGTTCCATGTAAATCTTACTCTATGGACTAGTAGAAGAATGCGGTAAGTACTTTAAAATTAATGTATTACAATGTTTTGTGGAATAAAACGTTTTAATTTTAGACTTCACGTGGAATTTGGAATGCCAATGATTTGGAGACAACCATTCATTCGCGATACGGACTGCTATATTTGTCTAAGTTAATAGATTGGAGTAGGAAGTGTACATGTGTAGCTAACAGCCTAATAACGGAAACATCATCAAGTTCAACTGAGTACTCAACTCTGAGCGATTCAAGTTTGAGTCAGAAGTCATCGCTTTTAACTCAGTTTCAACTCATTGATCTAGTGAGAGATTTTGAACTGACCAAAGATAAGGCAGAACTATGTACTTGCATCTGGGATGAAACAGTACAATATTTTGGCCCCAGATGTTAACATATCATATTATAGAGTCCGTGATACACATTACAAACAATTTTATACAACAGATGCTCTTGCAAGGACATTCCCGGATTGTTCGAGGAACTTAATCAAACATACAATTCAAAGGAATGGCGGTTACTTGTTGACAGCCATAAAGAAAGTTTGAAAGCAGTACTTTTACACAACGGAAATCAGGAACCGTCGATTCCCAATGCTCATGCTGTCAACACTAATGGCGAATTCGTTTCTGCAAAAAAGTGCAACATTTTCATTGCCCTTTTTTTCTTTTGTGTTACCTTTATGAAATTTGTTACTTAAGTTACTCGAATTTAGCACAACTAAAATTTACAAATTTCAAAAAGGTGATACAATAGTGCAGTTTTCGGGAAAAGGCAATGCAAGTGTTGCACTTTTTTGCAGAAACGAATTCGCCATAAGGAATCATACGAAACAATGCACAGTGGGAGGAATTCCAAAAAAAGGGAAATAATTCTGCCGTTTCTTAACCAGACATCCGACAGCGACCAAACTTGGCATGTTTGTAGAAGAGGTATTAGAGAAGTTAAGTTTTGAGTTTGGGCCCCCCGTGGTATACAGGGGCGGAGCTACAGGGCCTCAAAGTTGGCCACCTCGGTTGAACAAAATGTTTAAGCGCGTGTATCTTTCGTATTTTCCGGCCGTATTCTAATAACCGAGGTCTACAAAAGGCTTTTTGCACCTAACAGTTATCTTGTATACTTACCGAGATATCTGCATTTGAAAATTGAATTTTTAATTTTTTCCCCGACCTTGTGCTAGGATTTTGTAAATATCGAAGCAGAATATGCACCAATTTTATCCACTTAAGCATGTCTGGATTGGCAATAAAATTTCATAAATGATGAAAAAAAATTGGTACGATATAACCAACAGGACAAAGTTTATGCCCCCTTGAATTCATATTTAAAAAAAATCGATTTTTTGTAATTTTTTAGGAAAAAAATTTATGTCGTATTTTTGAGATTTAGAAGAAGTTAGTTAATAAATGTATAACATATTAACTATCATCTTAAAGGAAACTTTCCAGAGTATGCTCTCAAGGAACGGGTCAAAACTATTTACTGGCATTGTTACCAAGCTTCTCCAATTTACACAATTTTTAAGACAAATTTCAAAAGTAAGCCACATTTTCTCCAATCGCAAAGCCAAAATGTTACAACTTTTGGCATATTTATGTGTGGTTAGGTGCTGTAAGTTGAACTGCAAAAGGAATCTGAAACCTCGCTTTTAGTATAGTAGATATAGGGGAAAATCCAAAAAATCCCATTTTCGGGGATTTTCAAAATTATTTTAGGAATTGTGGGACCGACTTTTGGAAATATAATGATTCGCGAATTACATTCGATTTGTTATGTTAGAACCTACAAACTACAAAATATTTCATTGAAAAATTTTTATTTTTAAAAATTTTATGTCGTTTTTACATTTCTGTCTGCATTTTAAAAGTGATTTTTTCCTGACCCTGTGGTGGCATTTGCTTAATATCAGTGCAGAATATGAACCGATTTCTCTCACTTCTCTAAATTAACAACAAAATTTTCTGTGTCATGCAAAAAATTTCGGTAAAATGTGTCCACCTATACAAAAGTTATGGCCATATCAATTTACACTTTCAACATATAGACAATTTTTGTATTTTATTGCGAAAATGTACATGTAGTATTTTGGAGATACAGAGGAATTTATAAAAAAACCAGTAAGGAAAGGCTAAAGTCGGGCGGTGCCGACTATATAATACCCTACACCACTCTCGTAATATTGAATAACTCTGATATATAAATTTTGTAATTTATGTATAAATTGTTTACATAAATTTACTTTTGGGACATTTTATAATTAAATAATACCCTGTACCACAGTGTGGTGTAGGGTGATGGCTCTAGTCATCCTAGAGCCATCACCTGGGTTACAGAAGAGCCCTCCAACCCGGCTGACATATTAGAAATAATAAAAGATTCCAATCCTGGTCTGCCCGCCCATAATTGGAGAATCAGCAAGGTGGGTGAGGCGGATGGTAAAAAGCGGCAGGTCAATTTGATCCTTAACGCTGAATCCACCTCCCATATACAACGTGCAAGTGCAACCCTACAGTATGGCTTCGAGACTATAGTCTTGAAGGTATACAAGCAGGATATAGTTCCCACTGCGGAAGGTGAGTCGTCCACCGCGGTTGAAACACAGCTTTCTGGAAGTGCGGAGGTATCCACGCCCATTATTTCGGGTGACTCCAACTCTAACAGAAGATCTGTAACGTCCTACTCTGAGGACGAAAGCTCTACTTCTGACACAGAGGGGCTGAGGGGAGTCTCCGGACTCTTTGACGCATCTGGCGGGGACACGCTTCTCGATGATACGGACGAAGAGTTCGATAACACCCTTGTAGGGGTGGAAGTTAATCTGTCAATTACCAATGATGGTAAGAATTTTACAGATTAACCTCCATCACGCTAAAGCAGCCTCAGCGGCTCTATTGCTGCGCCTGTCCACAGGTGCAGTAGACATCGTCCTGATACAGGAGCCCTACGCAGTGGGAGGAAGGGTGTGCGGTATCAGGACACCCAACTTTAAACTGCTTGTGGCCAACTGTGAAGGCACTCCAAGAACCTGCATTTTGGCCAGGAAAGATCTAAGTATCTTTCTCCTGGCTAATTTAAGTGGTAAAGACCAAACATCTGCTAGTCTGGAGATCGGTAATCGCATATATTGGGTGGTCTCCAGTTACTTGCCTTATGAAGCTGTAGTACCGACTGCTCTATTCAGGGAAGTAGTAGAAGAAGCAACATCTGACGAGGTCGAGCTGATTGTTGGCGCAGACACGAACGCTCATCATACTATCTGGGGTAGTACGGATATAAACAATAGGGGTGATTCGCTTCTTGACTTTATTCTAACTACCAACCTAAGTATTTGTAACATAGGTAATAAACCGACCTTTACAATTAAAGACAGACAAGAAGTACTCGACGTAACGTTTGCTACTGACCGGCTGTCAGACAAAATTATTGGGTGGAATGTACTAGACGACCACTCATTCTCAGATCACCATTATATTGAGTTCAAACTCGCTGAAAAAGCGCCTGAACCTGCCGTCCACAGAAATGTGAGAAAGACAAAGTGGCACCTGTATGAAAAGAATTTCAAGAAAGTCCTCAACTCCAAACTTCTGTACGAACCGAATGACAAAGCCGGTCTGGATCATCTGGTCGAGCATATCACCACATCATTCAATAGTTCCCTTGAAGAAGCCTGTCCAAAAACAAGGTACAAGGGTAAAACTAAACCCCAATGGTGGACTTCTGAGCTAACGGCTATGAAAAAGACCTGCAACAAGCTATTCAACAAGGCTAAATCTACTGGGGTCGCTAATGTTTGGGATGCCTATAAAGAGCAACTCAAGATCTATAAGAAGGAGCTTAGAAAGGCGCAAAGACGCTCTTGGTATACTTTCTGTGGCGAAGTGGAAAAGGTCTCCGACGCCGCAAGGCTGAGGAAAATATTATCAGCTTCACCCTGTACAGTGGGTTACTTGCAGGATGAGGCAAATAATTGGACCAAAAACAGCGAGCAGTCGCTCAATGTACTGCTCGACACACATTTCCCGGGGAACTCTCTAACAGAACCAGAGGATCAGCAGGACCAACAAGAGTGCGAGTGGACTGCGAGCGTCGCTAGCTTGTTGACTGAAAGATCCAGAATAAGCTGGGCTATTAATAGCTTTGAGCCCTTCAAGTCACCTGGACCAGACGGCATCACTCCAGCAGAAATGCAGAAAATGTTGAAATACATTATCCCCTGGCTGGAGAAAATTTATGTAGGCTGTATCAGGCTTTCATACATCCCGAATCGATGGAGGGATACCAAAGTGGTATTCATACCAAAAGCGGGGAAGATATCACACACTAGGCCAAAAGACTTCAGACCAATTAGCCTATCCTCCTTCCTATTGAAAGGTCTGGAACGACTTTTAGATTATTTCATTAGGGAAAACCTGGATACAAAACTCCTGTCAGTGAACCAACATGCTTACAATAAGGGGAAGTCTACAGAATCAGCCCTGCACGAACTTGTGAGCACTATCGAATCGTCCCTGCATTTCAAGGAATTCACCATGGTGGCATTTCTTGACATAGAAGGGGCTTTTAACAACATTCACTCAGATGCAGTAATTGCGGCACTGTCACATCTTAATGTTAACTTTAGTTTGATTAGACTAATTCAAAGTCTGCTCAACAGAAGACGCATAACAGCATGTCTTGGGTCCACAACTCTAACAAGGTTTGTAAACAGAGGGACCCCACAAGGAGGAGTACTGTCTCCACTAATTTGGAACCTAGCGTTGAATGAAATTCTGCTAGATCTAGAACGTTGTGGCTGCAAGGTCGTGGCATATGCGGACGACGTTGCAATCGCAGTGAGTGGCAAATTCGAAAACGTCCTCCGAGACATTCTACAGGTAGCTCTGAACAAATTGGCTAGATGGGCCAGAAGCAGCGGTTTGGGCATAAACCCAAACAAGACAGAATTGGTTCTCTTTACTAGGATGAATAAAGTCCCACATGTGGACCCTCCACCTCGGATAAATGGAACAGATATAGTCTTTTCTGAAAGTGCAAAATTTTTAGGAATAATTCTAGATAGAAAACTGTTATTTAGACTTAATGTATTGGAACGTGTAAGGAAGGCTAACGTCGCCTTATATTCCTGCAAAAAGGCTGTAGGGTCGCGGTGGGGCCTCTCTCCTAAAATCGTCCACTGGATATATATAGCAGTAGTTCGTCCTATACTGCTATACGGCATTGTGGTATGGTGGACGGCAACTGACAAACTAACCATCACCAACCTACTAACAAAGGTTCAGAGAACTGCCTGCCTGAGCATAAGCGGAGCCTTAAGGACTACAGCGACCGAGTCTATACAAGCCCTACTCCATATACTGCCGATTAATATTGTGGCGAGAGAAGTTGCAACCAAAGCGGCAATAAGATTAAACTGCCTATCAATGTGGAGGTACAAAACCTACGGTCACATGAGAATATCAAAGTGTAGTGCTATGGTAACCGACCGAGTGGACTATATACCAACGGTGTACACCTTCGAGAGAAATTACATCACTATGATTCCCGCGAGAGATGAATGGGTTGGAAGAAAACCAGGTAATAGAAACCATCTCCAATTTTACACGGATGGTTCGAAGCTTGATGAAAAGGTTGGCTTCGGAGTACACTGTGCAGAGCTTAGATTGGATATAGCTCACAGACTACCAGATACCTGCAGTGTCTATCAAGCCGAAATAATGGCAATATGGGAAGTAGCCAAGTGGCTGAGTCGCAACATAGTAACCAACACTGGCATTGTCATTTACTCGGACAGCCAGGCTGCCATCAATTCTCTGGAGGCAACATCCCTAAATTCACAAACAGCCCTCGACTGCCGCAGATCTCTTAACGAGATGGCTGAGCAGTTTAACATACACCTCATATGGGTGCCTGGGCATAGGGATATCCCGGGGAACTGCAAAGCCGATGAACTTGCTAGGAAAGGGACGACATTACAAATTCTCGAAGAATTTGCATATATTGGTGCGCCACTATCCACGTGCAAGCTTTGGCTTAGGCAAGAGGCAATCAGGCAGTCCAACGAAAGATGGACAGAAATCGGCACCTGCAGGGTAGCTAGACAAATCTGGCCAAGGTATGACCTGAGAAGATCAAAATATCTCCTCGCACTAGAGAGGCAAAGATTGTCTACGTTAGTATCAGTTCTGACGGGACACTGCTTGATCGGCGAACACGCCAAAAGATTGGGTATTGACTCTAATGACTTCTGCAGAAGCTGTGGAGATGAGGAAGAAGTGGAGAGCATTGAGCACTTGCTATGCGACTGTCCCGCTCTGAGTAAACGACGACTGGACATACTGGGGTCGGCTGTTCTAGGCAGCCTAACAGATCTTTCCAGTACCGATATTCGTAATATCGACAAATTTGTATATCAAACAGGTTGGTTTCGATGAGGGGCATTTCAGCCCGTGGTAACACTAGGGACCTAAACTGGTCTATGTGAGCTTGTATAAAAAATACGGCTGCCACCCTAACCTAAACCTAAACCTAGTGGTGTAGGGTATAAAAACGATTGGATCTAAAGAGCCAAATCGGATGAAACATATATATGGGAGCAATCTTAACCGATTTTCTTCAAATTCAGCAATGTTGGTTCATGGATCAAGAAACTCTACCATTCTAAATTTCAAAACGATCGGATGTAAAATACAGCTTCTATAGGACTAAAGGACCAAATCGGACGAAAGATATATATGGGAGCTATATCTAAATCTGCACCGATTTTCTTCAAATTCGGCAATGTTGGTTCATGGATCAAGAAACTCTACCATTCTAAATTTCAAAACGATCGGATGTAAAATACAGCTTCTATAGGACTAAAGGGCCAAATCGGACGAAACATATATATGGGAGCTATATCTAAATCTGAACCGATTTTCTTCAAATTCAGCAATGTTGGTTCATGGATCAAGAAACTCTACCATTCTAAATTTCAAAACGATCGGATGTAAAATACAGCTTCTATAGGACTAAAGGGCCAAATCGGACGAAAGATATATATGGGAGCTATACCTAAATCTGAACCGATTTCAACCAAATTCAATAGCGATCTTAACAGCCGCAAAATACTCTAAACTGCAAAATTTCAGAACGATCGGAGTAAAATTGCGACCTGTAGTCGACGAACAACTTTACATGGACGGACGGACGGACGGACGGACGGACGGACGGACATCGTTAAATCGACTCAGCTAGTGATTCTGAGTCGATCGGTATACTTTAAGGTGGGTCTAGCTGTGTTATTTTAAGGTGTTACAAACATCTGCCGTGAAACAAACTTATAATACCCTGTACCACAGTGTGGTGTAGGGTATAAAAATTGCGGTAAACGGGTATTAAAACAGAATCAGTGATTGTAGAAAATGTTATCATGATTTCATTTTGAACGAATTTCCATATTAGCGTCGATAAATAAATATTAAAATTTTATTTAATTTAATTACAAAACAGTAGGTATTAAACTACTGTTTTGTGTTTTTACCAAAGCTATATATTATTTTCAATAAAATGAATTCACGTCTTAGTAGAAATATAAGTTCAGAAATTTATGTTATTTAACTGCCGGCGTCGGAGCTGGAGTCGGAGTCGAAACATTTGAAAAATCCGACTCCGGGAGTCGGAGTCGAGTAATATTGGCTCGACTCCGCAGCCCTGATTTAAACAGAAATTAAAAAAAAAAGATTTTTTGAAATTCTCTTACCTCTACCAAAAGGGCTATAATTTCTACATTTATCCATAGATTTTTTCAAATAGGCATTAATTTCTTCGCTGCAAACTTTTAAAAAATAAAATAAAATATATTTTTTCGATTTTTTTTCCTATTTTTTGTGTTTTTTTTTAAAAAGAATCTACTTTTTCCAGTTTGTTTAATGACTGTTACTAAACCACTGTTTCTAAATGAAAGAGATATTTCTAACACTGTTAGCCCACATTAATAGCTTCCATTTAACGTATAAGTCGACCTGATCGGGCATATACTCCATAAATTATAGTGCAAATACTAAGGGTAACTTCGACGATAATAGTATTTTTAATAAAAATAATTTTTTAAAAAAAATGTATCCATACAAAAATTGTTGGTTTTGATTTTATATAACAGTATGCCACAATCTATACAAAAAAAAATATTTTTAGGTCTAGGACACAAAAAAAATGTTTTTGTTGCATAGTGTAATCAACAACCTTTGGATGTATAGCATAAATAGTAGAAAAATAAATATAAAATGATCGATTGAATAACATGTCGCGTGCGAATGTGATTAAAATTAAGTAAAAAATAAAATATTTAATATTTTTTAATAAAATAAAAAAACATTATTAAGATACACGCACCCATGACATTTTAGAATTAGTCGCATTAAAATATCCCTTCAGGTTTCGCTAAAATCAGCGTTTGATTGGTTATTGTCGCGTGCGACTTGGTTTTTTGTAATTATCTTGAAAACCAACAATTGGCTAAAATCAACCATAGCATCAATTATAGTGCTAATCAAGAGCTATAAGTTTCGCCTTTTGCCAAAATGAAATAATGTTTTGGCATATGTTTTTTCACTTTGAATGCGTACGAATGTCGCATTCGACATTGGAGAAATGCCCATATTTATTCACTTTTGTAATTTTATATGCATATTTATACCCTACACCACACTGTGGTACAGGGTATTATAAGTTTGTTTCACGGCAGATGTTTGTAACACCTGAAAATAACACAGCTAGACCCACCTTAAAGTATACCGATCGACTCAGAATCACTAGCTGAGTCGATTTAACGATGTCCGTCCGTCCGTCTGTCCATGTAAAGTTGTTCGTCGACTACAGGTCGCAATTTCACTCCGATCGTTCTGAAATTTTGCAGTTTAGAGTATTTCGCGGCTGTTAAGATCGCTGTTGAATTTGGTTGAAATCGGTTCAGATTTAGATATAGCTGCCATATATATCTTTCGTCCGATTTGGCCCTTTAGTCCTATAGAAGCTGTATTTTACATCCGATCGTTTTGAAATTTAGAATGGTAGAGTTTCTTGATCCATGAACCAACATTGCCGAATTTGAAGAAAATCGGTTAAGATTTAGCTACAGCTCCCATATATATGTTAAGTCCGATTTTGCTCTTTAGTCCTGTAGAAGCTGTATTTTACATCCGATCGTTTTGAAATTTAGAATGGTAGAGTTTCTTGATCCATGAACCAACATTGCTGAATTTGAAGAAAATCGGTTAAGATTTAGCTATAGCTCCCATATATATGTTTCGTCCGATTTGGCCCTTTAGTCCTATAGAAGCTGTATTTTACATCCGATCGTTTTGAAATTTAGAATGGTAGAGTTTCTTGATCCATGAACCAATATTGCCGAATTTGAAGAAAATCGGTGTAGATTTAGATATAGCTCCCATATATATCTTTCGTCCGATTTGGTCCTTTAGTCCTATAAAAGCTGTATTTTACATCCAATCGTTTTGAAATTTAGAATGGTAGAGTTTTTGATCCATGAACCAACACTACCGAATGTGAAGAAAATCGGTTAAGATTTAGCTATAGCTCCCATATATATGTTTCGTCCGATTTGGCCCTTTAGTTCTATAGAAGCTATATTTTACATCCAATCGTTTTGAAATTTAGAATGGTAGAGTTTCTTGATTCATGAACCAACATTGCCGAATTTGAAGAAAATCGGTAAAGATTTAGCTATAGCTCCCATATATATGTTTCATTCGATTTGGCTCTTTAGATCCAATCGTTTTTATACCCTACACCACACTGTGGTACAGGGTATTATTTAAGTATAAAATGTCCCAAAAGTAAATTTATGTAAACAATTTATACATGAATTACAAAATTTATATATCAGAGTTATTCAATATTACGAGAGTGGTGTAGGGTATTATATAGTCGGCACCGCCCGACTTTAGCCTTTCCTTACTGGTTTTCGACATATATTTATTTTTTGAAATTTTTCTTTTGACTACAAGAAAGTACGCATCCTTAATTGTAGTTTAGTGTAAAATTCTTAACTTTTGGAAAATATTTAGTGCCCGCAAACGGTTTTGTGTCTTGGAGTGTTTTGTTTGTCACACCCGATACCGAAAATATACAAAAAGTTAAATTTAATACATTTTATGTAGATATGTACACGCTGAAAAAAATCGCTTCTGTAGTATATTGTCTCAAACATATTCTGCTTGAAATATACATATGTTTAGGATATACTCCAAATATATAATATTTGACACAAACAAATATTATATGTTTGGGAGGATGTTGTTCTAAACAAAACTATGTTTCCCTCCTAATATATTTTTATTTGGAACTAATATAGAGTCGTGTCATGCTGTCATGTTATTTTTGTTAAGTAGCATTTCATCTTGGCACTTACGCCTGAACAACGTCTCAGATGGTCCATCCGTTGAGTCGAATTTTCGATGACTCGATTATTGTACACAAAGGAAATTACTATTTAAGTAATGCAATTTTTCAGAAATTCAAAGTACATTTTTTTAGAAATTGTAGAATTTGATTAAAATTAAATTGTACAATCTTAGGTAGCGATAAATCGCATTGATGGATTGACAATATGTAATAATTTCGGAATATTTAAAATAAAATATTTTTTGTTAATAACAAAAACTTTATAATAAATAAAAATTAGAGCAGTAAAAACAAAAGTAAATGCTGCTTGTGACATTTTTAACTATAAAGTATAACACGAAGTCTAGGAAAAATTAATACTAAAATTCGACAATGTCAATAAAGTTTTAAAAATCTTTTATAAATACAATATGTTTGGAAAAAAATTTAACAAACGCTTTTCTTGTGTGTAAAGAAATGTTTTATTTGTGAAAGTCAGTGCGCAAATATATTTTATTGTAATATATTAATATATGCGTCCTAAACAAAATGTATTGATTTTCAAATAAAGTGTATTTGTTCAAAAACATATAATATTTAAAAATTTTGGTTCCAAATACATTTTCTTCCAATTCAAACATATCAAAAATGACGATTTTCCCCCGTGTATATATCATCTTTTGTGTAAGTTAGGTCAAGGTTATAAGGTATAAAGTGAATCAAAATGTTTCAGTATCATTGCAATATTTACGGTAGAATTTGCATTCTAATATTTGTCACACCCGTTACGCAAAGACCATAAATAATTTGTATTCGATTTAAAAATATTGTATATTTAATAATTTTATGTCAAGTATGAAATTAAATAATAGAAAGCAGAAATTTCAGTATAAATTGATGGTATAGGGGCAATCATTAAGAGAAAGATGTGTGCGGCTGTGAAGGTCCATAAGGTCGTTTTAAATCAGCCCATTCAATGATATAAGGTTTTGATTGGTTCTGGAACAAAAGGCATAAGAATACTTCTCAAATGGGGTTAAAAAATATCAATAGATTTTAAAAAATAGGTGGAAAACTAAAAAAATCAAGAATAACTGACCTAAACATTATTTTGAGAAGATTTCTGCTTATAATATTCTAGCAGGACACACGGCGTATTCTAATTCAGAAACTAATTCTTTGTAGAAAATGAAAAAATAGCATTGTCATAAACATTGATACAAAAGAGTTTTTAAGATGTCAAAACTTGTTTTTGGCAACGAATTTTGTATTTGTAAGTTTTTACACTATGTGATAAAGAAAGTCGGCATTATGAATATGATTTAGTGAATAAAACGACTTCGATTTTGTTTTTCGCAGAAAAACCTAGTTTAATAGATGCATGTTGGCTAATAAATCCTGGACAATATTTCGATCTACTTATTACTCCTCCAGATTGAGACTATGTCACACCCGTTACTTATTAAAATATTTACTGCAAATGGAATAATAATTTAGATTATTTGAAATGAAGTCTACAATATACACAATACTCTCGAGATACCAAAAAAAAAAAATTTTGTTGGCAATACATAGAAAAATTTTACAGTATGCAATAAAGAAAGCGGCTGATCAAGATTTTATCAAAACCTAAGGTCACACCCGTTACAGTAATATATCATATTTTTTTTTAGAAAATATTATTTAATTTCCTTGTCAGTAGGTAACACTTATGAATATCTACATAAACCACCCATTGTGAGTTGTCGTTATAAATTATATAGATCAAAATCAGGAAAATACGCAGTAACAATGTCACACCCGTTCCGTTGGAATCACCCAATGTAAAAAAAGTTGCATACATTTAGGAGAAATTATAATGTTATGACATAGTCTTACCAGTATATTTGCAATGACAACATGTATCTACTTTTATAACAAAAAAACAACATTATTGTGGACAATTCTAATTTGTCCGTTACACTTATTTGTATATTCTATATTGCACTGCAGTTTATTTTCTCGAGAAAAATAACACATTAAATTTCTTTTTTGACGTTTATTGGGAGTATGTATGATTTTATTATTTATTTAAGATTTGAATATATTAATGAGGCTTAATTCTGACATTTAAAAAAGTTGCATACATTTTGGGTAATTCATAATATTATTGCATATTTTTTTTGCAAAATATATGCAATGACAATATTTACGAAAAAAAACAAATTATTTAATGGATTTTTTTTATAGTAATGTTGTTTCGATAGTGGCTTGTTTTAAAGGGTAAATATTGTTTAGTTTACTTATTAAAATAGGAGTATGTTGATGAAGCTACCTTTATTTTGTAATATAAAAAATAGCATACTAACGTTAATATGTGAAATCTGGAGGGACCTTTTTAGTGCGACTATGAACGGTTCGGGATACAACTGAACCCAAGTCACCAATTTTTAGCACGACCAGTTGTGCCATCTAGCATCAGTTGTTGTACGTATAATGTTGCGTGATTACAACAGACGGACATGGCTAAATCGCTTATAATTTAACAACGATTAATAATACTCGTATATATAGTTTGAGGTCTTTGATCAATATTTAGAGGTGTTACAAATGGAGTGACCAAAAGAGTATACACCAATCCTTTGGTGGAGGTTATTAAAAATTATTAGAAACAATCTAATTTTATTAACATTCGATCGATTCAATTTTTCGAAGTTACTTAAAATAAAACACTATTTAAAAGGAAATTTGAAATAATATAAGTATGAAATCTTTTATAAGAATTTTGAAATTTAGTTTCAGTCAATTAACACGATGGAAAAACATCGCTTCTATAGTATATTATCCCAAACATATTCGGCTTGAAACATATATATGTTTAGGGTACACTCCAAACATACAATATTTGGTACACACAAAAATTATATATTTGTGAAGATGTTGTTCTAATCAAATCTTTATTAACATCCCAATATGTGTTTATTTTGGACTATATTTTACGAAACAAATATTAATTTGCATTTAAGTATTCAGAAAATAAATTGTGTTAAATTTTTCAGTAATTCAAAGTAAATTTTTTTGAAATTTTTCATGTCGTAAAAATAATAAATAATAATAACTGAAATCGTATAATCTTGGATCAAAATATATCACTTGGAGGATTGACAACTAATGATGGCTTGGAATACTCAGAAATTTTAAATTATTAATTTAAAACAGAAGCTAATGCTTTGGTATCATAAGTGGGAGGGTAAATTCTAAACCAAAAAAAAAAATATAAAACTGAAATTCGAAAAATTCAACAAAAGTTTCGAAAATAGTTTTTAAATAAAATATATTTCGAGAAATTCCTAAACAATAATTTTATTTGTATTCAAACACATGTTTTATTTGAGAAATTTAGTTTACAAATATTATATGTGTATTAATTTAGCTTTGAGAGATGCTACCAAAAAGCCTAGAACTCATTGATTTATATTTTGCAATTTACCATAAAAACATTACTTTTACAAGAGAGAATTCTGATCGATTTGAGTGTGCAAAATTTAAAAAAAAAAATTGAAAAAAAGTTTTTCATCGAAAATTAATTAAACAATTTAAATTTAAGTAAAAAGTCGAAAAAAGTTTATCGTCAGAAATTAATTAAAAATAATTTAAAGTTTCAATTTCCGATTCGTTTCTAAAATTATATGACATTTTAAAGTTTAACTTCTTGTGTGAAAATTTTGCCTGGAACAAATTTTGTAAATTTCTATTGCTTGTAAAAAAAACAAAAATGTACAAATATGAAATAAAATTCTCTGATACCGAAAAAAAAGATAATTTTGAATATTCTCCTAAAAATTGGTTCAAATTAGACAACAAAAATAGGTAAAAAGCGCCCCAGTAGGTGAGTAGGTAGCGTACCTATGATTTTGGGGGTTGTGGGTTCGATGCCCACCAGAGGTCTTTGTAAGCCGACTTTTCCCTGGACAGTAAAATTATAATATAAATTTCGAATGTATTGTGATTCATATAAATAAATAAATAATTAGGTAAGAAATAACGTGTTTCGACGAATTTAATTTCTTTTTAAAATAAACAATTTTATGAAATTGATAGCATTTGAAAAATTTTCATTTAAAAATAGAAACAAATATTTCACTGTATCTGGAGAAACAATAAATTTAATTTTAATTGATTAACTTGTACATTAATATTATGATTTGAAAAATTATATTTATTGTAAAAAATAACTTTGTTGTTTCAGAGTAAATTTTGACAAGTATTTTGTTTTTGTCAAAATATAAAGTTCAACAAATATGAAAAACGTTTTAACGATATTGGCAAAATATACAAACAATTTCTGGCATGAATTAGAATACATTTATTACCTATTTTTAGGGAAACCAAAAAATAAATAGAAAGATTTCATATTAATTTCTAAAAATTTTTCAGATGCTTATTTCTTTTCAATTTAAAGAGTTTTTTTTATTAAAAAAACATTTGTATAATTACATATTATGTAGAAATAAATTAAGGTCGATGCTCAGTCAAGCCTATTCGATACATAGACAAAATTCGTAATGTCGAACAATTCTTAAAACGACTTCATGAGTTGAAGAATATAATTTCTATTTATAGTTAGAGTAAATTAAGATACAAATTTTGTATTCTAAATTCAGGAATTAAAAAATTCTTTTTTTCAACAATTTTAATTTGAGGTCATCTAATGATGACCTCAAATGGGCTAGTTTAATTTGTTTTTTTTTTTATTACAATTTTTGTAAACTTATTTTCTTAAAAGCATGCATAAAATTAAATTAAAAATGTTTCCGAGACATCTTAAAAAATTGGAAATCCTCCTAAAAAATTTTCAGAGAAAACGAAACTATCGCCTACTTTTAGGAGAAATAATATCGAGTAAAGCGGCTTAAAACTGTTTGTTGTATAAAAAAAATCATTCTTAGTGAAGGAATTGATTCTTGTAAAACAAAAAAAAATACAAACTGTATTTGCTGATATTGAAAATCGAATCGCATTCTTTTAAAAATATGTTATATTTTTCTTCCCTTATCAAAGAAAATTAAACTATTGCCTACTTTTTGGGAGAAACAATAAAATAAAAAAAACGTTCGTATATTGTAAAAATAAAATACTTCTAGTAGAGAGAGGGACACTCAAGCTTAAAAGCACAGCAGATAACGACGAATGCCGGGCAAACATCGAAAAGATGGAAAATTTTCTATGCCCGTGCCCGGATTTCGCAAATATAAGACTTATTGCCGGACTTGACTCATATATCGTCTGACTGGAAGATACTGAGAAAATTCGTGTCTAGTTCCGATTTCCTGTAACTTTCTGCAAAATGTGAATATGTTAATTATTCTTTTATTGATATCTCCTAAAATAACTCCTCAAATTATTTTTTTTTGACAAATAGGGCACGATGTGGTTTATCATCTGGTCCACATTTTTTCAATTTAAAAATATTACTTTTTGAAAAAATCAAGATTCTAAATAGAGATTTAAAAATAAAACAAGTAAGAAAGTTTCAGTCGGGTAAACCGACTAAGGTATACCTTCACTTTGTGAGTAATGTAATATTGAATATTACTCGAATTATTCTGTCAATTTGTGTGGGAGGTACCAGAAGGGGTTTATCAAATACACCTTTTTTTCGCTGAACATTAGATACTTTCAATTCATTGCACTGTGCCGACTTATAAGCATTTATGTGCACTGGTATAAACGTTATGAGACATTAAATTGTGGTATGATTTGGGCATTTTGTGTGGGAGGTACAAAAAGGGGCGTGGCAATAACGCCCATTTTTCACAGGGCTACAGACACTATAAAAAAATTATACTGTACAAAATTTCAAGTATTTTTATACACTGGTTTTAATGTTATAAGCTGTTAACTTTTGGTGCAAAAAGGTACCTTTGTGTGGGAGGTACCAAAAGGGGCGTGGCAACAACACCCATTTTTCCCTGGACTGTAGCCAATATAAAAGCATAATACTGTACAAAATTTCAAGTATTTTTATACACTTCCCCCATTATTCTCGAGTTGATAGCGACTAACAAGCTAATACTATGTGTGGAATTTCAAAAGATTCGAATAAGTAGTATAGCAGTTATTAAAGAATCAATATTTCACAACATTTTAACCTTTTGTGGGGGAGGTACTAGAAGGAGTGGACCAATATGGCCCGTCTTCGAACTTAGCCGGAGATAGAAAAAAATATTACCACATACCAAATTTGAGGTCAATCGTTTACTCCTTTCGAGAGTTATCGTGCGCACCAGCCAGCAGACAGACAGACAGACAGACGGACGGACATTGCTCATTCGACTTAAAATGACCCAAAACGGATTTCCTCCGAACATACTTTGGGTCTAAGGTCACTCCTTCGACGTGTTACACTTTTTTCCGTAGCAAATGATATATACCCTCGTCACACTAAAGTGAGGGTATAAATATGTCATGCAGATTCCAAAGAGTAACCTCGATATTACTAAAGTTCAGCTTTAGGAAACCAGGTGAAATATATATACAACATATTTTAATATCTCTCGTAGAACAAAAGTTATGAGCATTCGAACGCAAGCAATTTTCAATATTGTTTGCAATTTCTAATGTTTAAATGTACTCGTACATATCTCCCATAGTTTTGAAGATTTTTCAACAAAATTTATTATCCAATATTAGAGCACCATATTTAATTTTTCCACCAAGTTTCGTCAAAATCGGAGACCATCGCCAATTTAAATGGACATTAACGTGGTTCTCGTTACACTATGCAACAAAATCCAAGGGATGTATATAACAGTTTCTGGTGCAATTAGGTGTCACAAACACGAAAAAAAATATTAAAAAAAATTTTTTATGGTAAATTTTTTTTGGAAATTTTTTTTTTAATGCCATCTTTCATGCATAGTACATTCAGTACTTGAACCATAATTTTTCAAGTATAAGCCTGCTTGAGCTTATACTTGTTATGCCTCAAATTAAAAGGAATTATGAGGGCTACATATGCTGCATATATCGCTTTCATGTTGGTTTAGTAACAGTCGTCAAAAATATGAGAAAAAATATTTTTTTTTTAAAAAACACTTTTTCCTGGTACGAAATAAAACCATAAAAAATAGAAAAAAATTTGAAAAAAAATTTTCATCACATTTTTAAAAAGCCAGCATGCTAACGAAGAATACACTGTCTATTTGAAAAAAATCGTAATAATATAAATAGACGTAAAAGTTATGAGCCATTTTGTAAATGTTAGGGAAATTCAAAAAAATGTTTGTTTCATATTTTTTTGTTTTTAAATGATGTGTTTGCTTATACTGAATTCGCCATATGTGAGAGTGACATATAAGAGACATTGCACTTGCATTTTATTTTATGAGGATTGATGTCAGACTTTATAAAATTATTGAGAGGACGCAATACAAAGTAGTACGCGGCAGTCTTGAAAATATTGTGTGTCTACTTTTGAAGCAAACTATATGTCAGCTACAGGTACTGCAACTTATGAACCTTAAACCCGGAATTTATGAATGAAATTTCTTATTAATAAATTAGTGTAATTCAGCGCCTTAAAGAGATAAGTCGATTTTCTTAACTAATATTACAAAGTTATATTTCGAAGTATGAGTAAAAAGCAAAGAACTTTTCAATGTGTAAAAGATCCCGACAATTTCTGCTACATCTGCGGAAAATATGTAATTAAAAAAATCGACGTGTGTTTAGCAAAATAATAGAAGAAATATATGTGCAATATTTTGGTATACGAGTTAAAAATGTGAACGAACCGTGGACACCTAGTATTTTGTGTAATTCGTGCCATATAAATCTTACTCGATGGTCTAGTGGAAGAATGCTGTAAGTACTTTAAAATAAATTTTTTACAATGTTTTGTGGAATAAAACGTTTTAATTTTAGGCTTCACGTGCAATTTGGAATGCCAATGATTTGGAGAGAACCATTCATTCACGATACGCACTGCTATTTTTGTCTAAGTTAATAGATTGGAGTAGGAAGTGTCCAAGTATAGCTAACAGCCTAATAACGGAAACAACATCAAGTTCAACTGAGTACTTAACTCTGAGCGATTCAAGTTTGAGTCAGAAGTCATCGCTTTTAACTCAGTTTCAACTCATTGATCTAGTGAGAGATTTGGTACTGACCAAAGATAAGGCAGAAGTACTTGCATCTCGGATGAAACAGTACAATATTTTGGCCCCAGATGTTAACATATTATAGAGTTCGTGATATACCTTAGAAACAATTTTATACAACTGTGGATAACAGATGCTTTTGCAAGGACATTCCCGGATTGTTCGAGGAACTTAATCAAACATACAATTCAAAAGAATGGCGGTTACTTGTTGACAGCAGTAAAGAAAGTTTGAAAGCAGTACTTTTACACAACGGAAATCAGAAACCGTCGATTCCCATTGCTCATGCTCATGTCAAAACTAAGGAATCATACGAAACAACGGCTAAATTGATAAAATACATAAAATATGAACATGACTGGAAACTTTGTTGCGATTTAAAAGTAGTTGGTATGTTATGCCTCTGGTATAGCCGATATTTTGCCATCACTGCATATTAAGCTGGAGCTCTTTAAAAAATTTGTAAAAGCCTTAAGGAAAGATGGCAATTCACTCTCATATTTAAAAAGTTTATTTAAAAGTCTTTCTTTTCAAAAAATCGAAGAAGGAGTTTTTGATGGGCCTAAAGTAAGGAAACTGATGAAAGATGTGAATTTCGAATCATATTTGACGTCGGATAAAATTGCAGTATGGAGGTCGTTTAAGCTTGTAGTTTCAAATTTCCTTGGATCCAATAAAAGCCCGAAATATGAAACAATGATTAATGATTTGTTAAAAAATTATGAAAAAATTGGTTAGAAATATATTTTTTTTATGTTTATATATATAACACATATGTATGTATTCTTCCAACTTATTTTTCGCTTTATGTATTCCAACAGGTGTAAATATGTCCCTCAAAATTCATTTCTTGCATTCTAATTTAAACTTTTTCCCCGAGAATCTTGGCGACGTAAGTGACGAACATGGAGAAAGGTTTCACCAAGAATTGAAATCCATCGAGCGGCGTTACCAAGGGCACTGGGATGAAAGAATGATGGGAGATTATATTTGGTTCTTCATTAGAGAAACCGATTCCGAAATCTACAAACGTCAACAAAGAACTCACAATTACTTCTAATGAAACTTGTTCATGTAAATAAACTCAAATGTACATAATATAAATAAAAGTAATAAATAAAATCGCTATTTAAACAGAAATTAAAAAAAAAAGATTTTTTGAAATTCTCTTACCTCTACCAAAAGGGCTATAATTTTTACATTTATCCATAGATTTTTTTCAAATATACATTATTTTCTTCGCTAGGATGCAAACTTTTAAAAAATAAAATAAAATATTTTTTCGATTTTTTTTTCCTATTTTTTATGTTTTTTTGTCCCAGGATTTTTTTTTTTTTGGAAAAAAATCTGCTTTAATTGATGATTTGTTTAATGACTGTTACTAAACCACTTTTTCTAAGTGAAAGGGGTATTTCCAACATTGGTAGCCCACATTTATAGCTTCAATTTAACGTATAAGTCGACCTGATCGGGCATATACTCCAAAAATTATAGTGCAAATACTAAGGGTACCATCGACGATAATAGCATTTATAATAAAAAATTTTTTAAAAAAAAATGTATCCATAAAAAAAATTTTTGCTTTTGATTTTATATAACAGTATGCCACAATCTATGCAAAAAAATTATTTTTAAGTCTAGGACACAATAAAACATTTTTTTTGTTGTGTAGTGTTATAAAGTAAAATTGGTTTTCAATAAGAGAAATTAAAAGTATTGCCTATATTCAGGGGAAACGCTAAAATGTATAAAAGTAATTACATATTTTGCAAATTGGGATTATGAATTAACGGATTTTATTTTTTGCTTTTTTACATAAATTATTGCCTACTTCCAGGGAAATCAATTTTTTTGAAAAATTGGGTTTTAGACTAAATAATTTTATGTATAGATTTTTTTGCAGAAAAAAATTCATAATTACATTAAGAGTTGCAAAAATTTAAATTTAAATGATCTCTTTAACATATTTTCCCATATATATTTCTCCAATTATTTTCAAATATTATTGCCTATTTTCAGGCCCTATTCTCCTTATAGGAACGACGGGAAAATATATATATATATATATATATATTTTCAGGCAATATTATAAATTAATAGGTATAATAAAATAAATAAGTGAACTAATTAGATTCTGAATTTAGATAACGTTTGAAATAATTGTATTTATATCTAAGAGAATAAAATTGTTGCCTACTTTCAGGAGAAATCATAGAATAAATTAAACGAGTTAGTTTCTAAAATGAGAGTAGCTTTGTAGAATTTTAATTCGTTTTAATATAACTTATTTTTTCTTTAAGTTAGTATAGCTGATTAATATTTCATACAGAAAATAATTATTATAAATAAATATGCACTATATGAATAAGATTTTCCACGTTATTTGAAAAATATAATTTTGAAAATTCTCTTCAAACTAGGTTTATGTTTTTTTCTCGCCTATCAAAAGTCTGAAACTGTGGGCTACCTTTAGGAAAAAAATTAATTGAATGTAAACCAATTACACTGTGCGACACGACTTCCCTCCCAAGAACGAGACTATATAGGAATGAAACTATAGGCCAACAGTATATAAGCTGCATACTCAGTTTTTTATTTCGTGATCGTTTGTCCTTTTTACAGGAGTTTGAAAATTTCAAGTATAGGCTGTGAAATTCAAATATTTGTTATTCCTTAACCGTTAAAGATAGAAGGCTGAAATTTTAATACGTGTTGTGTCAGTTAGAGTTCTGTAACATTTATTTTTTTTTACGATTTTTAATTGCATAACTTTGAAGGATATTAAAGGATTAAAGTTTAAAAGGACATTTTTTGTAGCCTTCGTCCTTGGAATTTTTTTCCAAAAATTTTATTAAATAGCGGGAATTCTCCCCTTTCATTTGATACCCATATTTATCAATTCGCATTGTTGTAAGTGCAAATAAAAAAAATTTAAAATTGTTATCCTTGAAATTTTCAAAATCCTGTAAAAAGGACAAACGATCACGAAATACAAAACTGAGTACGCAGTTTATCTACTGTTGGCCCATAGTTTTATTTCTATACAGTCCCGTTCTTGGGAGGGAAAAAAAGTTCGAATTTATCGCACGGTGTTATAAGGTCTACTGAAGTAGATTGTATTTCAAAGAATTTTCTTCTTACTCTCTATTCAAACATTTTTTTTTGAGTACCTTTTACATAGTTAAATTTAACATTTGGTATAAAAATCAAATATTGAAATGAATTTTGAATTTCACTTAATATTTGAAAATTATTGCCTACTTTAGGGAGAAAAATAAAATGAAAAAATAAACCAATTATGATCAAACTTTTTGAACGGTATATATTTTCCTTTATGTAAGATGATAAAATTACTGCCTACTTTTAGGAGAAACGGAAAATAGTCGAATTGCTTTATAAATATTGAATTTTACTTGTACAAATTATTAGAGTACGTTTTTAAATAATTTATTTTTTGTAAAATAGAAAATAAGAAATTAATTGTAAATGTTCCCTTAAGCATATTTTTAGGTTTTTCAAATACTTTTATGAAATAATATTCGGATTTAATAGGTTCCCAAAAATATCTTTATTTCCAAATGTTTCCTAAAAAATTCGCAAAAAATTCCCTACCCGAAATGTATACAACATCCGAGTCTTTGTTTGGAAATAAAATAAAAAGATTGCCTATTTTCAGAAGAAACGATAATATAAACAAAAGTTAAACCGATTAAAATACGAATAGAAGAAAAGTTCGCCTAAATGTATACAACATCCGAATCTTTCTGTCGAAAGAGTGTAAAATTGCTGCCTATTTTCAGAGGAAACGATAATATAAATAAAAAGTAAACCGATTAGATTCTGAATAAATTGATAGATAAATTTTGAACATATAACTTCTGGTAAAAAAAAGCAATATTGCAAAAAATAATTTTAAAAGTTCTCTTAAATATATATTAGGGCGGGTCGATTTAAAAATCGCCCATTACTCAGTGAAAGTCGTATTCTAGGGATCAAAATAGGAAACTTTGCCGAAGGAACCATACCTCTAAAACGAATTCTGATGTCCCGGAATTTGGGTCGAACTTTTGGATAGGGGCAAATTTTGAAAAATCCCACTTTGACCCATTTAGAGTGCTCCAATCGAGTCCAAATGTATGACCGACCTCCACTCAGTGAAGTGCTCAGTGAAAATCGTATTCTAGGGATCAAAATAAGAAACTTTGCCGAAGGAACCATACCTCTAAAACGAATTCTGATGTCCCGGAAAAAATCCCACTTTGACCCATTTAGAGTGCTCCAATCGAGTCCAAATGTATGAAAACCCCAGGGGGTTCCAGGGGGTGTGCCACTAGTGGGGATCGGTCATACATTTGGACTCGATTGGGGCACTCTAAATGGGTCAAAGTGGGATTTTTCAAAATTTGCCCCTACCCAAAAGTTCGACCCAAATTCCGGTACATCAGAATTCGTTTTAGAGGTATGGTTCCTTCGGCAAAGTTTCTTATTTTGATCCCTAGAATACAATTTTCACAGAGCAATGGCGAATTTTTCTGCCTCCCCGCAAATCGACCCGGCCTAATATATATATATATATATTTTAAAGATTTTTCTGAAATCATTCGCCGAATATTTATATTCGAAATATATACAAAATCAGAATATTTTTAGGGAATTCTCTATGTTTTGATTGTCCTCCTACAAATATCGTTATATCTAAATATTTTTCTATAAATTATAAAAAATAAAACTCAAAAAAAAAAAAATGTTAGCCGAGATGTATACATCATCCGAATGTTTCTTTGGAATGAGAAAAAAATTATTGCCTACATTCAGGAGAAGCGATGATATAAAAAAGTGCACCGCTTAGATTCTGAAATTAAATTTTATTTGTTTTAAAGAATATTATATGTTGCAAAAATAAACGTATAAATAAGTTTTTTAATAACTTCATGTAAAAAAACAAAATATTGCAAACAAAAATTTATTTTAAAAATATTATTATTTTTCAAAAAAAAAAAATTCCGGAATAATTTTCTCAGTTTTTTTGGTTTTAAAGAATATTATATGTTGCAAAAATAAACGTATAAATAAGTTTTTTAATAACTTCATGTAAAAAAACTAAATATTGCAAACAAAAATTTATTTTAAAAATATTATTATTTTTTCCAAAAAAAAATTCCGGAATAATTTTCTCAGATTTTTTAATATTTTCGTAGCCGGAATGTATGCAACATCCGAATCTTTTTTAGGAAAGAAAAATACAAGTATTGCCTAGAAGAGAGTTAATTTATTGTAAAAAACAAAATAAATTGTTTATATTTCTTTTACATTTTTTATATTAAAAAAAAGTTCGCCAAATATTTTCATAGCCACCGAATCTTTCTTAGATATTCTCTACATATTTTAGGGTTGTTCTCCTAAAATATCTTTATTTCCAGATATTTGTTTATAAGTTATAAAAAATAATTCTTCAAAAAAAAAAACATCTTAGCCGAAATGTATACTACATCCGAATCTTGTTTTTTCGGAATAAGAATATAATTATTATCTATTTGAGAAGCGATGACATAAACCAACAGTAAACCGATTAGATTCTGAAATTAGACGACGTTTTAAGAAATGTTGTTTGTTTTAAAAATAAAAATAAATGCGAAAAATAGTATTATTTTTTAAATGCTTTTAGAAGTTTTTTGTTAATGATCGATTTAATTATACCCTACACCACACTGTGGTACAGGGTATTATAAGTTTGTTTCACGGCAGATGTTTGTAACACCTGAAAATAACACAGCTAGACCCACCTTAAAGTATACCGATCGACTCAGAATCACTAGCTGAGTCGATTTAACGATGTCCGTCCGTCCGTCCGTCCGTCTGTCCATGTAAAGTTGTTCGTCGACTACAGGACGCAATTTCACTCCGATCATTCTGAAATTTTGCAGTTTAGAGTATTTCGCGGCTGTTAAGATCGCTATTGAATTTGGTTGAAATCGGTTCAGATTTAGATATAGCTCCCATATATATCTTTCGTCCGATTTGGCCCTTTAGTCCTATAGAAGCTGTATTTTACATCCGATCGTTTTGAAATTTAGAATGGTAGAGTTTCTTGATCCATGAACCAACATTGCCGAATTTGAAGAAAATCGGTTAAGATTTAGCTATAGCTCCCATATATATGTTTCGTCCGATTTGGCCCTTTAGTCCTATAGAAGCTGTATTTTACATCCGATCGTTTTAAAATTTAGAATGGTAGAGTTTCTTGATCCATGAACCAACATTGCCGAATTTGAAGAAAATCGGTTCAGATTTAGATATAGCTCCCATATATATATTTCGTCCGATTTGGTCCTTTAGTCCTATAGAAGCTGTATTTTACATCCGATCGTTTTGAAATTTAGAATGGTAGAGTTTCCTGATCCATGAACCAACATTGCCGAATTTGAAGAAAATCGGTTAAGATTTAGCTATAGCTCCCATATATATGTTTCGTCCGATTTGGCCCTTTAGTCCTATAGAAGCTGTATTTTACATCCGATCGTTTTGAAATTTAGAATGGTAGAGTTTCCTGATCCATGAACCAACATTGCCGAATTTGAAGAAAATCGGTTAAGATTTAGCAATAGCTCCCATATATATGTTTCATCCGATTTGGCTCTTTAGATCCAATCGTTTTTATACCCTACACCACACTGTGGTACAGGGTATTATTTAAGTATAAAATGTCCCAAAAGTAAATTTATGTAAACAATTTATACATGAATTACAAAATTTATATATCAGAGTTATTCAATATTACGAGAGTGGTGTAGGGTATTATATAGTCGGCACCGCCCGACTTTAGCCTTTCCTTACTGGTTTTTAATTAGATTTATTTATTGAATGTCCACCGATTGAATGTGCATTCGAATTGTTCAGCTTTTCGATCAACTCTTCCTTTCGAAAGAGAGATATTTTGTGGTGTATTGGAAAAGATAAGACACTGCGCTCTGAAAGCCATGTAAACACATACCCTTATTATTTTTTTTTTCAAAGATTTTTCTGGAATAATTCGCCGAATATTTTCATAGCAAATACAACATTCGAATCTTTCTTAGGATACTCTCCAAATATTTTTTAATTGTTCTCCTGAAAATATGTTTTTTCCAAATATTTTTCTAAAATAATAATCCAAAAAAATTACCTAAATTACCTATTTTCAGGAGAAGCGATGACATAAACCCAAAATAAACCGATTCGATTCTGTAATTAGACGACGTTTTAAAGAATCTTGTTTGAATAAATATATAAATTAGTTATTAAATATTTTACTTCTGGCAAAAGACAGAACATTGCCAAAAAAAATATTGGAAGATCTCTAAAATTTATTTTTATTTGTGCCAAAGATTTGTCTCAAATTAACAGCCGAAATGTACGCGAAATCAGAATCTTTCTTGGGAAAGAAAATAAAAATATTGTCTACTTTTAAGAGAAAGTAAATTTATTGTACAAAAAATTGTTTTAAAAAACAATTTTTTCATATTTATTTAGAATTTCATTTATAACAGTTTATATATATATATGTTATATGTTCCTTTAAGCATATATTTTTAGTTTTTTCAAATACTTTTATGAAATATTAATCGGATTTAATAGATTCCTAAAAATATTTTTATTTCCAAATGTTTCCTAAAAAATTCGCAAAAAAAATGCCTAGCTGAAATGTTTACAATATCCAAATCTTTCGTTGGAAATAGAATAAAAAGATTGCCTATTTTTAGAAGAAGCGATAATATAAACAAAAGGTAAACCGATTAAAATACGAGTAGAAAAAAAAATCGCCTAAATGTGTACAAAATTTTAGTTACAAATAAAATATTGCAAAAAAAAATAATTATACAAACATATTTATTTTTCCAAAGATTTTTCTAGAATAACTCGCCGAATATATTCGCAGCCGAAATCTATGCCACATCAAAGAGAGTTAGTTTTTCGTAAAAAAATTTATTACATATGGGTAAAAATAAAACAAGTGTGCAACATTTTTTGGAAGGTCAAGATTTTTTTGAAATTTGTTAATAATATGGTGGAGAATTTGAAAAGAATAAAACAATTTGAATCATTTAGCAACATTTTTGATTTTTTCGCAAGAAAACTGCAATTTTCTCTGGAAATATTGAAGGGATTCGACTGAAATTTTTGTAGTTAGGTCCGAAACACTTCCTAACTTCCTTATTGGGTTAAGAAAACATATATTATGAAACAAGCTATGAAAATGATTTTTCTCACGTCTCTTTTGCCGTTGATTTTGTACAGATTAATTAAGAATTGACGGAGATATTGCAAATTATATATCCATAGCTTGGAGGCTCGCGATAATGAGAACTTGATACGCCGAAAAGAAAATAATGCGTTTTTGGACTCACAACTAATGGATTTAGCTATTGTGTAAATCTGGACAAAATTGGAAAGGTTCTTGAGGTCCTTCCTGTAATCATGAACCAAAGATAGTTTCAAAAAGGTAGTGTCCGTAAATTTGCTGTAACTTTTTACAAAGCGCGATCTACCAAAATGTTTATTTCTGATTCTGGTGGACGTCCAAATAGGACGCATTCTACATATAAAATATGTATTTCAAATCACTGCTCCAGAAAGTGAAATTATTCGCATATGCAAAAAATATTTTGCAATATTTTTCACATGGTCAGTTCGTAATTCAAGTTCATGCACTCAGAAAAATGGCAATCGTTTATGTGAGTAAAATCTATATCTCAGTTTAGTTCAAGATTTTTACTCATGTTTAGTTAAATTTTCCTCAAAACTGGGAAATTTTACTTTCAATGAGTAAATTGAACTAAATTCAAAGATATAGCAAATTGGTTACATACTCGGAAATGGGATATGATATTACTTACTTAAAATTCCATCGACCACGTAAAAATTTCCTACTATTTGGTAAATTTTGACTTTTACCGAGGAAGGATTTCCTAGCGTCGAAGACACATTTACTACTCCTCGAAAATAAATCATTTTAGGAAATTTTAACTAGAAATATCCGAATTTCCTTAGTTCTAGTTCATGTTTTTCTGAAATTTATAATACGGTTTTCAAATAATCCTTGAATATTCGTTAAGCAAAAAATTCCCGTTCGTTTCAAGAGGTTCTTTCCTTAACTGCTCAAATATCATTTCAAACAGCAGCTGCGAAGTTAAGTAATTTAACTTCGCAGCAAATATATAGGATTATATGTGAAATACTTAAGACATACAATTGAGACATTGAATGAGAATTCTGTTTGTTTCAGGTTTTTTGAATTTGTTTCAAATACATTGCAGCAAAAAATTTATTGGAAAATTCCCGAGAATATTTTGCTGAATTATATTAGTAGTAATGAACTAAAATTTAGTTTACTTCTACAAGTTGCAAGTTCAAAAATTACTCATTTATAGTTAAACCTTTCTTACATTTTAGTTTAATTTTCGTATATTCAAGTAAAATTGAACTTGATTTGATTTGAATTATTTTACTTCCATTTAGTAAAAATGTAACTTAATCTTAGTAAAAAAAATTACTTGATTTTAGTTAAAATTGTCTTAATTTTTAGTAAAAATTTCCTGATTTCAAGTAAAAATTTACCTGATTTTAGTGAACATTTAACTAAAAAATTTTTTTCCAAATTTCATGTAAATTTTTACTTAAACTGAGTTAATTTTTCCTTAATATAAGTTCAATTGAACTAGATATAAAGGAATATTTACTAAATTCAAGTTAGTATTAACTAAAACTAAGTTCAAAACATTTGCTAATGTTAAGGACAAATGTGAACTTGATTTGGGAAAAAATTGCTTTAGCGCCATATGAAGTTTAATTTTCTTTCCTGAAGTTTAGTTCATTTTAACTTATCTTTGGGTTCATTTTTTTCTGAGTCTGATATATGTATTTAGACGTTAGGAAGTGTTTCGGATCTAACTACAAACATTTCAGTCGAATCCGTTCAATATTTCCAGAGAAAATTGCAGTTTTTTAAACACACTCGGAAAAATTTAATAGGTCATCATATCTCGCGAAAAAAACAAAATTTTGCTAAATGATTCAAATTGTTTTATTTTTTTTAAATTCTCAACCAGATTATAAAAAGATTTAAAAAAATCTTGACCTTCCAAAAAATTTTGACACACATGTTTTATTTTTACCCATAAAAACCAATTTTCCATATTCTCTGGAATTTTATATATATAAGTTTTTAAATATTTCGCTTTTTTTCTTTAAAAAATTGTCTGGGATAATTCACCGAATTCAGCCGAAATGTATGCAACATTCAAATCTTTCATATTGCCTACTTTTAGTTTAATTTATTGCAAAAATAACAAATTATTAGAAATAACAAATTCTCCATATTTATTTTGAATTTTATACTTACATCTATGTCTAGTACGTTTTTATATATTTAAATTATTGCAAAAAAACTATTTTTTTTAAATAATTATTTTTGCTGTATTCTGTTTTTTGCAATAAGTTAAATATATAAAAACGTACTATAGATGTAAGTTTAAAATTCAAAATAAATATGGAGAATTTGTTATTTCTAATAATTTGTTATTTTTGCAATAAATTAAACTAAAAGTAGGCAATATGAAAGATTTGAATACAGCAAAAATAATTGTTTAAAAAAAATAATTCTTTCCAAAGATTTTTCTGAGTTATTCGCCTAATATTTTTGTAGCCGTAATGTATGCAATATCCAAATTTTCAATAGGAAAGATTTCTTCTCTTTCCTAATTTCTTCTCTAGTGCCTAATTTTAGAAGAAACTAAACTTATTACAGAAAAAGTGTTACAAAATGTCCTTATTTATTTAGAATTTTCTGGTATTAATTTTTTTAATTTTTTCTCCGAATATTTTTCTGAAATATTTCTCGGAATAATAAATTATTAAAGAGAATAAAATTGGAGCCTACTTTTAGGAGTCGGAATTCTTAAAAAGTAACCGGCTTTAACAATCACTCTTATAAATTCCACTTTTGCCTTCAACCTCCGCCTATTTACTGGAATTAATGTAGCACTTCCATGTCCCTTGCCCAGACAAGCTCTGATTTGATTAACACATTTCCACACGCACACAAACACACTTATATATTTACATATACAAATACACACGAACTCACTCAGACCCCTGAGATTTATGCCGTTTCAGGCCTAAACAAAAATTTCATTTCATGTTTTTTTTTCTTCTGCTCTCTTCTCGAGCGAACACATACATAGCCGAACTCTCTACTAACCGTTAGTGGATTGAGGAAGGTCAGTGTTTTGTTTCCGGTTGTTTTTGAAACGATTTATGAGGGGAATCCGATTTTTTTTTACACAAATAACTGATATGATGAGTAACCAAACCAATTTGTTCGTTTGCACAAATTTTTGTAAAGGTTTTGAGACAATTAATTTTTTTCACAATTTTGAATTTTTTGAATTAAATTGAGATCTTTTGTTTTTTTTTTTGGTGTTTGTTTGTTCTATATTTTTTTTTCTCCTCAAAAATGTACACACTCTCTGCTTTCAATTTTTATTGTTTACGTTTATTACATTCTTATGCATAAGCATCCTTTCGTAACCGTAATTCGCGTTAAACTGATCCTTACGCTGTTCGTTAAAAAGCGCATTGGCCCTGTCCAATTCAACACAGCGAACAGACACATGCACGCACACCGCGGCTGGCTTCAGCCAGTACAGCCGTTGGTGGCCTGGTGGCCCAACACACTTGCACATGTACTCCCCCCGCAACGGGAACACACAACGAAACCCGACAAAATGCATTCCGGGGCCCAAAGTAGTCGTTCTCGTCATCCTCGTCGTCGTTGTCGTGGTCGTCGTGCTCCAACATATGATGCGGGCAACAGACGAATGTTGCCAATACCGGCTCCATGCACACACGACGGAGACCCCTTAACTGGCAGACGACCGCATGAAATGAACGAACTTGTCCACGACCGTTTGATTCCTTGATGCAGGACGAACGAACGAATGGCATAGAATGGAATGGCATAAATACAAAAAGTAATGGAAATCGTTGCAAAAACGAATAGTTTCGTAATTGTTGTGTTTTTCAATTTCTGCAAAAAAAAAACCAGAGTCTTAAGTTGCAGACACAAAGAATAGACCAAAAACAATGGCGTTGGGCCAATCGTTTTTCTACTTTTGGTTTGTTCAAATTCAAAAGGAAAAACAACACCGGAACATGCACCCCCAAAACACACATACTCAGATTCGCCACAAACAAACTACAAACGAAGCCTCAAAGTATGCAAAGGGTTATTCCTATTGACTCGCCATTTACGATGTCTCAAACGAAACAATGGAAAATAAGCAAACTTTGAACACCACGCGAAGTAGTGTGTCTTCTCGTGTTGCATCGTAACATCGTTTTTCTGATAGTTTTGCGAAATTTCCCGAATAAAAAACTATTGCCTACTTCGCAGAGGTTCGATGCTATGTTTTTGCGAAATGTTGCATATTACTTTGGGGATGTGCAGCATAAACATCGCAAAGTTGCATCGTCAAGTTTAGTTAGACATGTTGCAGCATAGTTATGTTTCGCTGGACTTTTCAACACTGGAAAGCGAGGACAATTTGTTATAGCATATTTAAGGGAGCAAAAAAGCTAAAATTTGCAGGACAAATTGTTAGTAAAATTTTAGCGAAGTACATTGATTAGGAAAGAGATTTTATTTCATTTTATTACGGAAATCCATCGTATCGGTAATTTAGTTTTTGATATTTGCACTTTCTTAATTAAGACAAACGTCGCCTTTTCGAGAATTTTGGATTTTGAAATGTTGAGCTTTTCGTTACCAATTGCTTCTTGTTTATCAAAAAGAATTGAATTGGAAGAAAAATATTTAGAAAACGCAGTATTCTACCAAGAAAATGTAAGCTTTGATTGATGAATAGATGCACCGTGCAAAATCGCCTATGAATCGAAAGAAATAATATTTGAAACAATCCTAGCAAATAAATTTTATTTGAAAATCAACAAAATATATTTGGAACGCATATATTAATATATTACAACAAAATATATTTGCAAACTAAATTTCTCAAATAAAACATGTGTTTAAATACAAATGAATTTTTTTCTTTTAGGAATTTCTCCAAATATAGTTTATTTAAAAACCAGTAAGGCGGGGCCGACTATATAATACCCTACACCACTCTCGTAATATTGAATAACACTGAAAAATAAATTTTCTAATTTTATTTATCTCTAAACTCTATCATACTAAATTTCTAAGCTCTATCATACTAAATCTCTTAACTCTATCATACTAAAAATTAAAAATACTTGCATGTAAAATACAGCTTCAACAGGACTAAAGAGCCAAATCAGACGAAACATATATATGGGAGCTGTAGCTAAATCTTAACCGATTTTTTGCAAATTCGGCAATGTTTGTCCATGGATGAAAAAAATCTACAATGCTAAATTTCACAACAATTGGATGTTAGATACAGCTTCTATAGCGCTTAATGGCCAAATCGGACGAAAAATATATATGGGAGCTATAGCTAAATCTTAACCGATTTTTTTTTTAATTCGGCAATATTGGTCCATGGATCAAGAAACTCTACCATTCTAAATTTCAAAACGATTGGATGTAAAATACAGCTTCTATAGAACTAAAGGGCCAAATCGGTCGAAACATATATATGGTAGCTATAGCTAAATCTTAACCGATTTTCTACAAATTCGGCAGTGTTGGTTCATGGATCAATAAACTATACCATTCTAAATTTCACACCAATTGGATGTTAGATACAGCTTCTATAGCGCTTAATGGCCAAATCGGACGAAACATATATATGGTAGCTATAGCTAAATCTTAACCGATTTTTTTCGAATTCGGCAGTGTTGGTCAATGGATCAAGAAACTCTACCATTCTAAATTTCAAAACGATTGGATGTCAATACAGCTTATGTAGGACTAAAGGGCCAAATCGGACGAATGATATATATGGGAGCTATATCTAAATATGAACCGATTACCCAAATTAAATAGGGATCTTTACAGCTGCGAAATACTCCAAACTGCAAAATTTCAGAACGATCGGAGTGAAATTGCGACCTCTAGTCGACGAACAACTTAACATGGACAGACGGACGGACAGACATGGTTAAATCGACTCAGCTAGTGATTCTGAGTCGATCGGTATACTTTAAGGTGGGCCTAGCTGTAGTATTTTCAGGTGTTACAAACATCTGCCGTGAAACAAACTTATAATACCCTGTACCACAGTGTGGTGTAGGGTATAAAGATTTTCAAAACTTTTGCTGAATTTTTCAAATTTTCGTTTTAATTTTTTCTTGGTTTCGAATTGATTATTTAAATTTCTGAGTATTCTAAGCCATCATTAGTTGTCAAATCTCCAAGTAATTTATTTTGATGCAAGATTATAAGATTTCAATTATTTTTATTATTTTACAAACATTAACAATTTCTAACAAGTAAGAAAGTTTCAGTCGGGTAAACCGACTAAGGTATACCCTCACTTTGTGAGTAATGTAATATTGAATATTACTCGAATTATTCTGTCAATTTGTTTGGGAGGTACCAGAAGGTACAAAATTTCAAGTATTTTTATTTACTGGTATTAATGTTAAAGCTGTTAACTTTTGGTGCAAAAAGGTACCTTTGTGTGGGAGGTACCAAAAGGGGCGTGGCAACAACACCCATTTTTCCATGGACTGTAGGCAATATAAAAGCATAATACTGTACAAAATTGCAAGTATTTTTATATACTGTTATTAATGTTATAAACTGTTAACTTTTGGTGCAAAATGGTGCATTTGTGTGGGAGGTACCAAAAGGGACGTGGCGACTTCGCCCATTTTTCTCGAGTTGATAGCGACTAATAAGCTAATACTATGTGTGGAATTTCAAAAAAAACGAATAAGTAGTATAGCAGTTATTAAAGAATCAATATTTCATAACATTTTAACCCTTTGTGGGGGAGGTACTAGAAGGAGTAGACCAATGTGGCCCATCTTCGAACTTAGCCATAGATAGAAAAAAATATTACCACATACCAAATTTGAGGTCAATCGGTTACTACTTTCGAGAGTTATCGTGCGCACCAGCCAGCAGATAGACAGACAGACGGACGGACATTGCTCATTCGACTAAAAATGACCCAAAACGGATTTCCTCCGAACATACTTGGGGTCTTAGGTCACTCCTTCGACGTGTTACACGTTTTTCCGTAGCAAATGATATATACCCTCGTCACACTAAAGTGAGGGTATAAAAAAATAACTTTGAATTACTTAAAAATTTAACACAATTTAGGTATTTTCTGAATACTTAAATGCAGATAACTACTTGTTTCGGAAATAATTGTACCCTATAAAAATATATTGGGATGTAAACAAAGATTTTTTTAGAACGACATCTTCCCAAATATATAATTTAAGTGTGTACCAAATATTATATGTTTAGAGTGTACCCTAAACATATACATATATGTTTCAAGACGAATATGTTTGGGACAATATACTACAGAAGCGATTTTTTTCAGCGTGTGCTTTAGAGTTGTTCAAGTCCGCGAGAGTCTAAAAAGAAAACTTTATTTATTTTCATTTAAATAAACATTTGATTTTATTTATTCGAGGTATTTCATACCTTATTATAAAATTTAACTTGACAGTGATGGTATTGTCATCGATCAGATGTACACTGGTTCTAAATGTGAGATCTAGATGGCGCTGGAGTTGAACCTTAGCTGATGTGACCTAAACAAGGATTATATCGCCAGTATATAAGATAACACTATGCACCAACATTTTTGTCCAATGGATGTTGATAACAGTTTCTGGGGCAAATAGGTGTCACAAACACGAAAAAAGTATTAAAAAAAAAGGTTATGGTAATTTTTTTTTAATTCCAGCTTTCATGGAAAGTACATTCAGTATTTGGACCATAATTAAAGGGAATTATAAGGGCTACATATGCTGCAAATATCGCTTTAACGTAGAATCTTTGGTTTAGTAACAGTCGTCAAAATTATGAGAAAAAAATGATTTTTTTTAAAAAAAAAAAACTCTTTTTCTTGGTACAATAAAAAACCATAAAAATGGGAAAAAAAATGTCGAAAAAATTATTTTATCACATTTTTAAAAAGCCGGCATGCTAACGAAGAAAACACTGTCTATTTGAAAAAATGTATGGATAGATGTAAAAGTTATGAGCCATTTTGTAAATTTTAGGGAAATTAAAAAAATCTTGTTTCATATTTTTTCGTTCTTAAATGATGTTTTTGCTTATATTGAATTCACCATATGTGAGAGAGACATATAAGAGACATTGCACTTGCATTTTATTTTATGAGGATTGATGTCAGACATTACACAATTATAGAGAGGACGAGGTTTTATGGCCGTTCGTAACCCTCCATAAAACATGATATGCAATGTGAGAGATATACTGGATCATCATTCAACAATATTTGTAGTTTTTTATTTATGAGGTTTCCACTCAGTTACGCCCTTTAGGGGCATGGACATCTTAGTCTTATATACAGGTAGTAAAATTATATTTATTGGGTTTCTACGTTCGAAGCAAACAATATGTCGGCTACAGGTACTGCAACTTATGAACCTTAAACCCGGAATTTATGAATGAAATTTCTTATTAATAAATTAGTGTAATTCAGCGCCTTAAAGAGATAAGTCGAGTTTTTGAAAAATATTACAATGTTATATTTCGAAGTATGAGTAAAGGACAAAGAACTTTTCAATGTGTAAATGATCCCGACAATTTCTGCTACATCTGCGGAAAATATGTAATTAAAAAATCAGCGTGCGTTTAGTTCGATGGACTAGTGGAAGAATGCGGTAAGTACTTTACAATTAATGTATTACAATGTTTTGTGGAATAAAACGTTTTAATTTTAGACTTCACGTGGAATTTGGAATGCCATTGATTTGGAGATAATCATTCATTCACGATACGGACTGCTATTTTTGTCTATGTTAATAGATTGGAGTAGGAAGTGTCCAAGTGTAGCTAAGAGCCTAATAACGGAAATATCATCAAGTTCAACTGAGTACTCAACTCTGAGCGTTTCAAGTTTGAGTCAGAAGTCATCGCTTTTAACACAGTTTCAACTCATTGATCTAGTGAGAGATTTGGAACTGACCAAAGATAAGGCAGAACTACTTGCAGCTGGGATGAAACAGTACAATATTTTGGCAACAGATGTTAACATATCTTATTATAGAGTCCATGATATAAATTACAAACAATTGTATACAACTGTGGATAACAGATGCTTTTGCAAGGACATTCCCGGATTGTTCGAGGAACTTAATCAAACATAAAATTCAAAGGAATGGCGGTTACTTGTTGACAGCAGTAAATAAGTTTGAAAGCAGTACTTTTACACAACGGAAATCAGAAACCGTCGATTCCCATTGCTCATGCTCATGTCAAAACTAAGACTACGAAACAATGGCCAAATTGATCAAATACATAAAATATGAACATGACTGGAAACTTTGTTGCGATTTAAAAGTAGTTGGTATGTTGTGCCTCTGGGATAGCCGATATTTTGCCACAATCGCATATAAAGCTGGGGCTCTTTAAAAATTTTGTAAAAGCCTTAAGGAAAGATGGCAATTCACTCTCATATTTAAAAGTCTTTCTTTTCAAAAAATCGAAGAAGGAGTTTTTGATGGGCCTAAAATAAGGAAACTGATGAAAGATGTGAATTTCGAATCATATTTGACGTCGGATGAAATTGCAGCATGGAGGTCGTTTAAGCTTGTAGTTTAAATTTCCTTGGATCCAATAAAAACCCGCAATATGAAAAAAAGATTAATGATTTTTAAAAAAATTATGAAAAAATTGCCTAGAAATATATTTTTGTATATTTATGTATATAACACATATTCTTCCAACTTATTTTTCGCTTTATGTATTCGAACAGGTGTAAATAAGGGTGGCTGATATGTATTGCAACCAACTTCAGGTTGCTATCATTTCTAAATCGCTAGTCTGATAGCTGACAGATTTATTTCAGTGACAGTTCATTTTATTGTTTACAAGTTTACAAAAGCATTTTGATCTTCAGATTCAGAAAAAAAGTTATTCGTGTTGGAATTCAAGCGTGATAGTGTGATTGCTTTATGTTTGGGTGGAAAAACAAGTGGCCGTGATACTGGCAGTGTTGCATCGCGTCCAAAAAGTGGACGAAAAAAAACGGTAACAACACCAGAAATGATCCGAAAAGTAAAGGCCAGATTTGATCGAAATCCACGCCGCAGTGGTAGAAAAATTGCTCGTGAGCTGAACATATCGCGAGAACGGATAGAACACATATTAAAAAACAAGTAAGAAAGTTTCAGTCGGGTAAACCGACTAAGATATACCCTCACTTTGTGAGTAATGCAATATTGAATATTCCACGAATTATTCTGTTAGATTGTATGGTAGGTACCAGAACGGGTTTAACAAATACACCTATTTTTCGCTGAATAGTAGATACTTTAAATACATTGCACTGCACCGAATTATAAGCGTTTATTTGCACTGGTTTATTAACGTTATGAGATATTAAATTTTGGTATGATTTGGACATTTTGTGTGGGAGGTACAAAAAGGGGCGTGGTGATAACGGCCATTTTTTACAGGGCTATAGACACTTCAAAAGCGTTACACTGTGCAAAATGTTGTGGCATTTACGTGCATTGGTACTCATGTTGTGAGCTCTTAACTTTTTGTGCAAAATTGTACCTTTGTGTGGGAGGTACAAAAAGGGGCGTGGCAATAGCGTCAATTTTTCACAGGGCTATAGACACTATAAAAGCATTACACTGTAGAAAATTTCAAGTATTTTTATACACTGGTATTAATGTTATAAGCTGTTAACTTTTGGTGCAAAATGTTACCTTTGTGTGGGAGCTACCAAAAGGGGCGTGAATATAACACCCATTTTTCACTGGACTGTAGGCACTATAAAAGCATTACACCGTACAAAATTTCAAGTATTTTTATACACTGGTATTAATGTTATAAGCTGATAACTTTTGCTGCAAAATGGCGCATTTGTGTGGGAGGTACCAAAAGGGGCGTAGCAATTTGGCCCATTTTTCTCGAGTTGATAGCGACTAATAAACTAATGCTATTTGTGGAATTTCAGAAGATTCGAATTAGTAGTATAGCAGTTATTAAAGATTCAATATTTTACAACATTTTAACACTTTGTGGGGGAGGTACTAGAAGGAGTGGACCAATATGGCCCATCTTCGAACTTAGCCGGAGATAGAAAAAAATATTACCACGTACCACATTTGAAGTCAATCGGTTACTCCTTTCGAGAGTTATCGTGCGGACGGACGGACATTGCTCATTCGTCTTAAAATGACCCAAAACGAATATCCGCCGAACATACTTAAGGTCTTAGGTCACTCCTTCGATGTGTTACACTTTTTTTCGTAGCAAATGATATATACCCTCGTCACACTAAAGTGAGGGTATAATGAGCTTGGACTAAAGCCATTGAAGTTCCAAAAAGTGCAAAAGCTGAACGATGCCCAAAAAAGTTAGACTGGAAAGAGCCAAGGAGTTGCTTCGCTTGCACGAATGTGGCAAGTTACCGAATTTGGTTTTCTCCGATGAGAAGCCATTCCAAATTGAGCAGTTTGTGAACAAACAAAATGATCGTGTTTACTTGCCAAAGAGGTCAGCTGAAAATGTACACCTTCGATTGGCCACCAGAACTCAAGCGCCGCCGATGGTAATGGTGTTGGCCGCCGTAACGGCCGATGGTCGCTCCCCGCTCGTATTCATCGACCATGGGGTCAAAATAAATGCCGAATATTATCGGGAAAATGTCCTAAAGACAGTATTGAAGCCCTGGGCAGACAAACATTTCGGCCGCAGACCATGGACATTCCAACAGGACTCAGCACCATCGCACTCAGCACGCGTCAACCAAGAATGGCTTAAAAAGGAGGTTCCTCGCTTCATTTCTACCGCACAATGGCCACCAAGATCTCCGGATCTCAATCCGTTGGACTTTTGCGCCTGGGGCATTTTAGAGAGTAAGGGTCGCACTAAAAAATACCAAAGCATCGATCATCTCAAGACGGCGCTTCGCCGGGAATGGGCCAAACTGCCGCAGAGCCAATTTCGTGCAGCGTGTGATGGCTTTGTCGCCCGTTTGAAGGCTATAATTCGTGTCAAAGGTGGCCAATTCGAACAAGTCTAAACTGTTTCTAAAATTTTATGTTATTTCCGAAATTTTTTGCTTTTGAACAATAAAATTTAAAAAAAAATAAAAAAATATAGCGCTTTATTCTGTTGCATTACATATCAGCCACCCTGTATAGGGTGACTACAACAAAATATGAACAGATTTGTAAAATTTTTGCTGTGATGAATTCTTGTCAAAATGTAATACAAACTGCAAAGTTTCAGCTAAATTGCTTTAAAAATGTGATATCTACGGCTCAAAACCCGTATTTTGGAGCGCCCTCTATAGGGGGGCTATATCAAATGGATGGATATGACCTATTTGCAATCCCAAACAACCTGCAGGTATAAGAAATATTTCTTCCAAATTTGATTAACCTAGCTCTATTAGTACGGACTGTAGCGTGATTACTACAAGTCTTAGAATTTTACGACGATTAAGAATTTATATACTTTATGGGGTATGTATAAGATCAATATTTAGAGGCGTTACAAACGGAGTGACAAAATTAATATACCCCCCATCCTATGGTGGAGGGTATAATAATAGAGTATCAGTGATAATAGTAATATCAGTGACACTGTTTCTATTTAACTTTTCCAACTACTGCTAATTTTTTCTGAAGATATTAATCACTAATACTTTTCAAGTTGAAAGTGCCGCCAGTGATAGGTTTTCCTATAGAAAATTATCACAAACGAGACATTTCCTATTGGAAAGTATCACAAGTATATTTATACCCCACACCATACTGTGGTAAAGTGTATTATAACTTTGTGCATGTGTTTGTATGGTCCGATCTCGACGAAACTTTACACATATCTTTTTTTGGCCCAAGGACGATTCCTATTGAATTTGGTTAAAATCGGTTCAGATTTAGATATAGCCCCCATATATATGTTTGCCCCGATTTTAAATGTAAGCGCTGTAAAAATATTGTTTTATATCCGATCAGTATGAAATTCGGCAGAAAGAGGTTTCGTATTATATGAATGAACACTGGTAAATTTGAAATAAATCGGTTCAGATTTATACGTTACCTCCCCCATATATACGTTACCCCCGATTTGACATGTAAGCGCTGTAAAAATGTTATTTTATATCCGATCAGTGCGAAATTCGGCAAAACGAGGTTTCTTTCTACATGAAGGAATACCGCCAAATTCGGAGAAAATGGGTTCAGATTTAGATATAGCCCCCATATATATGTTACCCCCGATTTGACAAGTAAACGATGTAGAGACTGTATTTTATATCCGATCAGTACGAAATTCGACAGAAAGAGGTCTTTATAGTTGAATGAGTATTTAGGGAAAATCGGTTCAGATTTATATATAATCTCCATATATATGTTCCTCCTGATTTGATATCAAAGCGCTATAGAAGTTGTATTTTACTCCCGATCATTAAAATTTTCCAGAAAGATGTTTCTCAACATCTTTCCTTTACCAATTTTTCCAAATTATTATCGCATTGTTAGGGAGGTGTAGGGTACTATATAGCACTGCCCCGCCCGGCTTTCTGCCTTTCCTTGCTGGTTTTTCTATAGTAAATTGTAACAAGTTTATCTATTCCAACAGAAAACGCTCCAAAATACGGTTTATGAGCCACAGATACCACATTTTTACAGCAATTTAGCTGAAACTTTGCAGTTTGTATTCTATTTTGACAAGAATTCGTCACAGTAAAAATTTTACAAATCCGTTCATATTTTGTTATTGTCGCCCTATAGAGGTCGCTGCAAAATATACCTTTTTTAGCCATAAATACCATAGTTTCTTAGAATTTTAACTGAATCTTTGCAGTTTGTATTTAATCAAGACAAGAATTCATCGCAGTAAAATTTGTTTAAATTAGTTCATATTTTGTTACAGTCCACCTATAGATGTCGCTCTCAAATGGCTTAAGCCATAAACACCACATTTTCGAAGAAATTTAGCTGAAACTTTGTAGGTTATAATCTATTTCGGCAAGAATTCATCTCAATAAAATGTATAGGAAAAGAATTTTATGTTGTTGTAGTCTCCGTGTACATGCAGCTCTCAAAAATGCTATTTGAAGCCATAAATACCACATTTTTCAGGTGAAGAGTTTGACTGAAGAATTTGCGGCCTAAAAATAGCAGCGTTCGTTTTTTTAATAAATTTACTTAAACAAAAAGGGTCGTTTCATGATTTCCTCCATATCCAAAGATGTTTCCAGTAATAAAATTGTATGCCATCCATGGTGGAGGGTATATAAAATTCGGCATAAATATCAGCTTTTATTTAAATATTTCGGTTGTATGTTTTTGCGTAGTGCAATATTTTTATATTTTTTTATTAATAATCTTCATAACAAGTAAGAAAGTTCAGTCGGGTAAACCGACTTATGAATCCCCTCACCTTGAGTCCCAAACAATGTTCGTAAATTTATAAAATTTTTGTTTCAATTAAATTATTATCAATTTAAATTGCATTTAATAACTGTTAAGTATGTACTGGTATTACAGTTAACAGCTGTTTACTTTTGGTACAAGATGGTCCATTTTTGTAAGAGGTATTTGCAGTGGTATTAAAGTTATAAGCTGTTTACCTTTGGTGTAAAATGGTCCATTTGTGTGGGAGGTACCAAAAGGGGCGTGCCAATAACGGCCACTTTTCTCTAGACTCTAGTTACTATAAAAACATTACACTGTAGAAATTTTCAGGTATTTTTATGAACTGATATTAAAGATATAAGCAATAAACTTTTGGTGCAAAATGGTACATTCGTGTGGGAGGTACCAAAAAGGGAGTGGCCACTTTGCCCATTTTTCTTGACGTGTTAGCGAATAACAAACTGCAGGTAACTTGGGATTGAAAATGGGCGATATCGGTCCATATTTAGATATAGCTCCCATATATAGCATCTAACTTGTTGTGATTCCTACTGTATATATTTTTTTGTGATTTTCGGTGTTATTTTCTTTAGGTTTGAGTTATTTTGTGTGGTCACATGCTATCCATGGTGGAGGGTATATAAGATTCGGCATGGCCGAACTTAACGCTTTTACTTGTTCCTACTGTTTTCATGTACCATATTTTTTTGTGTTTTTCGGTGTTATTATACCCTACACCTCACTGTGGTACAGGGTATTATAAGTTTGTTTCACGGCAGATGTTTGTAACACCTGAAAATAACACAGCTAGACCCACCTTAAAGTATACCGATCGACTCAGAATCACTAGCTGAGTCGATTTAACGATGTCTGTCCGTCCGTCCGTCTGTCCATGTAAAGTTGTTCGTCGACTACAGGTCGCAATTTCACTCCGATCGTTCTGAAATTTTGCAGTTTAGAGTATTTCGCGGCTGTTAAGATCGCTATTGAATTTGGTTGAAATCGGTTCAGATTTAGATATAGCTCCCATATATATGTTTCGTCCGATTTGGCCATTTAGTCCTGTAGAAGCTGTATTTTTCATCCAATCATTTTGAAATTTAGAATTGTAGAGTTTCTTGATCCATGAACCACCACTACCGAATTTGAAGAAAATCGGTTAAGATTTAGCTATAGCTCCCATATATATGTTTCGTCCGATTTGGCTCTTTAGATCCAATCGTTTTTATACCCTACACCACACTGTGGTACAGGGTATTATTTAAGTATAAAATGTCCCAAAAGTAAATTTATGTAAACAATTTATACATGAATTACAAAATTTATATATCAGAGTTATTCAATATTACGAGAGTGGTGTAGGGTTTTATATAGTCGGCACCGCCCGACTTTAGCCTTTCCTTACTGGTTTTAATATTGAAATAATAAGTTTACAAACATTTTCTTTTTTCCTTTCAGACAAATGGCCTCTCTTTGTTATAAACAGTTAAAAGGTAAGTAATTCGATTTATACCCTACACCACTCTGTGGTACAGGGTATTATAACTTTGTGCATTTGTTTGTAACACCCAAAACGAGAAGAAATAGACCCATAGTTTATTATACCGATCGACTCAGAATCACTTCCTGAGTTGATTTAGCTATGTCCATCTGTTCGTCTTTCTGTCTGTCTGTGCATGTATTCTTGTAATCAAAGTACAGGTCGCAATTATGGTCCGATCTCGACGAAACTTTACACATATCTTTTTTTTGGCCCAGGGACGATCCCTATTGAATTTGGTTAAAATCGGTTCAGATTTAGATATAGCCCCCATTTGACATGTAAGCGCTGTAATAATGTTATTTTATATCCGATCAGTGCGAAATTCGGCAAAACGAGGTTTCTTTCTACATGAAGGAATACTGCCAAATTCGGAGAAAATGGGTTCAGATTTAGATATAGCCCCCATATATATGTTACCCCCGATTTGACATGTAAGCGCTGTAGACTGTATTTTATATCCGATCAGTACGAAATTCGACAGAAAGAGGTCTTTTTACATGAATGAGTATTCAGGGAAAATCGGTTCAGATTTATAAATAACCTCCATATATATGTTCCTCCTGATTAAGTATCAAAGCTTTATAGAAGTTGTACTTTACTTGGGATCATTAAAATTTTCCAGAAAGATGTTTTTCAATTTAGGAACGAATATTGCTTAATTTAGCGATTATCGATTTAGAATTAGATAATATGTTCCTACCCATTTATCAATTATTCCAAATTATTAGCACCTTATCGCATTGTTAGGTAGGTGTAGGGTATTATATAGTCGGCCCCGCGCGACTTTCTGCCTTTCCTTACTGGTTTTTTTTACTATATTCTCTTTTTATATGCATTTTTTTATGGTAATTTTAAAAACTCTATAAAGATTGCAGAATATGCATCTCATAAATACATGTGGAACACTCCCATCATTGTCTAGAAACAATATTTGAATATTTTGAGAAGCCATTCTTATGTTGATATCTACCTATAACTCTGACCCTATGACATTTTGATAATTTTTACCAATAAAGCCCGAAAATGGTCCAATAAGTACGAGTAAGAATTCTAAAAACTCCTCTTCTTCAATGGTTTACCTCAAAATATAATCCTTATAATTTACAGAATTTTAGTTAATTTCTTGTATTGATAAAATATTTTCCTTTGAAATCCGTTAACGTAATGTAATTGACTTTAAAGTAAATACGATTTAATTAAAATACTCCTTTATTATATTTAAGATATTCCTAGAATATCAAATTTTTTCAATGAAAACATTTTATTAAATTTAAAAAAAATTCTTAGTGCTTTGTGGAATAGCTTTATTTTTATTTGTGAATACTTTTTTTTTTTTTTTAAAAAAAGTCAAGAGTAAATCGTCATACGAAAAAAAGCTTTGACTGGCAATATTAGCATATCTTCATGGCATGCATTTTGCTAAATATACTTTCAGGCGAAAACAATAAGTATTCACATTCATTATCCCTTATCTGGCACATTATCCCATATCAACACATGAATTCACAGAACAGAAATACTAATACATTTTAAAAGAAACTACCGGTACTTTAGGGAGAACTTCACCTAGGGACCACATAGGGATTTCGCGAGATTTAGATCATCATCATTAGTGATTAGTTTTCAAACACAAAATTACACTTTACAACACCGCCACGTTTTATTTGACATATTTTTTCCACGATTTATTTACGAAAGGTTAGTGTTAAAACACCTAAAGTTATGCTTTACTTTGCGACAACAAACTAAAGCGGAGAAAACATAGCATAGACTTATATAACCAACATGTTGCGTTGCTCTCAATTTGCCGTATAATTCAAATGGTGGCAGCCAACAACTCAAACTCCCGAAAATAGGCAACGAATTTTGAAATGAAATTTTAAAGCTAAATTTGTAACAAATAAATATTTTCAATTTATTACCATCAACAAATAAATTTTTAACTTTATAATTTATTATTTAAATTTATTATATTTTCAAGTTCCGCCCTTTATCGGAAGTGAAATTTTGAAAATTTTATTTCTTTTCCTTGGCGCCCTTGAAGCTATTTGTTCAAGGCTGAAAGCTTTCAGGTTGAAGCGAATTAGGGAGAGTAATTTCATTTCGCTTCAAAATTAATGCTGAGAGTTATCTCTCTCGCTCTCTCTCTCTGGTGTAGAGTTTGCCAGGAGAGTGAATGCAAGAGAGAAAGTCTCCACAAAAGCTTTGCGCCGATTTGTTTATGTTTACTCCAGTTAAACAACCCCTTTTACCACAAATTCCAAATGGGGGTGGAGTATAAATAAAAACAAATGGTCATAGTCAACGGGCACACAATGCAGTTTTATAGATTTCGACAATAATCCGGGTTGTCTCAAGGGATTACCCAGCAGAATCTTTGCATAGCTATGCATTTGGACAGGGAAATCCTTAAAAAAAATTAAATATCCTTTAAATATTGGATGCTATGCTCATGGATGGGAGTTTTTCAAGGGACCGAATGCGCCTTGCTCTAAATGTTCTGTTCAAAAAGAAGTAACACATGCAATTCGTGGTAATATTATTGTTACCTTTTAACAATCGCATGATAAGGTAATTTTTTTCAGGTTTTTAAACATTTTAGGAAAATTATATATATTAATACATAATATGTAAGTTAAAAATGCTCCAAAAACTCCCTTTTTTGGTGGGAGGAGATTTAGTGTTGAACGTTTCTACAGCAATGGCATTTAAATAATTTACCTATTCTGCAAATATCTTATAACGTATAGTTTTTTTTTTTTAATTTTAAAACTATTTAAATTATTTCTTGAAAGTTTTTTTGTCGTAGGAATTGGCATATGTCAAAAATATATATATACATATATTTTATGGGTGTTTTTTATTAGTAGTGTGTGTTTTAGTTGACATGCTCTAGATAGGTAAACATTTAGCACAAATGCCACCATTTCAACATATTTCGTCGGCTCAATGCTATTTTGTTCCATACGCCATTTTGTATGATCGGAGAAAAACGCAATTTATTGTTTGAGTAAAAACGGGACTGAAGAGTTACACACTTTTTATACCCTCACTTTAGTGTGACGAGGGTATATATCATTTGCTACGGAAAAAAGTGTAACACGTCGAAGGAGTGACCTAAGACCCCAAGTATGTTCGGAGGAAATCCGTTTTGGGTCATTTTAAGTCGAATGAGCAATGTCCGTCCGTCTGTCTGTCTGTCTGTCTCTCTGTCTGTCTGTCTGTCTGTCTGCTGGCTGGTGCGCACGATAACTCTCGAAAGGAGTAACCGATTGACCTCAAATTTGGTATGTGGTAATATTTTTTTCTATCTCCGGCTAAGTTCGAAGATGGGCCATATTGGTCCACTCCTTCTAGTACCTCCCCCACAAAGGGGTAAAATGTTGTGAAATATTGATTCTTTAATAACTGCTATACTACTTATTCGAATCTTTTGAAATTCCACACATAGTATTAGCTTATTAGTCGTTATCAACTCGAGAAAAATGGTCGAAGTCGCCACGTCCCTTTTGGTACCTCCCACACAAATGCACCATTTTGCACCAAAAGTTAACAGCTTATAACATTAATAACAGTGTGTAAAAATAGTTGAACTTTTGTACAGTATTATGCTTTTATATTGCCTACAGTCCAGGGAAAAATGGGTGTTGTTGTCACGCCCTTTTTGGTACCTCCCACACAAAGGTACCTCTTTGCACCAAAAGTTAACAGCTTATAACATTAAAACCAGTGTATAAAAATACTTGAAATTTTGTACAGTGTAATGTTTTTATAGTGTCTATAGCCCTGTGAAAAATGGGCGTTATTGCCACGCCCCTCTTTGTACCTCCCACACAAAATGCCCAAATCATACCACAATTTAATGTCTCATAACGTTTATACCAGTGCACATAAATGCTTATAAGTCGGCACAGTGCAATGAATTTAAAGTATCTAATGTTCAGCAAAAAAAAAGGTGTATTTGATAAACCCCTTCTGGTACCTCCCACACAAATTGACAGAATAATTCGAGTAATATTCAATATTACATTACTCACAAAGTGAGGGTATACCTTAGTCGGTTTACCCGACTGAAACTTTCTTACTTGTTATTTCATAGGTTTCCCAAAAGTGTTTGTATGATTCTCATGCATTTCTATGCCATTACATCCAAAAATAAGCAAGTTATAACAATTTTTGTACTTGGCATTTTGGTCCATATCCACTTTTATTTTAATATTTTTTCGTATTTGTATTACATGGACCACAAAAAGGGTCGGTATGGAAGGACACTAATTTACATATTGTGATCGAAAGCACGTAAAATACTGAGTGAAAAATATAGGGCGATAGAACATTTGAGACATAGAACAAAAATATCGAAATTATTTTCCGTTATTCAGAGTAAAACAAATTTACCCTACCAATATCTCGAAAACTAGGCGAGATAGGAAAAAAATGTTTGCAGATTCTGAAAGAGAATGCTTGGAACCCATATTATCAACTCCTAACTCAAAAAACACAAAAATGGCGTATGGACCAAAATAGCATTAAGCCGACGATTTGCGTCAAAAATTCGTCAACACGCACTGCAACGTTGTGCCGGACTGTCGACTTTTATGGGCACAAATATTGGCTTGAGGGCAGTTGTGGTAAACGAGTCTCCAAGCCTTTTTTAGAATGCCAAATAAAAATTAACAACTAGAATTTTGATAAGGCTCAGAATTTTTAATATTAACCTATGCATTCCATTTTTCCCTAAACAGTTTGTAAAAAATTACATACATGCTAACATAAGCTACCGCTATCATTTATTGTTTTAAGCAAATTTTTTCCAAAATTTTGTGGGCATTTAAAATGTAAAACTAGTAAAAGCGTTAAGTTCGGCCATGCCGACTCTTGTATACCCTCCACCATGGATTGCATTCAATTTTAATACTGGAAAAATTTGTATACCCTGCACCACACTGTGGTACAGGGTATTATGACTTTGTGCATTTGTTTGTAACACCCAAAAGGAGAAGAGATAGATCCATTGTTTATTATACCGATCGACTTGTAATCACTTTCTGAGTCGATTTAGCTATGTCCGTCTGTCTGTCCGTCTGTAGATGTATTCTTGTAATCAAAGTACAGGTCACAATTATGGTCCGATTTTGACGAAAATTTACAAATATCTTTTTTTGGCCCATGGACGATCCCTATTCAATTTGGTTAAAATCGGTTCAGATTTGGATATAGCCCCCATATATATGTTAGCCCCGATTTGACATGTAAGCGCTGTAAAAACTTTATTTTATATCCGATCAGTACGAAATTCAGCAGAAAGAGGTATCTTATTATATGAATGAACACTGTTAAATTTGGAAGAAATCGGTTCAGATTTAGATACAGCCCCCATATATACGTTACCCCCGAATTGACATGTAAGCGCTGTAAAAATGTTATTTTATATCCGATCAGTGCGAAATTCGGCAAAGAGAGGTTTCTTATTACATGAAAGAATACTGCCAAATTCGGAGAAAATCGGTTCGGATTTAGATATAGCCCCCATATATATGTTACCCCCGATTTCACATGTAAGCGCTGTAAAAACTGTATTTTATATCCGATCAGTACGAAATTCAGCAGAAAGAGGTTTCTTATTACATGAAGGAATACTGCCAAATTCGGAGAAAATCGGTTCGGATTTAGATATAGCCCCCATATATATGTTACCCCCGATTTCACATGTAAGCGCTGTAAAAACTGTATTTTATATCCGATCAGTACGAAATTCAGCAGAAAGAGGTTTCTTATTACATGAAGGAATACTGCCAAATTCGGAGAAAATCGGTTCGGATTTAGATATAGCCCCCATATATATGTTACCCCCGATTTCACATGTAAGCGCTGTAAAAACTGTATTTTATATCCGATCAGTGCGAAATTCAGCAGAAAGAGGTTTCTTATTACATGAAGGAATACTGCCAAATTCGGAGAAAATCGGTTCGGATTTAGATATAGCCCCCATATATATGTTACCCCCGATTTCACATGTAAGCGCTGTAAAAACTGTATTTTATATCCGATCAGTATGAAATTCGTCAGAAAGAGGTTTCCTATTATATGAATGAACACTTTTCAATTTGGAAGAAATCGGTTCAGATTTAGATATAGCCCCCATATATACTTACCCCCGATTTGACATGTGAGCGCTGTAAAAATGTTATTTTATATCCGATCAGTGCGAAAGTCGACAAAAAGAGGTTTCTTTCGACATGAAGGAATACTGCCAAATTCGGAGAAACTCGGTTCAGATTTAGATATAGCTCCCATATATATATTACCCCCGATTTGACATATAAGCGCTGTACATAGAGACTGTATTTTATATCCGATCAGTACGAAATTCGACAGAAGGAGGTCTTTTTACATGAATGAGTATTGAGGGAAGATCGGTTCAGATTTATATTAAAGCTCCATATATATGTTCCTCCTGATTTGGTATTAAACCGCTATAGAAGTTGTATTTTACTTCCGATCATTAAAATTTTCCAGAAAGACGTTTCTCAATTTAGGAACGAATATTGCTTAATTTAGCGATTATCGTTTCAGAATTAGATAATATGTTTCTACCCAAAATGTCGTGTTTATGGCTTAAATAAGCCACATCTATAGGTAAATTGTAACTAAATATTAACTGATTTAGAAAATTTTTACTGCGATGAATTCCTATCTTAAGTAAATGCAAACTGCAAAGATTCAATTAAAATGCTTAGAAAATATGGTATTTATGGCTTAAATACGTATATTTTGGAGCGACCTCTATAGGGTGACTATAACAAAATATGAACCAATTTGAAAAAAATTTTGCTGTGATGAATTCTTGTTAAAATAGAATACAAACTGCAAAGTTTCTGCTAAATTGCTTTAAAAATGTGGTACTCGTATCTATGGCTCAAAACCCGTATTTCGGAGCGACCTCTATAAGGGAGCTATATCAAAACATTGACTGATATGACCATGTGCAATCCCTAACAACCTGCAGCTATAAGAAATATTTCTACAAAATTTGATCAACCTACCTCTATTATTACGGACTGTAGCGTGATTACAACAGACAGGACGGATGGACGGACGGACATGGCTAAATCGTCTTAGAATTTTACGACGGTAAGAATATATATACTTTATGGGGTCCCAGATAAATATTTTGAGATGTTACGAACGGAGCGACAAAATGAATATACCCACCATCCTATGGTGGAGGGTATAAAAAAATTGAGAAAACTGCACTTTTGGGTTCCACGAAATTTTTAATTGCCTTGAATGACTGAACCGATTTCTACAAAGTTCTCGTTTTTAAAAACGAAATTCATAAAAAAAAATATTTTCCAAATATTTTCACAGAATCTCAAAAATCCAAAGTTATTACATTAAGCTGCACGGGGCAAAATCGCCTTTTTTGATATGTTTAAATCGAAAGAAAATATATTTGGAACACAAATTTTTAAATATTATATATTTCTTAGCAAATAAATTTTATTTGAAAATCAAAAAAATATATTTGGAACGCATATATTAATATATTACAACAAATTATATTTGCAAACTAAATTTCTCAAATAAAATATGTGTTTAAATACAAATAAAATTATTATTTAGGAATTTTTCCAAATATATTTTATTTAAAAAATATTTCCAAAACTTTTGCTGAGTTTTTCATATTTCAGTTTCAATTTTTCTTGGGTTTCGAATTGTACCTCCCAGTTATGATACCATATGCAGCATTACCTTCTGTTTTAAATCAATCATTTCAAATTTCTGAGTATTCCAAGCCATCATTAGTTGTCAATCCTCTAAGTACTTTATATTGATCCAAGATTATATGATTTCAATTATTATTTTTTACTAACATTAAAAGTTTCTAAAAAAGTTAACTTTGAATTACTGAACAATTTTACACAATTTATGTATTTTATGAATACTTAAATGCAAATAAATATTTGTTTCGAAAATAATGGTCCCAAATAAAAACATATTGGAATGTAAACAAATATTTGTTTAGAACAACATCTTCCCAAATACATAATTTTTGTGTGTACCAAATATTACATGCTTAGAGTCTACCCCAAACATATATATGTTTCAAGCCGAATATGTTTGGGACAATATACTACAGAAGCGATTTTTTTTCAGCGTGTGGGGAATACTAAGGTAGGTCTGACCAATTTTTAATATGTATACCCTACACCACACTGCGGTACAGGGTATTATGACTTTGTGCATTTGTTTGAAGAGGTAGACCCATTGTTTATTATACCGATCGACTTGTAATCACTTTCTGAGTCGATATAGCTACACGCTGAAAAAAAATCGCCTCTGTAGTATATTGTCCCAAACATATTCTGCTTGAAACATATATATTTTTAGGGTGCACTCCAAATATATAACATTTGACACATACAAATATTATATGTTTGGGAGGATGTTGTTCTAGACAAAACTATGTTTACATCCTAATATTTTTTCTTTGCATATGTTATTTCCCAAACAAAGATCTATTTGCGTTAATATATATCTCTTCTTTAATTGTTTTAAGTTTTCAGAAATTGAAAGGTAATTATTAGAAATTTTAAAAAAATTAAAACTAAAATTCGAAAAATTCAGCAAAGTTTTGAATTTTTTTTTTTTTAATAAAATATATTTGGAAATATTCATAAACAATAATTTTATTTGTATTTAAACACATATTTTATTTGAGAAAATTAGTTCGCAAATATATTTTATTCTAATATATTAACATGTGCGTTCTAAATACATTTTATTGATTTTCAAAAAAAAATTATTTGCTCGAAAATATATAATAATTAAAAATTTGTGTTCCAAGTATATTTTCTTTCGATTCAAACAAATCAAAAAATGCGATTTTGCCCCGTGTATATCCTCTGTCCGTAGATGTATTCGTGTAATGAAAGTGCAGGTCGATCTCAACGAAACTTTGCACATATATTTCTTTAGGCCCAAGGACGATCCCTATTGAATTTTGTTAAAATTGGTTCAGATTTACATATAGCTCCCATATATATGTACCTCCGATTTGGCATATATGCACTGTATAAGCTACATTTTGGAACTGATTTGTAAATTGACAGAGAGTAGTCTCGTGATACACTTAGAGACAATACAAAATTTGGAAGAAATCGGTTCAGATTTAGATATAGCCCCCATATATACGTTACCCCCGATTTGAACTGTAAGCGCTGTAAAAACTGTATTTTATATCCGATCACAGTGAAATTCGGCAGAAAGAGGTTTCTTATTACAGGAAGGAATACTACCAAATTCGGAGAAAATCGGTTCAGATTTAGATATAGCCCCCATATATACGTTACCCCCGATTTTAAATGTAAGAGCTGTAAAAACTGCATTTTATATCCGATCAGTATGAAATTGGGCAGAAAGAGGTTTCCTATTATGTGGATGAACACTTTTAAATTTAGAAGAAATCGGTTTAAATTTAGATATAGCCCCCATATATACGTTACCCCCGATTTGACATGTAAGCGCTGCAAAAATGTTACTTTATATCCGATCAGTGCGAAATTCGGCAAAAAGAGGTTTCTTATTACATGAAGGAATACTGCGAAATTCAGAGAAAATCGGTTCAGATTTAGATATAGCCCCCATATATATGTTAGCCCCGATTTTACATCTAAGCGCTATAGAGACTGTATTTTATATTCGATCAGTACGAAATTCGACAGAAAGAGGTTTCTATTTTACATGAATGAGTATTCAGGGAAAATCGATTCAGATTTATATAAAGGGTCCGCCATCTAACGCGGTATGACGCCATACAAAGTCCAATTGGTTCAGGAGTTGAAGCCAACTGACCATCTAATGCGTTTTCAGTAGTTTATTTTCAAAAAAAAAAGTTATTTAGCAGACCCTTTATATGTTCCTCCTGATGTGGTTACAAAGCGCTAAAGAAGTTGTACTATTCTTCCGATCATTACATAATACTCCAGAAAGATGTTTCTCAATTTAGGAACGAATATTGCTTAATTTAGGGATTATCGGTTCAAAATTAGATATATCCACATAAAAAAGTTCTTACCCATTTACCAATTATTCTAAATTATTATCGCAATGACCCTTATCGCATTGTTACGGAGGTGTAGGGTATTATATAGTCGGCCCCGCCCGACTTTCTGCCTTTCCTTACTGGTTTAAATTGGTGGAGAGTATTATTAATTTAATTATAAAAAAATATAACTCACAAGTGGTGGAGATTTTCTGCTTCGCATATTCGGGCTCGTTCAATTGTGTACTGTCCGTCCCATTTTTATTTCTTTTTTTAGAAAATACTAAAAAAAATAAAATATATACGAGTATGTATTAAAAAAGTTATAAGGTTTATATTTTGACACCTTTATAATCATTTTATTATGTTTTCCAATTGTTAAAAATAAATCCAATATTGCTGCTTAAATTAAATGTTTTATTCGTTCATGATTTTTTCTTAAATCCAAGATATTTTTGGTGATTGTCCATTAATTTCACTATATGGCAAACCTTAGCCCGTAGTCTGTGAGAGTCAACAAAAATTTAACAATCCAATACCTTCACATATTTTTATATGCAAAATATATTCAAATAAACTCATCGTGCATCAAGTCATACGAGTAAAAAGCATTAATTTCGTTAAGAAAATAAATTCTATTATTTTACTAAATTGTTGTAAGATCGATCTTACAGTCTATTAAAAACACAATACAGTGATTTTAAGTTTTATTGAAATTTATTAACTAAATTGGGCCGAAATCCCGGTGGTACTGCAATACCGGGCCAACCCGTGACAGAAGTGGAGCAAGCCCCTAAACTTCCGTCTATTTCCAAAAATCAGTTTAACATTTGTTGTCCTCCGATGGAGGATCTATCAGATGTTAAGCTGATAAGAACAGATACTACACTTTGATCTTAGCCATAAGGCCGAGAAGCGATAACTACGTCAGATCCTGGAAAACACCTTCTTTTACAACTATTATAATCTGAATGAGAATTTAAAGCGATAAAAGTGTATAGTCATACACATGGAATACATAAATATCGCAAGGAAAATGGGCTGGCACAAAGAATTTTAAAAAGAATATCGTTGCTTCCTGAAGGTGCATGTACCATACTTAAATACAAACACAACCTCACATGACAACATGAACTCGTTGTTGTGGGCCCTCGTTCGTTCGTAGTTAATTGGCTGATCTTCAAATACTCGTAAACCACTTCGTGGTGATATCTGTAGATCGTAAAATACTAATACCTTCTCTTGCCTTCTTCAACTATGCATTCGTAATGAAGTGCTGACCTTTTTTACGGGATGCCACACAAATTTTGTCTTTACAACAAATACTCATCACAGAGTAGCAGTAGGTAGAAATGCAAGACTTGGTAGATACTCGAATATATTGCATTGCATACTCGCATGAATAACACATTATGGTTTCCTAATGTAAAATGCATACTGAAATTTCAAGAATTCTTTTATCATTCGTAATTCTCATTTAGTTCGTTTTGAGTCCGACATAAGTAGTTTTTTGGGCTGTGTTAAAGTTATCGCTTCTCGGCCTTATGGCTAAGATCAAAGTGTAGTATCTGTTCTTATCAGCTTAACATCTGATAGATCCTCCATCGGAGGACAACAAATGTTAAACTGATTTTTGGAAATAGACGGAAGTTTAGGGGCTTGCTCCACTTCTGTCACGGGTTGGCCCGGTATTGCAGTACCACCGGGATTTCGGCCCAACTTTTATTAATCAATTTCTGAATAAAAAAACTAGAATTTAGGACTATGATCGATCATATCTCTTAAGTAATTAAAGCAACATAACGTGTAATAATGTAACTGGGATATCACACGATAAAAAGTCAAGAGCTTAGGTCACATAGGAGACAGACCAGGGATGGAAAAAAGATGAAAAAAATATATACGTATCAGCTGTTTTAGACAGGAAAATTTACCGATTTTGGTCGGTGGATGACAGATGTGAAATTGTCATTTATTAGTAAATAAGTGAAAATTATTTTTGTTTTAAAGAAAAGTGAATAATAGAAATAAAAGAGGTCATTGCACTGATCATTTTCGTGTACCACATGTCCTTAAAATACCAAATCTCACCATATAACTTGCAGTTTTCAACTTAGGACACTGGTGGCCAGGGCACAAAATCCGGTCTGGAGGCCAAACGGAGAGACAATATAGTCCAAGTTTTGCTCCACTGAATGAGGAAATCAATACGAACATTTCCATGTATTCAGAGTTTCCAGAAACTGATTTTAAATGACCAAATAATCCAGATTTCGATTTGCCCACTGGTGGTCAGGACACAAAATCCAGTCTGGAAGCTAAACGGAAAGACAATATATTCTGAATTTTGCACCACTGAAAAAGGAAATCAGTACGAACATTTCCATGTATGCAGAGTTTCCAGAAACTGATTTTAAATGGCCATATAATCCAGATTTCGGTTTACCCACTGGTGGTCAGGACACAAAATCCAGTCTGGAAGCTAAACGGAAAGACAATATATTCTGAATTTTGCATCACTGAAAAAGGAAATCAGTACGAACATTTCCATGTATTCAGAGTTTCCAGAAACTGATTTTAAATGGCCATATAATCCAGATTTCGGTTTACCCACTGGTGGTCAGGACACAAAATCCGAATATCGAACGTGAAATTGCAGCAGTATCGGCCGATATATGCTTGAAAACCGTCGAAAATTGGGTTCAGCGTCTGGACTTCTGCAAGCGTGCCCGTGGTGGCCATGCAAAAGAAATCGAGTTCCATACATAATGGTATCGAACGTACTTTCACAGGAATAAAGAATTTCATTGATATCCAAAACCGTTTTTGTTTTATTTAAAAAAGCTTTTGTAGCGCTCTTATTGAAAACCCCGTTATTTACCATTATCGAACGTCGCATTATTTGGTAATGAGAAATTTTGCTGGGCTGCATTGCCGCTTTGGTAATTTCCAACCAAATTTGGTTGGATTGAATTAAAATTGTTTCTATTTGGTCGGACCAACTCAGTTTTGGTCGGTTTTATTCTAGAATATTTAACCTCTATGATAATACAGAATGTGTTAGTATTATTACTGATACACCGATTAATGTGTAAGTATATTACTGAAAGTTAAAGCTTTTCACCGTTTGAATGCATTGAAATGTCGATTATGAGTCTCAATACAAAGGTTGACTTCTTAACGACACAAAAACCTCAAATTTCAACGAATTGTGCTGAAATTTGTTTTAATGAGTATATAACTACACATAAACATTCACGTGCGATCCATGGTGGAGGGTATATAAGATTCGGCATGACCGAACTTAACGCATTTACTTGTTTTATTTTTAATAAGTTAATTATTACTCAGATTTTTTACAGGTTAAATAGGTGGAGTAAATTCCTAAACTCCGCGCGGAATTTCGGTTAAAAACGTAGGATCTACACCACGAAGAAATAAAATTCATCTGCAACCTGTATATCAAAACATGGACCGATATACTCCACGGGTATTTTCACTAACGATGATATAATGCAATATAATAAATTTCATCATGATTGGTGTGTTCTCCAAAAGTTTGGATTTTATATATATAGGAGATCTATATCAAAGCATTAACCGATATAACTCATTTTCAATCCCAAAATTTGATTAACCTAGGTCTATTATTACGGACTGTAGCGTGATTTTTCTTGCAAACAGACAGGCAGACATGGCTAAAAAGTCTTAGAATTTTACGACAATCAACAATATACATATATTATATAGTATTAGCATAGATGGAAAAGGTGGCCATCAGTGGTATATAGCAGGCGTTCCCAACTGGGGAGCAGAGAAGGCATTTAATAAACAAAGGTATTATTGTTTATGGAATTACTTTAGAAGATCTTACAAAAAGTAATGAATTAATCTCTAATGGAAATTGGGAAATTTTTAGACAAAGGAAGAGATTACACTATGCAACAAAATTTTTGTCCAAGGTATGTGGATAACAGTTTCTGGTGCAATTAGGTGTCATAAAAACACGAAAAAAATATTTAAAAAAAATTGTATGGTAAATAAAAAAAAAGCCTGATTGAGCCGTGTTATGCCTCAAATTAAAGGGAATTATGAGGGCTACATATGCTGCAAATATCGCTTTCATGTAAAATCTTTGGTTTAGTAACAGTCGTCAAAAATATGAGAAAAAAATGATTTTTTTTTTTAAAACACTTTCCTGGTACAAAATAAAAACCATAACAAATAGAAAAAAATCGAAAAAATTATTTTGTCACATTTTTAAAAAGCCATGCTAACGAAGAAAACACTGTTTATTTGAAATAAATCTATGGATAGATGTAAAAGTTATGAGCCATTTTGTAAATGTTAAGGAAATTCAAAAAATCTTGTTTCATATTATTTCGTTTTTAAATGATGTTTTTGCTTATATTGAATTCGCCATATGTGAGAGAGACATATAAGAGACATTGCACTTGCATTTTATTTTATGAGGATTGATGTAAGACATTATAAAATTATAGAGAGGACGAGGTTTTATGGCCGTTCGTAACCCTTCATAAAACATGATATACTATGTGAGAGCTATATTGGATGAGATCCGCTCAGATAGAGGGTCATTCAACAATATTTGTAGTTATTTATTTGAGGTTTCCATTCACTTACGCCTTTTAGGGGCAAGGACATCCCAGTCATATATACAGGAAGTAAAATTATATGTACGCAATACAAAGCAGTACGCGGCAGTCTTGAAAATATTGGGTTACTACTTTCGAAGCAAACAATATGTCGGCTACAGGTACTGCAACTTATGAACCTTAAACCCGGAATATATGAATGAAATTTCTTATTAATAAATTAGTGTAATTCAGCGCTCTCAAGAGAAGTCGATTTTCTGAAAAATATTACAAAGTTATATTTCGAAGTATGGGTAAGAGGCAAAGAACTTTTCAATGTGTAAATGATCCCGACAATTTCTGCTACATCTGCGGAAAATATTTAATTAAAAAATCTACGTGCGTTTAGTAAAATAATAGAAGAAATATATGTGTACTATTTTGGTATACGAGTTAAAAATGTGAACGAACCGTGGACACCTAGTATTTTGTGTAATTCGTGCCATGTAAATCTTACTCGATGGACTAGTGGAAGAATGCGGTAAGTACTTTAAAATTTATGTATTACAATGTTTTGTGGAATAAAACGTTTCAATTTTAGACTTCACGTGCAATTGGGAATGCCAATGATTTGGAGACAACCATTCATTCACGATACGGACTGCTATTTTTGTTTAAGTTAATAGATTGGAGTAGGAAGTGTCCAGGTGTAGCTTACAGCCTAATAACGGAAACATCATCAAGTTCAACTGAGTACTCAACTCTGAGCGATTCAAGTTTGAGTCAGAAGTCATCGCTTTTAACTCAGTTTCAACTCATTGATCTAGTGAGAGATTTGGAACTGACCAAAGATAAGGCAGAACGACATGCATCTGGGATGAAACAGTACAATATGCTGGCCCCAGATGTTAACATATCATATTATAGAGTCCGTGATATACCTTACAAACAATTTTATACAACTGTGGATAACAGATGCTTTTGCAAGGACATTCCCGGATTGTTCGAAGAACTTACTCAAACATACAATTCAAAAGAATGGCGGTTATTTGTTGACAGCAGTAAGGAAAGTTTGAAAGCAGTACTTTTACACAACGGAAATCAGAAACTGTCGATTCCCATTGCTCATGCCGTCAACACTAAGGAATCATACGAAACAATGGCTAAATTGATAAAATACTTAAAATATGAACATGACTGGAAAATTTGTTGCGATTTAAAAGTAGTTGGTATGTTATGCCTCTGGGATAGCCCACATTTTGCCAACACTGCATATTAAGCTGGGGCTTTTTAAAAATTTTGTAAAAGCCTTAAGGAAAGATGGCAATTCACTCTCATATTTAAAAAGTTTATTTAAAAGTCTTTCTTTTCCAAAAATCGAAGAAGGAGTTTTTGATGGGCCTAAACTAAGGAAACTGATGAAAGATGTGAATTTCGAATCATATTTGACGTCAGATGAATATGCAGCATGTAGGTCGTTTAAGCTTGTAGTTTCAAATTTCCTTGGATCCAATAAAAGCCCGCAATATGAAACAATGATTAATGATTTGTTAAAAAATTATGAAAAAATTGGTTAGAAATATATTTTTTTGTGTTATATATGTATGTATTCTTCTAACTTATTTTTCGCTTTATGTATTCCAACAGGTGTAAATATGTCCCTCAAAATTCATTTCTTGCATTCTCATTTAAACTTTTTCCCCGAGAATCTTGGCGACGTAAGTGACGAACATGGCGAAAGTTTTCACCAAAAATTGAAGTCCATCGAGCGGCGTTACCAAGGGCACTGGGATGAAAGAATGATGGGAGATTATATTTGGTTCCTCATTAGAGGAACCGATTCCGAAATCTACAAACGTCAACAAAGAACTCACAATTACTTCTAATGAAACTTGTTCATGTAAATAAACTCAAATGTACATAGTATAAATAAAAGTAATAAATAAAATCGCTATTTAAACAGAAATTAAAAAAAAAAGGATTTTTTGAAATTCTCTTACCTCTACCAAAAGGGCTATAATTTCAATATTTATCCATAGATTTTTTCAAATAGACATTATTTTCTTTGCTAGGATGCAAACATTTAAATAATAAAATAAAATATTTTTTTTCGATTTTTCCCCTATTTTTTAAGTTTTTTTTGTCCCAGGTTTTTTTTTTTTTTAAATCTTCTTTGTCCAACTTGGTTAATGACTGTTACTAAAACACTGTTTCTACGTGAAAGAGATATTTCCAACATTGGTTGCCCACATTAATAGCTTCAATTTAACGTATAAGTCGACCTGAAAAAATTAAATTTTTAGGTTTAGGACACAAAAAAAATTTTTTTTGTCCTAAACCTAAAAATTTAATTTTTGTATAGATTGTGGCAGCATACTGTTAATAAAATTAAATCCAAAAATTTCGAATCCTGATCCGATGCCCGATCAGGTCGACTTATACGTTAAATTGAAGAAGCAACCAATGTTGGAAATATCTCTTTCACTTAGAAACAGTGGTTTAGTAACAGTCATTAACCAAGTTGGACAAAGAAGATTTAAAAAAAAAAAAACCTGGGACAAAAAAAACTTAAAAAATAGGGGAAAAATCGAAAAAAAATATTTTATTTTATTATTTAAATGTTTGCATCCTAGCAAAGAAAATAATGTCTATTTGAAAAAATCTATGGATAAATATAGAAATTATAGCCCTTTTGGTAGAGGTAAGAGAATTTCAAAAAATCCTTTTTTTTTAATTTCTGTTTAAATAGCGATTTTATTTATTACTTTTATTTATACTATGTACATTTGAGTTTATTTACATGAACAAGTTTCATTAGAAGTAATTGTGAGTTCTTTGTTGACGTTTGTAGATTTCGGAATCGGTTCCTCTAATGAGGAACCAAATATAATCTCCCATCATTCTTTCATCCCAGTGCCCTTGGTAACGCCGCTCGATGGACTTCAATTTTTGGTGAAAACTTTCGCCATGTTCGTCACTTACGTCGCCAAGATTCTCGGGGAAAAAGTTTAAATGAGAATGCAAGAAATGAATTTTGAGGGACATATTTACACCTGTTGGAATACATAAAGCGAAAAATAAGTTAGAAGAATACATACATATATAACACAAAAAAATATATTTCTAACCAATTTTTTCATAATTTTTTAACAAATCATTAATCATTGTTTCATATTGCGGGCTTTTATTGGATCCAAGGAAATTTGAAACTACAAGCTTAAACGACCTACATGCTGCATATTCATCTGACGTCAAATATGATTCGAAATTCACATCTTTCATCAGTTTCCTTAGTTTAGGCCCATCAAAAACTCCTTCTTCGATTTTTGGAAAAGAAAGACTTTTAAATAAACTTTTTAAATATGAGAGTGAATTGCCATCTTTCCTTAAGGCTTTTACAAAATTTTTAAAAAGCCCCAGCTTAATATGCAGTGTTGGCAAAATGTGGGCTATCCCAGAGGCATAACATACCAACTACTTTTAAATCGCAACAAATTTTCCAGTCATGTTCATATTTTAAGTATTTTATCAATTTAGCCATTGTTTCGTATGATTCCTTAGTGTTGACGGCATGAGCAATGGGAATCGACAGTTTCTGATTTCCGTTGTGTAAAAGTACTGCTTTCAAACTTTCCTTACTGCTGTCAACAAATAACCGCCATTCTTTTGAATTGTATGTTTGAGTAAGTTCTTCGAACAATCCGGGAATGTCCTTGCAAAAGCATCTGTTATCCACAGTTGTATAAAATTGTTTGTAAGGTATATCACGGACTCTATAATATGATATGTTAACATCTGGGGCCAGCATATTGTACTGTTTCATCCCAGATGCATGTCGTTCTGCCTTATCTTTGGTCAGTTCCAAATCTCTCACTAGATCAATGAGTTGAAACTGAGTTAAAAGCGATGACTTCTGACTCAAACTTGAATCGCTCAGAGTTGAGTACTCAGTTGAACTTGATGATGTTTCCGTTATTAGGCTGTAAGCTACACCTGGACACTTCCTACTCCAATCTATTAACTTAAACAAAAATAGCAGTCCGTATCGTGAATGAATGGTTGTCTCCAAATCATTGGCATTCCCAATTGCACGTGAAGTCTAAAATTGAAACGTTTTATTCCACAAAACATTGTAATACATAAATTTTAAAGTACTTACCGCATTCTTCCACTAGTCCATCGAGTAAGATTTACATGGCACGAATTACACAAAATACTAGGTGTCCACGGTTCGTTCACATTTTTAACTCGTATACCAAAATAGTACACATATATTTCTTCTATTATTTTACTAAACGCACGTAGATTTTTTAATTAAATATTTTCCGCAGATGTAGCAGAAATTGTCGGGATCATTTACACATTGAAAAGTTCTTTGCCTCTTACCCATACTTCGAAATATAACTTTGTAATATTTTTCAGAAAATCGACTTCTCTTGAGAGCGCTGAATTACACTAATTTATTAATAAGAAATTTCATTCATATATTCCGGGTTTAAGGTTCATAAGTTGCAGTACCTGTAGCCGACATATTGTTTGCTTCGAAAGTAGTAACCCAATATTTTCAAGACTGCCGCGTACTGCTTTGTATTGCGTACATATAATTTTACTTCCTGTATATATGACTGGGATGTCCTTGCCCCTAAAAGGCGTAAGTGAATGGAAACCTCAAATAAATAACTACAAATATTGTTGAATGACCCTCTATCTGAGCGGATCTCATCCAATATAGGTCTCACATTGCATATCAAGTTTTATGGAGGGTTACGAACGGCCATAAAACCTCATCCTCTCTATAATTTTATAATGTCTGACATCAATCCTCATAAAATAAAATGGAAGTGCAATGTCTCTCTCACATATGGCGAATTCAGTATATGCAAAAACATCATTTAATTAGATTAATTCATTACTTTTTGTAAGATCTTCTAAAGTAATTCCATAAACAATAATACCTTTGTTTATTAAATGCCTTCTCTGCTCCCCAGTTGGGAACGCCTGCTATATATATACCACTGATGGCCACCTTTTCCATCTATGCTAATACTATATAATATATGTATATTGTTGATTGTCGTAAAATTCTAAGACTTTTTAGCCATGTCTGCCTGTCTGTTTGCAAGAAAAATCACGCTACAGTCCGTAATAATAGACCTAGGTTAATCAAATTTTGAGATTGAAAATGAGTTATATCGGTTAATGCTTTGATATAGATCTCCTATATATACAAAATCCAAACTTTTGGAGAACACACCAATCATGATGAAATTTATTATATTGCATTATATCATCGTTAGTGAAAATACCCGTGGAGTATATCGGTCCATGTTTTGATATACAGGTTGCAGATGAATTTTATTTCTTCGTGGTGTAGATCCTACGTTTTTAACCGAAATTCCGCGCGGAGTTTAGGAATTTACTCCACCTATTTAACCTGTAAAAAATCTGAGTAATAATTAACTTATTAAAAATAAAACAAGTAAATGCGTTAAGTTCGGTCATGCCGAATCTTATATACCCTCCACCATGGATCGCACAACGATCGATGCTCCACCATGGATCGCTTCAATTTAACGTATAAGTCGACCTGATCGGGCATCGGATCAGGATTCGAAATTTTTGGATTTAATTTTATTAACAGTATGCTGCCACAATCTATACAAAAATTAAATTTTTAGGTTTAGGACACAAAAAAAATTTTTTTTGTTGCGTAGTGTTATGCCATATAAAAACACACACGACATGGCCATTTATACGGAAATTTATCATATACGTATAGATACGTCAATCCTTGCTATGTCTTAGGGAAATTGCCTTTTAATTTCTAAATATTCCATATATATTCAGTCAAAATTTGGTGCTTCTCCGTCAACCCAATCAAAACTTATTTACAAAACAGTACAGGTCCTTCAATTTCCATCATAAAGCAATTCCACACAAATTTAAAAAATGCATCAACATTTTATCGCCTCTCCTGAAAAACTACCTTTTTGCACTTAGCATAGTTTAGAATGGAGATATCGGTATGTCCTAAATGTTGCATCTTGGGATCGTCTGTAGTTTGTGAGACTTCAAATAATGATTATGGAAACTTTGCATTTGTCTCATATTTTATGAGCAAAATATAATTTAATCAACACAGCATTCCTCAGGCTATTGGAAGTCGTCTTTACTTAAACAATAGTCGTGATGATATTATTTAGATCGTAACACACGAATGTATTTTCTTCTTGAACTCTGTATTCGTTAGGAAGTGCCCTGCAGTTTTTTTGGTAACTACATACCTAGCTGTCACTGGTTATGCAGGGGATCGCGCCCTTTGTTCCACAACCGATTGCATATTCACCTACGAATTCGTTACTCATAAGTTTCTAACACAACGGTTTAAAATCAAAACAAACAAACCAGTTCTTCCCAGTATGTATCATCGTTTTTGCGCAAAGACAGAGGAATGAGCGAACATACAAAAAATGTGCCGTTATTCCGAAGCAAAGAAATATTCTTGTTTTCTATTGCTTTCGTCTTTTTTGCTCGCGTCAGTCCCATGCCAAGGGCCAAAGAGATAAGATCGATCGAAGTTTTTCATATATTACAAAATAAGACATTTTTAAATAAATATAAAAAAAAATAATTAAAATACTATTTAAAGCCTTCAATTATATATTAGATTCTATGGTAAGAGAATTCATTAATCTTTATACCGAACAACAATTATATCGGTAACAATCCCAATTACACTCCTGAGGGTAGTGACCAGGGTAGTGACCAGTGACTACCTCCAATGACATCCCCATGTTAAATTCGCCACTCAAAAGCATTGCTGGTAGTTTGGCAGGTAGCTAGTGGTAGGTTTTGGTAATAAATCATATCGCTAATCTTTCGCTAGTCTCAAGAACTGCAGGGTGATGACTCATTTTTCAAGAGAGCACACACACAATTTGTCTTTACAACAAATACTTATCACAGACTAGAAGTAGGTAGAAATGCATGGCTTAGCTGCTATACGAATCACGTTGCTTCGCCTGTCTCTTAACACATTACTGTACCCTAACTTACAACGTACACTGAAACTGTTCTCAATGGATATTATTTCATTTTGCTGATTCAATTACCTTCCGTATTTCTCATTTACTTCGATTTGAGTTTGGTATAAATAGTTTTCCGCGCTGTGTCATAGTTATCGCTTCTCGGCCTTATGGCTAAGATCAAAGTGTAGTATCTGTTCTTATCAGCTTAACATCTGATAGATCCTCCATCGGAGGACAACAAATGTTAAACTGATTTTTGGAAATAGACGGAAGTTTAGGGGCTTGCTCCAGTTCTGTCACGGGTTGGCCCGGTATTGCAGTACCACCGGGATTTCGGCCCAATTTCATTAATCAATTTTACAGTAAAACTAAATTTATGACGAAGTGGTCTTCAGAGTTTTGGCTTATTAATAAAACTGGAAGAAATATTAAGTATGTACTCTGATTATCACAAAATGAAAGTGCTACTACTTTTAGAAGAAATTAGAGGCACTGTGCCAACTTTATGCGAACAAAAGTGTCTAGATTGACCAAAATATAAGGGTAAAAAAAATTGATAATTTAAACAAAAAAAGGCCAAGAAAAGAGCTAAATGCTTTACTACATTTTTATTTCAGAATTTTAAAGTAAAATAGTTAGACAAGAAATTAAATATTATCAATTTCGTCTCCATTTCTCATATAAGACTCATTAGTGCCTATCATTTTAACAAATTTTCCTGGTACAACGTAACTGCTGCTCATGTCTTATTAGCCTATATCTGCAAGTAGAAACAACGTGTAGAACATGTAAATTTTGTTCTTTGTATTTTCATCACATCTCCAGAGGCGGTGTAATAAAGTTTTTCAACATACAGGGTGTTGACGTGTGATTTCAAAAAGAAATAAAACGCATATTATTTAATGTCATGGCCAAGAATTTAGCTTTATTTTAAAGATAAGGGTTTGCCATTATGTTTTAAAAATGATTGCGGACGAGTGGACGCCGCGGCAGGCTCAAATAAATACCAACCGAGAGGCCCAATTATCGATCACTTTTTGCCCAATTTTATCACTTTTTGCAGCATTTGGGGCTGTATGTCAGCAATAACGCGCCGAATATTCTCTTCCAAGGCGTCAATCGTGTCGGGCTTATCTACGTAGACAAGCGACTGCACATAACTCCACAAAAAATAGTCCAGCGGTGCTAAATCGCACGATCTTGGAGGTCACGCTCACGACCCGAGATAATGCGCTCACCGAAAGATTCCCTCAATAAATTTATTGTTTCGTTGGCTGTATGGCATGTAGCGCCGTCTCGTTGTAACCAAAGGTGGTCCACATCAACATCCTACAATTCAGGTACGAAAAAGTCAGCGTTCTCTATTGACTGTAACATTATGGCCGGCTCTCTAACAGAACCAGGACCAACAAGAGTGCGAGTGGACTGCGAGCGTCGCTAGCTTGTTGACTGAGAGATCCAGAATAAGCTGGGCTATTAATAGCTTTGAGCCCTTCAAGTCACCTGGACCGGACGGCATCACTCCAGCAGAAATGCAGAAAATTTTGAAGTGCATTATCCCCTGGCTGGAGAAAATTTATGTAGGCTGTATCAGGCTTTCATACATCCCGAATCGATGGAGGGATACCAAAGTGGTATTCATAAAGCGGGGAAGACATCACACACTAGGCCAAAAGACTTCAGACCAATTAGTCTATCCTCCTTCCTATCGAAAGGTCTGGAAAGACTTTTAGATTATTTCATTAGGGAAAACCTGGATACAAAACTCCTGTCGGTGAACCAACATGTCTACAATAAGGGGAAGTCTACAGAATCAGCCCTGCACGAACTTGTCAGCACTATCGAATCGTCCCTGCATTTCAAGGAATAGACCATGGTGGCATGGTGGCAACATTCACTCGGATGCAGTAATTGCGGCACTGTTACATCTAAAAGTTAACTGTAGTTTGATTAGACTAATTCAAAGTCTGCTCAACAGAAGACGCATAACAGCATGTCTTGGGTACACAACTCTAACAAGGTTTGTAAACAGACGGACCCCACAAGGAGGAGTACTGTCTCCATTAATTTGGACCCTAGCGGTGAATGAAGTCCTGCTAGATCTAGAACGTTGTGGCTGTAAAGTCAGTGAGTGGCAAATTCGAAAACGTCCTCCGAGACATTCTACAGGTGGCTCTGAACAAATTGGCTAGATGGGCCAGAAGCAGCGGTTTGGGCGCAAACCCAAACAAGACAGAATTGGTTCTCTTTACTAGGAAGAATAAAGTCCCACATGTGGACCCTCCACCTCGGATAAATGGAACAGATCTAGTCTTTTCTGAAATTATAGGAATAATTATATTCCTGCAAAAAGGCTATAGGGTCGCGGTGGAGCCTCTCTCCTGAAATCGTCCACTGGATATATATAGCAGTAGTTCGTCCTATACTGTTATACGGCATTGTGGTATGGCGGACGGCAACTGACAAACTAACCATCACCAACCTACTAACAAAGGTTCAGAGAACAGCCTGCCTGAGCATAAGCGGAGCCTTAAGGACTACAGCGACCGAGTCTCTACAAGCCCTACTCCATATACTGCCGATTAATATTGTGGCGAGAGATGTTGCAACCAAAGCGGCAATAAGATTAAACTGCCTATCAATGTAGAGGTACAAAAACTACGGTCTTACACTCAGAAAAATGGCAATCGTTTATGTGAGTAAAATCTATATCTCAGTTTAGTTCAAGATTTTTACTCAAAAACTGGGAAATTTTACTTTCAATGAGTAAATTCAACTAAATTCAAAGATATTGCAATTTGGTTACATACTCGGAAATGGGATATGATTTTACTTACTTAAAATTCCATCGACCAAGTAAAAATTTCCTACTATTTGGTAAATTTTGACTTTTACCGAGGAAGGATTTCCTAGCGTCGAAGACACATTTACTACTCCTCGAAAATAAATCATTTTAGGAAATTTTAACCAGAAATATCCGAATTTCATTAGTTCTAGTTCATGTTTTTCTGAAAACTATAACACTGTTTTCAAATAATCCTTGAATATTCGTTAAGCAAAAAATTCCCGTTCGTTTCAAGAGATTCTTTCCTTAACTGCTCAAATATCATTTCAAACAGCAAATATATAGGATTATATGTGAAATACTTAAGACATAAGATTGAGAAATTGAATGAGAATTCTATTTGTTTCAGGTTTTTTGAATTTGTTTCAAATACATTGGAGCAAAATATTTATTGGAAAATTCCCGAGAATATTTTGCTGAATTATATTAGTAGTAATGAACTAAAATTTAGTTTACTTCTACAAGTTGCAAGTTCAAAAATTACTCATTTATAGTTAAACGTTTCTTACATTTTAGTTTAATTTTCGTATATTCAAGTAAAATTGAACTTGATTTGAGGAATTATTTTACTTCCATTTAGTAAAAATGTAACTTAATCTTAGAAAAAAAATTACTTGATTTTAGTTAAAATTTTCTTAATTTTTAGTAAAAATTTCCTGATTTCAAGTAAAAATGTACCTGATTTTAGTGAAAATTTAACTAGATTTTTTCCAAATTTCATGTAAATTTTTACTTAAACTGAGTTAATTTTACTTTAATATGAGTTCAGTTGAACTAGATATAAAGGAATATTTACTAAATTCAAGTAAGTATTAACTAAAACTAAGTTCACAACATTTGCTAATATTAAGGACAAATGTGAACTTGATTTGGGAAAAAATTGCTTTAGCGCCATGTGAAGTTTAATTTTCCTGAAGTTTAGTTCATTTTAACTTATCTTTGGGTTCATTTTTTTCTGAGTGTATGAGGTTATCAAAGTGTAGTGCTATGGTAACCGACCGAGTGGACTATATACCAACTGTGTACACCTTCGAGAGAAATTACATCACTATGATTCCCGCCAGAGATGAATGGGTTGGAAGAATACCAGGTAATATAAACCATCTCCACTTTTACACGGATGGTTCGAAGCTTGATGAAAAGGTTGGCTTCGGAGTACACTGTGCAGAGCTTAGTTTGGATATAGCTCACAGACTACCAGATACCTGCAGTGTCTATCAAGCCGAAATAATGGCAATATGGGAAGTAGCCAAGTGGCTGAGTCGCAACATAGTAACCAACACTGGCGTTGTCATTTACTCGGACCGCCAGGCTGCCATCAATTCTCTCGAGGCAACATCCCAAAATTCACAAACAGCCCTCGACTGCCGCAGATCGCTTAACGTGATGGCTGAGCAGTTTAATATACACCTCATATGGGTGCCTGGGCATAGGGATATCCCGGGGAACTGCAAAGCCGAAGAACTTGCTAGGAAAGGGACGACATTACAAATTCTCGAAGAATTTGCATATATTGGTGCGCCACTATCCACGTGCAAGCTTTGGCTTAGGCAAGAGGCAATCAGGCAGTCCAACGAAAGATGGACAGAAATCGGTACCTGCAGGGTAGCTAGACAAATCTGGCCAAGGTATGACCTGAGAAGATCAAAATATCTCCTCGCACTAGAAAGGCAAAGATTGTCTACGTTAGTATCAGTTCTGACGGGACACTGCTTGATCGGCGAACACGCCAAAAGATTGGGTATTGACTCTAATGACTTCTGCAGAAGCTGTGGAGATGAGGAAGAAGTGGAGAGCGTTGAGCACTTGCTATGCGACTGCCCCGCTCTGAGTAAACGACGACTGGACATACTGGGGTCGGCCTTTCTATGCAGCCTAACAGATCTTTTTAATACCGATATTCGTACTATCGATAAATTTGTATATCAAACGGGTTTGGTTTCGATGAGGGGCATTTTAGCCCGTGGTAACACTAGGGACCTAAACTGGTCTATGTGAGCTTGTATGTATAACCTACATACCTAAACTAGCCTAAACTTATGGCCGGCTTCATTTTTGAAGAAATAGGGACCAATGTTTCCCTCTGCCCATAGAGCACAGCAAACAGTGACGTTTTGTGGGTGTAACAGCGTCCGAACAATGGCTTGTGGACAATTTTGTTTATTAACGTAATCATTCATCCAAAAGTGAGCTTCATCGCAGAACAAAAGTTTCATGTTTTCATGCGCGATGCGTCGCGCGATCCGGACCATTATTTTGGTAATATTTAATTTTCAAACTTTATTCCGGAGTAAGTCTTTTCATTATGACTGTCAAAAAGACTAACTCCGAAAAAGGTATTGCCAGATTGAAAACCACACGTCTGCAACAAAAAGGCGTAAGAAGCTGCGTGCTCGGACGTTTTTGTGGGAGTTTGTAGAAATTAAATTTACTTTTTTGTATCAAACATCTATACCGCTTTGGGGCTCCCGCTGCGGATCATAAATTTTGCAATAAATGCATAATGCTTTCGCTTCATTAGATTTGTCATTTGGTATCTAATCTTTAAAATCCGACTTCTGTAACCAGGAGTCCCGTAGTTTTTGTGTTAACCTCAAAATGTGATTTACTAAGATGTAATTAAACATCACTTCGAAAAGAAAACATATTGCGAATAAGTTTTATACCTGCGCAAATATTAATCACGGCTAGCAAAACAAACCTTTAGCTTCAGTTTTCACCTTTTTCCACAAAAGTCGATTATTCAGTCCGTATTATAAACAGACCAAGGCGTTTTCATCGATTAGTTTTGAAATCTAAATTTCGTCCTAGGTACATTTTTGCAGATTCGAAATTTTTCGCATTATTTAACAATAAAATCTTATGAAACATTCGCATTATGAAATATGCATATTCAGAAGCAATTCTTATAAGTATGAGATTCTTAGAATTGACCAAACCTCAACCCTTTGATACGGAATTTGACCAAATAGCGTTTACTCCATCGTAACTCCATAATGTGGTATTGCCTTCGTGAATTCTGGACACACAATATATTTTTGTCTTATTGGCGCCTTTGAAACAACAAATAATAACCGATTAGGCTGAAAATTTTATTTATTTTGACCTAAAACAATTCGCCGGATTAATGATTCATATTTGATATAGCGCTTACATGTTATGATTTATTTACAACATACATACAAAAAATCGCTTCTGTATAGTATATTGACCCAAACGTATTCTGCTTGAAATATAAAAATATTTAGAGAATGCTCCAAATATATTATATTTGGCACAAACAAATATTATATATTTGAGAAGATGTTCTAAATAAATCGTTGTTTATTTCCTAATAGTTTTTACTAATAGTCCCATTATTCACGAAACAAATATTTAATTTTAAGAAGAGTTTCTTAAAATGTAACATTTGCACTACACCTGGAATAAATTTGAACTCTATATCTTAAATATTCTGTGTTTTATTAATATATAAAATTGTTATGTCCTTAATGGAAAACCTGATATTAACAGTTGCAGGTTAAATAGGGTACATTTCTAAATTCCAGGCACACATGAAAAAACTTGACCTTCATGAGAGGCTTATACTTACACCCAGAAAATAATTGGTTGGAATTCGATTGTAACAATAAAAAACCAGTAAGGAAAGGCAGAAAGTCGGGCGGGGCCGACCATTTAATACCCTACACCTCCCTAACAATGCGATAAGGGTCATTGCCATAATAATTTGGAATAATTGGTAAATGGGTAGAAACATATTATCTAATTCTGAAACGATAATCGCTAAATTAAGCAATATTCGTTCCTAAATTGAGAAACATCTTTCTCGAAAATTTTAATGATCGGAAGTAAAATACAACTTCTATAGCGGTTTGATACCAAATCAGGAGGAACAATCAATATAAATCTGAACCGATCTTCCCTGAATACTCATTCATGTAAAAAGGCCGCCTTCTGTCGAATTTCGTACTGATCGCATATAAAATACAGTCGCACCTACATGTCAAATCGGGGGTAAAGTATATATGGGGGCTATATCTAAATCTGAACCGATTTCTTCCAAATTTAACAGTGTTCATTCATATAATAAGAAACCTCTTTCTGCCGAATTTCATACTGATCGGATATAAAATAACAGTTTTACAGCGCTTACAAGTGAAATCGGCGGTAACGTATATATGGGGGCTATATCTAAATCTGAACCGATTTTCTCCGAATTTAGCAGTATTCCTTCATGTAATAAGAAACCTCTCTTTGCCGAATTTCGCACTGATCGGATATAAAATAAGATTTTTACAACGCTTATATGTCAAATCGGGGGTAATGTATATAAGGGGCTATATCTAAATCTGAACCGATTTCTTCCAAATTTAACAGAGTTCATTCATGTAATAAGAAACCTTTTCTTGCCGAATTTCATACTGATCGGATATAAAATAAAGTTTTTACAGCGCTTACATGTCAAATCGGGGCTAACATATATATGGGGGCTATATCTAAATCTGAACCGATTTTAACCAAATTCAATAGGGATCGTCCTTGGGCCAAAAAAAAGATATGTGTAAAGTTTCGTCGAGATCGGACCATAATTTCGACCTGTACTTTGATTACAAGAATACATTCACAGACGGACAGACAGGCAGACAGACGGACAGACGGACATAGCTAAATCGACTCAGAAAGTGATTCTAAGTCGATCGGTATTATAAACGATGGGTCTATTTCTTCTCCTTTTGGGTGTTACAAACAAATGCACAAAGTTATAATACCCTGTACCACAGTGTGGTGTAGGGTATAAATAGTACTAGCAACAAAAAGTATATTGCCTACACCGTGTGTCGGTTGTATTTGTATGTAAATAGTTGAAAGAACAGTAATAACATGGATACACTGAAAAAAAATTTGTCATAAAATTAAAGAAATGCTCAAAAGACGTCCTTAGTCTTCAAAATAAGTACATTTTGTACTTAAAATTAAGAAAATTTACATAAAATTAAGTAAATTACTTAATATTATTGCAATTATCTATATTTTAAGTACAAAATGTACTTATTTTAAAAGCTAATGACATCTTTGGAGCATTTCTTTAATTTTATGACAATTTTTTTTTCAGTGTACGATCAAATAATAATGTTGCAACTAAATCGATGGTTGTTTTTTCATTGACACTAGGTTAGTTGTGGTAACCAATTTTAAACTTTCATTATAGTACCATATGATCGATTTTTGGTTGTGACAACCAATATTTTATTCTTGACAACAGAAATTGTAGCAATAGACCAAAGATTATTATTGCAACGAATAATTGGTTACCACAACAGAAAAATATTAATAAATAACACCACGCAACAAAATTTTTGTCCAAGGGAAGTGGATAACAGTTTCTGGTGCAACTAGGTGCCACAAACACGAAAAAAATATTAAAAAAAATTTGTTATGGTAAATTTTTTTTTTTTTAATTCCAGCTTTCATGGAAAGTGCATTCAGTATTTGGACCATAATTCAAGTATAAGCCTGATTGAGCCTGAATTAAAGGGAATTATGAGGGCTACATATGCTGTAAATATCGTTTTCACGTAGAATCTTTGGTTTAGTCACAGTCGTCAAAAATATGAGAAAAAAATGTTTTTTTTAAAAAACACTTTTTCCTGGTGCAAAAAAAAAACCATAAAAAATAGAAAAAAAATCGAAAAGTTATTTTATTACATTTTAAAAAAGACAGCTAAAGCAGAAAACACTGTCTATTTGAAAAAAATCTATGGATAGATGTAAAAGCTATGAGCCATTTTGTAAATGTTAGGGAAATTCAAAAAAAAATTTGTTTTATATTTTTTCGTTTTTAAATGATGTTTTTGTGTATATTCAATTCGCCATATGTGAGAGAGACATATAAGAGACATTGCACTTACATTATATTTTATGAGCATTGATGTCAGACATTATAAAATTATAGAGAGGACGAGGTTTTATGGGCGTTCGTAACCCTCCATAAAACATTATATAAAGGGTCCGCCAAATAACTTTTTTTTTTTAAATGCTATAAAAAAACTACAGAATATTTTCTCAAATTTCTTTTTTTATTTGAAAGTACAATCCTTCCGGTTAATAATGGAAAATAATTTCTTTCAAATGGCTTCCTCGGCTGGCCATGCAGTAGCCTACACGATCGGTCCAATTTTTAAGCACATTATCGACTGTGTGCAGCTGTATTTCACCAATGGCTTCACGAATATTGTCCTTTAAAGCGTCAATTGTCTCTGGCTTGTCGGCGTAACACTTATCTTAGTCCAACGGTGTCAAATCGCAGCTCCGAGGTGGCCAAACGACATCAGTTCTGCGGCTGATAATGCGATCTTCAAAAACAGGGCGCAAAACATCGAGTGTAGCTTCGGCTGTGTGGCACGTAGCGGCGTCCTGTTGAAACCAAATGTTGCCAATATCCTCCTCTTCAATTTTTGTGAACAAAAATTCGTTCAACATGGCCCGATAACGATCGCCATAGACTGTAACGGCCACTCCTTGCTCATTTTATTCATCCCAGAATTATGCCTTTGGACCAAAATACGCACCAAACAGTGACTCGTTTTGGGTGTATCGGCATTTCAATGTATGCGTGCGGGTTTTCTGTGCCCCAAATGCGACAATTTTGCTTGTTTACATACCCGCCAAGATCAAAATGAAAAAATCAAAATCAAATGAAAATCAAAAATGAAAAAAAAATTGAAAATCAAAATTTTCAAAGTAATGTCGCAATATTTCCCAGCGTTGTTCAAGCGTATACACAACCATATTCGTTCAGCGGAAGGATAAAACTAATTATCTGTCAAATCAGCGATGAGCTAATAAGCACTAGTCGAAATAAGCACTAGTTGAAAAAAAATAAATGGCGGACCCTTTACAATGTGAGAGCTATATTGGATGAGATCCGCTCAGGTAGAGGGTCATTTAACAATATTTGTGGTTTTTTATTTATGAGGTTTCCATTCTGTTACGCCTTTTAAGGGGACATGGCCATCCCAGTTGTATATACAGGTTATGTACGCAATACAAAAACCAGTAAGGAAAGGCTAAAGTCGGGCGAGGCCGACTATATAATACCATACACCACTCTCGTAATATTGAATAACTCTGATATATAAATATTGTAATTCATGTATAAATTGTTTACATAAATTTACTTTTGGGACATTTTATACTTAAATAATACCCTGTACCACAGTGTGGTGTAGGGTATAAAAACGATTGGATCTAAAGAGCCAAATCGCATGAAACATATAAATGGGAGCTACAGCTAAATCTTTACCGATTTTCTTCAAATTTGGCAATGTTGGTTCATGAATAAAGAAACTCTACCATTCTAAATTTCAAAACGATTGGATGTAAAATACAGCTTCTATAGGACTAAAGGGCCAAATCGGACGAAACATATATATGGGAGCTATAGCTAAATCTTAACCGATTTTCTTCAAATTCGGTAGTGTTGGTTCATGGATCAAGAAATTCCACGATTCTAAATTTCAAAACGATTGGGTGTAAAATACAGCTTCTATAGGACTAAAGGGCCAAATCGGACGAAACATATATATGGGAGCTATAGCTAAATCTTAACCGATTTTCTCCTAATTCGGTAGTGTTGGTTCATGGATCAAGAAACTCTACCATTCTAAATTTCAAAACGATTGGATGTAAAATACAGCTTCTATAGGACTAAAGGGCCAAATCGGACGAAAGATATATATGGGAGCTACAGCTAAATCTTTACCGATTTTCTTCAAATTTGGCAATGTTGGTTCATGAATAAAGAAACTCTACCATTCTAAATTTCAAAACGATTGGATGTAAAATACAGCTTCTATAGGACTAAAGGGCCAAATCGGACGAAACATATATATGGGAGCTATAGCTAAATCTTAACCGATTTTCTTCAAATTCGGTAGTGTTGGTTCATGGATCAAGAAATTCCACGATTCTAAATTTCAAAACGATTGGGTGTAAAATACAGCTTCTATAGGACTAAAGGGCCAAATCGGACGAAACATATATATGGGAGCTATAGCTAAATCTTAACCGATTTTCTCCTAATTCGGTAGTGTTGGTTCATGGATCAAGAAACTCTACCATTCTAAATTTCAAAACGATTGGATGTAAAATACAGCTTCTATAGGACTAAAGGGCCAAATCGGACGAAAGATATATATGGGAGCTATATCTAAATCTGAACCGATTTTTTTCAAATTCAGTAGTGTTGGATCATGGATCAAGAAACTCTACCATTCTAAATTTCAAAATTATTGGATGTAAAATACAGCTTCTACAAGACTAAAGAGCAAAATCGGACGAAACATATATATGAGAGCTACAGCTAAATCTTAACCGATTTTCTTCAAATTCGGTAGTGTTGGTTCATGGATCAAGAAATTCCACGATTCTAAATTTCAAAACGATTGGGTGTAAAATACAGCTTCTATAGGACTAAAGGGCCAAATCGGACGAAATATATATATGGGAGCTATATCTAAATCTGAACCGATTTCAACCAAATTCAATAGTGATCTTAACAGCTGCGAAATACTCTAAACTGCAAAATTTCAGAACGATCGGCGTGAAATTGCGACCTGTAGTCGACGAACAACTTTACATGGACAGACGGTCGGACGGACGGACAGACATGGTTAAATCGACTCAGCTAGTGATTCTGAGTCGATCGGTATACTTTAAGGTGGGTCTAGCTGTGTTATTTTCAGGTGTTACAAACATCTGCCGTGAAACAAACTTATAATACCCTGTACCACAGTGTGGTGTAGGGTATAAATATTGGGTGTCTACTTTCGAAGCAAACTATATGTCAGCTACAGGTACTGCAACTTATGTAGATTAAACCCGGAATTTATGAATGAAATTTCTTATTAATAAATTAGTGTAATCCAGCGCCTTAAAGGGCTAAGTAGATTTTCTAAAAAATATTATAAAGTTATATTTCGAAGTATGAGTAAACGGCAAAGAACTTTTCAATGTGTAAATGATCCCGACAATTTCTGCTACATCTGTCGAAAATATGTTATTAGAATATATAGAAGAAATATATGTGCAATATTTTGGTATACGAGTTAAAAATATGAACGAACCGTGGACACCTAGTATTTTGTGTAATTCGTGCCATGTAAATCTTACTCGATGTAGTAGTGGAAGCATGCGGTAAGTACTTTAAAATGCCAATGATTTGGAGACAACCATTCATTCACGATACGGACTGCTATTTTTCTCTAAGTTAATAGATTGGAGTAGGAAGTGTCCAAGTATAGCTAACAGCCTAATAACGGAGACATCATCAAGTTCAACTTAGTACTCAACTCTGAGCGATTCAAGTTTAAGTCAGAAGTCATCGCTTTTAACTCAGTTTCAACTCATTGATCTAGTGAGAGATTTGGAACTGACCAAAGATAAGGAGACCGACTTGCATCTGGGATGAAACTGTACAATATGTTGGCCCCAGATATTAACATATCATATTATAGAGTCCGTGATATACCTTACAAACAATTTTATACAACTGTGAATAACAGATGTTTTTGCAAGGACATTCCCGGATTGTTCGAGGAACTTAATCAAACATACAATTCAAAGGAATGGCGGTTACTTGTTGACAGCAGTAAAGAAAGTTTGAAAGCAGTACTTTTATACATACGAAACAATGGCTAAATTGATAAAATACATAAAATATGAACATGACTGGAAAATTTGTTGCGATTTAGAAGTAGTTGGTATGTTATGCCTCAGGGATAGCCGATATTTTGCCACAACTGCATATTAAGCTGGGGCTCTTTAAAAATTTTGTAAAAGCCTTAAGGAAAGATGGCAATTCACTCTCATATTTAAAAAGTTTATTTAAGTTTTAAGAGTTTTTGATGGGCCTAAACTAAGGAAACTGATGAAAGATGTGAATTTCGAATCATATTTGACGTCAGGTGAATATGCAGCTTTAAGCTTGTAGTTTCAAATTTCCTTGGATCCAATAAAAGCCCGCAATATGAAACAATGATTAATGATTTGTTAAAAATTATGAAAAAAATGGTTACAAATATATTTTTTTATTTTTATGTATATAACACATATGTATGTATTCTTCCAACTTATTCTTCGCTTTACGAGTATGTATTCCACCAGGTGTAAATATGTCCCTCAAAATGAATTTCTTTCATTCTCATTTAAACTTTTTCCCCGAGAATCTTGGCGACGTGAGCGACGAACATGGCGAAAGGTTTCACCAAGAATTGAAGTCCATCGAGCGGTGTTACCAAGGGTACTGGGATGAAAGAATGATGGGAGATTATATTTGGTTCCTCATTAGAGAAACCGATTCCGAAATCTTCAAACGTCAACAAAGAACTCACAATTACTTCTAATTAAACTCGTTCATGTAAATAAACTCAAATGTACATAATATAAATAAAGGTAATAAATAAAATCGCTATTTAAACAGAAATTTAAAAAAAAAAGGATTTTTTGAAATTCTCTTACCTCTACCAAAAGGGCTATAATTTCTACATTTATCCATAGATTTTCTTCAAATAGGTATTATTTTCTTCGCTAAAATGCAAACTTTTAAAAAGTAAAATAAAATATTTTTTACGTTTTGTTTTGTTAAAGGATTTTTTTTTTTTTGGAAAAAAAATCTAATGTTTCCAATTTGTTTAATCACTGTTACTAAACCACTGTTTCTAAGTGAAAGTGATATTTCCAACATTAGTAGCCCACATTAATAGCTTCAATTTAACGTATAAGTCGACCTGATCGGGCATATACTCCAAAAATTATAGTGCACATACTAAGGGTACCTTCGACGATAACAGTATTTTTAATAAAATTTTTTTTAAAAAAAAATGTATCCATTAAAAAATTGTTGGTATTGAACAACAAAATAAACCCAAACCTCGAGCTCGATTATTCATTAATTTAAAAATTAAATAATACAGGTCGAAAAATACATAATAAACAATCTGTATTGATTTTATATAACAGTATGCCACAATCTATACAAAAAAAATATTTTTAGGTCTAGGGCACAACAATTTTTTTTCTTGCGCAGTGTAATCATACACTCAAATAATGGATCTCATTGTTTCATATTTTGATATACCGCCCACCCGATTTGACCGTACACGCTGAAAAAAAATTGCCTCTGTAGTATATTGTCCCAAACATATTTTGCTTGAAACATATATATGTTTAGGGTGCACTCCAAATTTATAATATTTGACACATACAAATATTATATGTTTGGGAAGATGTTGTTCTAAACAAAACTATGTTTACATCCCAATATTTTTTATATGGATATGTTATTTCCCAAACAAAGATCTATTTGCGTGAATATATATCTATTCTTAAATGTTTTAAGTTTTCAGCAATTGAAAGGTAATTTTTAGAAATTTTTAATGTTATTAAAAGTTCTTTATAATTGAAAATAATGACTTGGAATAGTTAGAAAATAAAAATAAGTGGTTTAAAATAGATGTTAATGCTAAGAAAGCCATTTTTAAAAAGGAACGCATAATTCGAAAACAAGGAAAAAAATAAAACTAAAATTCAAAAAATTCAGCAAAGTTTTGAAAATATTTTTTTAATAAAATATATTTGGAAATATTCATAAACAATAATTTTATTTGTATTTAAACACATATTTTATTTGAGAAAATTAGGTCGCAAATATATTTTATTCTAATATATTAACATATGGGTTCTAAATACATTTTATTGATTTTCAAATAAAATTTATTTGCTCGAAAATATATAATATTTGAAAATTTGTGTTCCAAGTATAATTTCTTTCGATTCAAACATATCAAAAATGGCGATTTTGCACCGTATATATGGTTGTTGTTTTACTTACCAACATAACTATCTTTAGGCGGAAATACATGAAAAAACTAGCTGTTGCACATTTTTTTTCTTTGCGTGTATTAGATCCAAACAAAGTTAATCCCTCTTTAACTTGTTGAAAATTCCTAGAAAAATATGCCGCCACTGTTTAACCTATTGAAACAAATTCGGTGCATCAATGTCAGCGAGCAAACAAACAAACAAATAGACACTCAAATGAGCTCCCCCACACCCAGTGATGCCTATATCCTTTTACACCAGCTCCCCTGCTCTACCACCTCCCGCCCAAAAAGTAAAAACAAAACAAATACTTCATTACATCAACCGGCAACTCTCTGTTGCACACATCCCTTTTGAAGCAAAAATATAACTCCCTCTCTCTCTTTCGCTCTCCAACCCTTCTACATGAAAAACGAAAATAACCTACAGCAATAAAATTCTCCAAAACAATCAACAAATATGTACGGTGAAAAAAACACCACCTACATATATCTACCACCTCTGTGTGGAGTTGAATAGACTTGCTCAAATCCGAAACTGTGTGGGGTAACTTAGGGATCCCTAAGGATTTTAGGGAGCACATAATAAATTGGCAAATGCGCTTTATGCAATGAGAGCAGTCAAGTTCTCTCTGATTGCGGAAAAACTCTCCGAAATACTTTAAATGACATGCGCTTGAAAAAGCTCCCCTAACCGCAAAAGGACCAATGGGAACCCTGTAAAATTTCCCTTAATACTCTCTTTGGGATGAGCCAATGAAAACATTGCATATTTCCAGGAGAAGGGAAGAAAAGAAACATTGGATATCTGAGCATGGGCCTAGGGAGCAGCTGCAACGGCTGCAGTTGCATTGCAAATTCTCGCACATTCATGTCATATCATGTCACTCTTTGCTGCTGCACCACAGAGACGAAGACAATCGACCACACCACCGCCAGCACAACTCTTTGGCCAACGTTGACACGGCTTAAAGATTTATTGCTCAATTTCATATGAAATGGCCGCAATTGTCGTTGCAGAGAAGATGTGTGTGAGCATGAGCACGAACATGTATGCGCCTGATGGATATGCAACTATAACACTGAATATTCCATTACTACCCCCTCCCCCGAAAAAGAACCTTTTCTCTTGCATTTGCCTTCACAGGATGTTAAGGTATGCTTGGCTCTTTAGCTATGTGCCTGAAATGAAGGGGAGCTGGTGGTGTTGGTGCTGTAGCAGGTGTTGTGGGGAATGCTGGAATGTGGTGCATGTGTGTGTGTGTGTGTGATGCTTCAAGTGTTTGTGCTTGCTCGTGCATTCCTCTTATGTGTTTGTGTGCATTTTTACTACAAGTGCTGCGCATTTGTAGTATTTACTTTAACGTAGACGCCCAAGTGTATGTTACACTTTTCCAAAAAAAAAAAGAAAAACAACATTCTTTACAAAAGCTCACTCATGCTCCTTGAAGCAGTTTGTGTGTGTGTGTGTGGATTTTTATTGTGGTCATTTTACTCCTCTAGTTCTCTATATTTTCTCAAAGCTTACTTTTTTCCTGCCTGTAAATGCATTGACACGTTTTTCCCGCAGAAAAAAGGTTGACTTTATTATTTGCACTTTATTTACCAGAAGTCATTCGTGCAAAGTGCAAATGAAAGTCAGCTGACAAATATTTATTTCTTCAATGTGCTAACATTTAAAGTTGTTGCCTATTTTGGAGGCGCAGGCAACATTGTATTTTGTAGATCTTAGCACGAGCAATTTTGTTGACCGCATTTTAAGAGGTATGCTTTTAGGCGACATTAAATAAAGTAAGCACTTATGGTTAATATTTGCTGTTTCAGTTCGTTTAAAAGCACTTTCCAGAGATATTCTCTTTTCCTTCTTCGTCCTTCTAGGACGAAAAAAAAAACACTTTTGGTATCACTTATTTTTGGTCAAAATTATGAATTTCCTTACCGAAACTTAACATGATTATATCTCGTTAATTAAGCCTCCTAGGGCGAAAATAGCGATATTTTGGTATCACTAATTTTTGGTCAAAATTTTGAATTTACTTACCAAAACTTAAAATGGTTATATCTCGTTAAATAAAATAGCGATATTTTGGTATCACTAATTTATCGGGTCTGTTCTGTAATCACGGCGATTTGAAATCACGGTGATTTTAAAATCACCGGCGACTTAGCATCACTTTTGGAGTTCGAAATCACCCGAACATATTTCGAACAATCTTTTTTGGGAGGCTATGAATAATAAACCGGGCGATTTCGAACTCCAACAGTGACTGTAAGTCGCCGGTGATTTTAAAATCACCGTGATTTCAAATCACCTTGCTACAGAACAGACCCGTATGGTCAAAATTTTGAATTTACTTACCAAAACTTAAAATGGTTATATCTCGTTAAATAAGCCTCCTAGGGCGAAATTAACAATATTTTGGTATCACTAATTTTTGGTCAAAATTTTGAATTTACTTACCAACACTTTAAATGATTATATCTCGTTAAATAGGCCTCCTAGGGCGAAATTGACGATATTTTGGTATCACAAACATTTTTAATTTACTTACCAAAACTTAAAAAGGTTATATCTCGTTAAATAAGCTTCCTAGCTTGAATTTACTTACCAAAACTAAAAATGTTTATATTTCGTTAAATAAGCTTCCTGCGAAATTAACGATATTTTGGTATCACAAAAATTTTGAATTTACTTACCAAAACTTAAACTTATATCTCGTTAAATAAACCTCCTAGGGCGAAAATAGCGATATTTTGGTATCACTAATTTTTGGTCAAAATTTTTAATTTACTTACCAAAACTTAAAATGGTTATATCTCCTTAAATAAGCCTGCTAGTGCGAAATTAACGATATTTTGGTAGAAAAATTTTGAATTTTCTTACCAAAACTCAAAATGGTTAAATGGCGTGATTTCGTAGACGGACATGGCAAAAACGTCTCAGAATTTTACGACGATCAAAAATCTTTTTGATTTTCAATGGAAAAAAAATAATGAAACTCCACTTTCCTCTACGCTGTTCTTTCATTAAAAAATCGATTTGAATTGTGGGCGGTGGGAGAGGCTGGTTTTAATTAAATTAGATTTTTTCTTAATGTTATTGAATACATTAAGAAAAAAACTGCCACCTTTCACTGATTTAGATCGATCCTCAGTAAAGGTCAATCTCCCATGTTAAGAGGTCAGTGGCTCGTGGCAAAGACAATGACCCCGGGTTAAAAGTCAATGACTCATGCCAATTGCCAATGACCCCTGGTAAAGATCAGTGACCCCTGTAAAAGGTTAAATGACCCCTGGAAAAGGTCAGTGACCCCTATTAATGACCAATGACTCCTTGTATATGTTAATGATCCTTGGCAAAGGCACAAACCCCGGATTAAAGGTCAATGCCCCATAATAAAGATCAACGACACCTGGTAAAGGCCAACGACCTTTTACCAGGAGTAATTGCTCATTGACATAGGCTTAAGGCCTCCTCAGATTAAAGGTAAATTATCTTGGATTAAAGATCAATGCCCTCTGTTAAAGGTCAGTGACATCTTATAAAGATCATTGACGCCGTATTGAGGTTATATTTTGCATTTGAATATACCTAAATTATATCCTGATCAGGTTAAAACATTTATCTCTGGAACGCCAAGAAGTCTCATTGGAAGGGACGTTTACGTGGATGGGATCGGACTGATTACCAGCGTTTCTTTTTTGATCTACAGAAAAAATATATAAACAATTTCTTAATATTTTACATGTTTTTAAATAAAATTTTCTGTTGTTCCTTAAGTTTCCCAAAATCAACAAGTCTGGAACTTTCTCAGCTGTTTACTGACTTATTGCAATATTATACTTTCTTCAAGAACTTATGCTTTAAAGCAATACTGCATTTTTTTTTATCAAAATCGCCTTTTGATCTTTACTTTCCAGAAAATAATCTCTTAATTGGCAGAGACAAAATTGGATTGGAACTTTCACTTTCTTCAAGAACTTATGCTTTAAAGCAATACCGCCTTTTTTTATCAAAATCGCCTTTTGATCTTTATGTTCCAGCAAATAATCTCTTAATTGGCAGAGACAAAATTGGGTTGGAACTTTCATGTCGCTTATATGGATGAGAGAAAATATTGATTTTTTATGAAAACCTACTTTTGCTCCCTAAGTTTCCAATAATAACACCTTTCCAAAATCATCAAAAATCGTTAGATTAAGAATTTTCATGGTGATTTTATTGGCCATAGAGGGCACTTTCCTGACTTATAAACAAATTATGTTTTTTCATGAACTTCATGAAATATAGATTTTTTTTATCAAATTCTCCCTTTGTTCCCTAAGTTCCAGGTAATACCTTTTCAAAATTGGCAAAAATTATATATTCAAATTGACACAGCACTATGCTGGATGATGGAGGGCGTATTTCTGACCTATCGAAAATTTATATTTTCTTCAAGAACTTTCTATTAAAATAAACATTGAGTTTTAAGAAAATTATTCTTGTGCCCCTTAAGTACACCAATACACGAGTAACTCCATTCCAAAATTGGCGAAAATCGTTTAGTCTGCGTTTTCCATGGCGCTTTGATAGACGATAGAGATCACATTCCTGACATATATATCCATTTCGAGGTTCCCTACTTTTTTAAGGAAAAATCACAGAAAATGTTTATTATCATTTGAAAGAACATTCTTTGGCATTTATTTTTTGAAGATTATGTCTATAAAATGTTGGCCGCGGCTACGTCTCAGATGGTCCATCCGTTGAGTCCAATTTTCGATGAATTGTTCGAGCATTTTGACTGGTAACTGGCGAATGACACTTTAGACTTTACATATCCCCACAGGAAAAAGTCTAAAGGTGTGCTATCACACGAACTTAGTGGCCAATCGACCGGCCCAAAACGTGAAATTATCTGCTCACCGAAGTGTTCTCTTAATAAATCCATTGATTGATGCGATGTGTGGGAAGTGGCGCCGTCTTGTTGAAACGAAATGTCGCCGAGATCACGAGCTTCAATTTCAGGCATCAAATAGTCGGTTATCGTGGCACGATAACGGTCGCCATTGACGGTTACGTTCTCACCGGCATTATTTTTGAAGAAATATGGACCGATGATTCCACCGTCCCGCAAACCACACCAAACCGTTGTTTTTTCTGGATGAAGTGGCTCTTGAATCTCTTCAGGTTGCTCTTCGTCCCAATTGCGGCAATTTTGCTTGTTTACATACCCTTTGAGCCAGAAATCTCATTAAATAGGCCTCCTAGGGCGAAATTAACGATATTTTGGTATCACCAAAAATTTTAATTTACTTACCAAAATTTTAAATGGTTATATCTCGTTAAACAAGCCCCCTATGGCGAAAATTTCGATATTTTGGTATAATAATATAATTATATATATCTTATTATATCTTGTTACATAAGCCTCCTAGGGCAAAAATATCAATATTTTGGTATAACTCATTTTTGGTCAAAATTTTTAATTTTCTTACCAAAACTTAAAACAAGTAAGAAAGTTTCAGTCGGGTAAACCGACTAAGGTATACCCTCACTTTGTGAGTAATGTAATATTGAATATTACAAAAATTATTCTATCAATTTTTGTGGGAGGTACCAGAAGGGGTTTATCAAATACACCTATTTTTCGCTGAACATTAGATACTTTAAATTCATTGCACTGTACCGAATTATAAGCATTTATGTGCACTGGTAAAAACGTTATGAGATATTAAATTGAGGTATGATTTGGGCATTTTGTGTGGGAGGTACAAAAAGGGGCGTGGCGATAATGCCCATTTTTCACAGGGCTATAGACACTATAAAAAAATTACACTGTACAAAATTTCAAGTATTTTCATACACTGGTTTTAATGTTATAAGCTGTTAACTTTTGGTGCAAAAAGGTACCTTTGTGTGGGAGGTACCAAAAAGGGGCTGGCAACAACGCCAATTTTTCCCTTGACTGTAGGCAATATAAAAGTATAATACTGTACACAATTTCAAGTTTTTTTATGCACTTTTATTAATGTTATAAGCTGTTAACTTTTGGTGCAAAATGGTGCATTTGTGTGGGAGGTACCAAAAGGGGCGTAGCAACATGGCCCATTTCTCTCGAGTTGATAGCGACTAATAAACTAATGCTATGTGTGGAATTTCAGAAGATTCGAATAAGTAGTATAGCAGTTATTAAAGATTCAATATTTCACAACATTTTAACACTTTGTGGGGGAGGTACTAGAAGGAGTGGACCAATATGGCCCATCTTCGAACTTAGCCGGAGATAGAAAAAAATATTACCACGTACCAAATTTGAAGTCAATCGGTTACTCCTTTCGAGAGTTATCGTGCGCACCAGCCAGCAGACACACAGACAGACAGACAGACAGGCAGACAGACAGACAGACAGATAGACAGACAGACAGACAGACGGACGGACATTGCTCATTCGTCTTAAAATGACCCAAAACGAATATCCGCCGAACATACTTAGGGTCTTAGATCACTCCTTCGATGTGTTACACTTTTTTTCGTAGCAAATGATATATACCCTCGTCACACTAAAGTGAGGGTATAAAAACATTACACTGTAAAAAATTTCAAGTATTTGTATACACTGGTTTTAATGTTATAAGCTGTTAACTTTTGGTGCAAAAAGGTACCTTTGTGTGGGAGGTACCAAAAGGGGCGTGGCAACAACACCCATTTTTCCCTGGACTGTAGGCAATATAAAAGCATAATACTGTACAAAATTTCAAGTATTTTGATACACTGTTATTAATGTTATAAGCTGTTAACTTTTGGTGCAAAATGGTGCATTTGTGTGGGAGGTACCAAAAAGGACGTGGCGACTTCGCCCATTTTTCTCGAGTTGATAGCGACTAATAAGCTAATACTATGTGTGAAATTTCAAAAGATTCGAATAAGTAGTATAGCAGTTATTAAAGAATCAATATTTTACAACATTTTAACCCTTTGTGGGGGAGGTACTAGAAGGAGTGGACCAATATGGCCCATCTTCGAACTTAGCCGGAGATAGAAAAAAATATTACCACATACCAAATTTGAGGTCAATCGGTTACTCCTTTCGAGAGTTATCGTGCGCACCAGCCAGCAGACACACAGACAGACAGACAGGCAGACAGACAGACAGACAGACAGACAGACAGACAGACGGACGGACATTGCTCATTCGACTTAAAATGACCCAAAACGGATTTCCTCCAAACATACTTGGGGTCTTAGGTCACTCCTTCGGCGTGTTACACTTTTTTCCGTAGCAAATGATATATACCCTCGTCACACTAAAGTGAGGGTATAAAAAGTAAGAAAGTTTCAGTCGGGTAAACCGACTAAGGTATACCCTCACTTTGTGAGTAATGTAATATATAACATTACACCAATAAATCTGTCAATTTGTGTGGGAGGTACCAGAAGGGGTTTTCCAAATACACATATTTTTCGGTAAACAGTACATTCTTAAATACATTGCATTGTGCTGAACTATAAGCGTTTATGTGCACTGGTATATTAAAGTTACGAGCTATGTAATTTTGGTATGAGTTGGTCATTTTGTGTGGGAGGTACAAAAAGGGGCGGGGTGATAACGCCCACTTTTTACAGGACTATAGGCACTATAACAGCATTACACTGTACAAAATTTCAAGTATTTGTATGCACTGGTATTAAAGTTACAAGCCGTTTACTTTTGGTACGAAACGGTCCATTTGTGTGGGAGGTACCAAAAGGGGCTGTACAATAATGCCCATTTTTTACCGGACTATAGGCGCTACAAAAACATTATACTGTAGAAAATTTCAAGCATTTTTATGCACTTGTATTAAAGTTATAAGCAGTTAAATTTTGATGCAAAATGGTCCATTTGTGTGGGAGGTACCAAAACGGGCATGTCAACTTCACCCATTTTTCTCGAGTTAATAGCGACTAATATACTAATATTATGTGCAGAATTTCAAAAGATTCGAATAAGTAGTATAGAAGTTATTAAAGAATCAATATTTCACTAAATTTTAACCCTTTGTGTGGGAGGTACCAGAAGGAGTAGACCAATATGGCCCATCTTCGAACTCATCCGGAGATAGATCAAAATATTACCACATACCAAATTTGAAGTCAATCGGTTACTCCTATCGAGAGTTATCGTGCGCACCAGCCAGCAGACACACAGACAGACAGACAGACAGGCAGACAGACAGACAGACAGACAGACAGACAGACAGACAGACGGACGGACATTGCTCATTCGACTTAAAATGACCCAAAACGGATTTCCTCCGAACATACTTAGGGTCTTAGATCACTCCTTCGATGTGTTACACTTTTTTCCGTAGCAAATGATATATACCCTCGTCACACTAAAGTGAGGGTATAATGATCAAAATTTTGAATGTACTTACCAAAACTAAAAATGGTTATATTTCGTTAAATAAGCTTGTTGCGAAATTAACGATATTTTGGTTTCACAAAAATTTTGAATTTTCTTACAAAAACTTAAAGTGGTTATATCTCGTTAAATAGGCCTAATAGGGCGAAATTAACGATATTTTGGTATCACAAACATTTTTAATTTTCTTACCAAAACTTAAAATGGTTATATCTCGTTAAATAAGTCCCCTAGGGCGAAAATAGCGATATTTTGGTATCACTAATGTTTGGTCAAAATTTTGAATTTACTTACTAAAACTTAAAATGGTTGTATCTTGTTAAATAAGCCTCCTAGGGCGAAAATATCAATATTTTAGTATCACTAATTTTTTGTCAACATTTTGAATTTTCTTACCAAAACTTAAAATGGTTATGTCTCGTTAAATAAGTCCAATAGGGCGAAATTAACGATATTTTGGTATCCCAAATATTTTTAATTTACTTACCAAAACTTAATATGGTTATATCTCGTTAAATAAGCCTCCTAGGGCGAATTTAACGATATTTTGGTATCACAAAAATTTTGAATTTTCTTACCAAAACTTTAAATGGTTATATATCGTTAAATAAGCCTCCTAGGGCAAAATTATCGATATTTTGGTATCACAAAAATTTTGAATTTACTTACCAAAACATAACATTTTTATATCTCGTTAAATAAGCCTCCTAGGGCGAAAAGAATGACATTTTGGTATCACTAAAATTTTGCATTTTCTTACCAAAACGTATAATGGTTATATCTCGAAGATATTAAAATAATTAAGGAAAAAAAGTTATTTTCACTTTTTGGGCGGAATTGATATTAATGATAAAAGCTGAATCCAACAACAACCCCAGGTTGTAAAGCCACCACCTGTTGTAGTGGATCCCAGCATTGCTCTCACAGAATTGCAGAAATTGTTTGGTAAAGACTACATTTACAAAAGCTGTTCTATTGGTACAAAAAATTTTTCACCGAGCAACGATAAACTGGAGCGTTGCAAACAATTATTAGTCGAAAAGAAAATTCCTTTTCAATCTTTCCGCTCCAAGGAAAACCCACTTTACACTACATTCCTCTACGGGTTGCCCAAAGTCAGCACCAACGAAATAATAACTGACTTAAAAGGGTGTAATCTAACTCCGGAATCTGTTACCGAAATTCAAACGCAGTACAGTTCACCCAACAATGCTGTGTTCAATGTCCAATTTGCTAGAAAAACGTTCAATCCCAAGCCATTGCAAAACGTCAAAAGCATATGCAATGTAATTATCTCTTGGAGGAAAAACAAATAGAGAAAGTCATAAAACCCGACCCAGTGCTGGAATTGCCTCATGTACGGCCACGGCGGAGAGCACTGTCATCGTCTGCCAGCACGTATGATCTGTGCAAATAAACAACATACCAGTATTTGTCCATTGAACAAAATTGAGAGAAAACCTGCTGTCTTCACGTGTTTTAATTGTGAGAAAGATAGGCGAGAACGCACTGATCATTCAGCAAATGACATCAACTGTCCGTCCAGAGCTACTTACTTGGAGAATCGTGCAATAGCGACTTCAAATAACTCACACCCCAACGTTGTTCGAAAACAAACAGTGCGTGTTATTCAACCCCCCACCCCGCAGAATCCGCAAGCAATCAATCAGAACATGCAGAGTATTGGTAACTCTTACGTGTCGTGTCCGTCTGTCTTTCCACCTGTCTGTCTGTCTCTCCATGTATTTTTGTGATCAAAATGCAAGTCGTATTTATGGTCCGATTGTGATGAAATTTGGCACAGTGCTCTTTTTTGGCCCAAGGACGATCCCTATTGAAATCAGTCCAAATCGGTTCAGATTTAGATATAGCCCCTATATATATGTTACACCCGATGTAAGCGCTGTAGAAACTGTATTTTGCATCAGATCAGTACGAAATTTGGCAGAGAGAGTTCTCTTATTACATGAATGAACTCTGCCAAATTCGGGGAAATCCAGTTCAGATTTAGATATAGCCCCCATATTCAGGGGGCGAGGTCAAAGTTCAAAATCGATTTTTTGCCTCTGTAGTGGGATTTTCAAGTTAATTTTAATGCTACAAGGCATAAGACATGGAAAATAGAAAATAAAAAATACTAATTTTATTTGTAAATTTTTTTTCGGCCACTTTTTGCGGAAACAAAAATATAAATTGCGATATCTCAGAATCGATCAAATTCCATATGTACATACTCTACCGATGGTGTAAATTTTGGAGTGGGGACGACATAGGTTCAGATGTTACATTATAATAACTGAAAATCTTCACCACATTAAAAAGAAAAAAATATTTGAAAAATAAAATCAACATACAAAATATAATTGAAAACACATACAAATAAATAAATAAATAATAATAAATTTTGTTGTGTTTTTTTCTTTAATAAAAAAATGTTATACAGGGTGGTTAAATTTTAAGGGCCAATGTTGATTTTGAATAAAACACAAATTATTTAGGAAAGTATTGTAATTTCTTTTTATTATGATATGATATTGGTATGGTTCAATTACACTATGCAACAACATTTTTGTCCAATAGATGTGGATAACAGTTTCTGGTGCAATTAGGTGTCACAAACACGAAAAAAATATTTTAAAAAAATTTTATGGTAAATTCTTTTTTAATTTTTTTTTTTAATTTCAGCTTTCATGGAAAGTACATTCAGTATTTGAACCATACTATTATAGTATAAGCCTGATTGAGCCGTCTTGTACCTCAAATTAAAGGGAATTATGAGGGCTACATATGTAGCAAATATCGCTTTCACGTAGAATCTTTGGTTTAGTAAAAAAAAAGTTTAGTTTAGAAAAAATTATGGTCCGATCTCGACGAAACATTACACATATCTTTTTCTTGGCCCAAGGAGAAGATCCCTATTGAATTTGGTTAAAATCGGTTCAGATTTAGATATAGCCCCCATATATATGTTAGCCCCGATTTGACATGTTAGCGCTGTAAAAACTTTATTTTATATCCGATCAGTATGAAATTCGGCAGAAAGAGGTTTCTCATTGTATGGATGAACACTATTAAATTTGGAAGAAATCGGTTCAGATTTAGATATAGCCCCCATATATATGTTACCCCCGATTTGACCTGTAAGCGCTGTAAAAACTGTATTTTATATCTGATCAGTGCGAAATTCGGCAGAAAGAGGTTTCTTATTACATGAAGGAATACAGCCAAATTTGGAGAAAATCGGTTCAGATTTAGATATAGCTCCCATATATATGTTACCCCCGATTTGACATGTGAGCGCTGTAGAGACTGTATTTTATATTTTTATATCCGATCAGTACGAAATTCGACAGAAGGAGGTCTTTTTACATGAATAAGTATTCAGGGAAGATCGGTTCAGATTTACATTAAAGCTCCATATATATGTTCCTCCTGATTTGGTATCAAACCGCTATAGAAGTTGTATTTTACTTCCGATCATTAAAATCTTCAGGAAAGATGTTTCTCACTTTAGGAACGAATATTGCTTAATTTAGCGATTATCGTTTCAGACTAACTCAGTTTCAACTCATTGATTTAGCGAGAGATTTGGAACTGACCAAAGATAAGGCAGAACTACTTACATCTGGGATGAAACAGTACAATATTTTCGCCCCAGATGTTAACATATCATATTATAGAGTCCGTGATATACCTTACAAACAATTTTATACAACTGTGGATAACAGATGCTTTTGCAAGGACATTCCCGGATTGTTCGAGGAACTTAATCAAAACATATAATTCAAAGGAATGGCGGTTACTTGTTGACAGCAGTAAAGAAAGTTTGAAAGTAGTACTTTTACACAACGGAAATCAGGAACCGTCGATTCCCAATGCTCATGCTGTCAGCACTAAGGAATCATACGAAACAATGGCTAAATTGATAAAATTAATAAAATATGAATATGACTGGAAACTTTGTTGCGATTTAAAAGTAGTTGGTATGTTATGCCTCTGGGATAGCCGATATTAAGCTGGGGCTCTTTTTAAAATGTTGTAAAAGCCTTAAGGAAAGATGGCAATTCACTCTCATATTTAAAAAGTTTATTTAAAAGTCTTTCTTTTAAAAAAATCAAAGAAGGAGTTTTTGATGGGCCTAAAATAAAGAAACTGATGAAAGATTTGAATTTCGAATCATATTTGACGTCGGATGAAATTGCAGCATGTATGTCGTTTAAGCTTGTAGTTTCAAATTTCCTTGGATCCAATAAAAGCCCGCAATATGAAACATGATTAATGATTTGTTAAAAAATTATGAAGAAATTGGTTAGAAATATATTTTTTTTATATTTATGTATATAACACAAATATGTATGTATTCTTCCAACTTATTTTTCGCTATATATATTCCAACAGGTGTAAATATGTTCCTCAAAATTCATTCCTTGCATTCTCATTTAAACTTTTTCCCCGAGAAGCTTGGCGACGTAAGTGACGAACATGGCGAAAGGTTTCACCAAAAATTTAAGTCCATCGAGCGGCGGTTACTAAGGGCACTGGGATGAAAGAATGATGGGAGATTATATTTGGTTCCTCATTAGAGAAACCGATTCCGAAATCTACAAACGTCAACAAAGAACTCACAATTACTTCTAATGAAACTTGTTCATGTAAATAAACTCAAATGTACATAATATAAATAAAAGTAAGAAATAAAATCGCTATTTAAACTGAAATTAAAAAAAAAAAATTTTTTTAAATTCTCTTACCTCTACCAAAAGGGCTATAATTTCTACATTTATCCATAGATTTTTTTCAAATAGGCATTATTTTCTTCGCTAGGATGCAAACTTTAAAAAAATGAAATAAAATATTGTTTTTCTATTTTGTATGTTTTTTTTTGTCCCAGGATTTTTTTTTTTGAAAAAAATCTACTTTTTGCAATTTGTTTAATGACTGTTACTAAACTATTGATTCTAAGTGAAGGAGATATTTCCAACATTGGTAGCCCACATTATTGGCTTCAATTTAACGTATAAGTCGACCTGATCGGGCATATACTCCAAAAATTATAGTGCAAATACTAAGGGTACCTTCGACGATAATAGCATTTTTAATAAAAATTTTTTTTAAAAAAAATTTTTCAATTTTTAGGTTTGTTTATTTTATATAACAGTATGCCACAATCTATACAAAAAAATAATTTTTAGGTCTAGGACACAAAAAAAATTTTTTTTCTTGCGTAGTGTTATGTTATGCATGGAACAAAATATAGGCCAAATGGCCGCCGTCACCTCGGCGGCACACCTCCATCCGATGGTCCAAATTTTCGATGACGCTGAGGCATAATTGAGGTTCTATGCCGTTAATGTCCCGAATTATCTCATCCTCTAGCTCTTGAATTGTTGCTGGCTTATCGACGTACACCTTTTCTTTCAAATAACCCCAAAAAAGAAGTCCAACGGTGTCAAATCACATGATCTTGGCGGCCAATTGACATCGCCACGACGTGAGATAACACGGCCATTGAATTTGTTGCAATTTAACCACCCTTTATTAAAGGACTTGCATGAAAATATTCATTTACATATTTTCTTTTGATTGAGTTGTTTTAAATGTGTTTGACACATAATTTGCTCGAGATCATTTAGTTTTCTCAAAGCTTCAGACAATGTTTCATCACATACATAGATTCCAAAGCCTCCTTCATAGTAGGTTTAACAGTTTTTTTTATGAGATCATTACCAGTATTATCCTCATTTGCCATAAAAGTCACCTCCTCTATAATCTCTTGATCTGTTAATTCTCCGAAACACTCAATGTTGTTATCGATGTCAATCAGATTCTGAATTTGGTCTCCTAAAGCCTCAGAGAGCACCAATATATCACACTCCGCATTGGAATATTCTGTATTTCCAGGAATAATTCCGGCCTTGCGAATGCAGTTTCGAATTGTTTCGGCAGTTACATTCGACCACGCTATTTTTGCAAACTTCAGCGCTTCCAAAATGTCAATCTTTTTTGGAAACTCTTGTAATGGAAAGTCCACATTCCAGGTGTAGAAGCTGTTTAGATACGATGTTCTTTCGGTATTGGGCTTTGAATGACCTGATAATTCCTTGATCCAATGGTTGGATCAAGGCTGGGTTGGCCGCCAAAAACATTTGTTTTTCAATATAATATCGTCACATATTTTATGACACGCAGTGTTTGTACTGCTGTGTAGTTTGTTCACTTAAATAAATCGGCGAAAGCAAGCGCCACAAAACTTCACTGCATTCTAAAATAATATTTCGAATTGTTGTTTTCCCCAGCTTGTGACTCCATGCAATCGATGGTATGGAACAACCGTGACCCAAATATCTACAATTTTAAAGAATAGAATGTTAATATTTCCCAACTTGGAATCATAGGATAAAGCAATATTTGACATACAGTGGTGTTATTGCTAGTCTCTCTGCCGGTCTAATCCCTTGCTTTGGCGTAGTTAACTCATATTTTATTAATGTTACTAACAAATTAAAAACCGCCATAGGCATTCTAGTGTCTTCTAGTTTATAGGACGTCCACCCCATCTTCTTATCCGACGATATTTTCTTGATTACTTTTATTGTAAATTCTGCACAGATTTAAAAAAAAAAAACCAGTAAGGAAAGTCTAAAGTCGGGCGGTGCCGACTATATAATACCCTACACCACTCTCGTAATATTGAATAACTCTGATATATAAATTTTGTAATTCATGTATAAATTGTTTACATAAATTTACTTTTGGGACATTTTATACTTAAATAACACCCTGTAACACAGTGTGGTGTATTGTATAAAAACGATTGGATCTAAAGAGCCAAATCGGATGAAACATATATATGGGAGCTATAGCTAAATCTTAACCGATTTTCTTCAAATTCGGTAGTGTTGGTTCATGGATCAAGAAACTCTACCATTCTAAATTTCAAAATGATTGGATGTAAAATACAGCTTCTTCAGGACTAAAGAGCAAAATCGGACGAAACATATATATGGGAGCTATAGCTAAATCTTAACCGATTTTCTTCAAATTCGGCAATGTTGGTTCATGGATCAAGAAACTCTACCATTCTAAATTTCAAAACGATCGGATGTAAAATACAGCTTCTATAGGACTAAAGGACCAAATCGGACGAAAGATATATATGGGAGCTATATCTAAATCTGAACCGATTTTCTTCAAATTCGGCAATGTTGGTTCGTGGATCAAGAAACTCTACCATTCTAAATTTCAAAACGATCGGATGTAAAATACAGCTTCTATAGGACTAAAGGGCCAAATCGGACGAAACATATATATGGGAGCTATAGCTAAATCTTAACCGATTTTCTTCAAATTCGGCAATGTTGGTTCGTGGATCCAGAAACTCTACCATTCTAAATTTCAAAACGATCGGATGTAAAATACAGCTTCTATAGGACTAAAGGACCAAATCGGACGAAAGATATATATGGGAGCTATATCTAAATCTGAACCGATTTTCTTCAAATTCGGTAGTGTTGGTTCATGGTTCAAGAAACTTTACCATTCTAAATTTCAAAATGATTGGATGTAAAATACAGCTTCTTCAGGACTAAAGAGCAAAATCGGACGAAACATATATATGGGAGCTATAGCTAAATCTTAACCGATTTTCTTCAAATTCGGCAATGTTGGTTCATGGATCAAGAAACTCTACCATTCTAAATTTCAAAACGATTGGATGTAAAATACAGCTTTTATAGGACTAAAGGACCAAATCGGACGAAAGATATATATGGGAGCTATATCTAAATCTGAACCGATTTTCTTCAAATTTGGCAATGTTGGTTCATGGATCAAGAAACTCTACCATTCTAAATTTCAAAACGATCGGATGTAAAATACAGCTTCTATAGGACTAAAGGGCCAAATCGGACGAAACATATATATGGAGCTCTAGCTAAATCTTAACCGATTTTCTTCAAATTCAGCAATGTTGGTTCATGGATCAAGAAACTCTACCATTCTAAATTTCAAAACGATCGGATGTAAAATACAGCTTCTATAGGACTAAAGGGCTAAATCGGATGAAAGATATATATGGGAGTTATATCTAAATCTGAACCGATTTCAACCAAATTCAATAGCGATCTTAACAGCCGCGAAATACTCTAAACTGCAAAATTTCAGAACGATCGGAGTGAAATTGCGACCTGTAGTCGACGAACAACTTTACATGGACAGACGGACGGACGGACAGACATCGTTAAATCGACTCAGCTAGTGATTCTGAGTCGATCGGTATACTTTAAGGTGGGTCTAGCTGTGTTATTTTCAGGTGTTACAAACATCTGCGTGAAACAAACTTATAATACCCTGTACCACGGTGTGGTGTAGGGTATAACAAATTTATAAACATTCTTTATACCCTACACCACACTCTGGTACAGGGTATTATAAGTTTGTTTCACGGCAGATGTTTGTAACACCTGAAAATAACACAGCTAGACCCACCTTAAAGTATACCGATCGACTCAGAATCACTAGCTGAGTCGATTTAACGATGTCTGCCCGTCCGTCCGTCTGTCCATGTAAAGTTGTTCGTCGACTACAGGTCGCAATTTCACTGCGATCGTTCTGAAATTTTGCAGTTTAGAGTATTTCGGTGCTGTTAAGATCGCTATTGTATTTGGTTGAAATCGGTTCAGATTTAGATATAGCTCAAATATATATGTTTCGTCCGATATGGCTCTTTAGTCCTATAAAAGCTGTATTTTACATCCACTCGTTTTGAAATTTAGAATGGTAGAGTTTCTTGATCCATGAACCAACACTACCGAATTTGAAGAAAATCGGTTAAGATTTAGCTATAGCTCCCATATATATGTTTCATCCGATTTGGCTCTTTAGATCCAATCGTTTTTATACCCTACACCACACTGTGGTACAGGGTATTATTTAAGTATAAAATGTCCCAAAAGTAAATTTATGTAAACAATTTATACATGAATTACAAAATTTATATTTCAGAGTTATTCAATATTACGAGAGTGGTGTAGGGTATTATATAGTCGGCACCGCCCGACTTTAACCTTTCCTTACTGGTTTTAACTTAATTTTTAATAAACCTAACAAAAAGAAATCGCGGCTTTTTGTTTACTTGTGGGTTGTTGTTGTCAGAACATATGACTCGTTTTCTCAACGTTGGCTAATCGCTCAAACGGGAAACGTTACGGCAACGGTAAAGATTTCAGTGTTACCGTTGACCAGGGTTACCATAGGTCCTCCTTTGGGAGGACATGTCCTCCTTTTTAACCAGTGTCCTCCCGTCCTCCCTCCTTTTTCGAAAATGATGGGTTAAAAAATAAAATTTTTCACAAACAGTAAACCTCCACATGAATTATACTCGCAACTACTTTTAGTACAAAGTTAGTACCCGCTGGAGTTGTCAGTCTCCTAACGGGCGCGTCCCCAGGTGGCGGATAGGGGGAGGGGGATGGACACACTGTTTCATCTCAACTAGGGATGCCTCAGGGAGGGTGGATTTTTTCTATCCTTACTGAGGCGCCCCTGGGGGGGATGGAACAGTGTGTACACCACCTTAGGGAATATTGCATTCCCCGCGGACCAAAACTGACTATGGGGGTGTTTCCCCTAAAACAAAAAAACAATATGGAAAGTAGGAAATGTGTAAATAAAGTTACGGTGCAGGGAGTAATAACCCCAGTACCGGCGGCAATTGTTGATGTGCTCCCTAGTCACGTGCCGTCGTTATCCCAAGATAGCGAGCCAAAAAATTTTTCAATGTCTCCTACAGGTGTGGCTGCCTTGGCACCTGTAGTCGTAGTAAGTGAAACAAGCGCAACCAATCCTCCTACAGGTGTGGGTGCCTTGGCGCCTGTAGTCGCAGACAATGCAACAAGCGCACATACAGCCATTGGCAAAAATACGGAGAAGGAAGAGGAGGAACCACGGGAGAGTATTAACTGGACCCAGCCTTCTAGTACAGGTAGAGAATCCGATTCCGACTCCGACTCAAACGAACACGTTAACATTACTGTTTTAGCTAACTCCAAAGACGTCGAGGTCAGCAAGATGGTAGAAGAAGTCAACGCGTGCATGGCACAGCTCACGACAAAAAAGAAGAAGCTATCAGGGGCACAACGACGAAAGTTGAAGAAGATGAACCGAAGCAGCAAACAGGCCATAGTGCAGGATGCTCCAAAGGAGCTATCTGAAACTCCATCCACCTCTGCGGAGGCAGGAAAGAGGATCAGATCTCCAGAAGAGCAGAACACTGCGAAACCGCCGAAGAAGAAAAAGAGCTCCCCGCTTTCAAGTCAATTGGAGAGAACAAGTCAAGCCCCTCACGAAGGAGACTCCAGTCTGTATCCTGGTGGAGAGGGCGGCGACAAAGTCGATCCAACTACAAAGGAAGCGAGCGCAACCACGGAACCCTCCGGAAAGCATAGTACATCCAAAAAGATGTCACGATCTTTACGGAAGAGGAAGTTGGTTGATGAAAAAGGTAAGAAGCCACCATCTTATGCCAAAGTAGCCAGAAAGCAATATAGAGACGAGCTCTGCTACGCAGTGATCGACATCAACAGAGCATCCGGCAAAATCCCCACTGACCAACACAACAACGTTGAAGACTTGGTGAATAATAAAATTGTGGAGCACGCTCTCAACTCCGACGACGGGCCCCCAATTCAAATAATGAGCAGCGAGTTCAAAGGGGACACACTGAGGATGAATTTCGCGTCACCAGAATGTATAGAGACCCTCAAAGAGCTTGTGGATAGCATCCCCTCTCCCTGGGAAGGCGCTAAGCTGAAACTGGTAAGGAGGAGGGACATCCCTCAGCTCATAAAAACAACAGTACACGTCAAAGGATGGGGCAGCAATTTCACAACAGAACGCATGCTCAAACTCTTTGGCCAGCAAAACAAGGGACTGGACGTGAAGAGGTGGGAAGTCTTCCACAGAGAGAATGACCGTGATGGCACTCTCCTTGTGGTGGGTTTGGATCGGCTCTCCATGGCCAGCCTGGTCAAGACGAAGGGTATGGCGTTCTATGTGAAAAAAGCAGTCTTCTTCAAAATTGGTAAGGCTTTGGTTGGCGCTGAAAACCGGACAACTGAGCCAATAAATAATAAAGGCAGCGATGAAGATAAGCGCTCACTGCAGCCAAAAAATGATGAGGGAGCCGAATCTACAATCACTGACTCCCAAGAAGACCGGTTACTGGAGGACCAATGATTGAAGTCGTCCAGATAAACCTCCATCGGAGCGAGGCGGCAACCAACGCTTTGATGGAAATAATAAATAAAGGTAAGACTCATATTGCTTTAATCCAAGAACCATGGACGATTCGAAACAAGGTTACTGGCTTAAATCACGTTAATTACCAACTGTTTTATGCAAATACAGGAACTAGACCAAGGACTTGTATTATATGTCACAAAAATTTATGTTATCTTTTTTCTCCAGAGTTGTCAACATCGGATGCTACAGTACTGAAACAAGGGAATGGAAGTGTATACCTAGCATCAGTATATCTGCCTTTCGATTCACCGACATTACCACCTACGTCGGAACTACAACGCTTGGTGAGGAAAGTCAAACAAACAGGTAACGAAGTACTAGTAGGTTGCGATGCTAACTCTCACCACGTCGCGTGGGGTAGTACTAACATTAATAAACGGGGCCAGGCCCTAGTAGAATTCTTGAATACTAACGACCTAATAACACTTAACATAGGTAACACGGCTACCTTCGTTAATAGAATAAGGGAAGAAGTATTAGATATAACAATATGTTCAGAAAATCTAATAGACGTGATACAGGAATGGAGGGTCTCTGAAGAACATTCTTTTTCTGATCACCGTTACATAAGGTTTAAGATAGCACGGCCACCGCCGAACCCAATAAGTTTCAGAAATAAGGCCAAAACTAAATGGACAAAATTCGGGAAGCTAATTAGAGAAAGACTAGGGCATGGACTTTTCGAGTGCCTAAGTGTTGAGGATATTGACACTAATGTTGACTACATTACGGATATATTAGTAAGGTCTTTCGAAGACAGCTGTCCGCTTCGAGAAAGGAAATCAGCCCAAGAGAAGCCTTGGATGACCGGGGAGATTCGCAACATTGGGAAAGAGGTCCGTAGACTTTACAATAGGGCACGCCGTAAAAAATCTCCAGTATACTGGGACGACTACCATAGAAGACTCAGAGAATATAACAAAATCACAAGAACAGCAAAACGAAACTCCTGGAAGCTATTCTGCGAACAGGTCGATAGCGTTAACGATGTTTCTAAAATTAAAAAGTTCCTCTCAAAAACCCATACCCAAACCGAAACAATGGTAGACGATATGGGCAGAAGAGTGGACTCAACCGAAGAGATGGTAAGACTTTTGATGAACACCCATTTTCCGCAAGGTACGACGGGCCAGACTGAGATACCGAACTACAGTGAAAATGAACAACTAAGTCATATCATTACAGACCATATGGTCAAAGAAGCCGTAAGAAGCTTTTCACCATTTAAGGCACCAGGACCTGATGGAATATTTCCGGCACTACTACAGATGGAGGTGGATTACATATCAACTCATCTAGCCGCCATTTTCACAGCATGTCTAAAATTCGCATACACACCGAAAGCCTGGCAGGAGGCAAGGGTAGTTTTCATACCTAAACCCGGCAAGGCAAGTTATGCAACACCTAAGGCTTATAGACCAATAAGCCTAACATCGTTCTTACTCAAAACCATGGAGCGTATAGTGGATACCATGATTAAAAGTAAGATACCAGGCGAAATGCTAAAATTTAGACAACATGCCTATGTTAAAGGGCGATCGGTGGATACCGCCCTACACGATGTAGTACACAACATAGAAGAATCCTTCAATGGAAAGATGTATACACTTGCGGTATGTATAGACATTGAAGGGGCGTTCAATAATGTACGGACCGACACACTCATCCAATCCTTAGACCAGTTTCAGGTGGACCGGGCTCTCCGAGACTGGATAAGCCACATGCTAAGGAATAGATGGATAAATTGTGGGTCCCACGACATAAAAATAAGAGACAGAGTAGCACAGGGAACACCACAGGGCGGTATTTTATCACCACTCCTGTGGGTCACTACTATAAATAGTCTCCTAAGGATACTAACGGATGAAGGACTTAAACCAGTCTGTTACGCAGATGACGTTATAATACTTCTGAGGGGGAAGAATCCTAATCAACTTTGTAGAAGGGCCGAAACGGCTCTAAAAATTGCATATGACTGGGCTCGACCGAGAGGCCTAAATGTAAACCCAGAAAAGACAGAGATATGTCTGTTCACAAGGAAAACGAAGATTGGTCAGTATGATGACCCGCATTTCCTAAACAAAACAATTCCAGTTTCCAACAGGGTTAAATACTTAGGTGTTATCCTGGACAGGAAACTAAATTGGAAGTGCCACATAGAAGAACGAGCAAACAAGGCTCACATATGCTGGGCACTATGTAGAAGAGCCATTAGCTCAAAATGGGGCCTTAATCCAAGTATGACACAATGGCTCTACAAGAGCGTAATCAGACCTATTTTGACTTACGCATCAGTAGTGTGGTGGACATCAATGAAGAATAAGTGCAACATAATGATATTACAAAAGGTCCAACGAATGTGTTGTCTCGGCATAAGCGGGACAATGAGGACCACATCCAGTAGGGCATTGGAGACGATCTTGAATATCCAACCAATAGAAATACAGATTAGATATGAAGCTGCCCTCACGGCGACGAGGCTCAAAGTGATGGGCGAATGGATCGAAAGCGATCACGTGTCATATCATCAAAAGATAGCTGAGGTAGTGACGGTGGATTTAACTGACATATCATCAGTATCCGACAGAATACATGAAAGATCAATGGTTGCTGAGTGTGAGACCATGATACCAGACAGACAATCCTGGATTGATGGAACCGTAGTACAGACAACATCTGGAAATTGCTGTTATACAGATGGATCGAAACTAGGGGAGAGAACGGGGCTAGGACTTTACATCGAAGAACCGGAAACCGAACTCTTATTCCGTCTGCCAGACCATAACACAGTCCTGCAGGCGGAAGTCCGAGCAATTACAGAATGTGTGAGCTGGCTTGGGACTAACACAAGACCAACAAAAGTGAATATTTTCACAGATAGCCAAATGGCTATTAGGGCGATAACGTCTAGAACGGTGAGGTCGAGGACCGTTTTAGATTGTAAAATGGCGATTAACGCCTACTCCGAATACGGCACTATATGCATCATATGGGTGCCTGGCCATTGCGGAGTAAGGGGTAACGAGAAAGCAAACGCCTTGGCATCTAGAGCCAGAGACTTGCAAACAACAACATTAGAGAACGCAAAACCCTTCAGAGTTATGCGTTCTGAACTACAAATATGGGCGAAGAACGCCCATGTCACGCTATGGAATAGTGAAAACGTTTGGAAGACAACGAAGGTCTTGTGGGGTGACCCAAACGAGGACAAGGCCAAGACCTTACTGAGATTGAGCAAGGTAGAAATTAGTAAGATCATGGGCGTCCTTACAGGACACACATGCTTACAAGCACACCTACATAGGATAGGAGTTGTAGATGACAGTATATGTAGGGCATGCGGGGAGGATGATGAAACGTTGGAGCATTTCCTCTGCCACTGTCCAGCGTTCGCCAACAATAGATCACGTTTCTTAGGAAATGATGCTATACCAGACTTGACCCAACATAGGGGCGTAGACTGGAAGAAAATTAAGGACTATGTCGACAGTACAGAGTTCCTAAAATAGCTTACCGACCTTTCTAAATAATAACAATTAGAGCGCACAACAGGCCGAATACTGGCTTACGTGTATGTCCAAGGACATGAGGTGGAATTTTCACCGCCTCCTCTTCTCAACCTAACCTAACCTAACCTAGTACTACAATAATTGAGCTCGATGACTGAAATTTGGTACAGATACTTCTTATAGCTGCAGGTAACTTGGGATCAGGGTTACCATAAACTTTTTTCGGAAAGGAGGACTTTTGTGCCAGAAAAGGAGGACATTTGCGACTTTTACAAAGAGAGTTTTGAACTTTCGGAGGACATTAAAAAACAGTATTTGGAAAGGATGAGTAATTTACTATGATCGAAATTAAACTTTAAACCCGACAGGAATGTCTAAAGTCCGGCAGAACCGACTGTATGATACCGTATACCACCCCATCGGTGTGGATTAAGAAGAACTATTGTCAAGTTTTATAAAAGCTATTTATCTGGTGATAATGATTTGTCAAACAATTTGTATTTTATAGCGCTTAGATGCCAAATCGAAGGTACATATATATGAGGTCTATATGTAAACCTGAACAGATTTTATTCAAATTAGTTCTGTTTAATTTCAAAGCGATTGAAATGTATGTAGCTTATCATTATCTATCGGTATATGACACTCCCATGTCAGTCCATTTTTTTGACATTTTCCAACACTCAACTTATTAAATTTAGTATTAAATGTACTGCGAGATCTCATGATAATTTGATTTTTGAGATGTGCTGTTATGTGTGAAAACCAAAGATATACATATGGGGTCTACATCTAATTCTGAACCGATTTTGACCAATTTCTTCCCAGGTGTGAAAGACAATCTATTGTCAAATTTCAGCAATATCGGAGAGAAAATGCGACCTGTAATTAACTACCAACTTTGAAGGGACAGACAGTAATTAAATCGAATCATCAAGCGATTCTGATTCGATCGGTGTACTTTAAAGTGATTCTAGCTCCAGTATTTTTAGGTGTTACAAACATATGTCTCGAAACAAACCTATAATAATCAAGTGAAAGGGGCGTTAAGTTCGGCTATGCCTCAACCATGTTTCGCATATTAATTGTTTTGTGTGCAAAAAAACTCATATTAACAAATTTCAGCCCAATTCGTTATATTTGTGGTTTCTGTAGCGTAAAGAAATCAAATCTTGAGGGAACTTTGTATGGGGGCTATATCAAAACATGGACCTATGACTACCGTTATTGGCGTGAAAGTTTCCGGGTATAAATTAACCAGTTACCAATTTTCAGCCCGATCAGTAGAAATTTGTTGTCTTTATGGCGTTAAGAAGACAAATCATATGGGGCTATATCAAAAAAATTCAGTCATCTAGCTGATGACCCACCCATCCTATGATCGAGGGTATAAAAATGGTAAGGTATAAAAATCGCTAACTTTGTACTAAAAGTAGTTCCGAATATAACTCATGTGGAGGTTTACTGTTTGTGAAAAAGGAGGACAAATCCAACGGACGAAAAACATGTTTCAAAGCCTAATAGGAATTTTTATAGGTACTCTCAAATGATTATGCGGATCCTCAAAAGTGAAATTACAACAAAATTTTGTGAGCCGATCACACATAATTGAACTGCAATAATAATGGAAATGGTCCATATTTCGATATATGTACTCCTCACAGAAAGATCCCAGTCGATTTTATTTATTTAAGGCATAGAATCCACAACAGACTTCAACCGATTGGGAAGAAATTTGACAATCTGGATAGAACCATTCACACCAACAGGGTCCAGCGTATATCCATGGTTGTATGTAGTCTCCATACAAAGAGACTTCTTGATGCATTAGAAACCACATGTGCTATCCTATTACGCTGAATTTTGACAATATGTATTTACAATTCTCAGGATTAATGGTGGAAATTTGTATATAGAAACCATATAATCGATTGTACTTAAATTTGGTCATTTGCGTTTATATTCCAGTTTTACGGTGCAGGGAAAAACCGGGTGAAAAATACCCTGTTGCTTGTTGTATTTTCCAGCGAACGACAAGAGCCTCTTTAAGAGATTTGAGAATTTTTCTAACAATTCTAATTTTAATATTGAAGAGATTGTATTGTAAATTATATTTCGAATGAATTACAAATCAAATCCTTAATATAAGAAAAAAATTAAAAGTTTACCTTCCTTTGCTCATGTAACAAAAAATCGTCATAACAGGGCAAAAATCGTCATGTCCTATTTTTTGGCTCTAAAATATTCAATTGTGGCAACTCTGGTTGACATGCAATCGTGTCAGATCTTAACGCCGCTTGAGCTATTTATTATAATTAACACCTACAAATACTGGAGCTAGACCCACTTTAAAGTACAGCGATTGTCTGTCTGTCTATTTATAATTGTTCCTTAAGTACAGGTCGCACTTTCCTTCCGATCTTACTGTAATTTGACAAAAAGGGTCGGTTCAGACTTAGATATAGGCCCTATATAAATTTTCTTTCCGATTTGGCCTTTTAGCGCCACAGAAGCTTTTTCATATCAAATCACTTTGAAAATTAAGCAGGATGCGGTTTCTTGATCCAAGGGCGCACATTGTCGAATTTGGTGTATATCTGCTCAGATTTAAATGTAGCACCCAAGAACAAACCTTGCCTAATTTGTAGAAAATTTGTTCAGATTTAGATATAGTCCTCCGATTTGGCATCTAAGCGGCGCTACAAAATACAAATGGTAGGAAATTGTATTTTTTAAATGTCCTCCGAAAGTTTCAAGCTCTCTTTGTAAATGTTACAAATGTCCTCATTTTCTGACACAAAAGTCCTCCTTTCCGAAAAAAGGTTATGGTAACCCTGCCGTTGACAAATTTAAAAAGGTTGCAAAAAAAAAATCATTTGAAAATTAAGCAGGATGCGGTTTCTTGATCCAAGGGCCCACATTGTCGAATTTGGTGTATATCTGCTCAGATTTAAATGTAGCACCCAAGAACAAACCTTGCCTAATTTGTAGAAAATTTGTTCAGATTTAGATATAGTCCTCCGATTTGGCATCTAAGCGGCGCTACAAAATACAAATGGTAGGAAATTGTATTTTTTAAATGTCCTCCGAAAGTTTCAAGCTCTCTTTGTAAATGTTACAAATGTCCTCCTTTTCTGACACAAAAGTCCTCCTTTCCGAAAAAAGGTTATGGTAACCCTGCCGTTGACAAATTTAAAAAGGTTGCAAAAAAAGTCTTTTTCGAAAAATAAAGTCGCACAAAAAAAACGAAAAGGATCTCACTCTTTATAAAAATTTACTTTAACAAAGCAATTATGAAAATAATAATAAATCTTTTTTATGTGATAAGCAATTAAATTTTTTGTAATAAGACATTTATTGTATTTCATAAATATTGATTATTTTGGAAATCTGTTTCCGGTAAAGGTCATACATAAGCACAGAGTAAAATATACAAAAAAAGCAAATTTATCGAAAAATTATTTTTTTATGTGGTGTTTTTAATGTGCAATTGTTAACCCTTCGGATATTTCTGTTACAATAATAACTCAAAGGCGATCATTATAATTTTGTCTTGCTAAATTCCTTTTAAATGATGATACGTCAAATGATGATAAATCAAACGAATGATAAATCAAACGAATGATAAGTTTTATGCTGCAAAATGCAAATTTTGTCTAAATTATTATTTTCCAATGCAAAAGCTACAATTTAAGAATTTTAATAATTGTCGGTTGCCCGTTATTATTTCGGTCTGTAATAGCCGAGAGAGTATCTCACTTTAAATCAATTTTAATAATTTTTAAAAATACATTTTTCGATTTAACATTTTTTTTTGGTTTAAAGAATGATCTAACGTTTTTTTTTTCAACTAGTGCTTATTTCGTGAATGGTAACACTTAGCTCATGTCTGATTTGACAGATAATTAGCTGTATCCTTCCGCTGAGCGAATATGGTTGTGTATACGCTTGAACAACGCTGGGAAATATTGCGATATTACTATTGCCGATTTTGCCAAAAAAACATCTTTTCAGATGAAGCTCATTTTGATTTTGGCGGGTATGTAAACAAGCAAAATTGTCGCATTTGGGGCACAGAAAACCCGCACGCCGATACACCCAAAACGAGTCACTGTTTGGTGCGGATTTTGGTCCAGAGGCATAATTGGGCCATTTTTCTTCGAAAATGAGCAAGGAGTGGCCGTTACAGTCAATGGCGATCGTTATCGGGCCATGTTAAACGAATTTTTGTTCACAAAACTTGAAGAGGAGGATATTGGCAACATTTGGTTTCAACAGGACGGCGCTACGTGCCACACAGCCGAAGCTACACTCGATGTTTTTGAAGATTGAATTATCAGCCGCAGAGATGATGTCGTTTGGCCACCTCGGAGCTGCGATTTGACACCGTTGGACTATTATTTGTGGGGTGCCCTCAAAGATAAGTGTTACGCCGACAAGCCAGAGACAATTGACGCTTTAAAGGACAATATTCGTGAAGCCATTGGTTAAATACAGCTGCACACAATCGATAATGTGCTTAAAAATTGGACCGATCGTGTAGGCTACTGCATGGCCAGCCGAGGCAGCCATTTGAATGAAATTATTTTCCATTATTAACCGGAAGGATTGTACTTTCAAATAAAAAAAAGAACTTTGAGAAAATATTCAGTAGTTTTTTTATAGCATTTTCAACAAAAAAAGTTATTTGGCGGACCCTTTATTTAATTCGTTATACCAAACTTTGACTGTTATACCATCAATATATGAAAAATCTTGAATTCATACTAACAAGAATTACCTATAATATACCCAAAAATGTTTATTGTGTGTCCAGCGATGCCAACTTTCTGGTATTTTCATTCAAATCTACACGCATTGTTTGAAAACATGTTGAAATATAAATAAATCTTGTACAATAACCCACATACAGCCAAAATTGCATTCTATTAAAATTTGCCAAAATGATTTTGATATCAAAAAATCACTTATTTCTGTTATTATTGGTAAGTCATTATTAATAAGCGGAAAATAATGCAGCGAATAATAAGATGTCATTATTTGGTATTGCAGGGAATAATGACAGGTACTTACCAAGATTTTGCTGGGTAATGTAAAAACGATGTCGCTTTCATTTATGTTTCTCCACATGTTCTTATGTGATTTGTGGTGGTAATTCACAACTGAGCGTTATGAATTTCTTTAAGAACAACGTTTGTCCTGAATCCAAGCAAGTGTCAAAGTTTGTAGAAAGAGACTTGGAAAAAATTGCCTCGTGTGATTCAAGACTTAGGAACCGATTGTCTTTAAATACAGTAAATTATTAAATACAAATAAAATATATGTTAAAGTTTCAAAATGTTTGCTGCTCGAAGTATAATAAAATACCAAATAATTTATGTTTAAAAATAAATGCCAATGAAACATTTAGAAATCAAAATTTTATACACAATCAATATTATAGCCAGAAAAGATAGAGGAAAATTGTACAATTTTTTGTTAGTTTTAGAATATTTCTAAATGGGCTTTCAAGGTCATTGTTTTTATGCAAATAAAAGACTTTATTTCATATTTTACATCCTACGATTTTTCCAACATCTTCAGGGATGAATTTTATTGAAATCTGGCAACGACATATTTATAAGACAGAAAGAGGAATTCAATAGTAGCCATGATACGTTTTAACACTATAAGAATACTTCACTTACATTTAATCTTTCGTCATATTATTTTAATTATTTATAAAAATTAATATTTAACGACACAGTACAACATTAAACATAAAATTAATAAATAATTGCAAAAATAATTACTAAAATATTATAATATCACAGAGAAATTCCTTATAGCTACGATCACAGTTGAAATTGAACTAAAAACTAAACTATTGCTATGGTGTAGATTGCATTGGTGTTGTGTTTGTCCTCCTTTCTGTTTATTGCACTTTGTAGCTTTTGTTGTATTCTCAAACTCTCTAAAGCAGTGATGCCCAAACACTTGTTAGAACAACGAAGATTAATCCACAGACCTTAGATTGTATAGATGTGCCGTCCCCGAGCGAGTAAGTTATCAGTTACGAACGAATAAAAATTTCAACGAGTAGGACTTCAAAGAGTGATGTTTTACGAGGATTTCGGACCGATTTTCCCGAATTTTTTGTAATTGTCACAATTAAAAAATTAATATCAATCGATTAGTGCAAAAAAAGTTCAAACTGTGTTCGCGGAAACCTGTTTTTTCGCGTGTGACAATTCATTCCTATTCGTTCGTAACTGATAGATTTTGACGTTTCTGGCTGACGGCACATCTATACAATCTAAGGTCTGTGGATTAATCGGCTTTTTCATATACACAGCCCGAGCGTCAACGAAAATAAAAACAGAGAGCGTGAAAAACAAAACAAAATTCTTCAGTTGCTTGTTAGTAGTCAGCGAAGAAGGTCTATGTCGCTTTGTTTAATAAAATAAGTACACTGAAAATATTTTACAACAACGAATGATATATTTTTATTGTATTCACTTTCAATTTAGTATAAAATAATTTAGATTTTTTTACTTTTTGTTATTTTTTAGTTTATCAATATATAAAATTATTTATATACATTTTTTTGCCCAATAAATTATTGGCAAAGAACACATGTACCTATTTTCTTGAAGAAAATTTTTTTGTTACATATGCATTGTTTTCATTTTTATTTAATTTTTTATTGGCTTCATTGCTAAAATTTAACACACAAAAACATAAATAGTAAACAATATAACAACGTAAACAAACAAAATCAAGTGATTTTGTTCAGTGCAATTGTACCACTACAATCTCATTTTTGTGTAACCTAACTAACACATTCTCATTTCTCTTTGTGGGCACCACTGCTCTAAAGTATTTCGTTTGTTCTCTCTTGTCTCTCTGTCTAAAATTCGCACACTGTCTAAAGGCCGGGTTAGGCATATGTAACCGTAATTTATCTTTACCGTTGTCGTAACGTTGCCCGTTTGAGCGATTAGCCAACGTTGAGAAAACGAGTCATATGTTCTGACAACAACAACACATAAGTAAACAAAAAAGCCGCGATTTCTTTTTGTTTAGGTTTATTAAAAATAAAGTTAAAAAGAATGTTTATAAATTTGTGTTTTTTTAAATCTATGCAGATATTACAATAAAAGTATTCAAGAAAATATCGTCGGACAAGAAGATGGGGTGGACGTCCTATAAACAATGACTGGGCGAAAGCCGGACACTAGAATGCCTATGGCGGTTTTTAATTTGTTATTAACATTAATAAAATATGAGTTAACTACGCCAAAGCAACGGATTAGACCGGCAGAGAGACTAGCAATAACACCACTGTATGTCAAATATTGCTTTATCCTATGATTCCAAGTTGGGAAATATTAACATTCTATTCTTTAAAATTGTAGATATTTGGGTCACGGTTGTTCCATACAATCGATTGCATGGAGTCACAAGCTGGGGAAAACAACAATTCGAAATATTATTTTAGAATGCAGTGAAGTTTTGTGGCGCTTGCTTTCGCCGATTTATTTAAGTGAACAAACTACACAGCAGTACAAACACATTGCCAATGATTTTCAACGAATGTGGGATATGCCGAATTGTGTGGGAATCTGCGATGCTAACTACATATACATTCATATCAGTTAATGTTGGAAGTTATGGCAGCCAACACGAGGGTGGTATGTCCATTAAACTTCAATTTATTTATAATCTATATTGTTACAAACAATTTCCATTTCTTAATTTAAATTAAATACAGCTATATTCCAGTACTCTCCATTTGGGCAATCAGTTATTTTAGGAACAGTACCTGCACCTCCTAGTAAACCATTATCGTCAGCATCCTCTGAAGCCTTTCCTCATTTTTTTATTGGCGATGCTGCGTTTCCCCTGAGGAATATCCTTGGTCTAAGTCAACAACTTTAGACGAGCTCAGAGAAAACATCCAACGCGAAATTGCCAACGTTCCGGTCGAAATGTGTCCAAGAGTGGTGGAAAATTTGGTCCAAAGAATAGATCGCTGTTGACGGGCTCGTGATGGTCATATGACCGAAATTGAATTTCATTCTTAAAATGTAACATTTGCACTTAACCTGGGATAAATTTGAACTCTATATCTTAATGGAAAACCCTTTACTTATGTCTATTTCCATTGAAGAGGGACTCAGCCAAATCCAATCGAATCTCTATCTATAAATAAGTCCTCGTTCGTAGAGACGCTTATATTGCTGTCAAATTAACCCACAATGAAGAAGATTGGCGCAATGATTGTCTCGTACTGTCAAAAGAATCCTGAAGCAGATTATAAATTTAATTTTCAATGGAGTCAGCCGCGATCTTTAGAAAACTCACCTGTAACGCCCAGCTCTTTGCCAATTTGCTTCCATGCTTCTCGCTTTTTTCAGATATCCTATATGCTGGATTATATTTATTGTATAAATACTCGTGCGACTGCACCAATGAAATCAAATATTCGTCTTTCATTTTTATTTGCACTTTTAAACAACAAATAACAAATAAATTATATTCTTTACTTTTCTCGGTGAACATACAATTGTAATTGTAAACAACATGTAGTATCAGCTGTTGTCAAATTGTACGTAAACGGAACGTCCAATTCTGATTTCAACAGATTCAGCCGTCCGTTTACGTTTCGTTTCCGTTGGCTAATCGTTTACACTGATTTCCATATGACAGATTGAATCAGCTGATTCGTTACGCTACGGGGGCGTTACGGTTAAGTTTGCCTAACTGGGCCTTAAATCAGCTTTGTGCCCATGATCGGTGCAGTGTTGTGCCAAAGCTGTTGTCATTTTTCTCTTTTTTTATGTCTGTTTCGTGTTCTGCGATTCTCGTGCCTAAGCTACGCTTTGTTGTTCCTATGTACACTTTGTTGCAGTTGTCGTTCTCATTGCCCACGCATTTGATCTCGTAGACAACATTGCTTTGTTGTGTTTTTTCTATTTTCGTTTTCGTAAACAATTTGGTTATCGTTTGATTTGCTTTGTGTGCTATTGTTGCTTCACTGTCGTTTATGATGTCTCGTATTGTTTTGTTTTCGGTTAGTTTAGGAATGTATGGCAGACTGAAATATTTGGTGATGTTGCCAGATGTGTCATTTTTATTAACCTGGTTTGGGATGTTTTTAGGTGTTTCTGTGTTTTTTGATATCAAGTTATTGATAATATAGCAAGGGTACGAGTTTTTTAATAAAATATCCTTCACTTTGTTTATATTTCTTGTTTTGTATTTATCGTCGCTTAATGTAATTGCTTTTTTAATTAAATTGTTTGCTGTGTTTATTTTCTGTTTTAAAGGTTGTGTGGAGTGGTAGTTAATTATTCGGCCAGAAGCAATTGATTTGGTATACCATTCGGTTAAAATATTTTTATTTTGTCTGTATATTTGCATGTCTAAATATGGTATTGAATTATTTGTTTCCTTCTCTTTTGTAAATTTTAGCTTATTGTGGTAATTGTTAAATGTTTTTAGAATTATTTCTTCATCATTCCTTTTTATGATCGCGAATAAGTCGCCGACGTATTTAGTTATTAGTTTTATTGTTATGTTGTTTTTCTTTTTATTTGGCAAAAAGCAAGTCTTTTATTAATAATTTAATCCTAAGAATGGAAAACAAAAAAAGACTGTTACATTTATGTTATAAATATAAGTTCTTATAACGTTTTCATAGAAAAATGTTACAAACATTATCTAAATGTTTAAAAAATTAATGGAATTCCAAAACATTTTGTTGGTGGCAGCGTTGCCGTTTTGGTCATTTCCGACCAAATTTGGTCGGAAAGTTTTAAAATTTTTCTTTCTGGTCGGATGGACCGACCAACTCAATTTTGGTCGGTTTTATTCTCGAATATTTAAGTTGTAATATAATACAGAATAATTTTAAGATTGATATGAAACCTTTTCATCGTTGGAAGTTGAAAAATATTTTTAACGTTGAAATCAGTTCAACAAAACTAAAAATATTACCAGTAAGGAAAGGCTAAAGTCGGTCGGTGCCGACTATATAATACCCTACACCACTCTCGTAATATTGAATAACTCTGATATATAAATTTTGTAATTCATGTATAAATTGTTTACATAAATTTACTTTTGGGACATTTTATACTTAAATAATACCCTGTACCACAGTGTGGTGTAGGGTATAAAAACGATTGGATCTAAAGAGCCAAAATGGATGAAACATATATATGGGAGCTATAGCTAAATCCTTACCGATTTTCTTCAAATTCGGCAGTGTTGGTTCATAGATCAAGAAACTCTACCATTCTAAATTTCAAAATGATTGGATGTAAAATACAGCTTTTATAGGACTAAAGGGCCAAATCGGACGAAACATATATATGGGAGCTATAGCTAAATCTTAACCGATTTTCTTCAAATTCGGCAATGTTGGTTCATGGATCAAGAAACTCTACCGTTCTAAATTTCAAAACGATTGGATGTAAAATACAGCTTCTATAGAACTAAAGGGCCAAATCGGACGAAACATATATATGGGAGCTATAGCTAAATCTTAACCGATTTTCTTCAAATTCGGCAATATTGGTTCATGGATCAAGAAACTCTACCATTCTAAATTTGAAAAGGATTGGATGTAAAATACAGCTTCTATAGGACTAAAGGGCCAAATCGGAAGAAATATATATATGGGAGCTATATCTAAATCTGAACCGATTTCAACCAAATTCAATAGCGATTTAACCAGCCGCGAAATACTCTAAACTGCAAAATTTCAGAACGATCGGAGTGAAATTGCGACCTGTAGTCGACGAACAACTTTACATGGACAGACAGACGGACGGACGGACATCGTTAAATCGACTCAGCTAGTGATTCTGAGTCGATCGGTATACTTTAAGGTGGGTCTAGCTGTGTTATTTTCAGGTGTTACAAACATCTGCCGTGAAACAAACTTATAATACCCTGTACCACAGTGTGGTGTAGGGTATAATAAATAACACCTTCTGTGAACAATTTTCCATTTTTTTCTTATTTGTCACACACTAGGTCATACAACTTCAGCGTATTCTTTCTTTTTTGGCGTCTAACATAAATTAAGAAAAACTCAATACAAATTAAATTCCCCATGAAATGTCTTACACTCGGAGTTTGCTTTTGACAGCCAAAGCGAGCAGACGTGTTTTCTGGAGCAAATCAAATAAATTTTTGAATTTCCTTTTACGTCAAAAAAAATTATTTCTTAATTTTTGAAAAACAATTTTTCTTCGAAGAATTGAATAATTTTATTTTCAAATTCTGATTGAAGTCGAAGGCGCTTAAATGACGAAGGAAGAGAAAGTCGATGGCGTGAAGAAGCCGCCGGATAAGAATTTACGTATGGATAATCCGGTTAAACCTCCAGAGCAGCAATCGCAATCTAAATCTCATTTGGGTAAAGCATTGCATCAAGCCGTTTTTGATGAAAGAAGATCTTTGGAATCTCAAAACTTTGAAGGCTCTACATCGATGGATGTAGCTGAATCGCAAAGCGAGAATGTTGCTGGAGTGCAGTTCAATCCAGAAGAACAAGATTTTCAATTGGTTGAACATAAACGCAAGCGATATAGTGACAATTGTGAAGCTGGTACCTCAAGAAGTTTCCGACTAAAAGAAAATTATGTTGCAAGCACAGCAAAGAAAGGTTTGTTGGTGGACGGTGCATCTAAGGTAGATATTAGTCCTAATCTAAGTCAGAATAGATTTGCGATTTTGCAGGATTTCGTAGTTGGGGATTTAAATGCCCCAGTTCATACACCGAGAAAAGTTGTAAATGATAGAGTGAATTCTGATAAATCGAAGACTGGTTCTGTGAAATTTTGTCCTCCCATCTTTTTGAGGAATGTTGATGTTAAGGGCATGATTGACCAGCTAAATTCATGGACACCTAAAGTGAATTTCAAATTTGTGAACCAAAGCAGATTTAAAAGCAAACTGTACTTGGAGGACCCACATGTACATTCGGAGATGATGCAGATCTTGCGTAATAGTGGAAAGGATTCTTATTCACACACCCCGAAGGAGTTTAAACGTGTGACCTTGATTTTGCGGGGTTTGGTTCATGGCACTGATGTGAATGATGTAAAAAGTTTTTTTGATAGGTCTGACCCCGGGGTTATTGAATCTGTTTCTAAGTTCCAATCGGCTCATTCTAAACGCCATAATTATGACACGGGTCTTTTTCAGGTCACCTTATTTGCGGGGAAGAAAGCTGGTGATATTTCGCATAGAAAATTGATGTTAGATCAGGTAGTTTCCTGGGAACGCCCCAATTCGAATTTTAAGGAAGTACAGTGTAAGAGATGCCAGAAATGGGGACATATTGCTCGGAATTGCAGCCGCCCGTTTTCCTGTGTGAAGTGTGATTCTGTTCATGAGCCGGGTGCATGCCTTCGGGGTCAGAACGGCGAGAATCCTAAATGTGTAAATTGCGGCGAACTGGGCCACCCGGCGAGTTGGAGGGGATGTTCGGCTTTCAAGGAATACCAGGAGTTTAGGCTTAAACTGTCGAAGGAGGCCAGTGAGAGGAGACGAGTGGCTACGGAAAATGTGTCTCGTTCAATCTTTCAGTCAGGTTTTGTTAGTGGAGGAAAGTCGTTTGCTTCATGTTTTCATCAAGCTGGTGACCCGAATTTTTCTAATGTTAGAAGTCCGGCGAGGGCTTCTCCAATAATCGCGGAATTTATGGAGATAGCTAAGGTTATTTGTGGATCGGAGCCATTGGAGGAGAGAATAAAGAAGTTTATGATTAACTATAAGACTATGTCAAAGGAACAAGCCAGACAGGAATGCTTGTTATTACTCAAGGAAGTTTCAGAATCTTATGGTCCATAGGTATTTGAATTTTTTGACATTTAACGTTAGATCTCTTGTGGATACTAGTAGAAGAATTCAATTGTGTGATGTTTTGAGGAATAATGGGATTGATTTTGCGTTTATTCAGGAAACGCACTTGAAGTATCGTAAACGTGTTAATTTGGAGAAATATTCATTCATTAGGGATGATGGAGCTCAGGGTATTGGTATTGTTGTAAGGGATTCTATTGAATATACAAGGGTTGATATTCCGAACATAATTTTTCCGAATATTTTTATAAAGGTCGAAATGAATTTCAATGGCACATTAAAGAAGTTTCTTTTTGGTTGTGTATATTTTCCGTCTAATTATAACTCTGTTTCTATTTCTGATGGCCTTTCTGCAATTAGCGTTTTTTCTCAGAACTTTGATGATGTGGTTATTGGTGGCGATCTTAATGCCAGGAATTCCGTTTGGGGGGATGCATTTAATAATGCGAATGGTATTGTGTTGAACGATTGGATTGTTCGTAATTCATCTGACTTTACGAGGCTTTGTGATTCGAGACCATCATATCTGAACGGCTCGTCATTTTTGGATCATTTCTTGATTAGTTCGGATTTACTTGATGACATGGACATTAATTACGAGGTTGGATGTCTGTCGACTTTCTCGGACCATTTCCCTTTGAGACTTCGACTTAGATTTAGTGATTTTCGGTTTCTGCTAAAGGTTCCTCGAGGTATTCGGTCGTTCGATGGAACTGATTGGGATCTTTTTCGTGATGATGTGACGGTAGGCTTGTCGGTGAACTTTCCTCCATGTGATCGGAATCTTTCGAACTCTGAGATTGATACTTATATTCGAGAGTTTTCGTCACTGATGGATGGGACAACTTCAAGGCATTCGTCGAATGTGGATCTAAGGGGTAGGAGGTTTGTTGTGTCACGGAATGTTCGAAGACTTTTCCAGATTAAGTATGACCTTCAGAGGAGACTGAAGACTATTTACCACCGCACACTGAATAGGTGTCATCCGGATTATTTACTTATTTCGAAGCAGATTCAACTTCTAGGGATTATTATCAGGGAACAGGTGAATTTGGAACAGGCTGATCGGTTGAACAGGAAACTAGAAGGAATAAGGCCAGGCCCTAGGGCCTTTAGGGAGATTTATGGCGTAATTGGTTCTAGGCGTCAATCTGGTTTAGGACAGGTTTCCGTTGGTGGAGTTTTGATGGAAGGACCACGTAGACTGAGTGCACTGAAGGACCATTTTGCTTCCGTTTATCAACCATTTACTCCCGACAGAGATGTTGCTGGAATAGTTTCGGTTATCACGGAGAACATTACCCAAGTCTCTGAACCCAGGTGTGTCTTTGATGGGCATTCTGGGGCTTTGAATACGTCGGACTCCGCTATGGTTTCGCTTGATAGTGTTGTGGAACAGGTAGCATTGTTGAACAATAAGAGATCTTCCGGTCCGGATAACATTTCGAATTATTTGATTAGGAAGATGCCAACTAGGGCTTTTGAGTTTTTGACAATTATTTTCAACAACTGTATCAGCAATTGCTACTTTCCTGATTCATGGAAGATTGCGAGGATTGTTCCAATTGCGAAGAAACCTGGGAACTCCGATGTCAACAATCTGAGACCAATTTCTATGCTGTCGAACTTAGGGAAGCTTCTTGAGAAAATTGTTTTGGGGAAGATGCGAGTGGCTGTCGAGGATCTGTATATTCCTGAGTACCAGTTTGGATTTAAAAAGGGTCATTCGACGACCCACGCATTGCTGAAATTTCAAGATGACGTCGTCAGGAACCTGAGACAATCTAAGTGTACTGTTGCGGTATCCCTTGATATTGAGAAGGCTTTTGATCATGCGTATCATGACGGGATTCTGTATAAGCTGATTAATATTGGATTTGATAGGTTTGCGATAAAACTTCTTCATAGCTTCTTCCACGATCGGAAATTTTTTGTTGAGGTGGATGGTTCCTCCAGTTCGCTCGGTGATATTGGTTGTGGTGTCCCACAAGGCTCAATAATGGCTCCGTTTTTGTACAATGTATTTATCCATGATTTCCCTCACATATCTGGTGGGTCGAAGAGCATATTATACGCTGATGATTCTTTATTATACGCGCATGCTGAGTCGCCGATTGTTGCTCTTTCCTTGGTTCAACGACATCTGTCTATTGTTAACGATTATTATACTTCCTGGGGTATAAAGATAAATGTTGGAAAATGTGAGGCTTTATGTCTGAGGAATGCGTCAGGGAAATGTGCTAGGTTTGTAGTACCCGAGAGTAAGGTTTTAAGACTGTTCTTAAATGGAACCGAGATTCCATTTAGGAATAGTTTTAAATACCTTGGAGTTCACTTCAACAAGTTGATGAAGTTTAATGAGCATGCGCGTATAATGTTGAGGAAGGTTAGTAGGGTGAAGGGATCACTTTCTGGAGTACTATGTAATAGATCATTACCAATTTCAACTAAACTTTTGATATACAAGGTGTGTATAAGGCCGATCTTATTATACGCATTTCCTATATGGTTTAGCATTTCTCCAACTGTTGCTAGGGAGCTGGAGATATGTGAAAGGAAGGTCATACGGCAGTGTGTGAATAAGAATTTTGAAACCCCAACGAGGAGATACTCGAATGTGCACATTTATGGGGAATCCTCCATTACTCCCATCGGGAAATATTCTCTAAATTTTCTTCGGAAGTTTGCGGAAAGTCTGGCTCATCATGAGAACAATTTGATCTTGGAAATTTTTAATTTCCAAAAAGAATTTGGCTGGTCGGATATCTATTATCTATCACCAATCGGAATTTTAAGGGAGAACACCACGCTGGAGTCAAATCCAATACCTTCTATTTTGACGGAATTTTACTCATCAACACTACCTAACACACATAGGGGTTAGTTACTTTATTTAGTTTATTATTAGTAAGTTAGTGTTAAATTAGTTTTAGATTATTTTTTAAGATGATTTTAGTCTTAGTACTTTATTTCTTTTTTATGTAATAGTTTTTAATTACTTCCCGGAGTTTGACCTCCATGATATTTGTCAAAGCGCCTGGAGCAAGCGCTGTTGAAACTTTATTACGATATAATATAGTCAATACCAATTCAGAGAGCTCGTTGCTTATAAACAAATATATTAAATTAAAATAATACATAATAGTTTTAAGTTTTCTTTGTCAATATTCATTCCAACCTTTAAATTCTTATATAAGTCTCAATAAATCGAATCTTGAATCTTGAATCTTGTCTTACACTCTATAATTAAAATTATTTCTAATTGTAGAATTTAATTTTTAGTTTTACACATTATTTTTGCAATTTATAAATTGGCTTTTAGCTATTAGGATTTATCCATATTCCTCTGTCACTGTTCAATCTAGAATAATAAAATCAGTAGTTGTTTGGGACCATAACGGCCCATATTTTCATATAGGCCACATAGAAGGATCCTAACCAATTTTATTTCTTTACACCATACTTAAAAACGAATTTCATACAGAATCAATTAATCGAGCCATTCCATATGTTTTTCCTCTTATAGCATTGAATGAGATCCAAGATTTAGAGTATGTATATTCGATTCTGACGGACAACTTTTCCAAACATTTATAAATTTGGTCGGCTACAACGAATTTTGGTCGGTTTTTGGGAAGATTTTGGTCGGAAAAAAATTTCTCTTGGCAACACTGGGTTGGTGGCAGCGTTACCAGATGATAAGTTTAAACTTATTTTTCAAGTTTTTTCTAGTGAAAAATAGTACTTTTAAGTTTTTTCTTCCAAAAATAAGTTTTTTTAAATTCTGTAAATATTTAATATTATATTATTATCTTAGAAAAACATAAAACATTTCCAAGGTCAAAATGCACCATGAAATTGCAGGAAAATTTTCTGATTTGGATCATCCCTTTATTTCATTTAAATTTCTTGTACTATTTATCTAAGTACCATTTAAAACCTAATCTATGTATATTAAGGGTTTCAAAAAAAGAAGCCTTCCAATTTAATTTAAGATTGAATTGCTACTATTTTTCAATTTTTTTAATAAAATAGATATAATAAGTTTTTTTGTTGCAAAATAAGTTTTTTCTTTCAAAATTTCAAGTTTTTTTCAAAAAATATCTGGCAACACTGGTTGGTGGTAATTTAAAAAAAGTGGTTAACATTTTTGGGAGATTTTGTTAATTTCTTTCTCACAGCGATTTTTGCCGTTACATTTGTTTGTTATTACAAAAAAGTCTCTAGATGGAAAAGTCGTACAAAAAATCAAAAGAAGCCAAAAAAGTTGCAACGGTCTGCCTAACCTGGCTTTAAAACGGCAACCCTGTCTGTCCCTGATCTAAATAGACAACACAATTTTTTTTTAGTTTTATAGTGAAATGGATTATTTTATTTGGGCCGAAATCCCGGCGGTACTGCAATACCGGGCCAACCCGTGACAGAAGTGGAGCAAGCCCCTAAACTTCCGTCTATTTCCAAAAATCAGTTTAACATTTGTTGTCCTCCGATGGAGGATCTATCAGATGTTAAGCTGATAAGAACAGATACTACACTTTGATCTTAGCCATAAGGCCGAGAAGCGATAACTATTCACTGCCAAACCTCAACACTATGAGTGCTGGACAACACAAACTCAATGGGAATTACAAATGAGAAGAGAAACGATACATTTGCCATTTATACATTTAGAAAACGAAAACCATATTAAACGAGTGTTTGAATAAAACGAATATATCTTGTGAAACTACCCACCCCTCTACATAGAGCTCCCTAATACTATGCTGAATACAAAGTACAAAACGTATAGGGAAAACAAGTAATAAAACAGCAACAACCATTCACTATACAAGACACATTTCTCTACCTAACCGAGACAATGTGATCGAAATACAACAACAACAGCTACTGCTGATATCATGACTGAGGTCGTTCATTGCTTTGTCATAGCCGCGCATTAAACACACACTCACGAGTGTTAGGTTAGTAAGGCATTGTTGTTGCTGTTGCTTAGCATTCTCTTAGTGAGTAGCTAAATATAGCATAGTCGTATAAACAACCGGTCTGGCACTCGCAATCAACATTCACAATGGAAGAGAGTTCGGCCAGCTCTAGCATTAACGTTTAGTTTTTGAATGAAAATAAATCTATGATTTTCTATTTCAAATATGACAATTTATATTATTTGAAGAATAAACCTTTTTATAGTACATATTTCGAAATAAAAATATTTTCGAAAAACGCTTATAAATACTTTGCATTCGAAGAGCGGCCTGATACCTCATTTACGTTAAGTACATATCTCTTTGGGTACTCGTGCGATCGAAGCACATGGTGTTTGGTTATGCGATAAGCAACCACCAGTTAATTTTTGTATACCCTACAACACACTGTGGTATGGTGTATTATAGGTGTGTTTTGTGGCAGATCTTTGTAATACCTACAGGGTGCAAATCGCATTTTTTGATATTTGTGAATCGAATGAAAATATATTTGGAACATTAATTTTTAAATATTAATTATTTCTGAGGAAATATACGCATATATTAATATGTTACACCAAAATATATTTGCAAACTAGTTTTCTCAAATAAAATAAGTGCTTATGTACAAATAAAATTTTTGTTTAGGGGTAAAATTTTTTGAAAAAAGCCTAAAAAATAATTTTGTCGAATTTTGTGATGAAAATTGGTATGCGTGGTCCGAAGGACAAATAAAAAATACTATTTGAGTAGTTTTGCAGAATTTTCATTTTTGCGGAAGTTATAACCCAAAATGTCCGCTCATGCCACATTTTTGTTTTTTAATTTTCTTGAGATCTACTGTACGGATTACGCTGAAGTTTTGCATGTACATAAAGCGTAGATGCTACATATAACTAGTAATTTATATTTTGCAAAACGATTTCGGATGCTGCAAAAATTTGAAATTTTCACAGAGATTTGCATATTTTGCAACTTTCTCTAGCTGCGTTTTGAAAAATTTTGTATCTTAAATATTGCACATTTTGTTGTTATATATATTCAAGAATAAAAAGTTTGTACTCTTGATACGGACATTTAGATTTCCGTGATTTTCTAATATCACTTCATACCACATTTTACTTTATCGGCAGCATTATACGTAGTAAACGTCTATTATGATTGAATAAATTTGTTAGATTTGATGTAAAAATGCACCCAAATTATAAGGACCAGCTTTAAAAAACGGCATTTAAAATTTCTAAAAAATGGACTTTAAATGACCGCTGGCTAAAATTTATCTTACGGAATATATATTAGACTCAATTTCAACTGAATTCGGTACGCTGAAATCGAATCTCACCTCTATATTGCTAAACAATTTCGCGTTCGGGAGTTATATAGATCCAGATTATAACTAATAACATAGTTCATTAAAAAAGAAATAATTGTGGAACTTTTAGTTCGGCAGGTTTAGTTTTATTTAGAAATATTATTTTTAGTAACAGTTACTAATGTTTGGCTATTGATTCAAAAAATATCTTACAGTTAAGGGTATTTTTGGAGGCTGGATAAAAAGCTTGATATTGACGAGTGTTTTTAATTGTTTTCACATAAACCTACAGAACTAAAAGTTCCACAATTATTTCTTTTTTAATGAACTATGTTCTTAGTTATAATCTGGATCTATATAACTCCCGAACGCGAAATTTTTTTAGCAATATAGCAATATATTCGACTTCAGCGTACCGAATTCAGTTGAAATTGAGTCTAATATATACTGCGTAAGATAAATTTTAGCCAGCGGTCATTTAAAGTCCATTCTTTAGAAATTTTAAATGCCATTTTTTTTAAAGCTGGTCCTTATAATTTGGGTGCATTTTTACATCAAATCTAATAAATGTATTCAATCATAATAGACGTTTACTACGTATAATGCTGCCGATAAAGTAAAATGTGGTATGAAGTGATATTAGAAAATCACGGAAATCTAAATGTCCGTATCAAGAGTACAAACTTTTTATTCTTGAATATATATAACAACAAAATGTGCAATATTTAAGATACAAAATTTTTGAAAACGCAGCTAGAGAAAGTTGCAAAATATGCAAATCTCTGTGAAAATTTCAAATTTTTGCAGCATCCGAAATCGTTTTGCAAAATATAAATTACTAGTTATATGTATCATCTACGCTTTATGTACATGCAAAAATTCAGCGTAATCCGTACAGTAGATCTCAAGAAAATTAAAAAACAAAAATGTGGCATGAGCGGACATTTTAGGTCATAACTTCCGCAAAAATTAAAATTCTGCAAAACTACTCAAATTGTATTTTTTATTTGCCCTTCGGACCACGCATACCAATTTTCATCACAAAATTCGACAAAAGTTTTTTTTAGGATTTTTTCATAAAATTTTACTCTTAGGAATTTCTTCAAATAAATTTTGTTTAAAAACGATTTACAAAACATTGCAGATTTTTCGAATTTTATTTACATATTTATAATAGTAATATAAATAAACCATTTTTTACACTACTCCACCCTGTGGTACAGGGTATTATGACTGTGTGCATTTGTTTGCAAAGCTGAGTATAGACGGCAAACGTTATCAACCCTGTTAAAGTGCTGCAAATATACGGGCAATGTCAGATTGTAAGGCAAAGGTGAATTGACAGTTCAGACGATTGCAAGAAAACATTACAATTTCATATATTTACAATATATTTTGTAAATATTTATATGCAGGATTGCCAATAAAAATAGATTATAGACAGTGTTGCAAATAAAATGATTTTCTGGCAATGGCGCCGTTGTTACATGCATAAACTACGAACATATAACAATCACCAAATTATCTCGCAATGACTTTTCTGCTAACGTTGCAAAACAAAAATTGTATGTTCACACGGTTGTAAATTCACAGGGTTGCATTTTTCCGCCATTTTTCTGGCAATGTTGTCCGATCTGCAAATCGTCTGTACCTACCTTAAGGCCCAAAAGGAGAAGAGATAGATCTATCGTTTATAGTACAGATCGACTTGGCATCACTTTCTGAGTCGATTTAGCCATGTCCGTCTGTCTGTCTGTCTATGTATTCTTGTAATCAAAGTGCAGCTCGTATTTATGGTCAGATTGGGATAAAATTTAGCACAGTGCTTTTTTTTGGGCCAAAGATGATCCCTATTAAAATTGGTCAAAATCGGTTCAGATTTAGTAATAGCCCCCATATATACATATGTTACCCCCTATTTGACATGTAAGCGCTGTAGAAACTGTATTTTATATTAGATCAGTAGGAAATTTTGCAGTGAGAGTTCTCTTATTACATAAATGGACACTGCCATATTTGGGGAAAGTCGGTTCAGATTTAAACATAGTCCCAATATATATGTTACACCCGATTTGACATGTAAGCGCTGTAGAAACTGTATTTTATATCCGATAAGTACTAAATTCGGCAGAGAGAGTTTTCTTGTTACATGAATGAAAACTACCAAATACGGGGAAATTCAGTTCAGATTTAGACCCCATATGTATATATGTTTGATCCGATTTGACTTGTAAGCGCTGTTAAAACCGTGTATCCGATCAGTACGAAATTCGGCAGAGGAAGTTTTGTTATAACAGGTATGAACACTGCCAAATTATTATCGCAATGCTCATATTCGCACTTTTAGGGGGGTTTAGGGTATTATATAGTCGGCCCAGTCCGACTTTCTGTCTTTCCTTTCTGGCTAATTATACCCTCCACCATAGGATGGGGGGTACATTCATTTTGTCACTCCGTTTGTAACAACACTTCTAAATATTGATCTGAGACCCCATAAAGTAAATGCCCATAGAGCATTTCTCCAATGTCGAATGCGACATTCGTACGCATTCAGAGTGAAAAAAACATACGCCAAAAACATTATTTCATTTTGACAAAAGGCGAAACATATAGCTCTTGATTAGCACTATAATTGGTGCTAAGGTTGATTTTGCCCAATTGTTTGTTTTCAAGATATTTAAAAAAAAAACAAGCCATTCGCACGCGACAAAAACAGAAGTCGTTTTGAAAGCAAACACTGATTTCAGGGAAACCTGAAGGAATATTTTAATGCGACTAATTTTGAAATGTCATGGATTCATGTATCTTAATAATGTTTTTTATTTTATTCAAAAATATTGAGTAGTTTATTTTTTATTTAATTTTAATCACATTCGCACGCGACATTTTATTCCATCGTTCTTTTTATACCCTACACCACACTGTGGTACAGGGTATTATAAATTTGTGCATTTGTTTGTAACACCCAAGAGGAGAAGAAATAGACCCATCGTTTATTATACCGATCGACTTAGAATCACTTTCTGAGTTGACTTAGCTATGTCCGTCTGTCTGTCTGTCTGTCCGTCTGTCTGTGCATGTATTCTTGTAATCAAAGTACAGGTCGCAATTATGATCCGATCCCGACGCAACTTTACACATATCTTTTTTGGCCCAAGGACGATCCCTATTGATTTTGTTTAAAATCGGTTCAGATTTAGATATAGCCCCCATATATATGTTACCCCCGATTTGACATGTAAGCGCTGTAAAAATTGTATTTTATATCCGATCAGTATGAAATTCGGCAGTAAGAGGTTTCCTATTATATGAATGAACACTTTTAAATTTGGAAGAAATCGGTTTAGATTTAGATATAGCCCCCATATATAAGTTACCCACGATTTGACATGTAAGCCCTGTAAAAATTTTATTTTATAGAGGTGTCTTGCTACATGAAGGAATAGATATAGCTCCCACATATGTGTTTCCTCCGATTTGACATGTAAGCGCTGTAGAAACTGTATTTTATATCCGATCAGAGCGAAATTCGGCAGAAAGAGGTTTCTTATTACTCGAAGGAATACTGCCAAATTCGGAAAGAATCGGTTCAGATTTAGATATAGCCCCCATGTATATGTTACCCCCGATTTGACATGTAAGCGCAGTAGTGACTGTATTTGGTATCCGATCAGTACGTACAATTCGACAGAAAGAGGTCTGTTGTCATGAATGAGTATTCAGGGAAAATCGGTTCAGATTTATATATAACCACCATATATATGTTCCACCTGATTTGGTATCAAAGCGCTATAGAAGTTGTACTTTACTTCCTATCATTAAAATTTTCCAGAAAGATGTTTCTCAATTTAGGAACGAATAGTTCTAAATTTAGCGATTATCGGTTCAGAATTAGATAATATGTTCCTACCCATTTACCAATTATTCCAAATTATTACCGCAATAATACGTACTGCCGACTTTCTGCCTTTCCTTACTGGTTATGTTTATTTTTTTACTTTTTATGCAACTAGACATCTAAAGGTTGATTATAAATAATTTTTAATATATTCAATATATTTATTTTCACAACAATAATTATTTTTCTTATATCCCTTAAATACACGCTGAAAAAAAATCGCTTCTGTAGTATATTGTCCCAAACACATTCGGCTTGAAAGATATATATGTTTAGGGTACACTCAAAATATATAATATTTGGTACACACAAAAAATTGTGGATTTGGGAAGATAGTTTTCTAAACAAATATTTGTTAACATCCCAATGTGACCGTTATTTCGAAACAAATTTGCATTTAAGTATTAATAAAATACATAAATTGTGTTATATTTTTCAGTAATTCAAAGTTAAATTTTTAGAAATTTTTAATATTCGTAAAAATAATAAATAATAATAATTGAAATCGTATAATAAAGTACTTAGAGGATTAACAACTATGATGGCTTGGAATACTCAGAAATTTGAAATGATTGATTTAAAAAAGAAGTTAATGCTGCAGAGGTACAATTCGAAACCAAGGAAAAATTAAAACTGAAATGAAAAAGTCAGCAAAAGTTTTTGAAATCGTTTTTAAACAAAATATATTTGGAAAATATCCTAAATAATAATTTTAATTGTTTTTAAAAACGTATTTTATTTGAGAAATTCTGTTTGCAAATACAATTTGTTGTAATATATTAATATATGCGTTCCAAATATATTTTATTGATTTTCAAATAAAATGTATTTGCTAAGAAATATATAATATTTAAAAATTTGTGTTCCAAATATAATTTCTTTCGGTTCCAACATATCAAAAAGGCGATCTTGCCCCGTGTATAAATCAAGATTTAAAGTAAATAACATGCAATACAAATGTTTAAAAAATAAATTTTGCAATTATTCGAATTTGCACTAAAATATTTTAAAATGTGTTATGAATAAATGTAGTTTTTGGGAAAATTAGTTAAATTTGATAGATTCCCTACAAAAAACTAGTAAAACAACATACTTTTATAGAATTTCAATTTCTTCGCTGCGGTTTATTCCTAATCGTCCTAAAATTCAAAGACGATTTAGCCATGTCCGTCTGTTGTGATCACGCTACAATCTATAATACTTGAGCTAGGTTGCTGAAATTTGGTATAGATTAGGGATGTAACGAAAGTGACTTTAGCGAAAGCGAATATTGAAATATATTTCCTGCGAATGCAAAAGCGAATAGTAAAATATGCTGTAAAATAGTACTGTTTTGTGGCAATCGTCTATACATAGCTTTACTCCTTGATAAGGATTTTTCCAAAAGAAAGAAATGTCAAGCATATTGCGAATTGCGTCATTTTGGGCCATAAACCAAATATGTAGTCATTTGCTATTTTTGGCCCTAAAAGATCGTCAAAATGGCAATAAATCGGCATTTCCTACAAAGTTGGTCTTTCCAGAAAACCACAGATATGTGTATCTGCACACGGGGCAAAATCGCCTTTTTTGATATGTTTGAATCGAAAGAAAATACGTTTGGAACACAAATTTTTAAATATTATATATTTCCGAGCAAATATATTTTATTTGAAAATCAATAAAATATATTTGGAAATCGTATATTAATATGTTACAACATATAATATTTGCAAACTAAATTCCTCAAATAAAACATGTATTTCAATACAAATAAAATTATTGTTTAGGAATTTCTCCAAATAAATTTTATTTAAAAAAAATTTCGAAACTTTTGTTGAATTTTTCGAATTTCAGTTTTAATTTTTTTTGTTTTTTTTTGGTTTGAACCCCCCAGTTATGATACCAAATGCAGCATTAACTTATGTTTTAAATCAATCATTTAAAATTTCTGAGTATTCCAAGCCATCATTAGGTGTCAATCCTCCAAGTATATATTTCGATCCAAGATTATATGATTTCAATTATTATTATTTATTATATTTACGACTAGAAAATTTTTTAAAAAATTAATATTGAATTACCTGAAAATTTAACACAATTTATGTATTCTCCGAATACTTAAATGCAAATGAATATTTGTTTCGAAAAAAAATAGTCCAAAATAAACACATAAACTTAGATTTGTTTAGAACAACATCTTCCCAAATATATAATTTTTGTGTGTACCAAATATTATATGTTTAGAGTGTACCCACAGAAGCGATTTTTTTTCAGCGTACAGATTTGCTGTTTATGAGCCACAATTTGTTACCGATAATTGTGAATTTTTACTCCAACAGGGTGAAGTAGTGCATCATATAGTCAAATCCATCCGAATGTAATAGCATAAAATTATACTTTAAAGAAATGTTTATTTAGTGTAATTTGCCTCTCCTGTACAATTTTAAATATTGCACTTAGCGCCTTTACACTCTTAGGTAGCGATATAATACTTTATGGAGGGATTCGAACGGCCATAAAACCTCGTCCTATCTATAATAATATAATGTCTGACATCAATCCTCATAAAATAAAATGCAAGTGCAGTGTCTCTTATATGACTCTCTCACATAGGGCGAATTCAATATAACCAAAAACATCATTTAACCAGTAAGGAAAGGCAGAAAGTCGGGGGCCGACTATATAATGCCCTACACCTCCCTTACAATGCGATAAGGGTCATTGGTAAGAACATATATATGTGGGTATATCTAATTCTGATCCGATACTAATCGCTAAATTAAGAAATATTCGTTCCTAAATTGAGAAACATCTTTCTGGAGAATTTTGTAATGATCGAAGTAAAGTACAACTTCTATAGCGCTTTGTAACCAAATCAGGAGGAACATATATATGGATGTTATATATAAATCTGAATCGGTTTTCCCTGAATACTCATTCATGTAAAATAGAAACGTCTTTCTGTCGAATTTCGTACTGATCGGATAAAAAATACAGTCTCTACAGCGCTTAGATGTCAAATCGGGGCTAACATATATATGGGGACTATATCAAAATCTGAACCGATTTTCTCCGAATTTGGCAGTATTCCTTCGTGTAATAAGAAACCTCTTCCTGCAGAATTTCGCTGTGATCGGATATAAAATACAGTTTCTACAGCGCTTGAATTTCAAATCGGGGGTAACATATATATGGGGGCTATATCTAAGTCTGAACAGATTTTCTCCGAATTTGACAGTATTCCTTCGTGTAATAGGAAACCTCTTTCTGCCAAATTTCGCTCTGATCGGATATAAAATACAGTTTCTACAGCACTTGAATTTCAAATCGGGGGTAACATATATATGGGGGCTATATCTAAATCTGAATCGATTTTCTCCGAATTTTGTATTTACTCTAAGTGTATCACGAGACTACTCTCTGTCAATTTTTATACAATTCAAAAATGTGGCTTATAGAGTTCATATATGCCAAATCGGGGGTACATATGTATGGGAGCTCTATGTAAATCTAAACCGATTTTAACAAAATTCATTAGGGATCGTCCTTGGGCCTAAAGAAAGATATGTGCAAAGTTTCGTTGAGATCGGACCATGATTGCGACCTGTACTTTGATTACAATAATACATCTACAGACAGACAGACGGACATAGCTAAATCGACTCAGAAAGTGATTACAAGTCGATCGGTATAATAAAAAATGGGTCTCTCTCTTCTCCTTTTGGGTGTTACAAACAATTGCACAAAGTCATAATACCCAGTGTGGTACAGGGTATTTTGACTTGGACAGTGTTTTCATCGTTAGCATGCTGGCTTTTTAAAAATGTGATAAAATCATTTTTGAGACTTTTTTTCTATTTTTTATGGATTTTTTTGTACCAGAAAAAAGTGTTTTTTTTTAAAAAATCCTTTTTTTTCTCATATTTTTGACGACTGTTACTAAACCAAAGATTCTACGTAAAAGATATATTGATATTTGCAGCATATGTAGCCATCATAATTCCCTTTAATTTAACGCATAACAAGGCTCAAGCAGACTTACACTTGGAAAGTTATGGTCCAAATACTAAGGGCCTGTTTTTGTAACTTCTTTTTTGCCACTTCGCACGTCAAATGACAAGCGAATGAAATTTTTGGTTTTTGCACACTTTATTTTGGATATAAACAAAGAAGCTTTCAATTATCGCCAAAATTTTGGTTCTTATAAAACAACAACGAACGATATGAAATGTCAAATCAGACGATCAGAAAAATTCATTCGCGTCGGTTATGTTTGCCGTCCTTTTGAAAGATTAAGTGAAAATTGTTGGAAAAATTAATAAAAAAAAATGGATAAATGAACCAAACAACATTAACATGTATCTTTTGCTGAAGTAGCCACCATAATTTCAAAAAACCTCTGTTTATTAGTGTGTATAAAATATATTGAAATCACACAACTACACTGTTGCTTTTTAAATTGTTTCATAATACCTTAAATTAGGTGACCCAAACAATCGTTTATTATACCTATCGACCTAGAATCTCTTTCTGAATTGGTTTGGTTTTGTCCGTCCGTCTGTTTGTAAATGTATTCTTGTTACCAAATACAGGTCACAATTATGCTCAGATCACTATCAAATTTAGCAATAACCTTCTTTTTAACTCTATGACTTACTGAAATGGGTACAGAAGGTTTCCGATTTAGATATAGCCCCTATATATACATATATGATCAATCAAGTAAACAATTGTATTTATTTTCGGTTGCTTGATTATTTCTCATTGTCTAGAATCAGCTGTTGTTACTTTTACAGCTGTTGGATAGGGTTGCCCCCATTCTGATATTTTCGTGTGGAAAAAGCTTTAAGAAATGTCAATAACAACATGTAGGTAATACTGGTATATTTGACAGGAAGACAATGAAGAAAAGAGCTTTCTTACCCGAACGATAAGTGACAATGAACCACATTAAAAACATGATCGCTTGGGTGAGAATAAGAAGAAGAAAATTATTGTTTGGGTAGCTATCGCACGTCTGCGTTTTGTTACATTTAGCTGAACAGGCTGTAAATGTACTTTCCATGAATGTTGGAACTAAAAAAAAAATTAAAGAAAAAATTTACCATACAAATTTTTTTTAAATATTTTTTTCGTGTTTGTGACACTAAATTCCACCAGAAACTGTTATCCACATCCCTTGGACAACATTTTTGTTGCATAGTGTTATCATTTATATGACACGTACAATACAGGGGTGGGAATTCCAAAGACTGCTAGCAGTTCAAACATCCCAACCCTTTTATTTAGAAAGCAATTAGCATTAGCTGAGTGTACAATGCTCGCATGGTTTCATGCGATAACCGATTCTCTTTTGTGTTGTATTCGTTTTTGAGTGGCGGAAACATTAAGAGTATTCGGCTAAATCGACATTCAGTGTAAATATTTCATTGGCGTATCGTTAAGGTTCAGAGAAAATTCTCGTTCACTTCATCGTTTGGCTTTCTAATAGTGTTCACCGGGTGGTGGAGATCTTTACTCTGGCTTCTCTTCAGTTGTCGAATAAATCTTTCGCCTTTTACTAAAGATTTCCGTGGAGAGGAGCACTCTAATGAGTCTAAAATAATTTTTTGTCAGGCCTAAACCATACGGTTTGGGCCATAAATAATCAATTTCACACTGTACATAGTTATATAAATATAGTTAAATAACTATTTTAAAAAATTAAGTTATTTTAAGAATTCTCGTTCTGTTACGAATTTTTTTTTGACCGAATTGGGTATGACATCATTCATTAATTTCAAACCGTTCTAAATTGTTCACCTGCAAACGTAAACGTAAAAGGCTAAGAAGACCTACTAGATTTCCCTACTTTATTTGTTGTTTGTTGCCTTTTCCTGGGGCTGACTGACTAACTGTGGCTGTCTTTCTTCTGGAATGATGTTGAGATGACGACACGGTAATGAGCAGTAATTTTGTGTCTTCTTGTGAGAGTACGTCATATAGCAGGACCTTTGTGTTTTTGTTGGCGCGCACCTTTCTTTTTTTCCTCCCAATTTTTGTTGTAAAACATTTTCGCTTTCACTCACCTAGGGAATTGTAAAGTTCCAGAACCAGGTTTTTTCCCCTCTATATTTTGGCCTCTTTATTTGCCATAATCTCTCCCATATTTGCTTTAATTTTACAAAAAGACAGTAATGACAAGAACTTCATTTCTAAATGGGGAACATAAAAACAAGATTAAACAAAACAAGTCTTGTGTTTTGAAATGAATTTAAAAATCTGCATTTACTGTTTGTTGTCCCCTCTTTTTTTTTTTGTGGAAAACGTTCGTACGTTCACTTGTTGTGATGACGACGTATGTGGAGAAGAAAGACAAAACGGGCATTCAACCGAACTTAACAAAACGCAAGCGACAGACAGTCAGACTGACAGAGGTAGTGTTTTGTACGCAGTCCATAGCTGTTCTTATGATAGGGATTGCAGTTCGGTTTTTCTAGATAATTATACAAAAATTTAATTTTTCTACAAATTTTCTTCCAAACCTAATGTACGACTATGTCTACTTGTAGCAAATTGCTTAGAAATTACTTTTTATTTAATTTTTCCAGAAAATGTCTTTGAAAAGACATTTTTTCAGAATTGCCCTTTAATCCGGACAGCGGCCCGGAGGGGTCAAGAGTCGTCGTCCTTTTAACTGGTCACTGACCGGTAATCCATTCAGTGGAGGTAAATGCAATTTCGGCGAATTTTGTAGAAAAATATAATGTATAAATGTAAAACGTAATTATCTAGAAAAATGAAATTTTAAACGATTTTGTAGAAATATGCAATTTCAACGAATTTTTGCAGAAAAATTAAAGTTCGACGTCATTTTCAATAAAAAATACCGTTTTTAATGGTGTTTTATTTTCTAAAAAAAGATGTTGCCCTGTCAGAGAGCAGCATTTTAATAATGTCGCCTACACCCTCTTGTACTGCAGCGTTTCTTACGGTTAGAATCGAAAACAAAAATGCATAAAACCAGCCTTTTAATTCACCACAAAAATCTAAAAACTACGGCACCGCCTAAATAAATCGTCTGTCCTAACTTCACTAGAAAAGAGCACGCACGTACACACACGGGTATTTAGACTATTCGCTCAACGTTGAAAAAACATCTGTTTTGCAGGGCAGCGTCCACCCCTGCGATTAAATACATGGCTGAAATGTTACATTTTGCCAGTGCGACATATCAAAGTGCAGCATTTTTTTACAAACGAAAACAAAAAGACATTTTTGGGGCAAAAGGCAGACAACAATGTAGCATTTTTTGGCACAAAAGAAAACACCATAAGATTTTTTTTAAAAACCTGACATTGACTGGATTAAAAAGAGTTAACCTGAAATTTTCGATAAGACGAAATTTTCTAGAAAATTTCATACACTGAATTCAATTCAATTTCGAGAAAAATTTCAAGAAATATGTATCGAGCATAAGTGAGGTGATCATTAATACCATGAAGAACTAGTATACACATTTTTGTGATTTGCTTTAATGTTAAGTAAAACATAAATAAACTAATTTCTTGTGGCAATTATATAGGAAGGAACAATTCCAAATAACGATATTTTACTTCTGATATTTCACTATCGAAAATATTTTTTGTAAAACATCAGTTCTATTTGTAAAACCAGTAAGGAAAGACTAAATTTCAAAACGATTGGATGTAAAATACAGCTTCTATAGAACTAAAGGGCCAAATCGGACGAAACATATATATGGGAGCTATAGCTAAATCTTAACCGATTTTCTTTACATTCGGTAGTGTTGGTTCATGGATCAAGAAACTCTACCATTCTAAATTTCAAAATTATTGGATGTAAAATACAGCTTTTACAGGACTAAAGAGCAAAATCGGACGAAACATATATATGGAAGCTATAGCTAAACCTTAACCGATTTTCTTCAAATTCGGTAGTGTTGGTTCATGGATCAAGAAACTCTACCATTCTAAATTTCAAAACAATTGGATGTAAAATACAACTTCTATAGGACTAAAGGGCCAAATCGGACGAAAGATATATATGGGAGCTATATCTAAATCTGAACCGATTTCAACCAAATTCAATAGGGATCTTTACAGCTGCAAAATACTCTAAACTGCAAAATTTCAGAACGATCGGAGTAAAATTGCCACCAGTAGTCGACGAACCTCTTTACATGAACAGACGGACGGACGGACAGATATGGTTAAATCGACTCAGCTAGTGATTCTAAGTCGATCGGTATACTTTAAGGTGGGTCTAGCTGTGCTATTTTCAGGTGTTACAAATATCTGCCGTGAAACAAACTTATAATACCCTGTACCACAGTGTGGTGTAGGGTATAAATAGTTTTCAATTCAGTACAGTCTCCATTTGGAAATTGTATTTTATAATTACAATTTTATTTTATAATTAAGAATGATTTTTAAGTGTCCACCACCATTTGAGATTTTTCTGGAGTCCAAATAATGTTTGTTATTAAAAAAAACCCTGTCCGTTGGTGCATTTGACGCAGGCAAATCAAATGACAAATCTACTAATTTGAACATATTTTTATAAGAACAATTTTCAAAGAATCTAAACATTTAAACCCACCTTGAGTCAGAATAAATTTAGAATTTTTCGGATTTTTTTCCATGTTTTTACATAAGAAATTTCGTCAAAAGCCATTATTTATATTTAATGTCGATTTCGTTGCTAGACAAAATTTTGCCCCGTAGACTTGAAATACTAGAAAATATTTGCACCTTTAATGTCGAAATAATGTAGTCTCTCGAATTTAAATTAATTCCAATTTTAACACTTCAAAAAAGTTTTAGAAAAGTGCAGTTTTCAGGGGAAGTGTAAAGGAAATACTGCACTTTTTCCAGAAACGAAATCGCCATACTTAAGCCATTCCTAATTTCTGTTACTTAGCCAATGAGTTTTCGATCGACTGCAACGATTCTTTAGTTTTTCTTTAAAAATACTGACATCAAATCCTTCTGACTCTAGATCGGAAGTAGCATTTTGAAAATCAAGTGGTAAGAATACATTTCTCTTTCGTAATATGTTCTCATGCCACCATGGACTTATCTCAGAGGATATGACTGGAAGATACTGTGAAAATTTTTGCCTAGTGCCGATTTTCTGTAACTCGTGAGGTTTAAAAAGTCTATATCCATGGACATAAGACGCCACCTACCGGGAAGAATTACACATACAAATTATTTTCAACAGTAGGTACAGGGTAATATAAGTTTGTTTCACGGCAGATGTTTGTAACACCTGAAAATAACACAGCTAGACCCTCCTTAAAGTATAAAGATCGACTCATAATCACTAGTTGAGTCGATTTAACCATGTCTGTTTGTCCGTCCGTCTGTCCATGTAAAGTTGTTCGTCGACTACAGGTCGCAATTTCACTCCGATCGTTCTGAAATTTTGCAGTTTAGAGTATTTCGCAGCTGTAAAGATCCCTATTGAATTTGGTTGAAATCGGTTCAGATTTAGACATAGCTCCCATATATATCTTTCGTCCGATTTGGCCCTTTAGTCCTATAGAAGCTGTATTTTACATCCAATCGTTTTGAAATTTAGAATGGTAGAGTTTCTTGACCCATGAACCAATATTGCCGAATTTGAAGAGAATCGGTTAAGATTTAGCTATAGCTCCCATATATATGTTTCGTCCGATTTTGCTCTTTAGTCCTGTAGAAGCTGTATTTTACATCCAATCGTTTTGATATTTAGAATGGTAGAGTTTCTTGATCCATGGACTAACATTGCCGAATTTGAAGAAAATCGGTTAAGATTTAGCTATAGCTCCCATATATATGTTTCATCCGATTTGGCTCTTTAGTCCTGTAGAACCTGTATTTTACATCCAATCGTTTTTATACCCTACACCACACTGTGGTACAGGGTATTATAAGTTTGTTTCATGGCAGATGTTTGTAACACCTGAAAATACTATAGCTAGACCCACCTTAAAGTGTACCGATCGACTCAGAATCACTAGCTGATTCAATATTACGAGAGTGGTGTAGGGTATTATATAGTCGGCCCCGCCCGACTTTAGCCTTTCCTTACTGGTTTTTAATTTCTGTTTAATCGCTCTGAAAATACGAATTTCGCAAATAACTTGACCACTCCATCATTTAATGCGTTTAAAATAATTATAAACCACAAATTACAAAAAATTACTGGTGCATTTTATGAGACTACCAAATATTATGAGACTTCCAAATATTATTCGTATACCTTATGAGACTACGAAATATTAATCGTGAACATTATATACTAACAAATATTACTAGTGGACCTTATGAGAATACCAAATATTTCTCGTGGGCTTTATGAGACTACGAAATATTGCTTGTGGACCTTCTGAAACTACCAAATATTGCTAGTGACCCCTATGAGACTACCAAATATTACTCGTGGACCTAATGAGACTATCGGATATTACTCGTGGACCTTCTGAGACTACCAAATATTTCTCGTGGGCTTTATGAGACTACCAAATATTTCTGGTGGCCTAATGAGACTACCAAATATTACTCGTGGACCTCATGAGACTACCAAATTTTACTCGTGGACTTTCTGAGACTACCAAATATTACTCGTGGACCTTAGGAGACTACCAAATATTAATCGTGAGTCTTATGAGAATACCAAATATTACTCGTGGACCCTATGCGGCTTACAAATATTACTTGTGTATCTTACGAGACTACCGAATAGTACTCGTGGAACTTATGAAACTACAAAATATTACTCATGGACCTTATGAGACTTACAAATACTCTTGCCAAAATTCAGCGAAATCTTTTCAGCCGTTTGCCTGTCTACCGAGAACCAACGAACAACATTTCATTTTTGTATAAACCCGTATAGAGAAGATTGTATTTTTTCCTCTTCATTTTTTACTCATTCTCTTTTCTAATTTGGCATCCCTACTGTGATGCATCGAGTAAATAGAGACACTGCGTATGTACATACGTTCTCCCAGCAAAACTTGACAACTCTATTCTATTTACTTATGACGAACGAAACACGTACCACTAAGTGTAAATATGTGAATGAATATCTCCCGCTCCCAGACTCCACACCTGGATGCAATAGCCAAGAAGATATTTGCAGTCCCAGTACAATACTGTGTTACAGCAGAGATGTCTATTGGATTTAAAATTCCCTAAGTGACGTTACAAAAATTCTGTGATATTTTGTAATATTAAGAGTTATGATGCTGGTTTCTTCTTTTTTCATGCTATATATAGTTCGAAAAACGTCTACAAGATTGGGCAGTACTTTAGATTATATTAAAGAAAATCGTGTGAAAGGTTTGCCTATTCCGCGAAATCCAGGAGATGAATTCGAGGACGATGTCCCTTGAACGAACGTAACCAAATCAATACCGAGAACAAATTTTCAAATTATTTACCGTCTTTGTCCTCTCATCTGCGTTCAGTGTGATGTGTCTATGTTTACCTACGTTGCCACTCTGTTCTCGCGCATCCTTCTCGTCATTTCATCCTGTCGGAAGGTACATTCATACGAGTACGTATGCGGTGGACGCAAAGACAATAGCACGTAAATTTTGCTGACGTGCGTATGAATGACGGGGAGTCATTGCATCGCAACATCAGATGAATGACCAATGGAAAATGTTGCATTTTACACATGTTCCGGAAACAAATGAATGTTTCTATACTCCGGAGAATTTGGAATTTAAGGAAGGGTTAGTGTTCCGGGGAGTTTTGAGAGAATTGACCGAATGCTGACCCCTTTAAAAAGAAGGTGGCAAAATTAATTGATGTTAAATATTTAAAAAGCCATTAGGTAGATGGGTCTTTAGACTCTGTTTCGCAATTAACGGCCTAATTAATGATTCATTGACCATTTAATCAAATCAGTTAACTCTGTTTAAAAAAATCCAGACGATTGTGCTACTTTCCTGACATTCGGTACTTAAATTGCAGACAATTTAATTATAAATAAAAAAAAAATTGGATTTATTTTAAGGAAATAATAGTTTAGGTGATATCACCGAAGTTATAGTGCAACAATAACATAATGTTCCATACCGACTTATGAATCCCCTCACGTTGAGTCCCAAAAAAAAAATATTCGTAAATTTATTTATTTTTTTTTGTTTTAATTAATTATCATCAATTTAAATTGCTTTCAATAATTTTAAAGTATGTACCGGTATTAAAGTTATGAGCTCTTAACTTATTATGCAAAATGATCCATTTGTGTGGAAGGTACCAAAAGGGGCGTGCCAATAAAGCCCACTTTTCTCTTGATTATAGGTACTGTAAAAGCATTACACTGTACAAAATTTCAAGTATTTGTATGCACTGGTATTAATGTTATAAGCTGTTATTTTTTGGTACAAAATTACCATTTTGTGTGGAATGTACCAAAAGGGGCGTGGCAAACTTTCCCATTTTTCTCGCAGTGATAGCTGAACGAGGTGATAGCTAAACTAGTACTATGAGTCGAATTATAGAAGATTGGAATAAGTAGTATAGAAGGTATTAAAGAATCAATTTTTCACTAAATGTTAACCCTTTGTGGGGGAGGTACTAGAAGTAGTGGACCAATATGGCCAATCTTCGAACTTAAAATAAAATAAAATAATATAAAATAAAATAAAATAAAATAATAAAAAAAATAAAATAAAATAAAATAAAAATAAAAATAAAATAAAATAAAATAAAATAAAATAAAATAAAATAAAATAAAATAAATAAAATAAAATAAAATAAAATAAAATAAAATAAAATAAAATAAAATAAAATAAAATAAAATAAAATAAAATAAAATAAAATAAAATAAAATAAAATAAAATAAAATAAAATAAAATAAAATAAAATAAAATAAAATAAAATAAAATAAAATAAAATAAAATAAAATAAAATAAAATAAAATAAAATAAAATAAAATAAAATAAAATAAAATAAAATAAAATAAAATAAAATAAAATAAAATAAAATAAAATAAAATAAAATAAAATAAAATAAAATAAAATAAAATAAAATAAAATAAAATAAAATAAAATAAAATAAAATAAAATAAAATAAAATAAAATAAAATAAAATAAAATAAAATAAAATAAAATAAAATAAAATAAAATAAAATAAAATAAAATAAAATAAAATAAAATAAAATAAAATAAAATAAAATAAAATAAAATAAAATAAAATAAAATAAAATAAAATAAAATAAAATAAAATAAAATAAAATAAAATAAAATAAAATAAAATAAAATAAAATAAAATAAAATAAAATAAAATAAAATAAAATAAAATAAAATAAAATAAAATAAAATAAAATAAAATAAAATAAAATAAAATAAAATAAAATAAAATAAAATAAAATAAAATAAAATAAAATAAAATAAAATAAAATAAAATAAAATAAAATAAAATAAAATAAAATAAAATAAAATAAAATAAAATAAAATAAAATAAAATAAAATATTCAATGTTTTCCAATAACCAATCAATCACAATCACCATCGTGTGTTTTGCACACGTCGTTTGCTATCTCACACACGAAGTGTGTTTCTATATCTAAATCTGAACCGATTTTCTCCGAATTTGGCAGTATTCCTTTATGTAGAAAGAAACCTCTTTTTCCCGAATTTCGCACTGATCGGATATAAAATAACATTTTTACAGCGCTTACATGTCAAATCAGAGGTAACGTATATATGGGGGCTATATCTAAATCTGAACCGATTTCTTCCAAATTTAAAAGTGTTCATTCATATAATAGGAAACCTCTTTCTGTCGAATTTCATACTGATCGGATATAAAATAACATTTTTACAGCGCTTATATGTCAAATCGGGGCTAACATATATATGGGGGCTATATCTAAATCTGAACCGATTGTAACCAAATTCAATAGGGATCGTTCTTGGGCCAAAAAAAAAGTTATGTGTAAAGTTTCGTCGAAATCGGACCATAATTGCGACCTGTACTTTGATTACAAGAATACATCTACAGACGGACGGACATAGTTAAATCAACTCAGAAAGTGATTCTAAGTCGATCGGTATAATAAACGATGGGTCTATTTCTTCTCCTTTTGGGTGTTACAAACAAATGCACAAAGTTATAATACCCTGTACCACAGTGTGGTGTAGAAATTATAAATTTTTAATTGCATGAGGGTCAGAAGTTTTAATATTAACCTATGAATATTATTTTTGCCTAGAAAGTTAATAAAAAGTTGCTAAATGTTAAAATAGATCACGCTATAATTTATTTAAAAAAATACAAAATTTAAGGGGGTTTGAAATTTTTAAAATATGAGAAAATGCATTTTAGGGTTTTACGAAATTTTTAATTGCTGTTGAACGGCTGAACCGATTGTTACAAACATCACGTCGTTTGGAAGAGAACATAACAGGCGATTGTTTTGAGGATTTTATTTTGTAACATTTGTAACAATTACATTTTAGAAACTTTTTAGAAAAAAATAAAATTCATGTTAGTATTAAAAATTCTGTCTTATGAATGAACGAGTTTAAAGAATATGTTTAAAGACAGATAATTATTCGTACTATATATAACTGAACCGATCACATTGCTTTTAAAAAAGGACGACATTCTGGGAATTTATTTAAAATAAATGCCATATTTCTATTATTTTTTTCCAAATACTTCGAAAAAGGTAATCGAAATGTAGGAAGTAAAGTGATTCTTTTGAAATACCAGAATGTTAAATTAAACATTATATTTTTTTAAACAGTGTTCCCAGGTTCCGTTTTTAGCAAAAGCTTATTAGATATATATTTGTTTATTTATTATTTTTATTGCTTTTAAAAATTGTTTTGGGAATTTTGTCTAATTTCTCTTTGATAATTGCGAACTCTTGCTCATGGTAACATTTTAAGAAAATTTTCATAAATCGATGAAGGTCAAATGTGTAGAAAATATATATATAAATATAATATATAGAAAAACCAGTAAGGAAAGGCTAAAGTCGGGCGGGGCCGACTGTATAATACCCTACACCACTCTCGAAATATTGAATAACTCTGATATATACATTTTGTAATTCATGTATAAATTGTGTACATAAATTTACTTCTGGGACATTTTATACTTAAATAATATGTAGGGTATAAAAACGATTGGATCTAAAGAGCCAAATCGGATGAAACATATATGGGAGCTATAGCTAAATCTTTACCGATTTTCTTCAAATTCGGCAATGTTGGTTTATGGAACAAGAAACTCTACCATTCTAAATTTCAAAACGATTGGACGTAAAATATAGCTTCTATAGAACTAAAGGGCCAAATCGGACGAAACATATATATGGGAGCTGTAGCTAAATCTTAACCGATTTTCTTCAAATTCGGCAATGCTGGTTCATGGATCAAGAAACTCTACCATCCTAAATTTCAAAAGGATTGGATGTAAAATACAGCTTCTATAGGACTAAAGGGCCAAATCGGACGACATATATATATGGGAGCTATATCTAAATCTGAACCGATTTCAACCAAATTCAATAGCGATCTTAACAGCTGCGAAATACTCTAAACTGCAATATTTCAGAACGTGCGGAATGAAATTGCGACCTGTAGTCGACGAACAACTTTACATGGACAGACGGACGGACAGGCATGCTTATATCGACTCAGCTAGTGATTCTGAGTCGATCGGTATACTTTAAGGTGGGTCTAGCTTTGTTATTTTCAGGTGTTACAAACATCTGCCGTGATACAAACTTATAATACCCTGTACCACAGTGTGGTGTAGGGTATAAATACCAGAATAGGTATTAATTTTTGAAATTATTACTGTCCAATTCAAAGACTAAATTTGAGGCAGTTTAATAAATTAAATTTCCGACTTTAACTTAATTAGTACAGTTTAACAAATTTTTCGATATAACAAAATCTTGGGCTTAACGAATTGGCATCGTCATGCTGAGTTTTCCCGGTACATCATTTATTTTAATCGTAAACTAATAGTACCTAAATTAACTATAATATACACAAAAATGTTTTGTTTTGTGTCTACGATTTCACAACAAAATTGTATTGACAAAATGGCGAAAAGGTCGCAAAAAAAGGCAAAAGGTTGCAAAAAAAAGTGTCAAAATGATAAAGTCGCACACGAAGTCGCAAGCCGTCGAAAAAGTTGCAAATTGCAACTTTAGTCGCACAACGGTAACACTGGTCGCGCACAAATGTTTATACATATACATCTCGACAATTTATATGCATGTGTGTTTGATGTTGCGTCAGCCAAAATCAACCATTTGCATGAGAGTGGTTGAGAGGGTAATTTTATTGTGCTCTATAATGGTTCTGTCTCTCAGATATTAAAGTAAGCTTTTTATACCCTACACCACACTGTGGTACAGGGTATTATAAGTTTGTTTCACGGCAGATATTTGTAACACCTAAAAATAACACAGCTAGACCCACCTTAGAGTATACCGATCGACTCAGAATCACTAGCTGAGTCGATATAAGCATGCCTGTCCGTCCGTCTGTCCACGTAAAGTTGTTCGTCGACTACAGGTCGCAATTTCACTCCGATCGTTCTTAAATTTTGCAGTTTAGAGTATTTCGCAGCTGTAAAGATGCCTATTGAATTTGGTTGAAATTGGTTCAGATTTAGATATAGCTCTCATATATATCTTTCGTCCGATTTGGCCCTTTAGTCCTATAGAAGCTGTATTTTACATCCAATCGTTTTGAAATTTAGAATGGTAGAGTTTCTTGATCTATGAACCAACATTGCCAATTTTGAAGAAAATCGGTTAAGATTTAGCTATAGCTCCCATATATATGTTTCGTCCGATTTTGCTCTTTAGTCCTGTAGAAGCTGTATTTTACATCCAATCATTTTGAAGTTTAGAATGGTAGAGTTTCTTGATCCATGAACCAACACTACCGAATTTGAAGAAAATCGGTTAAGATTTAGCTATAGCTCCCATATATATGTTTCGTCCGATTTGGCCCTTTAGTTCTATAGAAGCTGTATTTTACATCCAATCGTTTTGAAATTTAGAATGGTAGAGTTTCTTGATCCATGAACCAACACTACCGAATTTGAAGAAAATCGGTTAAGATTTAGCTATAGCTCCCATATATATGTTTCGTCCGATTTGGCCCTTTAGTTCTATAGAAGCTGTATTTTACATCCAATCGTTTTGAAATTTAGAATGGTAGAGGTTCTTGATCCATGAACCAAACACAACCGAATTTGAAGAAAATCGGTTAAGATTTAGCTATAGCTCCAATATATATGTTTCGTCCGATTTGGCCCTTTAGTTCTATAGAAGCTGTATTTTACATCCAATCGTTTTTATACCCTACACCACACTGTGGTACAGGGTATTATTTAAGTATAAAATGTCCCAAAAGTAAATTTATGTAAACAATTTATACATGAATTACAAAATTCATATTTCAGAGTTATTCAATATTACGAGAGTGGTGTAGGGTATTATATAGTCGGCCCCGCCCGACTTTAGCCTTTCCTTACTGGTTTTTTCTTAATTTAAGCCATATTAGGCTTAATTTTCCATTTCATGAAATGTTTACTTGTTTTCAAGCTTTAAATGCTTATTGTAAGCCTTTCAGCGACTGATTTTTTCAATTTAAGCCGATTTATACTTGTTTTAAGAAAAACTTAGTACCAACGTACTTAAATTTTTAAGTACGATTTCGGCTTAAATTAAGAATTTTTTACTTGAATTTTGTATGGCATTTTTCTTTCTGTGTATAGATAGATATCGTCCATTTTTTGATATAGCCCCCATATATAGCATCTTCCCTATTTGATTTCTTAACGTCATAGAGACAACAATTGTCCACTGATCAGGCTGAAAAAGTTTAATTGGGGTTTATTTATAACCGGAATTCTTCACGCGAAAAACGGTCCATGTTTAGATATTGCCCCCAGACAAAGGTCCCTCTAGATTTGATTTCGTAATGACACAAAAACCTGAAATTTCAACGAATAAGGCTGAAATTTGGTATAATTAGTTTATTTTTACCCGAAACCACTAACATGCGATCCATGGTGGAGGGCATATAAGATTCGGCATAGCCGAATTTAATCCGTCTTTACTTGGTTTTTATTTGGGCAGATGAAGTCGATTTTGGGCAGTTTTTCGGAAAATTTTGGGCCAAAAAAAAAATGTTCCAGCGGCAACACTGCAGATTAATTCGTGTAATACTCCATATTGCATTACTCACAAAGTGATGGTGTATACTAGGGCGGGTTGATTTGTATGGATGAAAAAAAAATTAAAAATCGTATAGCAAAAACGTAATCTACATTAAATTCTAAGAAAATTCTCCGAAGAAACCCTGGGTCTAAAATCAAAACCTAATCCGCGCTTCTCGACATGAAATTTTTTTTCCTCTTCTTTCGCTTAAATTATTTTCTTTTTTTGAAATATAGGTATTATGTTTTATTATACCCTCACTTTAGTGATACGAGGGTATATATCATTTGATACGGGCCAAAAGTGTAACACATGGAAGGAGTGACATAGGATTTTAAGTATGTTTGGCGGATATCCGTTTTAAGTCGTTTTAAGTCGAATGAGCAATATCCGTCCGTCTGTCTGCTAGCTGGTGCGCACGATAACTCTCGAAAGGAGTAACCGATTGACTTCAAATTTGGTATGTGGTAATATTTTTTTCTATCTCCGGCTAAGTTCGAAGATGGGCCATATTGGCCCACCCCTTCTAGTACCTCCCCCACAAAGTGTTAATACTAAGTGAATTATTGATTATTTAATAACTTCTATACTACTTATTTGAATCCTCTGAAATTCTGCACATAATACTTTATTATTATACTTATAAAGTCACGATCACCTGAAGAAAAATGGGCGAAGTTACCTCGCCCCTTTTGGTACCTTCCACACAAATGGACCATTTTGCTCCAAAAGTTAACATCTTATAACTTGAATACCTATGCACAAAAAGACATGAAATTTTGAACAGTGTAAGGGTTTCATAGTACCTACAATCCAGTGACAAATTGGCGAAGTTGCCACGCCCCTTTTGGTACCTCCCACACAAAATGGACATATCATTTTATAATTTTTTTTAATCATTTTTTACTTGGGTGAATATTTTTTTTAATGAAAAAAACATTGAGTGTAGAAAATATATAAAGTGCAAAAGAACTACCTTACTAAACAATTTTATTCAGAAAATTCGATTTATTTTTGGAAAAAGCTATTTTTTCTAACATTTATTTTTTTTTGCAAAGGCGGGCATATAAATTTTCAAGTCGAGAGGCGCGGATTAGGATTTTATTTTAGATACATGGTTTCTTTGGAGAATTTTCTTAGAATTTTATGTAGTTTAAGTTTTTACGATATTTAAAAAAAAAAATCAACCCGCCCTAGTGTATACCTTAGTCGGTTTACCCGACTGAAACATTTTTCTAAAACATATGTATCTATGGATATCAAATTATCACAAATTTAATTTGTTGAAATAGCATAAAAGTTAAAACGAACAAATTGTGGCACGAACAGCATTATTACAGTTTTTGCCAAGCTGACTATTTCCCACCAACAAGAAACGTGCAACCAAATTACTTCTGACTTTCTATCGTGCCTTTCATATTTCGTTTTTCGTGAATTGATCGTCTGAGTGTTGTTGTTGTTTTAGGTTAGCTATGCTCAGCGCTTATTGGGTGCCCTAACATGTAGGGTTGTTGTAGCACACAACGTTTGCTATACTCGTACACGAAGTTTGTTTCGTTGTGGTTTTTTTCCTCAATGCTAGCTCGATCAGTTTGTTTTCTCTGGTTCACTACACAATTCTCATTGAGTTCAATGTGGCTCTCGCTTTTAATGCTACGGTTCTCCTGTGTCTGGTTATCGCTTCTCGGCCTTATGGCTAAGATCAAAGTGTAGTATCTGTTCTTATCAGCTTAACATCTGATAGATCCTCCATCGGAGGACAACAAATGTTAAACTGATTTTTGGAAATAGACGGAAGTTTAGGGGCTTGCTCCACTTCTGTCACGGGTTGGCCCGGTATTGCAGTACCGCCGGGATTTCAGCCCAACATCATTTGATAAATTTCAGAATAAAAATTATAATTAAGCAAACGTAGTCGGCTTTTTGAGGCTGGCTTATTAGTAAAAGTGGGGAAAATAATAAAGTGTTTTCCAACAAGAGGTGTTATTTTGCTATTCAAAGAAAAATTTCATTTTTTGAGATAAATGATCGGATGTTTATTTCATAATAGAGGAAGGTAATAATGCAAAACAACATCAGCCAAATGGCCACACGACCAGCGTTGCCGTTTTGGTCATTTCCGACCAAATTTGGTCGGATAGATTTAAAATTTTTCTTTCTGGTCGGACCAACTCAATTTTGGTCGGTTTTATTCTCAAATATTTAAGATGTATTATAAATACAGAATAATTTAAAGATTAATATAAATTTTTTCACCGTTGGAAATATCTTGAAATGTTGATTGTGAATCCCAATATTTTTCTTAATCGATACAAACAGTATCGACCTGTTATCGAAATTGTAGACAAATACATTTTATTTGAAAATATGTAATAATTTCGGATATTTCGATCACCGAAAATGTGGCTTGTAGTTGTATAAATTATCGTTCATGGAGAAAGAATTATTTCTTTCAGTCCTGTTCTGTATTCCAAGAGTAGATTAATGACGAAATTTTGGTTCATAGATCTCACCATAATTGCGGTATTTTGCCATTTGTGTTCAAAGAAACAAATTTAGAAACTGGAACACTAAAATACAGAACTGGAACATTTTCTTATATCGTCAGCTCAATGCTATTTTGTTCCATACGCCATTTTGTATGATCGGAGAAAACCGCAATTTATTCTTTGATTAAAAACGGGACTGAAGAGTTATACACTTTTTATTTCATAGGGCTCCCAGTGTTCGTATGATTCTCATGCATTTCTATGCCATTACATTCAAAAATAAGAAAGTTATGACAATTTTTGTACCTGGCATTTTGGTCCATATCCACTTTTATTTTAATATTTTTTCGTATTTGTATTACATGGACCACATGTAATATAAGTATGGAAGGACAGTAATTTACATATTGTGATTGAAAGAACGTAAAATACTGAGTCAAAAATATGGGGCGATAGAAAAATGGAGACATAGCACAAAAATATTACATTTCCCGTACCAATATCTCGAAAACTAGGCGAGATAGGAAAAAAAAGATTGCAGATTCTGAAGGAGCATGCTTGAAACCTATATTATCAACTTCTAACTCAAAAAACACAAAAATGGCGTATGGACCAAAATAGCATTAAGCCGACGATACGTATGTACATATTTATACGTACATAAATTATTCAAGAAGATTTGACTTTTATGCATGACTTATGACGTTACAAATTTGGTATACTTCTGGTATTTTGCTGAGATTTTGTAAATTTCCGAACATCATAGATTTTTAAAATCCTACAATTAACAAAAAAATTTACTATTGTGCTCTAGAACTCACATGCTTTAGTCATAAATGATGAAAGTTAAAAATTATTTTTAACGTTGCAATCAGTTAAACAAAACTTAACACATTATTATTAAGACTTTCTATGAATAATTGTCCATCCATTTGTTATTTGTCATAAACTATATCATACAACTTCATCGTATTCTTTATTTTTAGGCGTCTAATATAAATTAAGAAAAGCTCAATACAAATTCCCAAAGAATTCCGTTTTACAGATACTTCAAGAAATTGACATGACATTTTGCGAAATTGGCTCTAAGTTTACGTAGAACTACTTACACTTACAAGGATCATCGCAGGACGATGATTTAAAGTCCCATCCAATTTGAATTGTTGCCGCCTTTGTAACAAATATTAATATTTTGGGCTGCAATTCGGCAATTATTAATTCCTTTAGTAATGGATCGCATTGGACCACATTTGTATATATCCCCCTTATTAAGGTCAAAAAACGATTTGCTTTATTGACGCCGTAACAATCAATTATGCCAAGCTACTGAACTACAATTTGGCGAATTTCACACAGAATCAATAAATCGGTCAATTGCAGATGTATTTCCTGTTATAGCATTGAATGAGATCGATGATGTAGAGTATATTCGATTCGGATGGACAACTTTTCTAAACATTTCAAGTTTCATCAAAATCGGAAAATTTTGTCATTAAACATTACAAAATATCGAAATCTTCATTTTATAAATTTGGTCGGCTACAACTAATTTTGGTCGGTTTTTGGTCGGAAAAAAATTTCTCCTGTGGCAACACTGCACACGACAACGCTTACAGGACCATATCCTTTTCATGAAATATTCCCAGTGTTACCGTTGACAAATTTAAAAAGGTTGCACAAAAAGTCGTTTTCGAAAAATAAAGTCGCACAAAAAACGTTATTGCATAGAAAAGGGTCTCACTTTTTATAAAAATGTACTTTAACAAAGCAATTATGAAAATAATAATATATCGTTTTTATGTGATAAGCAATTAAATTTTTTGTAATTACACATTTATTGAATTTCATAAATTTCATTTCATTTATTTCATCAAACTCAGCCCGCTTGGACTATATTTTGATAGATTACTATAATTACATTAACAAATTCATTATAAGATTACATATGTATATAAAAAATATTAAACCAATCCTAACGCACATTTTTTAAACATTAATGCTAAAATATTTATTAAATTATAAAAAAAGGGATATAGCTATTGTCTGTGATGAATAACACGAAAAATCTAAGGCACTTCAAGAAAGTGAGCAAGTAGCCTATTCTTGAACGTTTGAGGGGATACTGAAAAGTTTTTAATTTCATCATCATTTTTAAATATTGATTATTTTGGAAACTGTTTCCGGTGAAGGTCATAAGCACAGAGTAAAATATAAAAAAAAGCAAATTTATCGAAAAATTATTTTTTTATGTGTTTTATCCCTTCGGATGTTTCTGTTGCAATAATAACTCAAAGGCGATCATTACAATTTTGTTCTGCTACATTCCTTTTAAATGATGATACGTCAAATGATGATAAATCAATCGAATGATATGTTTTATGCTGCAAAATGCAGATTTTGTCTAAATTATTATTTTCCAATGCAAAAGCTACAATTTAAGAATTTTAATAATTTTTAAAAATACATTTTTCGCTATAACATTTTTTTTGGTTTAAAGAATGAGCCTGACAGTATATATTTAATTCGTTATACCAAACTTTGACTGTACACCATCTTTTAAGAAAAATCTTGAATTCATACTAACAAGAATTACCTATAATATACCCAAAAATGTAGATTGTGTCTGTTTCCAAAAAAAAAAATTGTTATTACAAAAAAAGTCGCAAAAAGGTCTCTAGATGGAAAAGTCGCCAAAAAAAAGTTGCAAATTGCAACTTTAGTCGCACAACGGTAACACTGAATATTCCATAACCAAATCGGAAATCTATGTCCTCGATAGCCTCACGAATTATATCTTTGAGGTCTTCAATCGACGCTGTGCTGTTGGCGTAGACCTTATCTTTCACGTGGCCCCAAAGGAAGAAGTCGCAAGGTGTTAAATCACAAGATCTCGGTGGCCAATTGTGATCACCTCTTCGAGAGATAACACGGTCCGGAAACTTTTCCCGTAACAGAGCAATGGTTTCGTTGCTTGTGTGACACGTAGCGTCGTCTTGTTGAAAGTAAACGTTGTCCAGATCAATACCATCCAACTCCGACCATACAAAATCATTATTCATCTCCGGATAACGCAATCCATTTACCGTTACTGTTGATCCAACCTCATTTTCGAAAAAGTAAGGTCCAATGTCCCCGCCGGACCATAAACCGCACCAAAAAGTCACACGTTGAGGATGGAGAGGCTTCGCAACAATAACTCTTTGATTTTTCGAGGTGGAAATGTGCCTCATCAGTCAAGGTGATTTTGTATCGTTCATATCGTTTTTGATCGTATTGTATCGTTCGATGATCGTGTATCGTTCCATTTTTATACCCTCCAACATAGGATGGGGGGTATATTCATTTTGTCACTCCGTTACTAACACCTCTAGATATTGATCTGAGACCCCATAAAAGATATATTCTTATTCGTCTTAAAATTCTAAGACGATTTAGCCATGTCCGTCCGTCCGTCCGTCTGTTGTAATCACGCTACAATCTATAATACTTGAGTTAAGTGGCTGAAATTTGGTATAGATAATTCTTATAGCTGCAGGTAACTTGGGATTGAAAATGGGCAATATCGGTCCATATTTAGATATAGCTCCCATATACTATAGCATCTAACTTGTTGTGGATCCTACTGTTCTCATATACTATATTTTTTGTGTTGTTGGTGTTATTTTCTTTAGGTTTGAGTTATTTTGTGAGGTCACATGTTATCCATGGTGGAGGGTATTTAAGATTCAGCATGGCCGAACTTAACGCTTTAGCTTGTTAGTAATGGTGTAGTTTCTACTTGTCAAAAGTTAAAAAATAAAAGCTTCAAAAGTGACAGCTACCGAAATACCGGGTGATTCAAAATAAAACCTCTTGTTAAAAAAGCACAACAAAACTATGTACGACTAGTTTTTTGTATAAGAATCTATGAAGCAATATCGTGTATTGCGTAAATGTTCCTAATTATTATTAGTGACTGTATTTTATATTAATCATAATAGTACCTGCTCAATATTTTAAGTTTATTTATTTGAATAAATAACCTCCTGACATTTTTAAAATAAGATTTTTTAAAGTTATTTTTTTATGGAATTCATTTCTATTAGTCATACCATGTGAGTAATAGAAATAAATTTAAAATATTTTGAATTTGTCTGCGAAAAAACGTATTTTGGTATACGACGGTATACGAAAACGGCATAACGTTTTATTTCAGAAAACTTGAAGTTTTTGATGATTTTTTTTTTACCAATTTGACGATTTTTGGGGAAAAAGTCTGACAGCACCGATCACATGTAAATGGTTTCGTGTACAAATCAACTACTTATACCAAATGTGAGCCCTATTCGTTAAAATTTCAGGTTTTTGTGTCGTTACGAAGTTAAATCTAGAGGGACCTTTGTATGGGGGCTATATCAAAACATGGACCTACTTACAAACATGGTCTACCGTTGTTCGTGTGAAGAATTCCGGGTATAAATAAACCACAGTTACCAATTTTCAGCCCGATCTGTTGACATTTGTTGACTCTATGACGTTAAGAAGCCAACTCAGGGTGATGCTATATATGGGGGCTATATCCAAAAAATGGACCAACATTGGGCATTTTCAATCACACTATGCAACAAAAATTTTGTCCAAGGGATGTGGATAACAGTTTTTGGTGTAATATGGTGTCACAAACACGAAAAAAATATTAAAAAAATTTTTAATGGTAAATTTTTTTTTTAAATTTTAAATTTCTTGGAAAGTATATTTAGTATTTGGATCACAATTTTCAAGTATAAGCCTGATTGAGCAGTGTTATGCCTTAAATTATAGGGAATTATAAAGGCTACATATGATGCAAATAGGGCTTTCACGTAGAATCTTTGGTTTAGTAACAGTCGTCAAAAATATGAGAAATTTTTTTTATACCCTACACCACACTGTGGTACAGGGTATTATAAGTTTGTTTCACGGCAGATGTTTGTAACACCTGAAAATAACACAGCTAGACCCACCTTAAAGTATACCGATCGACTCAGAATCACTAGCTGAGTCGATTTAACGATATCCGTCCGTCCGTCCGTCCGTCCGTCCGTCCGTCCGTCTGTCCATGCAAAGTTGTTCGTCGAATACAGGTCGCAATTTCACTCCGATCGTTCTGAAATTTTGCAGTTTAGAGTATTTCGCGGCTGTTAAGATCGCTATTGAATTTGGTTGAAATCGGTTCAGATTTAGATATAGCTACCATATATATCTTTCGTCCGATTTGGCCCTTTAGTCCTATAGAAGCTGTATTTTACATCCGATCGTTTTGAAATTTAGAATGGTAGAGTTTCTTGATCCATGAACCAACACTGCCGAATTTGAAGAAAATCGGTTAAGATTTAGCTATAGCTCCCATATATATGTTTCGTCCGATTTTGCTCTTTAGTCCTGTAGAAGCTGTATTTTACATCCAATCATTTTGAAATTTAGAATGGTAAAGTTTCTTGATCCATGAACCAACTCTACCGAATTTGAAGAAAATCGGTTAAGATTTAGCTATAGCTCCCATATATATGTTTCGTCCGATTTGGCCATTTAGTCCTATAAAAGCTGTATTTTACATCCAATCATTTTGAAATTTAGAATGGTAGAGTTTCTTGATCCATGAACCAACACTGCCGAATTTGAAGAAAATCGGTTAAGATTTAGCTATAGCTCCCATATATATGTTTCGTCCGATTTTGCTCTTTAGTCCTGAAGAAGCTGTATTTTACATCCAATCATTTTGAAATTTAGAATAGTAGAGTTTCTTGATCCATGAACCAACACTACGGAATTTGAAGAAAATCGGTTAAGATTTAGCTATAGCTCCCATATACATGTTTCGTCCGATTTGGCCCTTTAGTCCTGTAGAAGCTGTATTTTACATCCAATCATTTTGAAATTTAGAATGGTAGAGTTTCTTGATCCATGAACCAACACTACGGAATTTGAAGAAAATCGGTTAAGATTTAGCTATAGCTCCCATATATATGTTTCGTCCGATTTGGCCCTTTAGTCCTGTAGAAGCTGTATTTTACATCCAATCATTTTGAAATTTAGAATGGTAGAGTTTCTTGATCCATGAACCAACACTGCCGAATTTGAAGAAAATCGGTTAAGATTTAGCTATAGCTCCCATATATATGTTTTGTCCGATTTGGCCCTTTAGTTCTATAGAAGCTATATTTTACATCCAATCGTTTTGAAATTTAGAATGGTGGAGTTTCTTGATTCATGAACCAACATTGAAGAATTTGAAGAAAATCGGTAAAGATTTAGCTATAGCTCCCAAATATATGTTTCATCCGATTTGGCTCTTTAGATCCAATCGTTTTTATACCCTACACCACACTGTGGTACAGGGTATTATTTAAGTATAAAATGTCCCAAAAGTAAATTTATGTAAACAATTTATACATGAATTACAAAATTTATATATCAGAGTTATTCAATATTACGAGAGTGGTGTAGGGTATTATATAGTCGGCACCGCCCGACTTTAGCCTTTCCTTACTGTTTTTTTTTTAAAAACACTTTTTCCTGGTACAAAAAAACCATAAAAAATAGAAAAAAGTGGAAAAAATTATTTTATCAGATTTTAAAAAAGCCAGCCTGCTAACGAAGAAAACACTGTCTATTTGAAAAAAATCTATGGATAGATGTAAAAGTTATGAGCTATTTTGTAAATTTTAGGGAAATTCAAAAAAATCTTGTTTCATATTTTTTCGTTCTTAAATGATGTTATTGCTTATATTGAATTCACCATATGTGAGTGAGACATATAAGAGACATTGCACTTGTATTTTATTTTATGAGGATTGATGTCAGACATTATAAAATTATAGAGAGGACGAGGTTTTATGGCCGTTCGTAACCCTCCATAAAACATTATATGCATTGTGAGAACTATATTTGATGAGATCCGCTCAGGCAGAGGGTCATTTAACAATATTTGTGTTTTTTATTAATGAGGTTTCCATTCAATTACGCCTTTTAAGGGGCACGGACATCCCAGTCGGTAGTAAAATAATATGTACGCAATACAAAGTAGTACGCGGCAGTCTTGAAAATATTGGGTTTCTAGGTTGGAAGCAAACTATATGTCAGCTACAGGTACTGCAACTTATGAACCTTAAACCCGGAATTTATGAATGAAATTTCTTATTAATAAATTAGTGTAATTCAGCGCCTTAAATAGATAAGTCGATTTTCTGAAAAATATTACAAAGTTATATTTCGAAGTACGGGTTTTCCAACAAGGGGTGTTATTTTGAATCACCCGGTATTTCGGTAGATGTCACATTTGAAGCTTTTATTCTTTGAAATTTGACAAGTAGAAACTAGGCCCATTTCCAGCCGGTGGCTACGTCAACAAGCTAAATTGTCGCATCTGGTGTTCGGAAAACCCAAGAGTTATTGTTGAGAAGCCTCTCCATCCTCAACGTGTGACTGTTTGGTGCGGTTTATGGTCCGGCGGAGTCAATGGACCTTACTTTTGCGAAAATGAGGTTGGATCAATAGTTACGGTGAATGAATTGCGCTATCGAGAGATGATTAATGATTTTTTATGGTCAGAGTTGGATGGTATTGATCTGGACAGCGTTTATTTTCAACAAGACGGCGATACGTGCCGCAGAAGCAACAAAACCATTGCTCTGTTACGGGAAAAATTTCCGGACCGTGTTATCTCTCGAAGTGGTGGTCACAATTGGCCACCGAGATCTTGTGATTTAACACCTTGCGACTTCTTCCTTTGGGACCACTTGAATGATAAGGTCTACGCCAACAGCCCAGCGTCGATTCAAGACCTCAAAGATAGAATTCGTGAGGCTATCGAGGACATAGGGCAGCCACTTTGCGATTTGGTTATGGAAAATTTCATGAAAAGGATATGGTCCTGTAAGCGTGGTCGTGGTGGCCATTTGGCTGATGTTGTTTTTCATTATTAACGGCATACCTTCCTCTTTATTATGAAATAAAAATCCGATCATTTATTTTATCTCAAAAAATAGAATTTTTCTTTGAATACCAAAATAACACCTCCTTTTGGAAAACCCTTTATAAGTAAAAGGCAAATAACTTTTCAATGTGTACATAATCCCGACAATTTCTGCTACATCTGCGGAAAATATGTAATTAAAACCAGTAAGGAAAGGCAGAAAGTCGGACGGGCCGACTATATAATACCCTACACCTCCCTTACAATGCGATAAAGGTCATTGCGAAAATAATTTGGAATAATTGGTAAGTAGGCAGGAACATATTATTTAATTCTGAGCCGATAATCGCTAAATTAAGCAATATTCGTTCCTAAATTGAGAAACATCTTTCCGGAAAATATTAATGATCGAAAGTAAAGTATAAAGTTGATACCAAATCAGGAGGAACATATATATGGGGGTTATATATAAATCTGAACCGATTTTCCGTGAATACTCATTCATGTAATAAGAAACCTCTTTCTGCCGAATTTTACACTGATCGGTTATAAAATAAATTTTTTACGGCGCCTTAATGTGAAATCGGGGGTAACGTATATATGGGGGCTATATCCAAATCTGAACCGATTTTCTCCGAATTTGGCAGTATTCCTTCATGTAATAAGAAACCTCTTTCTGCCGAATTTCGCACTGATCGGATATAAAATACAGTTTTTACAGCGCTTACATGTCAAATCGGGGGTAACGTATATATGGGGGCTATATCTAAATCTGAACCGATTTCTTCCAAATTTAACAGTGTTCATTCATATAATAAGAAACCTCTTTCTGCCGAATTTCATACTGATGGGATATAAAATAAAGTTTTTACAGCGCTTACATGTCAAATCGGGGCTAACATATATATGAGGGCTATATCGAAATCTGAACCGATTTTAACCAAATTCAATAGGGATCGTCCTTGAGCCAAAAAAAAGATATGTGTAAAGTTTCGTCGAGATCGGACCATAATTGCGACCTGTACTTTGATTACAAGAATACATGCACAGACAGACAGACGGACAGACGGACATAGCTAAATCAACTCAGAAAGTGATTCTAAGTCGATCGGTATAATAAACGATGGGTCTATTTCGTTTCCTTTTTGGTGTTACAAACAAATGCACAAAGTTATAATACCCTGTACCACAGTGTGGTGTAGGGTATAAAAATCCACCTGCGTTTAGTAAAATAATAGAAGAAATATATGTGTAATATTTTGGTATACAAGTTAAAAATATGAACGAACCGTGGACACCTAGTATTTTGTGTAAATCGTGCCATGTAAATCTTACTCGATGGAGTATTGGAATCATGCGGTAAGTACTTTACTATTAATGTATTACAATGTTTTGTGGAATAATACGTTTTAATTTTAGACTTCACGTGGAATTTGGAATGCCAATGATTTGGAGACAACCATTCATTCACGATACGGACTGCTATTTTTGTCTAAGTTAATAAATAGATTGGAGTAGGAAGCTAGAATTACGGTGAAGTAAAATCTGTCACTTTGCCAGTTGCACATTCGGAAACAATACCAAGTGTCCAAGCCTAATTACGGAAACATCATCAAGTTCAACTGAGTACTTAACTCTGAGCGATTCAAGTTTGAGTCATAAGTCATCGCTTTTAACTCAGTTTCAACTCATTGATCCAGTGAGGGATTTGGAACTGACCAAAGGTAAGGCGGAACTACTTGCATCTGGGATGAAACAGTACAATATTTTGGCCCCAGATATTAACATATCATATTATAGAGTCCGTGATATACCTTACAAACAATTTTATACAACTGTGGATAACAGATGCTTTTGCAAGGACATTCCCGAAATGTTCGAGGAACTTAATCAAACATACAATTCAAAGGAATGGCGGTTACTTGTTGACAGCAGTAAAGAAAGTTTGAAAGCAGTACTTTTACACAACGGAAATCAGAAACCCTCGATTCCCATTGCTCATGCTGTCAACACTAAGGAATCATACGAAACAATGGCTAAATTGATAAAAGACATAAAATATGAACCTGACTGGAAAATTTGTTGCGATTTAAAAGTAGTTGGTATGTTATGCCGCTGGGATAGCCGATATTTTGACACCACTGCATATTAAGCTGGGGCTCTTTAATAATTTTGTAAAAGCCTTAAGGAAAGATGACAATTCACTCTCATATTTAAAAAGTTCATTTAAAAGTCTTTCTTTTCAAAAAATCGAAGAAGGAGTTTTTGATGGGCCTAAAATAAGGAAACTGATGAAAGATGTGAATTTCGCATTATATTTGACATCGGATGAAATTGCAGCATGGAGGTCGTTTAAGCTTGTAGTTTCAAATTTCCTTGGATCCAATAAAAGCCCGCAATATGAAACAAAGATTGATGATTTGTTAAAACATTATGAAAGAATTGGTTAGAAATATATTTTTCTAAATTTATGTATATAACACATATGTATGTATTCTTCTAACTTATTTTGCGCTTTGTGTATTCCAACAGGTGTAAATATGTCCCTCAAAACACATTTCTTGCATTCTCATTTAAACTTTTTCCCCGACAATCTTGGCGACGTAAGTGACGAACATGGCGAAAGGTTTCGGTAAGAAGTCCATCGAGCGGCGTTACCAAGGGCACTGGGATGAAAGAATGATGGGAGATTATATTTGGTTCTTCATTAGAGAAACCGATTTCGAAATCTACAAACGTCAACAAAGAAATCGCTATTTAAACAGAAATTTAAAAAAAAGTTGTTTTGAAATTCTCTTACCTCTATCAAGAGGGCTATAATTTCTACATTTATCCATAGATTTTTTTCAAATAGGCATTATTTTCTTCGCTAGGATGCAAAGCTTTAATAAAATATAATAAAATATTTTTATACCCTACACCACACTGTGGTACAGGGTATTATAAGTTTGTTTCACGGCAGATGTTTGTAACTCCTTAAAATAACACAGCTAGACCCACCTTAAAAAATACCGATCGACTCAGAATCACTAGCTGAGTCGATTTAACGATGTCCGTCCGTCTGTCCATGTAAAGTTGTTCGTCGACTACAGGTCGCAATTTCACTCCGATCGTTCTGAAATTTTGCAGTTTAGAGTATTTCGCGGCTGTTAAGATCGCTATTGAATTTGGTTGAAATCGGTTCAGATTTAGATATAGCTCCCATATATATCTTTCGTCCGATTTGGCCCTTTAGTCCTATAGAAGCTATATTTTACATCCGATCGTTTTGAAATTTAGAATGGTATATTTTCTTGATCCATGAACCAACATTGCCGAATTTGAAGAAAATCGGTTCAGATTTAGATATAGCTCCCATATATATCTTTCGTCCGATTTGGCCCTTTAGTCCTATAGAAGCTGTATTTTACATCCGATCGTTTTGAAATTTAGAATGGTAGAGTTTCTTGATCCATGAACCAACACTACCGAATTTGAAGAAAATCGGTTAAGATTTAGCTATAGCTCCCATGTATATGTTTCGTCCGATTTGGCCCTTTATTCCTGTAGAAGCTGTATTTTACATCCAATCATTTTGAAATTTAGAATGGTAGAGTTTCTTGATCCATGAACCAACACTACCGAATTTGAAGAAAATCGGTTAAGATTTACCTATAGCTCCCATATATATGTTTCGTCCGATTTGGCCCTTTAGTCCTATAAAAGCTGTATTTTACATCCAATCGTTTTGAAATTTAGAATGGTAGAGTTTCTTTATTCATGAACCAACATTGCCGAATTTGAAAAAAATTGGTAAAGATTTAGCTGTAGCTCCCATATATATGTTTCGTCCGATTTTGCTCTTTAGTCCTGAAGAAGCTGTATTTTACATCCAAATTTAGAATGGTAAAGTTTCTTGCTCCATGAACCAACATTACCGAATTTGAAGAAAATCGGTTAAGATTTAGCTATAGCTCCCATATATATCTTTCGTCCGATTTGGCCCTTTAGTCCTATAGAAGCTGTATTTTACATCCGATCGTTTTGAAATTTAGAATGGTAGAGTTTCTTGATCCATGAACCAACATTGCCGAATTTGAAGAAAATCGGTTCAGATTTAGATATAACTCCCATATATATCTTTCGTCCGATTTGGCTCTTTAGATCCAATCGTTTTTATACCCTACACCACACTGTGGTACAGGGTATTATTTAAGTATAAAATGTCCCAAAAGTAAATTTATGTAAACAATTTATACATGAATTACAAAATTTATATATCAGAGTTATTCAATATTACGAGAGTGGTGTAGGTTATTATATAGTCGGCACCGCCCGACTTTAGCCTTTCCTTACTGGTTTATGTTTTTTTTTGTCCCAGGATTTTTTTTTGAAAAAAATCCACTTTCCAATTTGTTTAGTGACTGTTACTAAACCACTGCATCTAAGTGAAGTGGTGTTTCCAACATTGTTAGCCCACATTAATGGCTTCAATTTAACGTATAAGTCGACCTTATCGGGCATATACTGCAAAAATTATCGTGCAAATACTAAGGGTACCTTCGACGATAATAGTATTTTTAATAAAAAAAATTTATCCATAAAAAATTTTTGGTTTTGATTTTATATAACAGTATGCCACAATCTATACAAAAAAATAATTTTTAGGTCTGGGACATTAAAAAAAAAACAGTTTTTTGCTGCATAGTGTTATTGATAAGTTTGTGTATCAAACAGATTGGTTTCGATGAGGGTCATCTGAGTCCGTGTTAGCACTAGGGACCTCAATTAGTCTATGTGAGCTGGTAAAACCGGCTCTCACCCTAACCTAAACAGTTTTGAGCCATTTAAATCACCTGGTCCAGATGGCATTTCTCCAGTAGATCTATAGAAAAAGTTGAAGTAATTTATCCCCTGTGTGGGCAATAATCAGTCAGTCGGTAAGGCAGTCGTCAATCACTCAACAATTTTTTATATATGTATGTACAGGTATATTATAGATATGTATCATATTTTAAATAATCACTAACAACAAAATTCTAATTTTAAAATATGGTTCAAGGCAATGGACTAGTGATATCTAATGATGTACATGCGCCAAAAATTATCTAATTTGCAAAAAAAAAATATAATTAGGAAAAAAACAAAATAATTAACCAAATTTTACCAGATACAAAACAACAAAATTTGTTTTCAAACGCACAGTTGGTTTCCACCCGTCCCTGCGTTAAGTGCAATCAATTCGTAGAAAATAATGAAAACATTCTTTAAATTATTTGTAATATTTTTGTTTTTACAAAACATTGAAAGCAAAAAGGTAAACAAAAACATCATTATAAAAAAAAATTATTACTTAATAATTAGGATGTTTACTTTGTTGCGCAGAAATATCGCAAAGTTTATTTCTTAGACGTCAAGTTTACAAATAATCCCAAATATATTAAACACTTGGAGATAAATGTAACCGATGATAACACCGCTCTGAATTTCCTCCTCGAAACGAGCAACGATCTGGTCGAACTATGGACTTCCACAGCGTTTTCCTTGTACCAACCGAAATCGAAAACGTATCGCCCGATGCTTAACTATGATTTTGATATCTGTAATGTTCTGAGTTTGGCGAGTTCGGTGCAAATTGACTTCTTGAATGTCTGGCTAACGAATATGTTGAGATATGGCAATATGTCCAGAAACTGTCCGGTGAAAAAGGTTGGTTTGTAGCTTTGAATTTTAATAGAGATGTCCCCCTTTTTAAACAACTATGTTGGGGAAAAATTTTACAAAACTTTTTCGGAAACAAAATCTCTATAAATATTCAAATATTTTTACTTTTTTTTTACAGAATGTCTATTTTATTCGAAATTTGAAATCGGAACGGACCAGCATACCTGATTTTGCTCCCAGCGGAAGATTTCGCTCGTCATTTCTGTTTTATAAGAAAAAGAAGGATAATTCTAAGGAAGATATGGGCAAAGTGGACCTGTCATTTGAAATAAAGTGAAATGTGAAAAATTTAATTTATAGTTATTTATTCAAATAATAAAATAAATCATATATATATATTGATTGATATGCAACAAAATACAAAATCTGTTTTTAGAAAAACTTATCCCATAGATTTTTGCATAGCCCCAACGACTATTAACCTACTGAACTATTGAATAATATCAGGAAACTTTCTAAATAATTCTTTATTTGAATCATTAAGGTTTTAATACCAACCACCAACCTAACTATTTGTAACATAGGTAATAAACCGACATTCACAATTAAAGACAGACAAGAAGTACTCGACGTAAAGTTTGCTACTGACCGGCTGTCAGACAAAATTATTGGGTGGAATGTACTGGACGACCACTCATTCTCAGATCACCATTATATAGAGTTCAAACTCGCTAAAAAGGGCCTAAACCTTTCGTCCGCAGAAAGGTGAGGAAGATAAAGTGGCACCTGTATGAGAAGAATTTAAAAAAATTCCTCAACTCTAAACTTCTATATGAACCGAATGCCAAAGCCGCTCTGGCCAAAGCCGCAAAAGTGGTCGAGCATATCACCACATCATTCAATATTTCCCTTCAAGAAGCCTGTCCCAAAACAAGGTACAATGGTAAACCAAAACCTCAATGGTGTGCCTGCACCAAGATATTCAACAGGGCTAAATCTACTGGGGTCGCTAATGATTGGGATGCCTATAGGCAAAGAAAAAATTTGTTTCGGCGAAACGAAATAATAGACAACTACAATTCTCGTTTACGACGACTTTTTATTTTAGTCAGAACAAACAATTGCTTACGCGAAATAAGTTTCCGTCACAACAAACGAAATTTCAGTTCCGGCAAACGAGAATTGTAATTGTCTAATATTTCGTTTCGCAGAAACGAATTTTTTCTTTGCGTGTAGGCATCCCAATCATTAGCGACCCCAGTAGTTTTCTCCCTGTTGAATAGTTTGGTGCAGGTACACCATTGTGTGTATAAATATGAATTCAAGATATATAAGAAGGAACATAGGTATACCTTCTGTGGCGAACCCGGGGAACTCACCAACAGAACCCGAAGATCAGCAGGACCAAAAGCATGCGAGTGGACTGCGAGCGTCGCTAGCTTGTTGACTGAGAGATTCAGAATAAGCTGGTCAAATTAACAGCTTTGAGCCCTTCAAGTCACCTGGACCAGAAGGCATCACACCAGCAGAAATGCAGAAAAAGTTAAAGTATATTATTATCCCCTGGCTGCAGAAAATTTATGTAGGCTGTATCAGGCTTTCATACATCCGGAATCGATGGAGGGACACCAAAGTGCTATTCATACCCAAAGCGGGAAATATATCGCACACTAGGCCAAAAGACTTCAGAACAATTAGCCTATTCTCCTTCCTATTGAAACGTCTGGAAAGACTTTTAGATTTTTTCATTAAGGAAAACCTGGCAAAACTCCTGTCGGTGAACCAACATGCTTACAATAGGGGGAATTCTACAGAATCAGCCCTCCACGAACTTGTGAGCACTATCGAATCGTCCCTACAATTTAAGGAATTTACCATGGTGGCATTTCATGACATAGAAGGAGCTTTTAACAACATTCACTCAGATGCGGCACTGTCACATCTAAAGGTGAGCTCTAGCTTGATTAGACTAATTCAAAGCCTGCTCAACAGAAGACGGCTAACAGCATGTCTTGGGTCCACAACCCTAACAACCAGGTTTGTAAACAGAGGGACTCCACAAGGAAGTGTACTGTGTCCACTAATTTGGAACCTAGCGGAGAATAAATTCCTGCTAGATCTAGAACGTTGGGGCTGCAAGGTCGTGGCATATGCGGACGACGCGGCAATCGCAGTGAGTGGTAAATTCGAAAACGTATTCAGAGACATCTTACGGGTGGCTCTAAACAAGTTGGCTAGATGGGCCAGAAGCAGCGGTTTGGGCGTTAACCCAAACAAGACAGATGTTTTCTAGGATGAATAATGTCCCACATGTGCAGCCTCCTCCTCGGATAAATAGAACAGATCTAGCCTTTTCTGAAAAAATTTTTAGGAATAATTCTATATATGTAACTGTTATTCAGACTTAACGCTCTGGAACGTGTAAGGAAAGCCAACGTCGCCTTATATTCCTGCAGGAAGGCTGTAGGGTCGCGGTGAGCCTCTCTCCTAAAATTGTCCATTGGATATATGTATATAGAAGTAATTCGTCCAATACTGTTATACGACATTGTGGTATGGTGGACGGCAACTGACAAACTAATCATCGCCAACCTTCTATCAAAGGTGCAGAGAACTGCATGCCTGTGGCCTATGGCGACTGAGTCTCTACAAGCCCCACTCCATATACTGCCTGCCGATTAATATTGTGGCGAGAGAAGTTGCAACCAGACCGACACAAAGATTAAACTGCCTATCAATGTGGAGGTACAAGAACTACGGTCACATGAGGATATCAAAGTGTAGTGCTATGGTAACGGACCGAGTGGACTATATACCAACGGTGTATACCTTTGAGAGGAACTACATCACTATGATACCAGCCAGAGATGTATGGGTTGACAGAATACCAGGTAATAAAAACCATCTTCGCTACAATACGGATGGTTCGAAGCTTGATGAAAAGGTTGGCTTCGGAGTACACTGTGCAGAGCTTAGTTTGGATATAGCTCACAGACTACCAGATACCTGCAGTGTCTATCAAGCCGAAATAATGACAATATGGGAAGTAGCCAAGTGGCTGAGTCGCAACATACTAACCAACACTGCCGTTGTCATTTACTCGGACAGCCAGGCTGCCATCAATTCCCTGGAGGCCTCATCCCTAAATTTAAAAACAGCCCTCGACTGCCGCAGATCTCCTAACGAGATGGCTGAGCAGTTTAATATACACCTTATATGGGTACCTGGGCATAGGGATATCCCGGGGAACTGCAAAGCCGATGAACTTGCTAGGAAAGGGACGACATTACAAATTCTCGAAGAATTTGCATATATTGGTGCGCCACTATCCACGTGAAGGCTTTGTCTTAAGCAAGAGGTAATCAGGTAGTCCAACGAAAGATGGACAGAAATCGGCACCTGTAGGGTAGCTAGACAAATCAGGCCAAGGTATGCCCTGAGAAGGTCAAAATATCTCCTCGCACTAGAGAGGCAAATATTGTCTACGTCAGTATCAATTCAGACGGGACACTGCCTGATCGGCGAACAAGCCAGCAGATTGGGTATTGACTCCAATGACTTCTGCAGAAGCTGCGGAGATGAGGAAGAAGTGGAGAGCATTGAGCACTTGCTATGGGAATGTCCCGCTTTGAATAAACGACGACTGGACATACTGGGGTCTGTCTTTCTTGGCAGTCGAACAGATCTTTCGATATTCGTACTATCGTTAAATTTGTATATCAAACAGGTTGGTTTCGATGAGGTGCTTTTTAGCCCGTGGTAACACTGGGGACTTAAACTGTTCTATGTGAGCTGACAAGATAAAACCTAAACCTAATCCTAAAAGTTTTTAATACAATTTTCACATCTATGCCTATTTTTATTTACGCAATATATATTTCGCTTCTTAGACATAGAGTGGTTTACGTTAGCAGAGTCACTAACCTAAACCCTGTCGTAATAGTCACGGCTCTAACTACACAGGCGACGAGGCAGGTTTAACGTTGGTACCGAAATCTGACAGTGACTGGGTGGCTACAGATAAAGGTCCACCATTCTATGGCTGCATCAGCTGCCTTAAAAGCCCTCCTGATGCAAGGAGGGGCTGACCTGCTGCTAATCCAGGAACCATGGTTGAATGGAGATATAGATTGTGGGCTTAAGACGTCTTCATTTAGTAGTGAAGACTGAGTATCAGCCAGCCTTGAGTTAGAAAACTCCCATGTTTAGTTGGCCTCCCTTTATCTGACACATGACACTGAGACGCCACCCTGTGCATTGAAATAGTAGCGACATAAACGACAAGAGATAATTACTTGTCGAATATACTATAAGAAGTAATCTTGTGATTTGTAATAGAGGGCATGAACCTACCTTCATTACTAGAAACATACCGGAGGTGCTCGATGTCACCCTTGTCTCTGAGAATTTAATTGGGAGGATTTCTGATTGGAAAGTTTTGGACACTCATAGTTTTTCCAACCATAGGTATATTAGCTTCTGCATAAATGCGAAGCTTCCTGATACCATCTTCCCACCCAATATTAATAAGGCTAATTGGGAAAAATGTACACTAAAAAAAAAGCGTACTGAAAATCAATGAATTTTTCGTAAAGTTTAAGATTTCGGCAATGATTTCGAGCCAAAGACAATCGCTATAAAAATAAGAAGGTTTTATAGTTAATTTAAAGACGTGAATAGTATTTGTTTTGAGGATGCATTCCATAGAATTAAGAATTTTCGGTAATAAAACTAATTAAGTTTGGTCTTAAAATAAGCAAATTTTTGCGTAAATTTAAGTAATTTAAAACATTATCGTAATAAAATTTAAAATGTTTGTCCTTGATATAAGAATATACTGGTAATTAATTTAAGGCATACATGAATTTAAATACAGTTTTTTTAAATATGTATGGAAAATTCGTTACATTATATTGATTATAATGTTACTCTTTTAAATGAATCATTTTCTTTAAAATCATTTACTATTCATAGAAAATTCAATAACACAAAACTTTATCTTTCTAAATAAATATTTTATTTGTTATATTTTATATTGGAAAATACAAAAAAATATAATACATATTACGGATAACCTTGAACATTTTATAATTTAAAACAATATGTAATTGTGTAAAGACAAATCGGCCAACACACTATGAAGTTTGACTTTTATTCGAATATTGTATTGTTATGTATCGATTCTATAGCGGGATTCGTTTCTCTATTTGTTGTCCATGAACAATTTTTATCGGAACCGACCTTAATGATTTTTAACCTAGAATTTGGCTGGAATTTAAATAGAAATTATATAAAACAAATATTATATTATTTTATCATATAGTTTGGATGCTCACTCATTTCCTGCAATTTGTAAATTTGTATACCCTGTCTGTCTGTCTGTCTGCTGGCTGGTGCGCACGATAACTCTCGAAAGGAGTAACCGATTGACTTCAAATTTGGTATGTGGTAATATTTTGATCTATCTCCGGATGAGTTCGAAGATGGGCCATATTGGTCTACTCCTTCTGGTACCTCCCACACAAAGGGTTAAAATTTAGTGAAATATTGATTCTTTAATAACTTCTATACTACTTATTCGAATCTTTTGAAATTCTGCACATAATATTAGTATATTAGTCGCTATTAACTCGAGAAAAATGGGTGAAGTTGGCATGCCCCTTTTGGTACCTCCCACACAAATGGACCATTTTGCATCAAAATTTAACTGCTTATAACTTTAATACAAGTGCATAAAAATGCTTAAAATTTTCTACAGTATAATGTTTTTGTAGCGCCTATAGTCCGGTAAAAAATGGGCATCATTGTACAGCCCCTTTTGGTACCGCCCACACAAATGGCCCGTTTCGTACCAAAGTAAACGGCTTGTAACTTTAATACCAGTGCATACAAATACTTGAAATTTTGTACAGTGTAATGCTGTTGTAGTGCCTATAGTCCTGTAAAAAGTGGGCGTTATCACCCCGCCCCTTTTTGTACCTCCCACACAAAATGACCAAATCATACCAAAATTACATAGCTCGTAACTTTAATATACCAGTGCACACAAACGCTTATAGTTCAGCACAATGCAATGTATTTAAGAATGTACTGTTTACCGAAAAATATGTGTATTTGGAAAACCCCTTCTGGTACCTCCCACACAAATTGACAGATTTATTGGTGTAATGTTATATATTACATCACTCACAAAGTGAGGGTATACCTTAGTCGGTTTACCCGACTGAAACTTTCTTACTTGTTAATTCCCCACTGCATTTTTCATATATCCAAATAAAGTTAAATTGCGCGAACTAAAATAAAAATATTTTGAATAGAAATCAAACAGAAAGATTTATATACGATAAAGTATTTAAATAAATTTTATCATATAACTGTCACAAAATGTTGAAAGATAAGAGATATATTAAAATCTTTGGAATATACTTACTTACAATGAAATATTTAGTCACTCTTCTACGACACAAATTCTCATAATAGATCCATACAAAATTTGAATAACAAAATAAATTGAGTTATCAAAAATAATTTTCTCAAAAAAATCAATCGTGACTTAGATTTTAAAATCTTAAGATCTTAAGCAAACAAAACTACAAAAACTTATTAAAAATTACTTCTGTAAAACAAAAGCTAATGCTGCTTATGACATTCTTAACCCTGGTGTTAGATTAGCAAATCTGTACGAATCCTAGATTAAGAGTCAATTTGGTCAACATTACATTTTTCATATAAAATGAATATGGAAGACAATATTTTATATTTATTTTTATTCAATACTTCGTGAAAATAAAGCAGCTTATTTACAATTATTTTTAAGCAAAAACGCTTATTATTTTGATTTTATTAAACAAAAATATCCCTTGGACAAAATTATAAGGCAATATATATACATACATATATTACCGTTTATAAAGGAAACGATACAAAAATTGGACCAAATGGGCCTAATCTAACAGCAGGTTTAATTATGAAGTACTTATGAAGCAATTATGAACACGAAATCAAGGAAAAATTTAAACTAAAATTAAAAAAGGAAAAAATCTTTTTAAATAAATTATATTTGGAAAACTTTTTAACAATAACTTTGTTTGTGTGAAAACACGTATTTTATATGTGAACGTCAGTTCGCAAATATATTTTGTTTTAATATATGCGTTCCAAATTAAATTTCTTGATTTTCAAATAAAATATATTTGTTCAGAAATACACAATGCTTACAAATATTGTTTCCAAATCTATTTCCTTTCAATTCAAACATTCCCGTGTAGGTGTATGCTCACTTATTTTTTGCATGTTATAAATGGCATTCAGCACTGCATTTTTCATATATCCATCACATTTATCTACAAATATTGGGTGATCTAAAATTAAAATAATTAAATTTTTTCTGAAAATAAATGAAATAAAATTATCTATAAACAAAAAAAAATGCAAATAAATTTTATCATATCACAATTGGAAAACGCTGAAAACTAAGAGAAATATTTCAACCGTTCATATATTACGTTGAAATATTTTGTAAAATTTGCCACTCTTCTCACAAAAGACCCATTCTAAAATTGTTTTGCTAAAAAAATTAAAACAGATAGTTATATGTATAACATATTATTAATAATAAATTTCTATATTGCCACAAATAATTTTACATTTCTGCATTATGCGCTGGTATTTTTAATAAATAAATACTTTCAATTAAAATGTGTTTTGTTAATTTTGTAATTGCCAATAAGATGTTTATTTCAGGATAATAATATTATTTTTCAGGTACCTAAACATTTTCCCATTGCCTCAGTATTACAAAATCTATTACTCACATTTTTGTCATCCATTTGGCACAAATCTCTTCACAGGACTTACAAACAAGATCTCCTTAAAAAACGCATGTACATCGCCAAAAATAATATACAGCAAAAATAACTATGACACACGCACTCCCTTATCACAGAGATCGATGGTGACGGCATAACCACATACATACACACATGTACACGACGGTTTCATTTGTTGTTGTTGCTATGCTTTAGCAAAAATAACTGTTAACAGCCCATATTAAAATTATTTTCGGTGCAATATGCACGTATGTATGCACGTATACTTACATATTCACAGCAATCAAATTTTTTCACAATCCGCGTCCCGAAAACAGACAACCGTTTCCTTCACATTACCAAACAAAACTGATTCTCCGAGCGAGAGAGGGAGGGAGAGATTGTATTATTCTCTCGTATGTATTCTTAAAAATAATGAGAATAGTCATAAAATTTATTACCAAGACAGCCTTTCCTTTAAGGGGAGCATAGCCTTAAATTTATTACTCAAATATCTCATACTGTTAATTAAGTCCGATTCGGCATTAAAACTATGACATGTCTACGTCGTAGTGTTAATGTAGAAAATCCTTAAAAGTATTGAAATATTACTTAAAATAATGCGGATTGTCACAAAAATAATGATTTTTTTCTTTAATTTAAATGCGTACATTTAAAGAAGCGCGTACACAAAACTAATGATTAGATAGACATTAATTCAAATTCAAAAAACTTTATATTAAGGAAAATTTCGTAAAAAACGTGTAAATTTTCATTATTTTAATGAAAATTGTCATTGAATTGATGCCGAGGTAGCATACTTAATATAAGAATGTGTCATCATTAGTTTTATTACTATTTTTTTTTCAGTGTAGGCACATATTCAACAGGTATCTTTCAAGAGATCCTAAAATGAAGATACAAGGTGGCGCAAAAGTAACCTTTCGATGTTTTGTGCCAAAGTCACCGACCGATTATTGGTCAACTAAATAGTCAGCAATATTCCGCGTTCTGGAGCAGTGTAGCGTAACATTGTTTATTAACGTGTATTTCGCATGTGTTAACTACACAAATGTCAAAACAGAACTGACATTAGGGGCCAATCGCAAAATTTATAGCATTTTCTGATAGGAGGATTACTTTTGCGCCATTTATAGCATTTTCTGATAGGAGGATTACTTGCCAAAGAGGTCAGCTGAAAATTTACACCTTCGATTGGCCACCAGAACTCAAGCGCCGCCGATGGTAATGGTGTGGGCCGCCGTAACGGCCGATGGTCGCTCCTCGCTCGTATTCATCGACCATGGGGTCAAAATAAATGCCGAATATTATCGGGAAAATGTCCTACAGACAGTATTGAAGCGCTGGGCAGACAAACATTTCGGCCGCAGACCATGTACATTCCAACAGGACTCAGCACCATCGCACTCAGCACGCGTCAACCAAGAATGGCTTAAAAAGGAGGTTCCTCGCTTCATTTCTACCGCACAATGGCCACCAAGATCTCCGGATCTCAATCCGTTGGACTTTTGCGACTGTGGCATTTTAGAGAGTAAGGTTCGCACTAAGAAATACCAAAGTATCGATCATCTCAAGACGGCGCTTCGCCGGGAATGGGCCAAAATACCGCAGAGCCACTTTCGTGCAGCGTGTGATGTCTTTGTCGGCCGTTTGAAGGCCATAATTCGTGCCAAAGGTGCCAATTCGAAGAAATCTAAACTGCTTCTAAAATGTGATGTTATTTCCGACATTTTTTGCTTTTGAACAATAAAATTAAAAAAAAATAAAAAAATAAAGCGCTTTACTTTGTTGCATTACATATCAGCCACCCTGTATGAAACAAGATTTGTTTAATTTTCCCTAATATTTACAAAATGGCTCATAACTTTTACATCTATCCATAGATGTTTTTCAAATAGACAGTGTTTTAAAAATGTGATAAAATAATTTTTTTTTGTATTTTTTATGGTTTTTTTTTGTACCAGGAAAAAGTGTTTTTAAAAAAAAAAAACCTTTTTTTTTTATATTTTTGACGACTGTTACCAAACAAAAGATTCTACGTGGAAGCGATAATTGCAACATATGTAGCCCTCATAATTCCCTTTAATTCGAGGTATAACACGGCTCAATCTGGCTTATACTTGAACGTTCGAACGTTCAAGAAATATGGCAATTTATCAAATCCTTTTTGTCCTATTCCTAAGGTAAGACAAACGTTGATTACCCTTTACATAATCCGGACAATTTTCTTGATCCTCTTGTGGTCTGATTTATTCTAGAATATTTATTATTTCTCTAAATTGAAACCAGAAAAAGATAGTATTCCACCATTTGCCCCATCGGGAAAATTTCGCTCATCTGTGGAATTATATAAAAAGAGGTCTGACGATTCTAAAGAAGTTATGATTTATGCGGAAATGACTTTTGTGTTAAAGTAGAGAATATACATGTACTTATATATATATATGTGTTATTCTATTGAACTACTTAACTATACTGCAAATAAAAAAAATGTATTTTATGCAATTTGAAATTTGTATTTTTCGTTGAAGCTCACGGAAGGAAGTCTTACACTTTTCTCAGTTTTCTGGGAATTCCCAGTAGAACATAGTCTGAAGGTTTAACTGTACAAGCGAGTCTACGACTTTATTACATATTTTAGTCGACAAGGATTTACACTAAATTAAAGTCATCCTTCTTAGAAGCTCAAACTGTGACCTAGAGTTAACCTTGTCAGGGTATTTTACTCTAAAATAGAGCCGACTTCCTCAGAAGGTTTTTTTTGTAACTTATCAGGAGGTTTTACGCAATAATATGTCGAATTCCGTAGGAGGCCTTACTCTATTATACGAGTATAGTAAACCTCTTCAGGGGTTCTTACTTTACTTCAGCGTCTACTTCCTCAGGGAGTTCCTACACTGTAGTATAGTCGACTTCCTCAAGGAGTGTACGTCTGTGGTAGAGTCAACCTTTTCGACAGGCCTTACTGTATAATAGAGCCGATCGCTTCTCGCTTTCTCCAGAGAAGTCCACTTTCGGGGGCATTTCTCTGTAGTATGGTCGACCTCCTTAGGGAATCATGCTGTATACCATTTTAGGAGGTCTAAGTCCCGACTAGAGTTGACTTCCCCAGAAGATCTTAATCTTGTATGTAGTCGATCTCCTCAGGAGGTCTTACTTCACTCTAGAGTCGACCTCCTCAGAGACCTTACTATGTAGTGGAGTTGACCATCTAAGGGAATCTTACTCTATAATAGAGTAGACTTCCTCAGGAATTTTTATTCTATACCTTTTCAGAAGGTCTCTCCACATACTTAGTTGACATAATAAGGAGGCCTTACTGTAATATATATTCAACCTCTTCAGGGGTTCTTATTTTAATTTATTGTCTACCTCAGTAGAGAGGCCTTACTCTGTAGTATAGGCGACTTACTCAAGTAGTGTAAGTCTGTGGTAGAGTCAACCTTTTCGGCAGGTCTTACTCTATAATAAAGCCGATCTCTTCAGAAGGTTTTATTCTCTGTGTTTTCAGGAGGTCTTACGCCATATTACAATCGACTTCCTCAGGAGGCTTTACTATACCCCACATGGTAAGTATGTGGTATTGTCAACCTTTTTGGCAGGTCTTACTCTATAATAGAGCCGATCTCTTCAGAAGGTTTTATTGTCTACGTTTTCAGGAGACCTAACTCCATGTTACAATCGACTTCCTCAGGAGGCTCTACTATCCCCCATTTAAGGCAGCTTAAATTTCTCCAGAGTAGTCCACTTTCGGGGGCATTTCTCTGTAGTATGGTCGACCTCCTTAGTGAATCATGCTCTATACCATTTCAGGAGGTCTAAGTCCCGACTAGAGTCGACCTCCTCAGGAGATCATAGTCTTGTCGACCTCCTCAGGAGATCTTAATCTTCAATCTAGAGTCGACCCCCTCAGAGGGCTTACTATATGTAGTACAGTTGACCATCTAAGGGCATCTTACTCTATAATAGAGTCGACTTCTTCAGGAGGTTTTATTCTATACCTTTTCAGAAGGTATCTCTACTAAGGAGGCCTTGCTCTATTATATATTCAACCTCTTCAGGGGTTCTTATTTTAATCTATAGTCTACCATAGCAGAGAGGTCTTACTCTGTAGCATAGGCGACTTACTCAAGTAGTGTAAGTCTGTTGTAGAGTCAACCTTTTCAGCAGGTCTTACTCTATAATAGAGCCGATCTCTTCGGAAGGTTTTATTCTCTACGTTTTCAGGAGGCCGAACTGCGGGGGGCATTTCTCTGTAGTATGGTCGAACTCCTTAGGGAATCATGCTGTATACCATTTCAGGAGGTCTAAGTCCCGACTAGAGTTGACTTCCTCCGAAGATCTTAATCTTGTATGTAGTCGATCTCCTCAGGAGGTCTTACTTCGCTCTAGAGTCGACCTCCTCAGAGACCTAACTATGTAGTAGAGTTGACCATCTAAGGGCATCTTACCCTATAATAGAGTCGACTTCCTCAGGAGGTTTTATTCTATACCTTTTCAGAAGGTCTCTCCACATACTTAGTTGACATACTAAGGAGGCCTTACTGTAATATATATTCAACCTCTTCAGGGGTTCTTATTTTAATTTATTGTCTACCTCAGCAGAGAGGTCTTACTTCACTCTAGAGTCGACCTCCTCAGAGACTTTACTGTGTAGCGGAGTTGACCATCTAAGGGAATCTTACTCTATAATAGAGTCGACTTCCTCAGGAGGTTTTATTCTATACCTTTTCAGAAGGTCTCTCCACATACTTAGTTGACATACTAAGGAGGCCTTACTGTAATATATATTCAACCTCTTCAGGGGTTCTTATTTTAATTTATTGTCTACCTCAGCAGAGAGGCCTTACTCTGTAGTATAGGCGACTTACTCAAGTAGTGTAGGTCTGTGGTAGAGTCAACCAAAAATACAATCGACTTCCTCAGGAGGTTTTACTATACCCCACATGGTAAGTCTGTGGTAGAGTCAACCTTTTCGGCAGGTCTTACTCTATAATAATGCCGATCTCTTCAGAAGGTTTTATTCTCTACATTTTCAGGAGGCCTAACTCCATACTACAATCGATTTCCTCAGGAGGCTCTACTATCCCCCATTTAAGGCAGCTTAAATTTCTCCAGAGTATTCCACTTTCGGGGGCATTTCTCTGTAGTATGGTCGACCTCCTTAGGGAATCATGCTCTATACCATTTCAGGAGGTGTAAGTCCTGACTAGAGTCGACGTCCTCAGGACATCATAATCTTGTCGACCTCCCCAGGAGATCTTAATCTTCACCTTAGAGGCCTTACTATGTAGTACAGTTCACCATCTAAGGGCATCTTACTCTATAATAGAGTCGACTTCTTCAAGAGGTTTTATTCTATACCTTTTCAAAAGGTCTCTCTACTATGGAGGCCTATATATTCAACCTCTTCAGGGGTTCTTATTTTAATCTATATTCTACCTTAGCAGAGAGGTCTTACTCTGTAGTATAGGCGACTTACTCAAGTAGTGTATGTCTGTGGTATAATCGACCTTCGCAGCAGGCCCCTCTCGAACTGAAGGGTCAACCTCTTCAGGAGTTTCATTCTATACTTTTTTAGCAGATCATACACCATACTCGAATTGACAGCCCACCGCCACCTTTAGAGGGTCTTACTTTATTCCAGAGTCGACCTCTTCTGTGAGGTCTTACTCTGCAGTGTAGTCGAACTCCTCAGGGGTTCTTACTCTATATCTTTTCTGACGGTATACCTCAATACAAGAGTCATCTTCCTCTGGATATCATAATCTTTTCTGTAGTCAAGCAACGTCGTCAGAGCCATTATACAGGTCGCTTTGAATAAATTGGTTAGTTGGACCAGAAACAGTGGTTTGGGTGTTACACAAGGCAGAATGTGGAACTTCCTCGGCTAAGTGAAACTGAGCTAGCATGTAACGAAAGTGCAAAATTTCTATGTATAATCCTAGATAGAAAATTGTCCTACACACCTAATGTATTGGAACCTGTAAGACAGGTCAAGATGGCTATAGGGGCACCTTGGGGGCCTCTGTTGTAAAATCATCAATCGGATCAATATGACAGTGGTTCGCCCAATTATATTGTACGGCAGCGTAGCAGATGAGTGATCCAGCACCAATCCACTAATGAAAGTTCAGGGAACTGCCTGCCTAAACATAAGCGGAGCTTTAAGGACTACAACAACAGAGACTCTAGAGAATTGGCTTAGCAGAATACCTGGAAATAGAAAGTATAGCCACTTCTACACAGATGATTCAAAGATTGGTGAGAGTTCGGATGGTCTTCATATAGCTCACAGACTACCAGACACTTGATGTATCTTTTAAGCTGAAATAATTGCATTAAGGGAAAGCGCCAAGTAGCTGAGTCGCAACATAGTGACCAACACTGACTTCGTCATTTACTCGAACAAACTGGCGCAATTAAATCTCTGAAGGCAACATCGTTTAATCACAAACAGCCATCGACTGCCGCAGATCTCTTAAGTAATGAGTACCTGAACATAGGGATATACCGGAGAAATGCAAAACCGACGGAGTTGCTAGATAAGGGAAGAAATTAGAAATTCTTGAAGAATTTGCACTAGTGCGCCATTGGCCACATGGAAGCTGTAGCTTAGGCAAGATGCAGTCAAGAAGTCCCATAAGGGATGGACCGAAATCGACACACGTAAGGTATCTAGAAATATCTTGCCAAGATACGACACTGACTTCGTCATTTACTCGAACAACCTGGCGGCAATTAAATCTCTGAAGGCAACATCGTTTAATCACAAACAGACATCGACTGCCGCAGATCTCTTAAGTAATGAGTACCTGGACATAGGGATATACCGGAGAAATGCAAAACCGACGGAGTTGCTAGAAAAGGGAAGAAATTAGAAATTCTTGAAGAATTTGCACTAGTGCGCCATTGGCCACATGGAAGCTGTAGCTTAGGCAAGATGCAGTCAAGAAGTCCCATAAGGGATGGACCGAAATCGACACCTGTAAGGTATCTAGAAATATCTCGCCAAGATACGACCTGAGAAGGTCAAAATATCTGCTCGCTATGAAACAGGGATAGACTGTTTACGTCAGTGTAAGTTCTGACGACACATTGCCCGATTGGAGAAAACACCAGAAGGTTGGGAATTTAATCCAATGATTTAGTGCAGAAGCAGTGGAGATGAGGAAGAAGTGTCTACACTTCGAGCAGCTGCTCTGTAACTGTCCCGCATTGAGTAAACGACGTCTGGATATACTGGGGTCAGCTTTTCTAGGAAGTCTGACAGGTCTTGTCGGTACGGATATTCGTATTATTGATAACTTTGTATATCAAACAGGTTGGTTTCAATGAGGGGTCTCAAAGCCTGAGGTGGCACTAGGGACCTCAATTGGTCTAATCTAAACCTAAACCTATGGGATAACCATACACCCAAAGAAAAATTTCGTTTCTGCGAAACGAAATATTAGACAACAACAATTCTTGTTTACGACGACTGAAATTTCGCTTACGCGAAAAAAGTTTCTGTAACAATAAACGAAATTTCAGTTCCCGCAAACGAGAATTGTAGTTGTCTAATATTTCGTTTCGCAGAAACGAATTTTTTCTTTGCGTGTACCTCTAGGCTCTTGCGAAAGCTGTTATGCTTTAAACAGTCACCTAAGGGTATTAACTGACGAGGAACATTTTCTAGTCTGCTAGGCAGACGAAGTTATAATACTTCTGACAATAAATAATCTAAATCTACTTTGTAGAAGGGCCGAAACGGTCCTATAAATAACATATGACTGTGTTTGACCAAGAGTTCTAAACGTGAACCCGAACAAAACATAAATCTGTCTGTTTACCAGGAAAACAAAAATTGGTCGGGGGCTCCAAATAGGACCTCAATCAAAAAATGGCACACTGGCTCTACAAAAGAGTTATTAGACCTATTCTAACTTACACATGATAGACATCGATGGATATGAAGTGCAACATAAAACCAGTAAGGAAGGGCTAAAGTTGGGCGGTGTCGACTGTATTATACCCTTTACTAACCTATCGGAACGGAATAAGTAGAAATATTATAAATAATTGAAATGTTTTATAGCGCTTAGATTCAAAATCGAGATATAAAGGGGTTTCCAACGAGAGGTGTTATTTTGAATCACCTTTTATTTATGAATGCTTAAATGTCTCTATAAGTTGATCAAAGCTGGTTAGATTTGCATATCCATCAATAACCCTGAGTAGGTCTTACTCTTGTATCGACCTCCTCCGGATGTCTTACTTTAATATAGTATCCAACTACACAGAAGGGCTTTTGTTCTAGTATCGACCTCCTCAACGGGAGGTCTACTGGGGTCAGCGGGAGGTCTTGCCTGAGCAGTGAGTAGTAGAGACAACCTCCTGTTGGGTATTAATCTTAACCTTTACAAGAGGTTTTGCTCTATACAAGTGTCTGCCTTGCACCGGTAAAGATTAAAGCCGGGCAAACTAGATAGTTGTTTTGCTTTTTTGGAAGCTCTAACTCTACTCTAGATTCGACATCCTCGGATGATCTTCTCTGCGGTAGAGTTCAACTCCTCAAGAAATTTAGCTCTGTAGAAGAGTCGACGTCCTTTTACTCTGTGTTCGATGCTGGACATCCTAAGTAGGTCTTACTCTTGTATGTAGTCGATCTCTTTAGGAGGTCTTACTTTAAAATAGTGTCGAACTCCATAGAAGTGCTCTTTTTGTTCTACTGTCGAGGTCCTCAACGGGAGGTCTACTACAGAGTAAGACTGCGAGAGGCGGGTGTAGTGGAGTCAACCTCCTTTTTGGGTCTTAATCTTAACCTTTACAAGAGGTTTTACTCTATACAAATATATAAGGCTCCCTTACTTTATGTACCGGTAGCTCTTACTCTACTCAAGATTCGACATCTTCAGAAGATATTCTCGGCGGTAGAGTTCAACTCCTCAGGAAATCTAACTGTAGAAGAGTTGACGTCTTCTAAAGATTTCACTCTGTGGTAGTCGATAGACCCCTGAGTACGTCTCACTTTGGTATATAGTCATCTCATCAGGAGGTCTTTCTTTAATGTACTTATAGTGTCGAACAACACAGAAGGGATGTATTTGTTCTAATATTGCCCTCCTCTACTACAGGGTAAGGCTCCAGAAGGCTCGAACTCTTTTCTAGATTCGACATCTTCAGAAGATCTTCTCGGCGGTAGAGTTCAACTCCTCAGGAAATCTAACTCTGTGGAAGAGCCACTTTTTCTAGGGATTTTACTCTGTGGTATTTGGTAGACCACCTGAGTAGATCGTACTCTAGTATTTAGTCGACTTCCCGAGGAATTTTTACTTTAATGTAATGTCGAACTACACAGAAGGGCTCTCTTTCTTCTAGTATTGACCACCCAAAGGGGGGTCTACTACAGAGTAAGACTCCCTGATCAGGGAATAGTAGAGTCAACCTCTTCTTTGTTTTACTCGCCTTGTTTTATGTACTGGTAGACCACCTGTGTATGGCGTACTCTATTATGTAGTCGACCACCCGAGGACTTTTTGCATTAATGTAGCGTCGAACTACACAGATGGGCTTTCTTTATTCTAGTATTAACCTTCTCAAAGGGGGTCTACTACAGAGTAAAACTCTCTGAGCTGGGAATAGTACCGGTAAAGATTAGAGGCGGCCAATTCACATTGTTCTATAGCTTCCTTTGAAGCTATAACTCTGCGTAAGAGTTTAACTCTTCAGGTGGCCTAACTCTATTGAAGAGTGGGGATTTTACTCTGTGGTAGAGTAGACATACTCTGGAGGTCTTACTCTATGACAGAGCCATCCAAATGAGTAGGTCTTACATAGTATGTAGTCGAACTCCTCAGAAGATCTCACTTTAATCTAGTGCCAAACACCAAAGACGGGTTCACTTTACTCTAGTATCGACCTCCTCAAAGGGTCTAGCTTCATTGTAGCGTCGACCTCCTCAAGGAGTTTAACTCTGTAGTAGAGTCAAGCTCCTCTGTGGGTTTTACTTTCAACCTTTACAAGAAGTTTAACTCTATACACGTGTATACGCCTCCCTAGAAGAGAATGTCTAACACTATATTAGAGTTCACATCCTCAGATGATCTTACTCCGTAGAAGATCCGACCTCAGTGTGACGATTCGTCATTCTCAGGAGTTTTTGCTCTAATATATATAGAGAAACTCTCAGGAGGTCATACTCTATAAGCGAGTAGAACTGCTAAGGAAGTCATGTTCTATTAATACCTCCTCATGAGTTCTTACTTTACGCTATTGTCGACCTCAACAGTTAAGTTCTTACTTTATGCTAGTATGGACATCCTCACTATGCACTAGTAAATACATAACAATGTCTGAAGATAGAATTAAATATATGTCATGGTCGTATGAGGTGTGTTGTCATCTCCTACGCTCTGACAGAAGATTATGATTTTCTTAGCCCTGCTTGTTGTCTCTGAGATAGTTTCCTTAATATAGATGCCAAAACAAATATTTCAATATTTATGTATATTTAATAAGTTTGTATATGTTGCTTAGCTTAGTATATCCCTTAACTAACAGGTGGCGCAAAAGTAATCCTCCTATCAGAAAATGCTATAAATTTTGCGATTGGCCCCTAATGCCTAATGTTGACATTTGTGTAGTAAACACTTGGGAAATACACGTTACGCTACACTGCTCGAGAACGCGGAATATTGCAGACTATTTGACCAATAATCGGTCGGTGACTTTGGCACAAAAAACATCGAAATGTTACTTTTGCGCCACCTTGTACTTCCTCGAGTTATCATGCAGTTAGGACTTATTAAATTTGTTATATGTAGCGGTAAAGTCAGAACAACGTCTTACTTTACTCCAGAATTACCATCTTAAGGAGGTTTTACACTATATACTACTCGACCTCTTCAATGAGTGTTACTCACTGGTAGAGTCAACCTGCTCATGAGTTCTTACTCAATAATACAGTCGACAGTATCAAATCGTTTTTTCTATACGTTTTCAGAAGGTCTTACTCCATACTAGCTTCGACTACCTCAGGAGGCCTTGCTCTATTGTGTAGACGAGTCCTCAGAGAATATTACTCTATACTATTCAGGAGGTCTAACTTTTTATTATGTAGTCGACATCCTTAGGAAGTCTACATAATTTAGTTGACAATGTCTGGACGTCTTACCCTTTTTCCGGTCTTCTCTGCATCTACAGAAAGTCTTATTCTATAATAAAGTCGACTTACCCTTTTTCCGGTCTTCTCTGCATCTACAGGAAGTCTTATTCTATAATTAAGTCGACTTCCTAAGAAGATTCTCTTCTATACCTTCGCTGGAGGTTTTTTCTCTATTCATAATCTACTACCTTGATTTACCAAGCAATTAAGACCTAATTCTATTTGTTATATGTACAGATAAAAACAAAACATCATGGGTCAAGAATATAAATGATGACCAGACTTCTATGCTTTGGTAGAATATACTAATATCAAGCTTCTTCACCCTACTTCTTGTAGCTGGGATTATTTAGCTACTCTGTGGTTACTCTACGGTAGAGCCGACATATGGTCTTACTCTAGAATAGAAACGTCGACACCCTCAGAAGGTTTTATTTTATATCTTTATAGAGAGTGTTACCCAATTGCTATATTATGTAGTGGAAACCTTCAGGCAGTCTTACGCTTATAGTGTAGTCTATCTCCTTGAAGAATATTATTCCATAAGTTTTCTGGAGATCTATCTTCACACAAGAGTCGACGTCCTCGGAAGGCTTAACTCTAGTATGTAGTCGAAAACCACAAGAAGTCTAAAAGTCAGAACAACCCTTTTTTTTCAGAGTTTTTGTTAGTTTTGTTGTAGTCGACCTTCTGCGGAGGTCTTTACTCTAGAGACGACCTCCACAAGAGGTGTTACTCTATACCTTTTCAAGAGGTATTTGACCATATTACTGTTGAATTCGTTAGTAGGAGTTAGTATAGGAGGTCTTACTCAAGCAGCCTTATATACATATTATGTAGTTGACCTCATCAAGAAACCTTACCTTCTCAGGAGTCCTTTAGGTTTAGGTTAGGGTGGCAGCCGTTTCCTTTTTTTTCTTCAGCTCACATAGACCAGTTTAGGTCGCTAGTGGTACCACGGGCTAAAATGCCCTTCATCGAAACCAACCTGTTTGATATACAAATGTATCGATAGCTCGAATATTGGTGCTGGAAAGATCTGTTAGGCTGCCTAGAAAGGCCGACCCCAGTAGGTTCAGTCGTCGTTTACTCAAAGCGGGACATTCGCATAGCAAGTGCTCAATGTTCTCCACTTCTTCCTCATCTCCAAAGCTTCTGCAGAAGTCATTGGAGTTTATACCCAATCTTCTGGCGTGTTCGCCGATCAGGCAGTGTCCCGTCAGAACTGACACCAACGTAGACAATCTTTTCCTTTCTAGTGCGAGGAGATATTTTGACCTTCTCAGGTCATACCTTGGCCAGATTTGCCTAGCTACCCTACAGGTGCCGATTTGTGTCCATCTTTCGTTGGACTGCCTGATTGCCTCTTGCCTAAGCCAAATCTTGCACGTGGATAGTGGCGCACCAATATTCCTAGCAAGTTAATCGGCTTTGCAGTTCCCCGGAATATCCCTATGCCCAGGCACCCATATGAGGTGTATATTAAACTGCGCAGCCATCTCGTTAAGAGATCTGCGACAGTCGAGGGCTATTTGTGAATTTAGGGATGAGGCCTCCAGATAATTGATGGCAGCCTGGCTATCCGAGTAAATAACAACGCCAGTGTTGGTTACTATGTTCCGACTCAGCCACTCACATATTCCCATATTGCCATTATGTATTTCGGCTTGATAGACACTGCAGGTATCTGGTAGTCTGTGAGCTATATCCAAATTAAGTTCTTCACAGTGTACTACGAAGCCAACCTTTTCATCAACTTCGAACCATCCATATAGAAGTGGAGATGGTTTCTATTTCCGGGTATTCTGCCATCCCATTCATCCCTGGCTGGTATCATAGTGATGTAGTTCCTCTCAAAGGTGCGCACCGTTGATATGTAGTCCACTCGGTCTGTTACCATAGCACTACACTTTGATATCCTCACGTGACCGTAGTTCTTGTACCTCCACATTGATAGGCAGTTTAATCTTAGTGCCGCTTTGGTTGCAACTTCTCTCGTCACAACATTAATCGGCAGTCCTTAACGCTCCGCTTATACACAGGCAGGCAGTTCTCTGAACCATTGATAGCAGGTTTGTGATGGTTAGTTTGTCAGTTGGCGTCACCATACCACAATGCCGTATAACAGTATTGGACGAACAACTGCTATATATATCCAATGGACAATTTTTAGCCCCACCGCGACCCTACAGCCTTCCTGCAGGAATATAGGGCGATGTTGGCCTTCTTTACACGTTCCAGTACGTTTAGTCTGAATGACAGTTTCCTATCCAAAATTATTCCTAAAAATTTTGCACTTTCAGAAAAGACTAGATCTGTTCGATTTATCCGAGGAGGAGAGACCACATGAGGGACAGAGAACCAATTCTGTCTTGTTTGGGTTAACACCCAAACCGCTGATTCTGGCCCATCTAGCCAACTTGTTCAGAGCCACCTGTAGAATATCTCTGAGGATGTTTTCGAATTTGCCACTCACTGCGATTGCCAGGTCGTCCGCATATGCCACGACCTTGCAGCCACCACATTCTAGATCTAGCAGGATTTCATTCACCGCTAGGTTCCAAATTAGTGGAGACAGTACTCCTCCTTGTGGGGTCCCCCTGTTTACAAACCCTGTTAGAGTTGTTGTCTGTTGAGTAGTCTTTGAATTAGTCTAATCATGCTAGAGTTCACCTTTAGATGTGACATGTCAAGAAACGTCACCATGGTGAATTCTTTGCAATGTAGGGACGATTCGATAGTGCTCACAAGTTCGTGCAGGGCTGATTCTGTAGACTTTCCCTTATTGTAAGCATGTTGGTTCCCCGAAAGGAGTTTTGTATCCAGGTTTTGCCTAATGAAATAATCTAAAAGTCTCTCCAGACTTTTCAATAGGAAAGAGGATAGGCTAATTGGTTTGAAGTCTTTTGGCCTAGTGTGCGATATCTTCCCCGCTTTGGGTATGAATGCCACTTTGGTATCCCTCCATCGATTCGGGATGTATGAAACCCTAATACAGCCTACATAAATTTTCTGCATCCAGGGGATAATGTACTTTAACATTTTCTGCATTTCTGCTGGAGTGATGCCATCTGGTCCAGGTGACTTGAAGGGCTCAAAGCTGTTTATAGCCCAGCTTATTCTAGATCTCTCAGTCAACAAGCTAGCGATGGGCTCTGTTGATGAGTTCCCCGGGAAATGTGTGTCGAGCAGTACACTTAACGATTGCTCGCTGTTTTTTGTCCAGTTGTTAGCCTCATCCTGCAAATACCCCACTGAATGAATGATGTGGTGATATGCTCGACCAGATTATCCAGACCGGCTTTGTCATTCGGTTCATAAAGAAGTTTAGAGTTGAGGACCTTTTTAAAGTTCTTCTCATACATGTGCCACTTTGTCTTCCTCACATTTCTGTGGACAGCAGGTTTTGGCGCTTTTCGGCGAGTTTTATGTAATTTGCATCCTCAGGAAGTCTTTTAAAATATACTCGAAAAGCTCAGCAGATCTTACCAATAAAAAATCTACATCCGCAGAAATTCTTATTCTCTTAAAAATTCGACTTCCTCAGGAGATTACATTCTTTACTTTTGCAGAAGATTTTACTCTATCATAATCTACTACCTTGAGTTGGCACGCAATTAGGACTTATGCGATTTTTTATATACGAGTATAAAGCTAAGGAAAGAACAACCTCTACAGGGCTAGCTAGTATTATATTTAAATGAATTAATAGATTCAAAGCTCTGACTGTAGGTACTGATTGATATCAAGCTCCTAAGTCCTACTTGCTGTCGCTGAGATTATTTCGTAAATATATATATAAGTTGACCAATGTTATTTGCTATATCCATCATCTACTACCATGAAATTAACGGTATACAAGTATACGGTAAAGGTCAGAAAAAGCTCTGCAGGGCCAGCTAATATTAAATATATTTCTGGATTGTATGCTGAGATCAAACTTCAAGGCTCTGGCAAGCTCCTTAGTCCTGCTTGCTGTCGCTGGGATTATTTCGCAAATATTTCGCAAATATTTCGCAAATCTTAAACATATTTTTGAATACTTATGTATGCCTCTCTACTCGTACAAGTTGATCGATGTTGTTTACCATATCCGTCATCTACTACCGAGTATTAACATACAATTATAACCTAATCTGATTGCTAATGGAAAAACATCACAATTACATACATAAATATGTATATCTGATGGATTTCAAATAATTTTGTTATTCCTCACATGGGTAAGTGTAAAAAAATAAATAATTAGCAAACAAAAATAAAAAATATAAATTAAAAAAACAAAACAAAATATTTATCCAAATATACATATCACACAGTTAATTGTGATATGTATATTTATTCTAATCCATTACCGCTGCTTTCCCAATTATAAGATTATACATTTTGATATAAAAATGGTGGGTAAAAAAAAATTTAAAAACAATGAATAATTTCAAAACAAAACAACATTCCAAAAAAACTAATCTTTTAGTTCTTTATCCGTTGTTGATTGAATAATTTGTGGACAAAATTTAAGAGTCTAAAAATTATGAAGGCTATTTTGAAATGTTTTCTAATTTTACTTACACTGTCAAAGATCGAAGCTAAAAAGGTTTGAGTTATAAAAATAGTGTAAAATCTTTCTAATTATTATTAATGTATATACAATCAGAAATCACGTGCCGTTTCTTTTCTTGGCTCAAACTATACATTGAATGAGAAGTACATTAAACAATTACAAATTAGTATTAGCGATGACAAAAGCTATATGGATGTTCTGGCCGAATGTGTGGAAGACATCACCGAAGTTTGGGCCACAGTGGGCGTGGCGGCATGGCAAAAATCTTCGAAAAGTTTCCGTTCGGCGGTCTCTTATGACATTGACCTGTGCGATACTCTGGCTAAGATTAAATCTTCCAATATTCAGCTATTGAGTGGTTGGATATCGAACTTTCTGAAATATGGCAATTTATCAAGTACTTGTCCTTTTCCTAAGGTAAGACAATTTTTGGTTTTCTTCAAATAATCCGGACAAAATTCTTGATCCTATTATGTTCTGATTACTTCTAGAATATTTATTATTTTTCTAAATTGAAACCAGAAAAAGATAGCATTCCACCATTTGCCCCATCGGGAAAATTTCGCTCATCTGTAGAATTCTATAAAAAGAGGGCTGACGATTCTAAAGAATTTATGTGTTCTGCGGATATGACTTTTGTGTTAAAGTGAAGAATATCCTTGTACGAGTATATATATATGTATTATTCTATTGAACCACTTAACTATATTTGGTATCCTATAACGCAAATAAAGAATATAGTTTATGCAATTTGAATTGTGTATTTTTAGTTGAAGCTCACGTAATTCTGATTCTCGAAATCCTCAGGAAGTCCTACACTATTCTCTGTATTCTAGAAACTCTCAGTAGATCCCAGTCTATGGCTTTTCTGGAGGTTTTAATCTACAAGCGTATACGTCCTTTTAACTTATTTTAATCGACAAGGATTTACTCTAAATTAAAGTCATTCTTCTAAGAAACTCTAACTGTAGAGTTGACCTTCTCTGGGGATCTGACTCCAAAATAGAGTCGACTTCCACAGTAGGTTTTATTGTGTACCTTGCTTAATATGTCGAATTCCTGAGGAGGCCTTACTCTATTATAAAGTCAACTTTTTCAGTGGTCTTACTTTACTTCAGAGTCAACCTTGCTCTGTAGTATAGTCGACTTCCTGCAGGAGTGGAAGATAGCCTCGACCTTTTTGGCGGGTCTTACGCCATAATAGAGGCAATATTTTAAGGAGGGTTTATTCTATACTTTTTCAGTAGGTCTTCCCTTCTCATATTACAGTCGACATCCTTGAGCCAGAAGCAGTGGTTTGGGTGCTACGATGACCAATTTCACAATTGACAATTTCAATATTCGGCAAGGTTGAAAACTTAAAAATAATCTTGGACAGGACACTCAACTGGAATTACACTTTCTTTGTCACTGCACAGATTTCTCAAACAATAGATCCCCATTCTTAGGGGATGACTCTTTTCCAGGCTGTACCCCAATTACGAGTAGTCGCATAGAATGGAAACCCCGTACGAACTATGTCAATAGTACAGAGTACCTAAAATAATATCTCAAGGCTAGAAATAAAATAATTATAGCGCAAACAAGTCTTCTAGGAGCTTTGGTGTATGTCCTGGCCTAGAGTTACCATGTAATTATCTTACATCTTCAAAGGGAGGTCTACTACAGAGTAAGAATCCCTGAGCCGGAAGTAATAGAGTCAACCTCCTCTTTGGGTCTTAATCTTAACATTTACTCCCTCCCTAGAAATTCTTACTCTTTATTAGAGTTCACATCCTCAGGTGATCTTACTCTTTGGAAGAGTCGACCTCCTAAGGAGGACGGATTTTACTCTGTGGTAGAGTACTCTAGTATGTAGTCGACCTCCCGGGGAGTTCTCACTTTATTATAGTGTCGAACTCCATAGAAGGGCTCTCTTTGTTCTACCATTGAGTTCCTCAACGGGAGGTCTACTACCAAGTAAGACTCCCTGAGCAGGAAGTAGTAGAGCCAACCAAGTAAGACTCCCTGAGCAGGAAGTAGTAGAGCCAACCTTCTCTTTGGGACTTAATCTTAGCAACAAGAGGTTTTACTATATAAAAGTGTATATGCCTCCCTTGTTTTATGTACCGGTAAAGTTTAGAGCCGTCCGACCTATATTGTTCTATAGCTTCCTTGGAAGCCCCAACTCTACTCTAGATTCGACATCCTCGGATGATCTTCTCTTCGGTACAGTTCAACTCTTCAGAGATTCTAACTCTGTAGAAGAGTAGACTTTCTCCTCTCTGGGGATGTCTTACTCTACAACAGAGTCGGCCCACTGAGTAGATCTTGCTCTACTATGTATTCGAACTGTTCAGTAGGTCTTAATGTAATCTAGTGTCGAACTCCACAGAAGGGCTCAGTTTATTCTAGTACAGACCTCATCAAAGGGTCTTACTCCTTTGTGGTCTTACTCCGTTGTGTAGGAGAGAGTGTGTAACACTATATTAGAGTTCACATCCTCAGGTGATCTTAACCTCAAGAAGATCCGACCTCCTTGTGGGGAGTTACACCCTGGAAGAGTCGTCATTCTCTGGAGTTTTTGCTCTACAATATAGTTGATGTTCTCAGGAGGGTCGAACTCCTAAGGAAGTCTTGCTCTATTATATTTAATACCTCCTCATGAGGTCTTACTTTGCACTATTGTCGGCCTCCACAGAGGTTCTTACTTTATACTAGTACCGACATCCCCACTATGCACCAAAGATTATCGCCGGACAGCCTATATGTCTCTGTAGCTTCCTTGGAAGCTCTAAAGCTACTCTAGTTTCGACATATTTGGATGACCTTTTCTGCGGTAGAGTTCAACTCCTCAGGAAATCTATCTCTGTAGAAGTGTCGGCGTCTTCTATGTATTTTTCTCTGTTGTAGAGTAGTCCCTCCTCAGGAGGACTTACTTTAATATAATACCGAACTCCGGGGAAAGTCTCGCTTTGTTCTAGTATCGACCAATGAAAAGGGAGTAGTAGGGTCAACCTCATTTTTGAGTCTTAATCTTAACCTACATAAAAGGTTTTACTGCTCCCTTGTTTTATGTTCCGGTAAAGATTAGAATTGGCCAACCTATATTGTTCTATATCTTCCTTAGGTTAGGTTAGGGTGGCAGCCGTATTTTTTTTATACAAGCTCACATAGACCAGTTTATCCAGTCGTCGTTTACTCAGAGCGGGACAGTCGCATAGCAAGTGCTCAATGCTCTACACTTCTTCCTCATCTTCACAGCTTCTGCAGAAGTCATTAGAGTCAATACCCAATCTTTTAGCGTGTTCGCCGATAAAGCAGTGTTCCGTCAGAACTGATACTAACGTAGACAATCTTTACGTCTCTAGTGCGAGCAGATATTTTCATTTTCTCAGGTCATACCTTGGCGAGATTTGTCTAGCTACCCTGCAGGTGCCGATTTCTATCCATTATATGCAAATTTTTCGAGAATTTGTAATGTCGTCCCTTTCCTAGCAAGTTCATCGGCTTTCCAGTTCCCCGGGATATCCCTATGCCCAGGCACCCATATGAGGTGTATATTAAACTGCTCAGCCATCTCGCTAAGAGATCTGCGGCAGTCGAGGGCTGTTTGTGAATTTAGGTATGTTGCCTCCAGAGAATTGATGCTAGCCTGGCTGTCCTGGTATTCTTCCAACCCATTCATCTCTGGCGGGAATCATAGTGGTGTAATTACTCTCGAAGGTGTACACAGTTGGTATATAGTCCACTCGGTCGGTTACCATAGCACTACACTTTGATATTCTCATGTGACCGTAGTTTTTGTACCTCCACATTGATAGGCAGTTTAATCTTATTGCCGCTTTGGTTGCAACTTCTCTCGCCACAATATTAATCGGTAGTATATGGAGTAGGGCTTGTAGACACTCGGTCGCTGTAGTTCTTAAGGCTCCGCTTATGCTCAGGGGAGCATAAGGCTCCTTGGCAGCTGTAACTCTGAGGTAGAGTTTAACTCTTCAGGATGACTAACTCTGTTGAAGACTGGACGTCCTCTGTGGATTTTACTCTATGGATCATACTCTGCATGTCGTACTCTATAACAAAGTCGGCCCACTGAGTAGGTCTTACTCTGATATGTAGACGAACTTCTCAGAAGGTCTTACTTGAACCTAGTGTCGAATTCCAAAAACGGATTCACTTTACTCTAGCATCGACCTCCTCAACGGGTCTTATTCCATTTTAGCGACGACCTCACCAGGGAATTTTGCTCTGTAGTAGAGTCAACCTCGTCTATGGGTTTTACTGTTAACCGTTACACGAGGTTTTACTCTGTACACCTGTATACGTATCCATAGAAGAGTATGTCTAATACTATATTAGAGTTCACATCCTAAGTTGATCTAACTCTATAGAAGATCCGACCTTCTTGTGGCGAGTTACACTCTGGCAAAGTAGTCATTCTCAGGAGTTTTTGCTCTAGAATATAGTACTTAGATATTCTCAGGAGGTCTTACTCTATAAGAAAGTTTACCTTCTAAGGAAGTCTTTCTCTATTATCTTTAATACCACCTCATGAGGTCTTACTTTACGCTATTGTCGACCTCCTCAGAATTTCTTACTTTATACTAGAGTCGGCATCCTCACAATGCACGAGTAAATACATAACAATGTCTGAAGGATCAGATAGAATTAAGTATACTTCATGATTGTATGGGGTGACCAGACTTTTGGGCTCTGATAGAAGGTTCTTATTACAGAATCCATACCCCTGCTTGTTGTCTCTTGGATTGTTTCCTTAATATAGCTTCTTAAAGAAAATATAATATATGAATACCTATGTCTACCTCTAATTTGATCAATGTTATTTAGTTTAGCATATCCATCATCTACTTCTTCGAGTTACCATTCAATCAGGACTTATTAATTTACCGGTAAAGTCAGAACAACGTCTTACTTTACTCCAGAATTACCCTCGTAAGGTGGTTTATACTATTTACTAGTTGACCTCTTTAAGTAGGGTTATTCTCAGGTATAGTCGACATTCGCAAGAGGTGTTGTTCTATAATAGAGTCGACTGTATCATATCAGTTTTTTTATACCAGTTCAGAAGGCCTGACTCCAAACAAGTGTCGGCTACCTTAGGAGGCATTGCTTTATTGTGTAGTCGAGTCCTCAGAGGATATTACTCTATACTATTCAGGAGGACTAACTCTTTACTATGTAGTCGACTTCCTCAGGAAGTCTTTATAATTTTGTTGACAATGTCAGAAGGTCTTACCCTTTTTCCCCTCTTTTCGACATCCGCAGAAAATCATATTCTATAATAATGAACATTCTCGGGAGATTCTCTTCTATACCTTCGCAGGAGATTTTATTCCATCCATAATCTACTACCATGAGTTAGAGGTTCAGACCCAACGTTTGAGACTAGAAATAGGAAGGAAGTCTTAGACCTGACAATAAGCACTGGGTATAATTATATTGTGGACGATTGGAGGGTCTCCAGAGAATTTAGTTTCTCGGACCATAAGTATATAGAATTCTGCATAGGGAACTTCAAATTGAATGATAAGGTCTCCTTTAGAAACCCAAGATGGCCCTTCTTGGGATAAATTTAGAAGTTTATTGAGTAAATCGGTCGTATTTGAAGGACCCTTGGTGGGCACGGCAGACTTAGATAGTTCGGTTAACATACTAGAGGACCAATTGAAAAGGGCTTATTTAAAATCATGCCCAATTAGTAGGCGGAGTAACCCTATGAATAACATATGATGGAACCAGAATCTTAAGGCTCTAAAACAGCAAGCCAGGAAGGCTTTTAATGCAGCAAGAAAAAGTGGTAGTGAACAATCCTGGGTGGTATATAAGGACTACGGGTTTATAAGAAAGAACTGAGGAAATCTGAAAGAGAAGATTTTTATAATCTTATTGAGGAACTGGCCAGTATTAAGGATACTTCCAGAATCCGGAAAATTATGGCTAAAGAACCACACTTTGTAGGTAGTATCCAAGATGAATCAGGTGCTTGGACTTCATCCCCAGGTGATACTCTGGCGTGTCTACTGAGAGTACATTTTCCTGGTTGTAATGTAGACCAAGATTCCCAGGGATACCAGTCTAATGTAGAAGTTGTAAATACTCACGTGGTCGATAACCTGATAACTCATCATAGTGTGAAATGGGCAATTCACACCTTTAGACATTTTAAATCTCCTGGCTTTGACGGAATTTTTCCTATTATGCTACAGGAATCTTTTGAGGTGATTTCAGACTATCTAGTCGAATTATTTAGGACTTGCTTAAAACTAACTTATGTTCCCAATTCCTGGAGGAGGGTTAAAGTTGTTTTATACCGAAAGCGGGGAGATTAAATTATAGCTCAGCGAAAGACTTCAGGCCAATCAGGCTCTCATCATTCTTTGTCAAGACATTGGAAAGAATCCTGGATAATTATATTAGGAGCAATATTGGCACTGACTTCTTCTCGAGCAGCCAACATGCATACATCAGAGGCAGATCTACACTGCGTTGTCCATCATATTGAGCGAGCCTTGGACTTCAAAGAGTTCACGCTCGCAGCTTTCCTCGATATAGAAGGTGCTTTCAATAATGTCCTCCACTCTGCTTTGGAGACGGTGCTAAGGGAAACAGATACAGACGAAGCTGTGTTAAGCTGGATTATGACAATGCTAAATTTTAGGGATATAACGGCCTGCTTCGCTAATACCTGCGTGAGAGCGACTAGGGGAACTCCACAAGGGGGTGTTATTTCACCACTTTTATGGATCCTAGTAGTGAACAAAATCTTATCCAAATTGGACTCATCGGGTATTAGGATATGTGCCTATGCCGATGATATCGTTGTATTATCCATAGGTAAATTTCTACCAACGGTGTCCGAAATCTTAGAGGGCTCTCTAGGAGAAATATCAAACTGGGCAAGGGGTTGTGGTTTGAATATTAATCCCTCAAAGACGGATCTGGTACTATTCACTCGTAGTAATAAATTACCAGAGTTTAGATTACCGAAACTTCAAGGAATTACAATTCAGCTGTCGAACTCTGCAAAATTTTTAGGGGTCATACTGGATCGTAAATTAAACTGGATAGCAAATAAAGAGGCCCGAATAAGGAAAGCTTTCGCTGCCTTATACTCATGCCAAAAGTTCATAGGCCCTAGATGGGGGTTAAAACCTAGGCTTATCCACTGGCTTTACTCAACTGTGGTCAGGCCTGTTCTGACTTATGGCTGTCATACTTGGTGGACAATTACAGGGTATGATACACATGTTAAATCTCTAAGTAGAATAAATAGAGTCGCACTTGGCTACCTGACGGGTGCGATGAAATCCACCGCAGTAAGATCATTAGAAATAATAACGGGTATTCAACCAATTGATATATTTATAAAAGAGTGTGCGGAACTTACAATGACACGGCTAGCTCAGCAGAACCTTTTGTTAGGTACAAATTCTAGACATACTGGGTTGGTTGACCGTTCCCTAGGTTATTCCGAGACTGACTACATGTCAATGTATTTACGGATGGCTCCAAACTGGAGGAGGGTACGGGCTGTGGTATATTCTGCCGTGAGCTTGACCTGGAGGTCTCTCTTCGACTACGTAGCGAATGCAGCATCTTTCAGGCGGAGATATATGCAATTTCAAAGGCGGCTGAACTTATTTCGTTGAGGCAAATATACACAAGCGATATTTGCTTTTTCATCGATAGCTAGGCCGCTTTAAAGGCTCTACTAAGCACGAATATAAGGTCAAAGGTAGTCAGCCGCTGTCGCAGAGAGCTTAGGGTTCTAGAGGAACAGCATAATTTAACCCTGTGCTGGGTACCTGGCCACAAAGATATATTCGGAAACGAAGCAGCTGATAAGCTCGCAAAAATAGGGGCCGTGTCCTCGAGGATTGTTGAGGCGGATGCATACCCGCCCCTCTCGTTGGCTTATTATGGTATAAAAACAAAATACAAGAACTTCTGGCATAAGAGATGGTTTTCAACAGCCGGATGTGAGCAAACAAAATCGCTATGGGATGAAGGGTCAATAAAGAATACAGAGATGCTGCTAAGCTTGGACAAAGTACAAGTACGTTTGATTATTCGCCTCATAACAGGACATAATAGTCTTGGTAAGCATATGTTTAGAATTGGCTTACGAAGTGATGATATGTGTCGTTGGTGTCAGGATCCTGACGCTGTCGAAGATACGCTTCATTTCCTATGCCAATGTCCAATGTTATCATTTAAAAGAAGCAAGATACTCGGTTCATTTTTCTTTCAGACACTTGACGAATTAAAAGGATTGGATCCGCTTAAACTTCTAAAATTCTGCAAGGCATCAGATTGCAACGCAAGACTTAACTGAGGAACTGGAGAAGAGGAACTATGAGGAATCACAATGGATCATGCATGGTCTCAGTGGGCGCTTGGTCTCACTCGCCAAGTGCCATCCTCACTCAACCTAACCTAACCTATGAGTTACAATACAATTAACACCTAATTCGATTTGTTATATGTACAGATAAATACAGAAAATCAAGTATCAAGATTATAAGTGATGACCTGGCTTCTATGCTTTGTTAGAATGTACTAATATCAAGCTTCTTGGCTCTACTTCTTGTAGCTGGGATTATTTCACTACTTTGTAGTGAAACTCTATGGTAGAGTCGACATTCTCAAGTGGTCTTACTCTAGAATAGAAACGTCGACACCCTCAGAAGGTTTTATTTTATACCTTTATAGAGAGTGTTACTCAATTGCTATATTATGTAGTGGAAATCTTCAGGCAGTCGTACTATTATAGTGTAGTCGATCTCCTTGAAGTTTATTATTCCATAAGTTTTCTGGAGATCTATCTCCACACAAGAGTCCACGTCCTCGGGAGGTCTTACTCTAGTATGTAGTCGAAATCCACAAGAAGTCTAAAAGTCAGAACAACCCTTTTTTACTCTAGAGTTAACCTGGCCTCTTCAAGGGGTCTTACTCTATACCGTTTCAGAAGGTATTTGACCATATTAGAGTTGAGTTCCTTGGGAAGCCTTAGTATTGAAGGTCTTACTCAAGAAGCCCTTAATTATTATGTAGTTGGCCTCCTCAAGAAACTTTACCTTCTCAGGAGTCCTTACTCTTTTATGTAATTTGCATCCTTAGCAGGTCTTTTGAAATATACTCGACAACCTCAGCAGATCTTACCAATAAAAAAGTCTACATCCGCAGAAATTCGTTTTCTATAATAAAGTCGACTCAGGAGATTATATTCTATACCTTTGCAGGAGATTTTACTCTATCATAATTTACTACCTTGAGTTGCCACGCAGTTAGGACTTATGCGATTTTTTATATACGAGTATAAAGCTAGGTTTAGGTTTTTTTTTTCTGCGGGGCTAGCTAGTATTATATTTAAAAGAATTTATGGATTCAAGGCTCTGACTTTAGGTACTGATTGATATCAAGCTCCTTAGTCCTAATTGCTGTCGCTGAGATTATTTCGTAAATATAAAAGCCTTAAACCATCTTCTTGAATACTTATGCCTCTCTATAAGTTGATCAATGTTATTTGCCATATCCATCATCTACTAGCTCGAGTTACCTTGCAATTAACAGTATACGAGTATACGGTTAAGGTCAGAAAAAGCTCTGCAGGGCCAGCTAGTATTAAATATATTTATGGATTGTATGCTAAGATCAAACCTCAAGGCTCTAGCAATAGGTACTGATTGAAATAAAGCTACTTAGTCCTGCTTGAGTTCGATGGCGTTATTTCTTAAACATAAGTCTTGAACATATTTTTGAATACTTATGGCTCTCTATAAGTTGATCAATTTTATTTTCATATCCTTCATCTACTACCTTGAGTTACCATGCAATTAAGACCTAACTCGAGTGCTAATGGAGAACATCACAATTACAAAAAAATTCTAATGGAAATCGAATAATTTTGTTATTCAACTCATGGGTAAGTGTAACATAATTTGTGAACAAATAAGTAATTAGTAAACCAAAACAAACAAAAAATATTAAACAAAACAAAACAATTATCTAAATATATCTCACAGATAAATGTGTTTTTGAAACCTTGAACTTGTTCTAATCCAGTACCGCTCCTTTGGCAATTATAAGATAATAAATTTTGATATAAAATTGTTTTTAGGTCAGCGCCTAAACAAAAAAATATCTAACAAAATAAAGAATAAATTTAATACAAAACAACATTTCAGCCAAACTAATCCGTCAGTTCTTCACCTGTTGTTGATTGAATAAGTTGTGAAACAAATTTAAAAGTCTAAAAAAGCTATGATGTTAGTTTTGAAAGGTTTCCTAATATTGCTGATCCTTTCAAACATAGATGCTAAAAAGGTTTGAGTTATAAAAATAGTTGTTAAATAGTCAGTTAATTATGTTATTTTTTCTAGAAATCACGTTCCGTTTCTTTTCTTGAAACAAAATGTACATTCAACGAGAAGTATATTAAACAGTTACAAATTAATATTAGCGATGACAAAAGCTATATGGATATTCTGATCGATTCTGTGAAAGACATTAACGATGTTTGGGCCGAAGTAGGCGTGACAGTATGGGAAAAGTCTACAAAAAGTTTTCGTTCGTCAATCTCTTATAACATAGACCTGTGCGATGCTCTGGCTAAGATTAAATCTTTTAATATTCAGCTATTGAGTGGTTGGATATCGAACACTCTGAAATATGGCAATCTATCAAAGACTTGTCCTTTCCCTAAGGTAAGACTCACTTTGAAATTTTTTTAATTTTTTTAAATAATCCGGAAATATGTTTTGATGCTATTGTGTTCTGATCTCTTCTAGAATATTTACTATTTTTCCAAATTTAAACTAGAAAAAGATAGTATTCCACAATTTGCCCGATCGGGAAAATTTCGTACATCTGTGGATTTTTATAAAAAGAGATCTGGCGATTCTAAAGAAGTTGTGGCATCTACGGGAATGACTTTTGAGCTAAAGTGACAACTATCCATGTACATATTATGCTATTGAACCAATTAACTATGTTTGGTATACTATTAAGCAAATAAAAAAAATAGTTTATGCAATTTTAATTTTGTATTGTTAGTTGAAGCTTTTGCAGGAAGTCATACTCAATACTATATCATAGTCCTATGGAGGCCTTACCCTATTGTACAGTCAACCTCTTCTGGGGGTCTTACTTTACTCCAGAGTCTACCTCCCCAGAGAGATCTTACTCTGTAGTATAGTCGACTTCCTTAAGGAATGTTGTAGAGTTGATTTGATCTGCAGGTTTTGTCTATAACAAGATCGCCCTATTCAGGAGGTTCCATCTTTAGCAGGGTTTAGCCTTAAGCAGGCCTTACTTTACTCCAGACCTCCTCACGGAAGTCTTACTCTGTAGAAAAGTCAATCTTCTCAGGAAATCTTTTCTTACTCTATACCTTTTCCGTAGGTCTAACTCCACACTAGAATCAACTTCCTATGAGGTCTTACTTTACTCTAGAGTCTTAACTTTGCAGGGTATCTTACTCTATAATAGAGTGGACTTCCAAAGGAGGGTTTATTCCGTACTTTAACAGGGGTTATTCCTCAATACTATGTTGCAGTCCTGAAAAGGCTTTACTCTATTATATAGTCAACCTCTTTAGGAGGTCGTACTTTTCACCATAATATACCTCCTCAGGAAGGGTTACTCTGCAGTATAGTCGACTTCCTCAAGGAGTGTATACTAGCTTTGAGTTCCTCAGGAGGTTTTATTCTACACCCTTTCAGGAGGTCTTACTTCACTCTGCGTAGACGTCCTGAGGATGCCTTACTCTATTATATGTATAGCCAACCTCGCCAGGGGGTCTTACTTTAATTCAAGTTCTATTTCCTTAAGGTGGTCTTTCTCTGTGGTATAGTCGATTTCCTCAAGCAGTGTAATCCGTGGTAGAGTCGATCTTCTCTACAGGGGTTTACTCTTTAATAGGTTCGACGTTTTCAGGAGGATTTTCTATACTTTTACAGGAGGTCTTACTTCATACATGAATCGATTTCCTTAGGAGCCTTTAGTCTGCCCACCTCTGGGTGGGGTCTTACATTACTCCAGAGTCGGCTTCCTCAGTGAGGTCGTACTCTGTGATATCCTCCTCAGGGAATGTAAGGCTATGTTAGAGTCGATCTTAGACCTATTATATAGGGTCGATCTCTTCATGAGGTTTTATTCTACACCTTTGCAGGGGGTCTAACTTCATATTAAAATCCACATTATCAGGAGGTACTAACCTAATATGTAGTTGACATCCTCATGAGGTCTTACTTTATGCTCCTCAGAGTTCTTGCTATGTAGTAGAGTGGACCTTCAGAGGGGATCTTACCTATACCTTTCCAGGAGGTCTTACTTCATACTGGGTCGACGCTCACAACGTCATAATATATTATATATTCAACCTCTTCAGGGGGTCTTACGTTATCTCAGAGACTACCTCCTCAATGAGGTCTTACTCTGTAGTATAGTCGCCTTCCTTAATGAGTGTAAGTCTGTGGTAGAGTCGACCTACTCAGCATGTTTTACTCTGTAATAGGGTCGAATATTTAGGATGTTTATTCTACCTTCTCTCTCTTCTAGAATGGTCTCTTTACTCCATACTAGAATGGAGGAGTCAAGAGTCTTTAGTACCCCAGGAATCAATAGTCTTTAGTACTCCCCTTCCTCTTTAGGGAGTCAAAATTTACAGCAGAGTAAGTTAGGTCTTACATCAAAGATCTCCTCAAAGATCTTATTCTGTATTTGACCTTCTCAGAAAGATCTTACTCTGTGGAAGAGTTGACCTTCGCAGGAAGTCTTACTTTGCTCAAAAGTCGACCTTCTTAAGAAGACTTACTTTAATTTATAATTGTCTTACTCTGTAATATAGTCCAAGTCCGCAGTGGGGTTTAGTCTGTACCTTTTCTGGAGCATTTAATCTATACAAGTGTTTACATCCTTATCCTATATTAGTGTCAGCCTCCTTAAATGATTTAACTATACTCTAGAGTGGACCGCCTCCGGCAGTATTTCTTTATAGTGGTGTTCACATCCTCAAGGAATCTTACTCTTCAAATGAGTCGACTTCATTGGATCCTTCTCCTTCTCCCAATGTCCTACTCTGCGGTATCTCTGACCTCCTAAAAAGGTCATCTATCTACTCTATCATGTAGTCGAACTCCTCAGGAGTCTTACTTTACTACAAAGTTGATTTTCATGACATTTTGCTTTACTCCAGAGTTTTCATAGGAGGTCATTCCGTACTCTAGAATAGACCTCCTCAGTGGGTATTACTTTGTACCTTTTTAGAAAGGTTAAATCTATACAAGGTTCTACGTTCTTATTTTACATTAGAGTCGAGCTCCATGGAAGGTCTTACTCCATATTAGAGTCGAGCTCCATAGAAGGCCTTACTTTATTTAGAGTAGACTTTCTAGGTTTCTACACAGTATGGGGATATTACTCTATATTCTGTGGTATAGACGATCTTCTCAGGTGGTCTTACTCTATTATGTAGTCGACCTCCTCAGGAGTCTTACGTTACATTATAGTTGATCACCTCATGAGGTCTTACTTTACTCTATAGGCGAATTTCACAGAAGGCCTTACATTTTCTATAGAGTCTACCTCAAAAAGGGATCTTACTATGGAGTAGAATAGACCTCCTCAGGAGTCTTATTTTATACTAGAATCAAAGGCCGCCGTGAGTCTTACTCTATACCTTTTCAGGAGGTTTTACTCTACACAAGTGTCTGCGCCCTTATTCTATATTCTTTCGATTCGGCCTCCCTAGAAGGTCTAAATCTATATTATAGTCGGACTCATTACACCCCTTCTCCGTTGATAGTATAGTTCACATCCTCAGGGGATCTTACTATGTTGAAGAGTATATCTCCTCAGGAGTGTTACTCTGTGGTAGAGTCGTCCTTCTTAGATGGTCTTACTCTTAAGTATAGACAACTTTCCCTGGAGGTCTTACTCTATTGTCTATTCGACCTCGCTAGAGGTCTTTCTTTAATTTGTAGTTTATTTCCATAAGAGGTCTTTCTTTCCTCTAGAGTCGACCTGCCTAAGAGACTTACTCTATAGTAGAGTCAACCATCTCAGGGGTCGTATCTATACCTTTTCAGTAGGTTTTGCTCTATACAAAAGTCTACGTCCTTCTTTTATATTATTGTAGTGGACCTTCCTAGGAGGTCTTACTCTGTAGTAGAGTCGCCTTCTTAGAAGCTTTAACTCTACTCTAGAGTGGGTGCCCTTCGGTAGTATTTGCCTATAGTAGAGTTCGCATCCTCGGGGGTTTTACTCTGTTGAAGAGTAAAACTCCTCCTTAGGAGTTTTACTTTATTGTTGAGTCGTCCTTCTCAGAAGATCGTAGTCTTTGATATAGACGACTTTCTCTGGAGGTCTTACTACATTATCTAGTCGATATCGACATCGCCAGAAGTCTTACTTTATTTTGTAGTTGAACGCCATAAGGGGTCTTACTTTTCTCTAGAGTAGACATCCAACGAGTCTTACTCTGTTGTAGAATCAACCTCCTCAATGGTCTTATTCAATACCTTTTCAGGAGGTTTTTCTCTATAGAAATATATGTATACCTCCTTATTCTATATTATTATAGTGGGCCTTCCTTGGAGGTCCTACTTTACATTAGAGTCGCCTTCTTAGAAGCTTTCACTCTACTCTAGAGTGGACGCCCTTTGCTAGTATTTATCTATTGCAGAGTTCACATCTTCCGGGAAGTGTTAGGAGTGTTACTCTGTGGTAGAGTCGTACTTCTCAGAAGGTCTTACTCATTGGTATAGACGACCTTCGTAGGAGATCTTATTTTATTATCGAGTCGACCTTGCCAGGCGTATTACTTTAATTTGTAGATGAACTCCATTAGAGGTCTTACTTTACTCTATAGGTGAACATCTCAGGAGGTCTTAAGAGGGATCAGAGTCGACCTTATCAGCAGTCATACTCTATGGTAGAGTCAACCTCTGCTGTTGGTCATACCATATACCTTTTCAGAAGGATTTACTGTACACTAGGCCGGGTCGATTTGTGGGGAGGCAAAAAAAGTCGCCATTGCTCAGTGAAAATCGTATTTTAGGGATCAAAATAAGAAACTTTGCCGAAGGAACCATACCTCTAAAACGAATTCTGATATACACAAAAGTCAAAGTAATATTCCAAATTATTAGAGACGGCCTTTCTGGCAGCTCTTACTAGGTGGTATTTCTTTATTGTACAGTTCACATCCTCAGGAGATATTACCCATTAGGGGGTATTATCGTCCTTCTCAGAAGGTGTTACTCAGATATGTAGTCAAGTTGATTTCCTAAGAAGGTCTTATATTAATTACATTATAGATGACCTTCTCCGAAGCTATTACGGACCTTAAGTCTATCAATAAAGCTTAGTCTGCCTGATCACTGCAGTGTTTAACTAGTTAAAATGTTGGCTATGGAGGTAGTTAAAAGGCAGATACATTATGTTCTGACAAAGGCTGGAATAAATATATTATCAGATTGCTTCGCTGCCATTCATAACTGGCATCTGCTGCTGCAGAACTCTTAACGGGATGGCCCCCAGGTACCTTCTTTGGGGGTGTTACTCTGTGGTCTGTTGTCGTCCTTCTTAGCAGGTCTTACTCTTACTCTGTATTATGTAGTCGACTTCCTCAGGTGGTCTTAGTCTACAGTTGATCTTCTCAGGATGTCTTCCCTTACTCCAGAGTTAATCTCCTAAGAGTTTTTAAATTATTCTATAGTTGACTTTCTCAGAAGGTCTTACGGCTCTTAAGTCTATCTATAATACATAGTCTAATAATGTTGGCTATCAGGGTGATAGCTAACAGGCAGAGATATAATGTTCTGACAAAATTTGGAATAAATATGCTTCGATTACCATGCTGCCACTAAATCGCTGGATTCTCTATTCCTATATTCAATAACTGTCATCAGCTATCGCAGAACTCTTAACGACATGGCTGAGTAGTTCACAATCCACTAGGGGGTGTTACTCTATGGTATTGTAGTATTTCTCAGAAGGTCTTCCTCTTACTCTATATTATGTATTCGACCTCCTCAGACGGTCTTAATCTAAAGTTGATTTCCTAAGGAGGTCTACCATTACTCTATAGCTGACCTTCTCAAGAGGACTTTCGAAAAAACTGAGTAGTTCAGTCTGCAACTGATATGGGTACCGGACCACAGTGATTTTCCGGGAAACTATAACGCAGACAAACTTGTAAGGCTATGATCTACCTTAGTTGATCAATGTTAACTAGAATATGTGGGCATGCGAACTCTTCCTTAAAGATATTTCCCGTATAGAAATAAACGGCCGATGATCACTGGTCACATAGATGTGGCCCTGCCAAAACTCAAAGCGCAGCATCTCTGCAAACTCTGCCTTCGTTACCGAGGCAGGACTTCTCACTTACCGAGCTACTAGGTCTTTTTGAATGACAGGCAGGTTCAGAAGGTACACTAGCTGCGGTGACGAGGAGGCGGAGGAATGAATTGGAAACCTTCTATGTGTATGTCCCATCTTGAAGGTAGCTGACTACCTAGCCTCACAGTGAAACTTGAATAGCTCTTTCTGCGAGATTGTGCCCTTATGGAACATCTAGTACTTGGTTTCTAACCTGGACGGTGTACATCTCAAAACTGATGTGACTCTGCCTGAACTCTAAACACCCCAAGGCTCCGATGTTGTTATCGGGTCAGAAAGTCCCACTACTCGTGTCGGGCGTGGCGCTTCACTGTAGGACGATTTGCACTGATAATGAAAGTTTTGGGAAATTACTTTCCACAATACTTCGGTGATGAAGTGGAGGATGCATCGGTAGAACATCTTCCGTGTCTGCGTCCTGCTCTATCTAGAAGACGACAAGTTACCCTGGGCTCACTGGGGACTGGAATAGCTCTTCTTGGAAGTTTGCACCCTTATGGCAACAACTGTCACATGGCCACCATTCAGAACCTGTGTATATTCCAAGCTGTGCATCTGCCTAAAGTAAAATGTCCTAATGTCTTTATAGAGACAGGAAGCCTCACTTATCAAGTCAGTAGTGTTAGGACATTGTCTTGTAGGACGTTTTGAGGAATTAGTTTTGCAGAAGCTGCGGTGACGAAGAGGTGGAGGAATCGATAGAACACCTTAGGTGTCTATGTCCAGCTCTTGACTGATGTTAGTATTTGCTAACTCTTGGGCTTTTTAAAGAACTCGAATTGGGAGTATCTCTTGGATAATCTCATATTTTTATCAATGGGTTGCATAAATAACTCACCAGGTGATTGTTGAGCATAACACATAAAAATGTATAGTTTTTATTGATTTTGAATAAATTTGTTGCAGAAACATTTTAAATAACTACCGAATTTCCAGAGCTAAACTCGTATTGGCCACTCTATCTCGCATGTTATTTTTATTTATATATGCAAAAACGTTTACAGCATATCTGCTTCTGGGGATAACAGTGGGAATATTCAAATTATCCATATTTATACCAATCCATGAATAGTTTCCCTGCAGAGGAAAAATTAAATTTTTGAATATTTTATTATTTTATTACATTAAAGTTAATGCGTTTACCTGTGATACGGGACAACTGTGAGGGAAATTATTATAGGTCCAAAATTTTCTTAACCATGACATTATAAATCCCCTCGTCTTTGTACTTATTCTCTTGACCATATCACAGGCATTGATTTCCTGCTCAAAAATTGGCATATTTCGTTTACCTTCCGTCTTTAAAGCAATGCTAATCGAGAACCATATATCATGATTTATGTCACTCGCAAATCCAAATGAAACATCCATCGATAATTTATTGTGGCTAATATCCAGCGTATAGTAAGTCAAATAGTAGGGATTAATGGTCAGATCTTTGGAGAGGAAATACACCCTCTTGAAGGAAGTCTAAACATTTTTTTTTGTTAAATTAATAATAATTTTGCAAATAATATACAGTTATTTACCTTGGCTTCATTGTCCCTCAGATATATGGAGAACTGAACAAAGAGAACAATATATTTTATAAACGATGTCATTGAACGAATATTTACAACAAATTGCACAAAAAATTCTCAAATGACTCAAAAATTTTAAAATTGCTGAAATATTCGTATAAATAAACAGTCAACGACATGTAAAGTATTTTTCACTTGACTAAAACGACTGTAAAGTTCCCTAACCGTCAAATAATTTTTATTTTTAATTTTAATAATTTGTTCTGTCAATCAGAGAAAAAGTTATTTCATCTAAAAAGTTAATTTAATCTAATAAGAAAAAAACTTCTTTAAAAATAAAACATTGGATGAAATATCTTTAATACAATGGCATGCCTTTTTAAATAAACTTATTACAACCATTATTATGTAGAGTATTTAAGTGCAGCTCAAGGTTCGACTTTAGGAAGGAAGCACATAAAATAGTTCATATAACACACGACACAAGGGATTACGGTATTAAGGCAGCGTTTCTACAGGTACTTGCAGAAATAGTTCAGTTGGAGCTAATGTCGCTACAAGATGGTATTGTACTTGTCAGTAGCCCGATTCCCATAAATAATGAGGAAGTCATGTTACTTAGGGAGAACGGATCGGTTCCCTTATGGCATCTTTATTTTATCTCTTATCCTATAGACATATGACGCGAAATCGGTCATGATCGTCCGTTCATCTCAATGGCTCTTAGCTTATCGGCAGATTCGAGTCTAAAGTTCCAGCAGATGATGTGTCCTTCAACCTGGACTCCGAGGCACATGTATGCCATAAGATAGAAGAAACAAATGAAAACAATTGCCCGATCCACATTACTATTAAAAAACCCGATCTTTAACCCCATCAACATTCGTTTCAAGGTTAGGGAAGGTGTAGGTTAGGTTTAGGTTATGGTGGCAGCCGTATTTTTTTTATACAAGCTCACATAGACCAGCTTAGGTCCCTAGTGTTACCACGGGCTGAAATGCCGAAATCGAAACCAACCTGTTTGATATACATTTATCGATATTTATAATTTATCGATAGTGCGAATATCAGTACTGGAAATATCTGTTAGGCTGCCTAGAAAGGCCGACCCAGTATGTCCAGTCGTCATTTAGTCAGAGCGAGGCAGTCGCATAGCAAGTGCTCAATGCTCTCCACTTCTTCCTCATCTCCACAGCTTCTGCAGAAGTCATTAGAGTCAATACCCAATCTTTTGGCGTGTTCGCCGATCAAGCAGTGTCCCCTCAGAACTGATACTAACGTAGACAATCTTTGCCTCTCTAGTGCGATGAGATATTTTGATCTTCTCCGGTCATACCTTGGCCAGATTTGTCTAGCTACCCTGCAGTTGCCGATTTATATGCAAATTCTTCGAGAATTTGTAATGTCGTCCCTTTCCTAGCAAGTTCATCGGCTTTGCAGTTCCCCGTGATATCCCTATGCCCAGGCACCCATATGAGGTGTATATTAAACTGCTCAGCCATCTCGTTAAGAGATCTGCGGCAGTCGAGGGCTGTTTGTGAATTTAGGGATGTTGCCTCCAGAGAAGTGATGGCAGCCTTGCTGTCCGAGTAAATGACAACTCAGCCACTTGGCTACTTCCCATATTGCCATTCTTTCGGCTTGATAGACACTGCAGGTATCTGGTAGTCTGTGAGCTACATCCAAACTAAGCTCTGCACAGTGTACTCCGAAGCCAACCTTTTCATCAAGCTTCGAACCCTCCGTGTAAAAGTGAAGATGGTTTCTATTACCTGATATTCTTCCAACCCATTCATCTCTGGCGGGAATCATAGTGATGTAATTTCTCTCGAAGGTGTACACAGTTGGTATATAGTCCACTCGGTCGGTTACCATAGCACTACACTTTGATATCCTCATGTGACCGTAGTTTTTGTACCTCCACATAGATAGACAGTGTAATGTTATAGCCGCTTTGGTTACAACTTCTCTCGCCACAATATTAATTGGCAGTATATGGAGTAGGGCTTGTAGAGACTCGATCGCTGTAGTCCTTAAGGCTCCGGTTATGCTCAGGCAGGCTGTTCTCTGAACCTTTGTTAGTAGGTTGGTGATGGTTAGTTTGTCAGTTGCCGTCCGCCATACCACAATGCCGTATAACAGTATAGGACGAACTACTGCTATATGTATCCAGTGGACGATTTTAGGAGAGAGGCTTCACCGCGATCCTACTGCCTTTTTTGCAGGAATATAAGGCGACGTTGGCCTTCCTTACACGTTCCAATACGTTAAGTCTAAATAACAGTTTTCTATCTAGAATTATTGCTAAAAATGTTGCACTTTCAGAAAAGACTACTTCGTTCCATTTATCCGTGGGACATTGTTCATCCTAGTAAAGAGAACCAATTCTGTCTTGTTTGGGTTTACGCCCAAACCGCTGCTTCTGGCCCATCTAGCCAATTTGTTCAGAGCCACCTGTAGAATGTCTAGGAGGACGTTTTCGAATTTGCAACTCACTGTGATTGCCACGTCGGCCGCGGGGGATCTACGTATCCTATAGTTCTCACCTATTCTCAGGGTGGGGACTGGACAGTGATCCCAGATTGGGATCTGCGAATCTTATAGCTCCCATCTAGTCCCAGGATGGAGCTGGGCAAGCAGATCCCTAGAGGAGCACGGTCCTCGAAAACGGGTCTGTGTTCCACAAAGGATCTACGAATTCTAAAGCTCCCATCTATTCTCAGGATGGGGGCTGAATAAGTAGATCCAAGAGGAGCACGGTCCAAATGGTCGGTGTTCCACGAAAGGATTTACGAATTTTAAAGCTCCCATCTATTCTCAGGATGAAGGGGCTGAATAAGTGAATCCTAGACTGGTCACCAGTCCTAGATTTTCTGGAGTCTAACTTGTAGTATCTTCGGCTACGCAGTCTGACCAGAGCACTTTAATCTGGTACCACGGGGGTCAGGAAAGCCCTCGGTACGCAGGTACCGGCCTGACCATTGGTGAGGATCCTGTTGGATGCAACGTGGTGGCTGTGGTTGAAACCAAAATCGCTGGGAGAGTGGAGTTGCAAACCAACCGGGCGCCATGACCCATAGATTGGAAGGAGTTTTAGATGGGCTCCGCTCCTTACCAAGGAGGGGAGTCAGTGGCCAGAAACACTGAATTCATTGGAACTTATGCACATTGTGTATGAGGGCGTTGGTCGACGCATAAATTTACCCGAGTGTTTAGAGCACGGTGGGGTTAAGCCTCATCTGCCACGTCGTCCGCATATGCCACGACCTTGCAGCCACAACTTTCTACATCTAGCAGGATTTCATTCACCTCTAGGTTCCAAATTAGTGGAGACAGTACTCCTCCTTGTGGGGTCCCTCTGTTTACAAACCTTGTTAGAGTTGTGGACCCAATACATGCTGTTGTGCGTCTTCTGTTGAGCCGACTTTGAATTAGTCTAATCAAACTAGAGTTAACTTTTAGATGTGACTGTGCCGCAATTACTGCATCTGAGTGAATGTTGTTAAAAGCCCCTTCTATGTCAAGAAATGCCACCATGGTGAATTCCTTGAAATGCAGGGACGATTCGATAGTGCTCACAAGTTCGTGCATGGCTGATTCTGTAGACTTCCCCTTATTGTAAGCATGTTGGTTCAGCGACAGGAGTTTTGTATCCAGGTTTATTGTAAGCATGTTGGTTCAGCGACAGGAGTTTTGTGTCCAGCTTTTCCCTAATGAAAAAATCTAAAAGTCTTTCCAAACCTTTCAATAGGAAGGAGGATAGGCTAATTGGTCTGAAGTCTTTTGGCCTAGTGTGTGATATCTGCCCCGCTTTAGGTATGAATACCACTTTGGTATCCCTCCATCGATTCGGGATGTATGAAAGCCTGATACAGCCTACATACATTTTCTCCAACCAGGGGATAATGTACTTCAAAATTTTCTGCATTTCTGCTGGAGTGATGCCGTCTGGTCCAGGTGACTTGAAGGGCTCAAAGCTAATAATAGCCCAGCTTATTCTGGATCTCTCAGTCAACAAGCTAGCGACGCTCGCAGTCCACTCGCCCTCTTGTTGGTCCTGCTGATCCTCTGGTTCTGTTAGAGAGTTCCCCGGGAAATGTGTGTTGAGCAGTACTTTGAGCGATTGCTCCCTGTTTTTGGTCCAATTATTTGCCTCATCCTGCAAGTAACCTACTGTACAGGGTGAAGCTGATAGTATTTTCCTCAGGCTTGCGGCGTCGGAGACCAACAGCGTCTTTGCGCCTTTCTAAGCTCCTTCTTATAGATCTTGAGTTGCTCTTTATTGTCATCCCAAACATTAGCGACCCCAGCAGATTTAGCCTTGTTGAATAGCTTGTTGCAGGTCTTATGCATAGCCGCTAGCTCAGAAGTCCACCATTGGGATTTAGTTTTACCCTTGTACTTTGTTTTTGGACAGGCTTCTTCAAGGGAACTATTGAATGATGTGGTGATATGCTCGACCAGATTATCCAGACCGGCTTTGTCATTCGGTTCGTACAGATGTTTGGAGTTGAGGACTTTCTTGAAATTCTTCTCATACAGGTGCCACTTTGTCTTTCTCACATTTCTGTGGACGGCAGGTTCAGGCGCTTTTTCAGCGAGTTTGAACTCAATATAATGGTGATCTGAGAATGAGTGGTCGTCCTGTACATTCCACCCAATAATTTTGTCTGACAGCCGGTCAGTAGCAAACGTTACGTCTAGTACTTCTTGTCTGTCTTTAATTGTAAAGGTCGGTTTATTACCTATGTTACAAATACTTAGGTTGGTAGTTAGAATAAAGTCAAGAAGCGAATCAGCCCTATTGTTTATATCCGTACCACCCTAGATAGTATGATGAGCTTTCGTGTCTGCGCCAATAATCAGCTCGACCTCGTTGCTTCTTCTACTACTTCCCTGAATAGAGCAGTCGGTACCACAGCTTCATAAGACAAGTAACTGGAGACCACCCAATATATGCGATTACCGATCTCCAGACTAGCTTATGTTTGGTCTTTACCACCTATCAGTCGTCTCGAAAGGCAGCCCGAGCGTCTTATCGCAAAAACTCGTCGACAAGGAAGGTCTACAGTGGTAGTTATAAAGTTCCAATATATTAAGAATCCTTTTACCTTGACTCCTAAGATCGTGGGTTCCATAAGAAATAATAATTATCCGGACGACATTTCAAGTTGGGAAACCCATATTTCAGCCTACCAGTTGAAATGATCTTATCCTGTAGAGGATACCAAGGTAGTACACATACAGGGTGGCTGATATGTATTGCATCCAACTTCAGGTTGCTATCATTTCTAAACCGCTAGTCTGATAGCTGACAGATTTATTTCAGTGACAGTTCACTTTATTGTTTACAAGCTTGCAAAAGCATTTTGATCTATTGCATTCAGAAAAAAGTTATTCTTGATGGAATTCAAGCGTGATAGTGTGATTGCTTTATATTTGGGTGAAAAAACACAAGTGGCTAAATCTTTTGTTTCTCGTACCATTGCTCATTTCCGTGATACTGGCAGTGTTGCATCGCGTCCAAAAAGTGGACGAAAAAAACGGTAACAACACCAGAAATGATCCGAAAAGTGAAGGCCAGATTTGATCGAAATCCACGCCGCAGTGGTAGAAAAATTGCTCGTGAGCTGAACATATCGCGAGAACGGATACAACACATATTAAAAAATGAGCTTGGACTAAAGCAATTGAAGTTCCAAAAAGTGCAAGAGCTCACCGATGCACAAAAAAAGTTAGACTGGAAAGAGCCAAGGAGTTGCTTCGCTTGCACGAAAGTGGCCAGTTACCGAATTTGGTTTTCTCCGATGAGAAGCCATTCCAAATTGAGCAGTTTGTGAACAAAGAAAATGATCGGGTTTACTTGCCAAAGAGGTCAGCTGAAAATTTACACCTTCGATTGGCCACCAGAACTCAAGCGCCGCCGATGGTAATGGTGTGGGCCGCCGTAACGGCTGATGGTCGCTCCCCGCTCGTATTCATCGACCATGGGGTCAAAATAAATGCCGAATATTATCGGGAAAATGTCCTAAAGACAGTATTAAAGCCCTGGGCAGACAAACATTTCAGCCGCAGACCATGGACATTCCAACAGGACTCAGCACCATCGCACTCAGCACGCGTCAACCAAGAATGGCTTAAAAAGGAGGTTCATCGCTTCATTTCTACCGCACAATGGCCACCAAGATCTCCGGATCTCAATCCGTTGGACTTTTGCGCCTGGGGCATTTTAGAGAGTAAGGTTCGCACTAAAAAATACCAAAGTATCGATCATCTCAAGACGGCGCTTCGCCGGGAATGGGCCAAAGTACCGCAGAGCCACTTTCGTGCAGCGTGTGATGGCTTTGTCGGCCGTTTGAAGGCCATAATTCGTGCCAAAGTTGGCCAATTCGAACAAATCTAAACTGTTTCTAAAATTTTATGTTATTTCCGACATTTTTTGCTTTTGAACAATAAAATTTAAAAAAAAAATTAAAAAAATATAGCGCTTTACTTTGTTGCATTACATATCAGCCACCCTGTATATACCTGAAAACGAAAAATCGGACAGTGTAACAAGAGGTCGATGCCTCAGGATATTTCTAAAAAACCGAAAGACATTTGCCTGATGTAGTTGACAAATAGTCCGGGATTTTTAACACATCCTAACTGGTCCATTCAGTCCTGCGGGACCACCTCTACGTATTATAAGTACTTCACAAAGTGGGGAAGATCTTAACGATCCATTACTAACTAACACTTCTTTGTCGTATGGATTCTAGCGCACACAATTCGGTCATAATGGACCTAATTAACATTGCTACACCTTGCCAATTACTTTGTGAAGATAGCATAAATCCAACTATGTTGTCCAGAGTAAAAACAGCTCCTAGCGATTCCTCAGACTGCTGCATCAGATTTGTATTAATATTAATTACTTTATAGATGACCTTCTCCGAAGGTCTTACGGAACTTAAGACTATCTAGCTGCTGCTAGATTAATAATAGCTTCTGCAGAACTCTTAACGGGACGGCTAAGTAGTTCAAAATCTACCAGGTACCTTCTTTGGGGGTGTTACTCTGTGGTCTGTTGTCGTCCTTCATAGCAGGGCTTACTCTTACTCTTTATTATGTAGTCGACTTTCTCAGGCGGTCTTAGCCTACAGTTGATCTTCTCCGGATGTCTTCCCTTACTCCAGAGTTGATCTCCTAAGAGTTCTTATATTATTATATAGTTGACTTTTTCATAAGGTCTTACAGCTCTTAAGTCTATCTATAATGCATAGTCTACCTGATCACTGCAGTGTTGACCTGGTAGAACTGTTTGCTATTAGGGAGGTAGCAAACAGACAGAGACATAATGATCTGACAAAATTTGGAATAAATATGCTTCGAACTAGAAATATATTTTGGAATTTTGTGTGAGAGTTGTAAATATGACTGTGATCTATGATCGGTCGTCTATTAGAGAGTAGATGACACAATCGGTCGTCTAGTTTTTTTTATATTAAGTAGATAATCCAGTTTGTCATCTACTATGAAACCGACGTGTTGGGATTTTTATACGGTTTCGCACGTGCTCGCTGAAGTGTTGAAAGAAAGAAAAGGTGAAATAAATAATAAAATAGATACTGAAAATCATCATTATACAAATATTAACATGAAGATACATTACGCAATATTATTCATATTGGACTGGGAAACCTTTACGAATACGGTATCACTGAAAAACTACACACATTTGTCGTCTATCAAAAAGCAGATGACTCAACGGACCGTCTAAAATGGACTATATTACTTGACTGGTGATATACGGTTACTACAGTCTAAATAATCACTCAGGTCTTATCCTAAGAGTATGGTATAAGTGGTCATTCAGTTTTTATTAGTTTGCTTCATGGCAGATGTTTGTAACACCTAGAAATACTACAGCAAGATCCACTTTAAAGTATGCCTATTGACTCGGAATCAGTAGCTGAGTGGATTTATCCATGTCTGTCCGTCCGTCTGTCCGTCTGTCCATCTTCATTCGTATTTTCACTCCGAATGTGCTGAAATTTTCTAGTAAGATGTCATTCACACCTGCAATGAACCCTATTGAAATTGGTTGAAATCGGTTCATATTTAGATATAGGTCCCATTTTAAATTTGAACAACCGATTACATTGACTTGTGATTTGAGCACTACGCAATACAGAAATTGGTGGAAAAATTCGAGCTGTTGGGACGTCGCTCAAGAACAACTGAGAATATTGCTGCTGTAGCCCAAAGTGTTGAAGAAAGCCCAGGTTTGTCCATTCCTCGTCGTTCTTTCGAATGGGGCATTACACCGCATCTTGCATAAAGACTTGGGTCTTAAGTTCAGTGAACACAAGAACTCAAGCCGGCCGATCATCAACAACGTCGTGTCTTTGCTGATTGGGTCCATGAAATGCATGAAAATGATCCGAAATTCCATCGAAAAATCATCTTGACTGAAGAGGCCCATTTTCACCACGGTGGCGACGTCAACAAGCAAAATTGTCGCATCTGGGGCTCGGAAAACCCAAGAGTTATTGTTGAGAAGCCTCTCCATCCTCAACGTGTGACTGTTTGGTGCGGTTTATGGTCCAGCGGGGTCATTGGACCTTACTTTTTCGAAAATGAGGTTGGATCAACAGTTACGGTGAATGGTTTGCGCCATCGAGAGATGATTAATGATTTTTTTATGATCGCAGTTGGATGGTATTGATCGGGACAACGTTTACTTTCAACAAGACCGCGAAACCATTGCTCTGTTACGGGAAAGTTTCCGGACCGTGTTTTCTCTCGAAGAGGTGATCACAATTGGCCACCGAGATCTTGTGATTTAACACCTTGCGACTTCTTCCTTTGGGACCACGTGAAAGATAAGGTCTACGCCAACAGCCCAGCGTCGATTCAAGACCTCAAAGATAGAATTCGTTAGGCTATCGAGGACATAGGGCAGGCACTTTGCGATTTGGTTATGGAAAATTTCATGAAAAGGATATGGTCCTGTAAGCGTGGTCATGGCGGCCATTTGGCTGATGTTGTTTTTCATTATTAACGGCATACCTCCGATCATTTATCTCAAAAAATGGCATTTTTCTTTGAATACCAAACTAACACCTCGTGTTATTCACATATACTCGTAGATAGAGCTTAATTGCAAAAAATTAAATTAAAGATTCAGTTTGAACTCAAACTCAATAGAAAATCGTAGGATTCGGAATGTCATAATGGATTACTAAACTATATGAGAGGCGTTGTTCCTTCTACTCTTTTATTTTAAAAATAAAGAAATGAGAGGTGAATGATGGTACAGATCAGGATCAGAACTGAAGTAGAATACCCATTTCCCTCCTACTTAAGTAATCTTAAATATCAAATTGGAAGTCCTTGATACTACACACGATTGTCAGATCGGACATATTGTCAGAAAAATTGCGGCAAAATAAAACTCTGTGAACGTACAACCAGCAGATTGTTAGATGTGGGAAGTTAATGCATTGAACAACGGCGCCATTGTCAGAAATTTTTTTTATTGGCAACACTGTCTATAAAGTATTTTTATTGGCAATTCCGCATATAAATATTTACAAAATACATTGCAAATATATGAAACTGTAAGGTTTTCTTTACGTTTGCAGCACTTTAACAGGCTTAATAACGTTTCCCGCTCTGGCAATTGTGTGTACTTGGCTTTAGTACAAAACTATAGGCAAATGTTTTGGGCTGACATAAAAGGTAGAGCATCTCCGTTCTGCGCGTCGCGCCTTTTGTTGCAGAATTACTTCATCCCTTCTACTTACTTTTGTAATTATTATACTTTAACCGTGAAGGGCAACATTTTCTTAAGTCATTTTTCATTTAAAAAAAAAAAAATTTACACAACAATTAAAATAGAAGGAACATTTCAATTACAAGTAACTAAAAAAGGATAATATATTTGTATACTCGTATTCCAAGAGTTCCGACTTGTTTCTCTGATCCCCTGACTGATTATCATTTGTGGTGGGGGGAGTTGGGGCCGTTTACCTTATTTATATTCTATAAATAGTGTTGTATTCGATATGTAATCCATTTTAGATTTTTTCTTAAAATATATTTGAATCATAATTTCATAATGAGCTGCAGGTATTACGAATGGTGGTATACTACTGGTATCCAATGTCAAATTATGCCACGAATAGTTACCCTTAAAAATATCAACGCAAAATCAATTGGGTGTGTATGGTGAAACAAATCTCAGTTTACTTACTTGTTGCATGGGACAACTTTTGGGCATATCCCCATATTTCAACAAGTTGTCAGTCCAAGCAGTTAACCATTTACTCCGGCCCTTACCCAAAAGCTGGCAGATATTTACATCATATTGTAGTAAACGGCGAGTTTTCTTTGTTTGCATATCCTTCAGCTTGAAAACTAAACTAAGCCATGGATCCTGAGTGAATGTCTTTGGGATCTGTAGGCGAATTTCTAGCGATGTATTACCGGGATTGATTTGAAGGCGATATTCCTCCAGATAAGCAGTATTAAAAGTGACCGTAGATGAAAGACAATACATGGCCTTGGAGTTGATTGCTTGTGGTAGAATAATTAAAGTAATTGAAATTACTTGTAAACGACTTAATATTGCAGTGCACATTTTGTCAAAACAAAGATATTCAAGCAAATTTTGAAAAAATACTATTTTGACAAAGTTATATTGGAATGGGAAGTGATCTCATCCATAAATGGACAATTGAAATGCGTTTAATCAGCAGACAAACATATGACACTATGCAACAGAATAATGAAAACTTTAGCTATTGGGAGTAAACAACTAAATTTTTCTGAGCAATTTTAAATACCTAATAAATGTACACTGGAAAAATTTAATGTAAGATATATTCTTAGCAAAATATTCTTCATGGATTCTTCTTTATGATTTTTTTTTTTTTAGAGATTCAATAAGGATGAGAGTTTGTTTTGCATCGAGTTGTTGTTCTGTTGCTGTAACTACGTTTGTTGTTGCTCTTGATGCCACCTAGGAATGGCCGATGACCTGAATGGTCTATAGTAGACGATTAGGGTGGTCATCTGGCCTATAGGAGACAACCACAAACGAAATCGAAGTTATGGTAGATGATCATTCCATTTTACACGGCTCTTTGGATCATCTCCTTTACTGTAGGCGAAAAGTTGGGTCATCTGCTTTATTGTAGGCGAGAAGTTTCGTCATGTGCTTCGTTAAATACGACTATTTGCGTCTCTACTCTGGGCGAAAAGTTGGTCTAGTCTGCCTTATAGTAGGCGACAATTTGAGTCATGCTTTATTGAAGACGACAACATGGGTTATCTGCTTTATAAAAGACGACAATTCGGGCCATCTGCTTTATACAAAATGAAACATTGGGACAACTGCTTTATTGTAGGCGACAAGTTGGGTCATCGCTCTATAGTAGATGACAAGTTGTATAATCGATTTATAATAGATGAAAACTTGCGTCATCTACATTATGGCAGATGACATGTGGTTTTATCCGCTTTGGTGTACACGACTAGTTGAGTCATCTGTTTTATTTTAGGCGACAAATTCCGTCATCTGTAGACAACAAGTTGGATCATGTGTTTTATTGTAGACGACTAGTTGGGTCAGATACTTCATAGCAGACGACTTGTTGGATCTTATACTTCATAGTAGATGACAAGTTGGGTTCTCTACTTTCTTGCAGACATCAAATTGAGTCATATTCTTTATTGCAGACATCAAATTGAGTCATATTCCTTATTGTAGGTGACAAGTTGGTTCAGATGCTTTGCTATAGACGACATGTTATTGTTGATGTAGCAGCGGGACCTGCAAAAATAGACACATAAATGCATATGCATGTAATCGTAAAATTAGTAAGTTCATCTCCTACTTAATTTCTATTGTCTCCGATCCTCCGACTCGCCGGTATCTAGGCACAGCAATCGATCAACATAGTTTATGTGAGTTCAGAGGGATCTTGGTTGTAGCTGAGTTGGGTGTGCAGAGCGTTGAAACAGATGAGCGACTTCATGTGGACCAGTTGCACAGGCAGGACATGAGTTGGGGGTTCAGACGATGATCATTAAGAGTTCAAGCGAAATTCCATACTGATCATAGTTGCACGCGGTAGACCGCGTTCTTTAGCGGCCGTAAGCGGTGGACGGCTTCCGAGAACGTTTTTGTCACGATTGGAGGAGGTTGATGCGTTGACATTGACTATGTGAATATCGTTCATTGCTGCCATGTATGAGGTTTTATCTAAGGGCTGGCTCAGATATTGTTCTATCGAACCACCTTACAATAGAACATCGTTTCTTAAATGCTTCGGGGGTTCGGTAGATGACATCATTGAGTCAACGATTGAGTCGTTGATTCTTAGCCAGTAAAAGTTCAAACGAATCCCGGGTTTTTCAATAATAGCGTTACAAAAGTTTTTTTAAATAAAACAAAAACGGTTTTGGATATCAACGAAATTCTTTATTCCTGTGAAAGTACGTTCGCTGCCATTATGTATGGAACTCGATTTCTTTTGCATGGCCACCACGGGCACGCTTGCAGAAGTCCAGACGCTGAACCCAATTTTCGACGGTTTTTAAGCATAAATCAGCCGATACTGCTGCAATTTCACGTTCGATATTCGTACGAAGTTCATCAATCGTCACTGGCTTGTTGGCATAGACCATAGACTTGACGCAGCCCCACAGGAAATAGTCTAACGGCGTCAAATCGCACGACCGAGGCGGCCAATCGACTGGACCATTTCGTGAGATAACACGTTCTCCAAACTTGGTTTCCAATAAATTGATTGTGGCATTCACGCCGTCCTGTTGGAACCACATGTCCTCCAAGTCCATATCATCCAATTGGGGCCAAACATATTCGGTTATCATTGAACGGTAGCGATTCCCATTCACAGTAACGTGCCAGTTTTGATCATCACGGAAGATGATGATCATCTTCCGGGATGCAATGATGACTCATGGAGTACGTGTGGATTGCTGTCTGACCAATAACGCATATTTTGTTTATTGACGTAGCCATTCAGCCAGAAATGAGCCTCATCGCTGAAGATGATTTTTTGATGAAAATCCGAATGATTTTCAAGCTGTTGCTCAGCTCAATTCACGAACATACGACGCTTCTGGTGGTCAAGCGGCTTCAGTTCTTGCGTCAATTTGATCTTGTAAGGATGTAGGCCAAGATTTTTTCGCAAAATTCGCCACAACGACGTCACAGAGATGCCCAACGCTTGAGAACGACTTGTGAGAGACACATTTGGGCTTTCTTTAACTGAAGCCTCAGCGGCAGCAATATTCTCGACACTACGGGAAAGGGGACATTTTTTACTGTGCCTGTGGATTCAAATTTTTCAACTAGACGCTCAATTGTTGATCTGCTAGGACGATTATGACGACCATAAATTGGACGTAGCGCTCTTAACGTTGAGGCCACTGACTCCGAATTTCGGTAGTAAATTTTAATAATTTCGACTCGTTGTTGGCTCGTATATCTTTCCATCGTGAAATGGCAAACCTTACTGAAGAGAAATGTTAAAAGAGCGGCAAAAAATATGGCGTCGTTTGCTGTCCCTGTCGGTCTACTTTTGTAGCGTCCCTGTTGAAAAACCCTTTACTTCAGCAGAAATACGCGTGTTGCACGCGCTCTTCAGACGGCCTCAGATAACGATATTGTCCCGATTGGAGGGGATTGATGCGTTGACCGTGACTATGTGAATATCGTTCATTGCTGCCATGTATGGGGTTCCATCTAAGGGCTCGCTTAGATAATTTTCGATCGATCCTCTACACAACAAAAGATCATTCCTGAAATGCTTCGGGACTGTTCCTGTTCCTTGAGGTGGTGGTTCGGATGTTTCCTCCGATGAGATTCCAAGAGGAATTGCTTTGTTAGCATTAAACAATGCTCCTTAACTTTATCTTAGTTTTCTCGTGTAGATGTTCGGGTGAGAAGATTTGAATGCAGCCTGTTATATGCCTTAGGAAAGAGCTCTGATTGAATTGCTTTATTTCATCTGCGCATTTTATTGCATATTGCGCCCTAGTCTCAATCTGTACATCCAATTTTCATATTTTTTGTTGTCCAGTGTAATTCTTGGTGGTCATTATTACACATCAAAAATATATGTTCGTCTACTGGTTATTGATTCATAGTTGTTGTTTTAGCATTTCGTTGCCAATGGCCATTAGTAAATATTGAGTTATTTTATTTAAGTATATACATTATATTTTTGTGTAATTTACAAACACATTTTTCCATACAGTCATTAAAAATGCATTATCAATTTAAAAACAAATAATTTACCGAAGTACTGTGCGGGAAATGGAAAGCTTTTAAGGTACATATAGATTTATAGCTGTAGGGTGAATCAGATAGTGCTGATAACTGTATCATCTGTTAAGGCTATTTCAATAACAAAGAATTAAAATAATACATTAATACTTGAGATATAGATTTATGATGTTCGACATGAATACAATGAACGCGGATACATTTTTATTTAGAGTATTGAAGAAGCAGAATACCTGTAAGATAAAGAATATCGATGACTCTAATGTAAGGGAATACTTCTTTGGTTGACTAATCTTGTATGCCTACTCAAGGGTCGACAATTTTATGGGTCTCCCTCTGAGGACGACCACTACTTTATAACAAATGAATGTCTGAAATTATTTTGATGACTTCAGCATAAGGGAAGACCTCTGAAAAGGGTGACTAGTCGAAGTCGATTATAAAAGTCGACCTCTGAGAAAGTCGTCGACTCTAGAATTAAGTTAGAGATGTGATGAGGAAGAACTTGTCATAGTTAGGCTAAGAATAGAGATCGCTAGTTGATCTACAGACAAAACTCCTTTGATATTGAGTCATGTACTAAAGAATAACTCAAAGGTCGACGACTGCAGTATAGACTAAGTCCTTTGAGGCAGACGATTCTTGTAAAGCTGACGACCTTAGAAGTCGACAATTTTATGGGTCTACCTCTGAGGGGGAGCACTACTTTAGAACAAATGAAGATCTGTTATTATGTTGATGACTGCAGCATAAAAGAAGACCTCCGAAGACGTTGACCGGTCGAAGTCGAGTATGCAGTATATCTCTAAGGTCGACGACTTCGGTATAGACTAAGCCCTTTGGGGCAGACAACTCTAGTAAAACTGACAACCATTTAAGTAGACAATTTTATGGGTCTACCTCTGAGGACGACCACTACTTTAGAACAAATGACGATCTGTGATTATGTTGATGACTGCAGCTTAAAGGAAGTCCTCCGTCGAGTATAAAAATCGACCTCTGAGAAAGTCGTCGACTCTAGAATTAAGTTAGAGATGTGATGAGGAAGAACTTGTCATATGTAGGCTAAGAATAGAGATCGCTAGTTGATCTACAGACAAAACTCCTTTGAGATTGAGTCAGGCACTAAAGAATAACTCGAAGGTCGGCGACTGCAGTATAGACTAAGTCCTTTGAGGCAGACGACCCTTATAAACCTGACGACCTTAGAAGTCGACAATTTTATGGGTCTACCTCTGAGGAGGAGCACTGCTTTAGAACAAATGAAGATCTGTTATTATGTTGATGACTGCAGCATAAAAGAAGACCTCTGAAGAGGTTGACTAGTCGAAGTCGAGTATGCAGTATATCTCTAAGGTCGACGACTTCGGTATAGACAAAGTCCTTTGGGCAGACAACTCTAGTAATACTGACAACCATCTAAGTAGACAATTTTATGGGTCTAACTCTGAGGACGACCACTACTTTAGAACAAATGAAGATCTGTGATTATGTTGATGACTGCAGCTTAAATGAAGTCCTCGGTCGAGTATAAAAGTCGGCCTCTGAGAAAGTCGTCGACTCTAGACTTAAGTTAGAGATGTGATGAGGAAGAACTTTTCATAGGTAGGCTAAGTATAGAGATCGCTAGTTGACCTACAGACAAAAATCCTTTGAGATTGAGTCAGGCACTAAAGAATAACTCGAAGGTCGGCGACTGCAGTATAGACTAAGTCCTTTGAGGCAGACGACCCTTATAAACCTGACGACCTTAGAAGTCGACAATTTTATGGGTCTACCTCTGAGGAGGAGCACTGCTTTAGAACAAATGAAGATCTGTTATTATGTTGATGACTGCAGCATAAAAGAAGACCTCTGAAGAGGTTGACTAGTCGAAGTCGAGTATGCAGTATATCTCTAAGGTCGACGACTTCGGTATAGACAAAGTCCTTTGGGCAGACAACTCTAGTAATACTGACAACCATCTAAGTAGACAATTTTATGGGTCTAACTCTGAGGACGACCACTACTTTAGAACAAATGAAGATCTGTGATTATGTTGATGACTGCAGCTTAAATGAAGTCCTCGGTCGAGTATAAAAGTCGGCCTCTGAGAAAGTCGTCGACTCTAGACTTAAGTTAGAGATGTGATGAGGAAGAACTTGTCATATGTAGGCTAAGAATAGAGATCGCTAGTTGATCTACAGACAAAAATCCTTTGAGATTGAGTCATGTACTAAAGAATAACTCGAAGGTCGACGACTTCGGTATAGACTAAGTCCTTTGGGGCAGACGACTCTAGTAAAACTGACAACCGTAGAAGTAGACAATTTTATGGGTCTACCTCTGAGGAGGACCACTACTTTACAACAAATGAAGATCTGTTATTATGTTGATGACTACAGCATAAGAGAAGACCTCTGAAGAACATCTTCAGTATTCAAGGGGTACACCTCTGGGAGAGTCAGTTATTTTAGTATAGAGGAAAACATCTGAGTTCCAGTATACCAACGTTTTCTGAGGTGAATGACTTTAGAATAGACTAAAAACTCTCGGATATTGACTACTTTAGTGCAGAGGAAAACCTCGCTGAAATTAAAGACCTTTGCATTGAAGAAGACCTCAGGGGTGGAATATTCCAGCCTCACTTCGGAAGAACACACGTAAGATAACCTCTGAGTAGATGGATGACTCTAATATAAAGGAAGACTTCTAGGGTCGCCGAATATTGTAAAGAGGAGGACTGACGATGTCGAGACTCTGGAGTAGAAGAAAATATCTGATAGAGTCGACGACTATAATATCGAGCTCTGAGGAAGGCCTCTCGGAGCTCGACTTATTATAGAGGTGAACCTCTGACGTCTACAAATCTATTACAGAGGAAGATCTCACTGATATCGAGTCTTAGGTAGACGACTTAAGTAAACAGGACGACTTTGGTGTAAACTAAGATCTCCAGGTAGGTTTGATGGCTCAAGCATAGAAGAATACCTCTGAAGAGGTTGATGGCTGTATTATAGGGATAGAGCTCTGGTAGAGTCGATGATTTTAATATAAACAAAATCTCTTGAGATCGACGATTCAAGTATACCAAAGACTTCTGAAGTCAGCGACTTTAGTATAGAACAATAACTCTCTGAGATTAATTTCTTTAGCATTGAAGAAGACCTCATGGATTTTGTTCCCTAGTACAGAAGATATGTTGTTATCTTGAGGGAGACCTCTCATGAGATGGGGGACTCAAATATAAAGAAAGACTTTTTAAGTCGGCGAATCCAGAATAGATGAAGACCTCTGACGATGTCGAGCCTCTGGTATAGAAGGCAATCTGTGATATAGTTGACGCTGTAGTACAAAGTACGACATCTAATGATGTCGATCTCTAGTACAGAATTCAGTAGAAGATCTCTGAGATCGACGACTTCTAAGTCCTTTGATGTTGACGACTCTCGTAAAGCTGATGACTTCATAGGCTGATCTCTGAGGAGAACCCCGACCTTTGTATAATGCGAGGTTTCTCCAGTTGAGATTGTCGATCTGCAGTGCAGAGGAAGATCTCTCGGAAGTTAACTTAGAATAGAGCTAGACCACTGAGGAGAACTTCTATAAGGTAAATTTTTGTATAGAAGTAGGTTTCTGAGGTTGACGACTTTAGTGCAGTGGAACGACCTCTATGTCCTCTGAAGTCGATGAGTTTAGCATACTTATGAGTAGACCTCTGAGGTTGGCGACTACTGTATACAGGAAGATCTCTGAAGTCGTCTAGTTCTAGTACAGAGTAGCCTAGTACCTTTGAGATCAACAACGACTCTAGTAATAGGAAGATCTCTGAAATGGTCAACGACTCTCGTATAGAGAAAAATCTTTTTGAGGTGGTCGTCTACTCCAGTAAAGAGGAAACCCTCTAAAGGTTTTGATGGCGTAGAGGAATATCTTCGAGAAGGTTGACGGTTCGGGTGTAGTGTAAGACCTCTGAGGATGTCAATGGCTTAAATAAAGCTGAATATATCTAAGGTCCACGATTTTGGTATATAGAAATACCTTTAAAATCGAAGAATCCACATTAGAGGAAGACTTCACGGGTCGACTCTAGCACAGAGGAAGACTTCTGGAGACAACGATTTTAATGTAGTAAAGGAAGATTTCTCTGAGGAGATAGACCTCCTCTCATATAGAGAAAGACCTCTCCGAAAAGAGACTTTGATATTGAGAAAGTCCTCTTAATTCGAAGTCTTAGGTATAGAGAAAGACTTCTGTAGGAGTCTGTGACTCTAGTATAGAGAAATATAGTTGTGTGAGGTTGACCTTTTAGCTATACTTTCGATGGCTTTGGTTCGATGACCCTAATAGAGAGGAAAATATCTTAAGTCGAAAATCTGTAATAAAGAAGAATACGTCTAAGATCGACGAGTTTGGTGCAGTGGAATACCTCTACATAAGGTCGAATTTAGTACAGGGGAAGACTTTTGAAGACGAAGATTCTAACATAGCAGAGATATACCGCTGAGATGAACGACTCTGCTATAGAGAATATCTCTCTGAGGAGTCTGATGGCTCTTGTATAGAGGAATGAATAGAAGGGTGACGGCTGTGGTATAGTGGAAAACCCCTGAGTAGATCAATAACTGAACCAAAGTGGAAAAAATATTGGGCTCTAATAAAGATGAAGACGTCTAAGGCAGACGTTTTGATATAAAGAATATATCTGAGGTCGACTCTAAATGACTTTAGTACAGAAAAAGCCTACTAAAGACTATAGTGAAGAAAAACATCTTCTTTTGACTAGGAAGAACTATCTGAGGAGATCGACTTTGAGGAAGATTTCTCAATTTCATGACTGTCTACTCTGGTATACAGGAAAACTTCTGAAGTGCTTGACGACTCTAGTGTAGATAAATGCCTTCGAGTGATCTTAAAAATTATCGTCGACTTTAGTATGAACTCGGCCACTTACTCGACTATACAGGGAGAATTTTTCAATTCGATAATTTTAGTAGATAAGAAGACATCTAATGTCGACGGATCTAATATAGAGCAAGTCCTTTCTGATGTCTTTCTCAGGTATAAAGGTTAAACAAAGAGCCTTCTATGCGTTGTCCATATTTTCAATGAATTCTAATTATTTTTTTTGCTTGAAATTTTCGTCGAAAGACCACTATTCGAATATAATATAGGAAGATCTCTGAGGTCGTCGACTTTATCGTAGACAACGATTCTAATATAGTAGAGGACGATCTCCGAGAACGACGACTCTATTGTGGAGGAATCTTGTACAGTGGAAGTCCTCCTATTCTGATTCTGCTATAGAGAAAGACTTCTGAAGGGGCTTTAGAAGACCCTTGATGCCGACGACAGTTGAATACAAGAAGATCTCTGGTGTCGTCTACTCTAATACATAGGAGTCAAGTATGCAGGAGTCCTGTCTACATAAAGACATCTGAGGTTGACGACGGCTCTAGTAAAGTGGAAAGCCTTTATGGAGGAAGACTTTTCTGAGGAGATCCATGACATCGCTGGTATATGCGAAGATCTCTGAGGGGTTCGATGACTCTCGTATAGAGAAAAATCTCTCGGAGGTTGTCGACAACTCTATTAAAAAGGGAGAAATCTAAAGAGTTAGACGAATCTGCTATAGAGAAGTATCCCCAATGAGGTTGACGATTTCGATATAGTAGAAGACGTCTGAGGATGTCGTTGACGCTGGTATAGAGGAAGATCTTTAAGGTGTTCGATGACTATGGTACAGAGAAAAATCTCTCTGAGATGGTCAACGACTCTGGTAATAAGGAAGACTTCTTCTACCTTCTCTTCGAGGAGGTTAACAATTTCATTACATTAAAAGTCGACGATTTCGGTATAGAGGAAAACCTCTGGTCTTGGTATAGTGTAAGTCCTCTGAGGAGTTCAAACCCTCGAATAAAGTGGAGGTTTACAATTTTGGTATAGATAAATACCTCTGAGAATAGAGAAAACCTTCACATGTAGACTCCAGCTCAGAGGAAGACAACGAATCTGATTTAGTAGAAGAAGATCTCTGTGAGGTGATCGAAGAAAATTCTATACGGGAAGTCCCCTGAGTTTGACGACTCTGAAATAGAGGAATATTTCTAATTCTGCTGGCTTTAGTATAGAGGTATGTATACCTCTGTGAAAGTCGATGATTTTTGTACAGAGGGAAATCCCTGAATTCGACGACTTCAGATTGGAGGAAGACTTCTCTAGTACAGAGGAATATTTCTGAAGACCACCATTCGAATATGGTAAAAGAAAATCTCTGAGATCGACGACTTTATTGTAGATCACGATTCTAATCTCTGAGATTGACGACTCTATTGTAGAGGAAGATATGGATACATCAACGGAATTTTTTTAGAGTCCTCTAAATTCTGAGTCTAGTACAGAGGAAGACTTCAGAAGGCACTTTAGTAGACCCTTCATGTCGACGAATTCTTAATAAAAGAGGAACTTGAATACCCTATTACATAGGAGTCTAGTATGGTGTAGGTTGTATACATACAGACATGTGAGCTTGCGGGCAGATCCAGTTAAGAGGAGAACCTCTGTGGAGGAAGACTTTTCTGAGGAGACCGACGACAACTTTGGTGTCTGCGAAGATCTCTGAGGGGGACGATGACTCTCGTACAGAGAAAAATCTCTCGGATGTGGTCGACAACTTTATTAAAGAGGAGTGCGACGATTTTGTTATAGAGGAATATCTCGGAATTAAGGAAGACTTCTCAAGTCGGCTGTAGTACAGAGGAATATTTCTGAAGACCACCATTCAAATAAAGTAAAAGAAAATCTCTGAGATCGACGACTTTATTGTAGCCCATGATTTTAATATAGCAACGGAAGATCTCTGAGATTGACGATTCTATTGTGAGGAAGATAGAACTCTGATAAAGAGAAAGATCTCTGTGGTGGGCGATGACTATGGTACAGAGAAAAATCTATCTTAGGTGCTCGACGACTCTGGTAATGAGTTCGACGAATTTGTTATAGAGAAATATCTACAGCGAGTTTGACGATTCCGGTATAGTTGAAGACATCTGTGGATGTCGGCACCTCTGGTATAGAAGAAGATCTCTGAGGTGGTCGATGACTCCAAGATAGAGTAAGACATCTAAGGTAGACGATGTTGGTATAGCAGAAAACCTCTGGAATTTGGTATTGTGTAAAACATCTGAGCAGGTCTATAACTCGAATAATGTGGACGATATTTAAGGTTGACGATTTTCGTATAGATTATAGTGTAGTCTACGAATACAAAATAGATGTAATCTCACGGGTAGACTCTAGCACAGAGGAAGAAGACGATTCTTATTTAGTAGATGAAGATCTCGATGAGGAGATAGAGGACGTCCTCTGAATTTGACGACTCTGATATAGAGGAATATTGCTTAGGATGTCGAAGACTTTGGTAAAGAGAAAAACGTTTGGGTGAGCTCGACCTCTTAACTCGATGACTAACTTGTATAAAAAAAGATCTTTAAGTTCAAAGATACAGAGATACATAAGATACATCTTAGGTCGTAATATAGTGGAAGTTCTTCGGAGATACAGAGAAGAAGACATCTTAGGTCGTAAAAGAGAGGAAGTTCTTCGGTGGTACAGAGAGGAAGACATCTTAGGTCGTAATAAAGAGGAAGTTCTTCGGAGATATAGAGAAGAAGACATCTTAGATCGTAATAAAGAAGACGTTTTTTCTGAGAACAATGTGTCATAAAACAGAAGATCGACAATTGATCGATTTTGGTACAGAGAAAAACCTCAAGGGTGACTTCAGAAAAGAGGAAAACTTCTGACGACTCCAGCGTTAAGGAATGTTTCTGAAGAGCGTTAATATCTACCAACCACTTTAGTATTGATAAGATCTCTATGGGAAGTTTGATGTATTGAGAAATATCTCATAGGGGCTAGACGACTCTGGAATAGTGGAAAAACTCTAAGTAGGACGGCGACTCGAATAAAGAGGAATACATTTAATGTCGAAGATTTTGGTCTTCGCCTCCGGTCTCTGGTTTATTGGAAGACCTCTGATGAGGTCGATGAAGCCAACCAAAGTCGAAGTAATGGCACAGAGGAATACTTCTGATGTCAACATCTCAAGACGACTATTCTAATATAGCGAGGGAAGACCTCGTCGTTAGACGAGGAAGATCTCTCTGAGGAGATTGACTTTGAGAAAGTTATCTGAATTTGCCCACTCTTGGTAAATAGCAAGACTTCTGAGGGGCTCGGCGACTCAAGTTTATAGAAAGGCCTTTGGATGAACACGACGTCTTAGCTCGGTTACTCTAGTATACAGGGCGGTTTTTAAATCCGAAAGCTCTAGTAGATAAAAAGAGATCATATATTGACGACTTTAATATAGATAAGTCATTTCTGAGTCATACCTCTGCTGTAGAGAAGGCTTACCTTTGTCGACAAAACCCAGAAATCAAATCACCATCCATCGTAATGTTTCCGAGAATCCCAGTTGTTTTTTTTTTTGCTTGCAATTAACGTCTATGGAAAAACTCTGAGATCGACGACTTCAGAATAGAGGATGACTTCTCAAGTCAACTCTAGTGCAGAGGAATATTTCTGGAGCCCACTATTGTAATATAGTAGAGGAGTATCTCTGAAATCGGATACTCTATGGTAGACCAGGACTCTAGTATAGCAGACCACTATCCTAACATAGTATAGGGATATCTCTACACTAAAAAAAAAGCGTACTGAAAATCAATGAATTTGTCGTAAAGTTTAAGATTTCGGCAATGATTTCGAGCCAAAGACAATCGCTATGAAAATAAGAAGGTTTTATAGTTAATTTAAAGACGTGAATAGTACTTGTTTTGAGGATGCATTTCATAGAATTAAGAATTTTGGGTGATAAAACTAATTAAGTTTGGTCTTAAAATAAGCACATTTTTGCGTAAATTTAAGTATGGCGCGTGCTTATTTTTAGTAAAATATCATATAATTTAAAACATTATCGTAATAAAATTTAAAATGTTTGTCCTTGACATAAGAATATACTGGTAATTAATTTAAGGCATACATGAGTTTAAATACAGTTTTTTTTAAATATGTATGGAAAATTCGTTACATTATATTGATTATAATGTTACTCTTTTAAATGAATCATTTTCTTTGAAATCATTTACTATTCATAGAAAATTCAATAACACAACACTTTATCTTTCTAAATAAATATTTTATTTGTTATATTTTATATTGGAAAATACAAAAAAATATAATACATATTACGGATAACATTGAACATTTTATAATTTAAAACAATATGTAATTGTATAAAGACAAATCGGCCAACACACTATGAAGTTTGACTTTTATTCGAATATTGTATTGTTATGTATCGATTCTATAGCGGGATTCGTTTCTCTATTTGTTGTCCATGAACAATTTTTATCGGAACCGACCTTAATGATTTTTAACCTAGAATTTGGCTGGAATTTAAATAGAAATTATATAAAACAAATATTATATTATTATATCATATAGTTTGGATGCTCACTCATTTCCTGCAATTTGTAAATTTTTAAATAATTTTAATAGAAATCAAACAGAATGATTTATATACGATAAAGTATTAAAATAAATTTTATCATATAACTGTCACAAAATGTTGAAAGATAAGATATATATTAAAATCTTTGGAATATACTTACTTACACTGAAATATTTTGTCATTCTTATACGACACAATTCTCATAATAGATCCATACAAAATTTGCTGTACTAAAAGTTTAAAAAAAATATTTATGTAAGATATTAATAATAATAGAAACTGATTGTTTTGAAAGTGGCGAAAGTGACATTTTTCATATAAATTGAGTTATCAAAAATAATTTTCTCAAAAAAATCAATCGTGATTTAGATTTTAAAATCTTAAGTTTTGTTAGCAAACAAAACTACAAAAACTTACTAAAAATTACTTCTGTAAAACAAAAGCTAATGCTGCTTATGACATTCTTAACCCTGGTGTTAGATTAGCAAATCTGTACGAATCCTAGATTAAGAGTCCATTTGGTCAACATTACATTTTTCATATAAAATGAATATGGAAGACAATATTTTATATTTATTTTTATTCAATACTTCTTGAAAAGAAAGCAGCTTATTTACAATTATTTTTGAGCAAAAACGCTTATTATTTTGATTTAATAAAACAAAAATATCCCTTGGACCAAATTATAAGGCAATATATATACATACATATATTACCGTTTATAAAGGAAACGATACAAAAATTGGACCAAATGGGCCTAATCTAACAGCAGGTTTAATTATGAAGTACTTATGAAGCAATTATGAACACGAAATCAAGGAAAAATTTAAACTAAAATTCAAAAAAGGAAAAAATCTTTTTAAATAAGTTATATTTGGAAAACTTTTTAACAATAACTTTGTTTGTGTGAAAACACGTATTTTATATGTGAACGTCAGTTCGCAAATATATTTTGTTCTAATACATTAATATATGCGTTCCAAATTAAATTTCTTGATTTTCAAATAAAATATATTTGTTCAGAAATACATAATACTTACAGATATTGTTTCCAAATCTATTTTCTTTCAATTCAAACATTCCCATGTAGGTGTATGCTCACTTATTTTTTGCAAGTTATAAATGGCATTCAGCACTGCATTTTTCATATATCCATCACATTTATCTTCAAATATTGCGTGATTTAAATTAAAATAATTAAAGTTTTTCTGAAAATAAATCAAATAAAATTATCTATAAACAAAAAAAAAATAAATAAATTTTATCATATCACAATTGGAAAACGCTGAAAACTAAGAGAAATATTTCAACCGTTCATATATAATACTTACGTTGAAATATTTTGTAAAATTTGCCACTCTTCTCACAAAAGACCCATTCTAAAATTGTTTTACTAAAAAAAATAAAAAAGATAGTTATATGTATAACATATTATTAATAATAAATTTCTATATTGCCTCAAATAATTTTACATTTCTGCATTATGCACTGGTATTTTTAATAAATAAATACTTTCAATTAAAATGTGTTTTGTTAATTTTGTAATTGCCAATAAGATGTTTATTTCATGATAATAATATTATTTTTCACGTACCTAAACATTTTCCCATTGTCTCTTTCAGTATCACAAAATCTATTACTCACATTTTTGTCATCCATTTGGAACAAATCTCTTCACAAGACTTACAAACAAGATCTCCTTCAAAAACGCATGTACATACATCGCCATAAATAACATACAGCAAAAATAACTATGACACACGCACTCCCTTATCACAGAGATCGATGGTGACGCCGACGGCATAACCACATGCATACACACATGTACACGACGGTTTCATTTGTTGTTGTTGCTATGCTTTAGCAAAAATAACTGTTAACAGCAGATATTAAAATTATTTTCGGTGCAATATGCACGTATGTATGCACGTATACTTACATATTCACAGCAATCAAATTTTTTCACAATCCGCGTCCCGAAAACAGACAACCGTTTCCTTCCATCGCTTGTAAATAACTGACGATTTAAAAGAAAACGAACAAATAGAACTGTTCTCTATTTTCTCTCATAGCATTGCATAACAATTATTGATTCACACATTACCAAACAAAACTGATTCTCCGAGCGAGAGAGGGAGGGAGAGATTGTATAATTCTCTCGTATGTATTCTTAAAAATAATGACAATAGTCATAAAATTTATTACCAAGACAGCCTTTCCTTTAATGGGAGCATAGCCTTAAATTTATTACTCAAATATCTCATACTGTTAATTAAGTCCGATTCGGCATTAAAACTATGACATGTCTACGTCGTAGTGTTAATGTAGAAAATCCTTAAAAGTATTAAATATTACTTAAAATAATGCGGATTGTCACAAAAATAATGATTTTTTTCTTTAATTTAAATGCGTACATTTAAAGAAGCGCGTACACAAAACTAATGATTAGATAGACATTAATTCAAATTCAAAAAACTTTATATTAAGGAAAATTTCGTAAAAAACGTGTAAATTTTCATTATTTTAATGAAAATTGTCATTGAATTGATGCCGAGGTAGCATACTTAATATAAGAATGTGTCATCATTAGTTTTATTACTATTTTTTTTTTCAGTGTAAGATCGACGAATCCATTGTATAGAAAGATCTGAAGAGATCGACGAGTGTAGTATACAAGAAGTTCTCGAAATCTGACTCATGTATAGAGGAGGAATTCTGAAAGGACCTATGACTTTAGTATACAGAAATAAATTTGTGTGAGCTCATTCTCATAAATCGACAGCTCTAGTAGATCTTTGGTTCGATCACTCTAGTACACTGAAAAAAAAATAGTAATAAAACTAATGATGACACATTCTTATATTAAGTATGCTACCTCGTCATCAATTCAATGACAATTTTCATTAAAATAATGAAAATTTACACGTTTTTTACGAAATTTTCCTTAATATAAAGTTTTTTGAATTTGAATTAATGTCTATCTAATCATTAGTTTTGTGTACGCGCTTCTTTAAATGTACGCATTTAAATTAAAGAAAAAAATCATTATATTTGTGACAATCCGCATTATTTTAAGTAATATTTCAATACTTTTAAGGATTTTCTACATTAACACTACGACGTAGACATGTCATAGTTTTAATGCCGAATCGGACTTAATTAACAGTATGAGATATTTGAGTAATAAATTTAAGGCTATGCTCCCCTTAAAGGAAAGGCTGTCTTGGTAATAAATTTTATAACTATTGTCATTATTTTTAAGAATACATACGAGAGAATTATACAATCTCTCCCTCCCTCTCTCGCTCGGAGAATCAGTTTTGTTTGGTAATGTGTGAATCAATAATTGTTATGGAATGCTAGAAGAGAAAAATAGAGAACAGTTCTGTTCGTTTTCTTTTAAATCGTCAGTTATTTACAAGCGATGGAAGGAAACGGTTGTCTGTTTTCGGGACGCGGATTGTGAAAAATATTGATTGCTGTGAATATGTAAGTACACGTGCATATTGCACCGAAAATAATTTTAATATTGGCTGTTAACAGTTATTTTTGCTAAAGCATAGCAACAACTATAAATGAAACCGTCGCGTACTTGTGTGAATGCATGTGGTTATGCCGTCGGCGTCACCATCGATCTCTGTGATAAGGGAGTGCGTGTGTCATAGTTATTTTTGCTGTATGTTATTTATGGCGATGTACATGCGTTTTTGAAGGAGATCTTGTTTGTAAGTCTTGTGAAGAGATTTGTTCCAAATGGATGACAAAAATGTGAGTAATAGATTTTGTAATACTGAAAGAGACAATGGGAAAATGTTTAGGTACGTGATAAATAATATTATTATCATGAAATAAACATCTTATTGGCAATTACAAAATTAACAAAACACATTTTAATTGAAAGTATTTATTTAATAAAAATACCAGCGCATAATGCAGAAATGTAAAATTATTTGTGGCAATATAGAAATTTATTATTAATAATATGTTATACATATAACTATCTTTTTTAATTTTTTTAGTAAAACAATTTTAGAATGGGTCTTTTGTGAGAAGAGTGGCAAATTTTACAAAATATTTCAACGTAAGTATTATATATGAACGGTTGAAATATTTCTCTTAGTTTTCAGCGTTTTCCAATTGTGATATGATAAAATTTATTTGCATTTTTTTTGTTTATAGATAATTTTATTTGATTTATTTTCAGAAAAAATGTAATTATTTTAATTTTAGATCACGCAATATTTGAAGATAAATGTGATGGATATATGAAAAATGCAGTGCTGAATGCCATTTATAACTTGCAAAAAATAAGTGAGCATACACCTACATGGGAATGTTTGAATTGAAAGGAAATAGATTTGGAAACAATATTTGTAAGTATTATGTATTTCTGAACAAATATATTTTATTTGAAAATCAAGAAATTTAATTTGGAACGCATATATTAATGTATTAGAACAAAATATATTTGCGAACTGACGTTCACATATAAAATACGTGTTTTCACACAAACAAAGTTATTGTTAAAAAGTTTTCCAAATATAATTTATTTAAAAAGATTTTTTCCTTTTTTGAATTTTAGTTTAAATTTTTCCTTGATTTCGTGTTCATAATTGCTTCATAAGTACTTCATAATTAAACCTGCTGTTAGATTAGGCCCATTTGGTCCAATTTTTGTATCGTTTCCTTTATAAACGGTAATATATGTATGTATATATATTGCCTTATAATTTGGTCCAAGGGATATTTTTGTTTTACTAAAATCAAAATAATAAGCGTTTTTGCTCAAAAATAATTGTAAATAAGCTGCTTTCTTTTCACGAAGTATTGAATAAAAATAAATATAAAATATTGTCTTCCATATTAATTTTATATGAAAAATGTAATGTTGACCAAATGGACTCTTAAACTAGGATTCGTACAGATTTGCTAATCTAACACCAGGGTTAAGAATGTCATAAGCAGCATTAGCTTTTGTTTTACAGAAGTAATTTTTAGTAAGTTTTCGTAGTTTTGTTTGCTAACAAAACTTAAGATTTTAAAAACTAAGTCACGATTGATTTTTTTGAGAAAATTATTTTTGATAACCCAATTTATATGAAAAATGTCACTTTCGCCACTTTCAAAACAATCAGTTTCTATTATTATTAATATCTTACATAACTATTTTTTTTTAACTTTTAGTACAGCAAATTTTGTATGGATCTATTATGAGAATTGTGTCGTAGAAGAATGACAAAATATTTCAGTGTAAGTAAGTATATTCCAAAGATTTTAATATATCTCTTATCTTTCAACATTTTGTGACAGTTATATGATAAAATTTATTTTAATACTTTATCGTATATAAATCATTCTGTTTGATTTCTATTAAAATTATTTTTATTTTAGTTCGCGCAATTGAACTTTATTTGGATATATGAAAAATGCAGTGGGGAATAAAAAATTTACAAATTCCAGGAAATGAGTGAGCATCCAAACTATATGATATAATAATATAATATTTGTTTTATATAATTTCTATTTAAATTCCAGCCAAATTCTAGGTTAAAAATCATTAAGGTCGGTTCCGATAAAAATTGTTCATGGACAACAAATAGAGAAACGAATCCCGCTATAGAATCGATACTTAACAATACAATATTCGAATAAAAGTCAAACTTCAGTGTGTTGACGATTTGTCTATATACAATTACATATTGTTTTAAATTATAAAATGTTCAAGGTTATCCGTAATATGTATTATATTTTTTTTGTATTTTCCAATATAAAATATAACAAATAAAATATTTATTTAGAAAGATAAAGTGTTGTGTTATTGAATTTTCTATGAATAGTAAATGATTTCAAAGAAAATGATTCATTTAAAAGAGTAACATTATAATCAATATAATGTAACGAATTTTCCATACATATTTAAAAAAACTGTATTTAAATTCATGTATGCCTTAAATTAATTACCAGTATATTCTTATATCAAGGACAAACATTTTAAATTTTATTACGATAATGTTTTAAATTATATGATATTTTACTAAAAATAAGCACGCGCCATACTTAAATTTATGCAAAAATGTGCTTATTTTAAGACCAAACTTAATTAGTTTTATCACCCAAAATTCTTAATTCTATGAAATGCATCCTCAAAACAAGTACTATTCACGTCTTTAAATTAACTATAAAACCTCCTTATTTTTATAGCGATTGTCTTTGGCTCGAAATCATTGCCGAAATCTTAAACTTTACGACAAATTCATTGATTTTCAGTACGCTTTTTTTTTAGTGTAGAGAGGAAGACATCTTAGGTCAACGGCTCTAATACGAGTATAGAGGAAATCCTTTCTAAGATCAATCTCTAATAAAGATTATGGTCGACGATTCCGGTACAGAGCAATACTTCTGAGGTCGATGACTCTATCTCCAATAAAACAGAAGGTTGACGATGTTGGCACAGAAGACCATCAGTAAGGTCGACTGCAGAATGGAGGAAGACTTCTTAGTTCGATGACTCTAGTATACAGAGCGATTTTTGAATCCGATAGTTCTAGTAGATAAGAAGGCATCTTATACTGACGACTCTGGTATAGAGGAAGTCAATTATGAGTAGGGTCTAACGAAGATAAGATATCCCTTTTCAAAGTATCCCAAGAATTCCAATTGATTTTTTTTTAAATTTATTTGCAAGAAAAGTTAAAGTTAAAGTTGTAATTTGGAATAGAAATAAATGTTTTTTTTTTATATTTACTTAATCTCGACTATAATTGTTGTATTAGAAATTGTATCTTGTTGCGACCTGTTCTTGAAATATAATCTAATCCAAATCTCATATTGAGCTGATGCAATTACGAATGATGGTATATATCTTGTTTCCAGTGTTATATTACGCCATGAGTAGTTACCCTGTTTTAAGTAAATAAAAATTTGAAAAAAGATAGTGTAGTTTATTTTGGAAACTTACCTCTTTTATGGGACAACTTTTTGGCAAATCTCCGTAATTCATAAAGTTTTCAACCCAAGCCGTTAAGAATTTACCTTTGCCTTTGCCCCACAATTGACAGATGTTTATGTCATATTGCAACAACCTGCGAAATTTATGTGTGTTACCAATTTTCGAATTAATGGCTAATTCAAGCCACGTGTCCCGTTTGTACGTTCGTGGGACTGTGAGAGTGATATCCACTGAGGTATTACCGGGATTGATGTGTACCCGATAGTTTTCCACGTATTCACAATTGTAGGACATTTTTGTGGAAAGAACATACACTGTTTTTGCATTAATTATTTGAGGGAGTTTTCCGGAAATTAAAACAAACACTAAAACGGAGACTATCATATTGTTTGACATTTAAGCGCTGCTCAGTATTGAATAGCACATTTCCAGAACAGACAACTAAAGTGTGGAATGATAGAGATAGTTTCGTGAAATCTAAGGTAGAATTCGTAAATAATATGTAAACAAATTTAGCACTCTAAATCCATATCAGCGGCCAATTTTGGCTCAGCTGCTATTGAACTATGATAATTGCAAGCTCTATCGGATATAATGGATTTTTAAATGTACGAGTATTATACAAAATAATTATATAATAGAAACTATACAAGGGATGACATAATTTAGCTTTCACAGAGCTTATTATAATGACTTACTAAATGGATACACTATCGGTAATAAATATTCTACTCTCTCTCAGAGTAATTTTGGCATTGAAGCCGAAAAATGCCACGCTTTTCCTTGTATGAGATATACGAGTATTGTTACCTCTCGCAGAGTTCAAAGAAAAATTAATTAATTAGCTGCCTCGAATACTTTTACAAAGCGTTTTGCGTTCTTAAGTGAAAAAGGCCATAATGCGATATTCAGTTAGCTGCAAAAGTCTTCGCTTATCCGAAAAAGCACATAGCTGCCTAAAGTGCACATAAGCGAAATGTTGATGGTGACTCTGCATATAATTTGATCATAATGTGATCAAAATCACAGCAAAAACAAATAACATTTGCGTGCAAGCAAGAAACAATACACCGATATTTTTCACACCTTCTCTTACTCTCCCAATGCGTTGCGTTATTTTCTGTGCAAATTATTTTTGTGACTCTTTCTTTCTTCTCTCCAAATTGGTACAACCTAGTTGTGGCAGCAAGCAGTTAGAAAAACTTTACATTTTCTGCCAAGTTCTCCCTAAACTTTGAAGCAATAAACAAGCATCTAAATGCGTCTATATTGTAACCGAATTGTGCACTTAAACGAAATGCACGTAAACATTATATTTGTTAATAACAACACAAAAGGCACTTAAGTGCAATGCAGCTAACCGAAAAATACTGTATATAAATTATAATTCGAGGCGGTAAAAATGGGATAAAACGACCAACCATAGAGTCTAGGGAAGGTAGATTCTCTGCTCAACAAACATGTTTCCAATTTCTTTTAGAAACCTAGAAAATCGAAATGGGAAACGCAAATTATTTAGAAATACTTCAAGTAAACCGATTTAGGTTTACACCACAACCATGAGGTACCTTTTTTGAGTAGTACTGGTAACCTAGATGTGTATTCCGAAGCCGATATATGTCTAGAAGTATATGCATAGATGAAAATCTATGCGTAGCGTAGAGCAGGACCTTTGACGTTGACAGCTCTAGTAAGGCTGAAGAACTTTGAAGTCGACGACCTCTGAAGTAGATGACTTTAGAAGACCTCGCTTGTCGGCAACTACTGTATAAAGGTAGATCAAAGACTGCAGTATAGAAGTAGATCTCTGAGGTCGTCTACTCTAGTGCAGAGGAGACTAATATGGTCTAAATTCCTTACCGTGTATTCCGAAGCCGATAGATGTATAGGAGAAAAATCTCTGAGGTTGACGACTGCAGTGTAGAGCACGGCGTTTGATGTTGATGACTCTAGTATGGATGACGACCTCTGAAGTCGACGACTTTAGTAGACCTCTGACGTCGGCAACTAATGTATGAAGGTATATCAAAGACTCCAGTATAGAGGCAGAACTATTAGGTCATCTACTCTAGTGCATAGGAATCTAATATGGTCTAAGAACTGTAACTAAGTTCCTTACCGTATATTCCGAAGCCGATAGATGTGTAGAAGAAAATCTCTGAGGCCGACGAATGCAGTGTAGAGCAGCACGTTTGAGGTTGATGACTGTTGTATGGATGACTACCTCTGAAGTCGACGACTTTAGTAAACCTCTGATGTCGTCGACTGCTGGTAGATCAGAGATTGGAGTATAAAAGTACATCTCTGAGGTTGTCTACTCAAGTAAAGTGAAGTTTAATATTTAGGATTCTTGTAAACATCAAGAACTGTGAGGTTGACGGCGGCATTGGTAAACAGGAAGATCTCTCCGGAGGAAGACTCCTCTAAGTCGACGACTTAAGATGTCGAAGACCTCTGGTGATGTCGAGACTCTGGGGTATGTTGATTGCAGTATGAAGATTTGTGAGCTCGTCTACTCTAGTACAGATGAGTTAAGTATGGAGTCTTACAATTCCTGAAGATCCTAGAGGTCAACGACGGCTCTGTTAAACAGGAAGACTTATCTGGAAGGTCGACGACTTAAGATGTCGAGTACTCCAAACTAAACGATGACTTCTTAAGTCGACGAACCTTGTATAGGGTAAGACCTCTGATAATGTCGTGACTCTGTGGTATGTCGATTTTAGTATGAAATAAGATTCCTGAGGTCGTCTACTCTACATGGTACAGATGAGTCTAGTATGGAGGAGTCTTACAGGTCATGAAGATCCCAGGGATTGACGACGGCCCTTTTCAACAGGAGAGCTAACTGAGAAGGTCGACGATTTAAGATGTCGAGGACTTTACAACTAAGCTTAGCTTCTTAGGTCGACGAATCTTGTATAGAGGAAGACTTCAGATGTTGTCGAGACTCTGGTGTATGTCGACTGCAGTATAAAAGTATATCTATAAAGTCGTCCACTCTAGTACAGACGAGTTTAATATGGAGGAGTCTTGTAAACATGAATTCCTCTAAAGTCTACAACGGCTTTAATGAAGAGGAACATCTCTCTGGAGGAAAACTTCTCTGACTAAGTCAATGACTTAAAATATCGAGAACTCTAAAATAAATGATAGCTTCTTAGGTCGACGATTATTGTATAGAGTAAGACCTTTGATGATGTCGAGATTTTGGGGTATGTCGATTGCAGTAAATAAGAGTTCTAGGTCGTCTTCTCTAGTACAGAGAAGTCTTTCAAGTCTTGATGACCCCAGAGTTCGATGACGATTCTGTTAAAAAGGAAGACTTTTCTGAGAAGGTCGACGATTAAGATGCACGGGACCCTAAAGTAAAGTATGACTTCATAAGTCGACGAATCTTGTCTAGAGGAAGATTTCCGAAGATGTCAAGACTCTTGTATATATCGACTGCATTATAAAAGGAGATCTATGAGATCGTCTAAGAGATGAGGCTAATATGTACATATTCGTGAAGGCCTTTGAGGTCGACGACGACTCTGGTAAACAGAAGAGCTCTCTGGTGGAAGGCTTCTCTGAGGTAGTCAACGACTTAAGTCGTGCTCTCTAAAATAAAAGATGACTTCATAGGTCGTCGAATCTTGTGAAGAGTAAGACCTCCGATGATTTAAAGACACAGGGGTATCTCGATTGCAGTATGAAAGAAGATCTCTGAAGTCGTCTACTCTAGTAGAAAGGAGTCTAATATAGAGTAATCTTACAAGTCATCGAGACCCCAGAGGTCGATGACGGTTCTCTGAGGATATCGAAGACTTAAGAGGTCTTTGGCTCTCAAATAATGGATGAAAGTAGATCTCTGAGATCGTCTAAGAGAGGCCGGTGAAGTCGACGACAACTCTGGCAAGCTGGAAGACCTCATTGGTGGATGACTTCTCTGAGCCGGTTGACGACTTAGGAGATCGCGGTCTTTAAAATAAACGATGTCTTCAAAAGTCGACGAATCTTGTGTAGAGGAGAACTCTGATGATGTTTTAATATGTCTGTTAAACATGAAGACCTCTCATGAATACCTCTAAGGTTGATTAAGGCTTTAATATGGAGGAGTACCTCTCTTGAGGAAAACTTCTGTAAGTAAGTCGACGACTTGAGTTGTCGAGAATTCTAAAATAAAGGATGACTTCTTAGGTCGACGAATCTTGTATAGAGGAAGACTTCTGATGATGTCGGTATGTCGACTGCAGTATAAAAGAAGATCACTGAGATCGTCTAAAAGATGGGTCTAATATGTACATGTTCGTGCAGGCCTTTGAGGTCGACGATGGTAAACAGGAAGACCTCCCTGGTGGAAGGTTTCATTGAGGCAGTCGACGACTTAAGTCGTGCTCTCTAAAATATAAGTTGACTTCATAGGTCGTCGAATCTTGTGAAGAGTAAGACCTCTGATGATTTCAAGACACAGGGGTATCTCGATTGCAGTATGAGAGAATATTTCTCGTCTACTCTAGTAGAAAGGAGTCTAGTATGGAGTAGTCTTACAAGTCATAAAGACCCCAGAGGTCAATGACGGTTCTATTAAAAAGGAAAACCTCTCTGGAGAAAGAATTCTCTGAGCAGATCGACGACTTAAGTAAGAGGCCTATGACTCTCAAATAAAGGATGACTTCTTAGATCGACGAATCCTGTATAGGAGAAGACCTCTGATGATGTTGAGATTCTGGTATATGTCAGCCGCAATAAGAATGTAGCTATCTGAGGCGGTCTACACTAGTACAGAGGGGTCCTGTATAGAGAAGTCTTGATAAGATGAGGGCCGCTAGGTCTACGATGGCTCTAGTAAAGAGCAAAAACTCTATGAAGGTAGACTTCTCTGAGGAGGTCGCCGATTCTATTAAAGAGGAAGACCTCTAAAGAGTTTGACGAAACATACTCATATCGAAGAATATCTTCGAGAAATTTGAGGACTCTGGACCTCTGAAGAGGACGTAGATAGAGAAACAGCTTTAAAGTCGTGAAATAGTGGAAAACCTTTCGATTCTAAATTGCAAATACAAAATTGTTGTGAACCTTTGTACGGGTGACCTAGATAATTCGGTGAATATATTCGAGGTATATAGTACCACTGACTTTGAAAAATCTTGTGCCGCTGCGTAAAGTAGGTTAATATAGTCGGCTTTATCAGATGTTTACATTTCTTTACTGGTTTTAAATTGTATAGATCAAGGCGCTTACCTAGCTCTATGACGAACCTCTCTCAGAACATTGTCATTCTCGTACATTTCAGCTTTGACCGTTGGTAAGTCACTTTAAATTCTGCCACATTTTCTTCAAACTTAAGTTTGAGTTCCAAGTTCAACCTATTTGGCCCATCTCTTCCGGAACGTACCCCATTATTGGCAAAATGTTCGAAACAAGTAAACCTTTGTGTCGAGCTTTTTTTGGAAATTGGCAAAACTTCTGTTCTGATTAGCTCAATGTCTTCAAAACCCTTGGCGGTAAATGATCTCTTCAATGACAATATTCTGAGAAAATGTTTGCAAAATTTGAATACTGAATAATTCCATGTCATGTTTATTCTACTGATTTATTGTACTGATTCAATTTTTTCAAATAACGATTATATTATTTTTTATACCCTACACCACACTGTGGTACAGGGTATTATAAGTTTGTTTCACGGCAGATGTTTGTAACACCTGAAAATAACACAGCTAGACCCACCTTAAAGTATACCGAATTTGAAGAAAATCGGTTAAGATTTAGCTATAGCTCCCATATATATGTTTCGTCCGATTTTGCTCTTTAGTCCTGTAAAAGCTGTATTTTACATCCAATCATTTGAAAATTTAGAATGGTAGAGTTTCTTGATCCATGAACCAACATTGCCGAATTTGAAGAAAATCGGTTAAGATTTAGCTATAGCTCCCATATATATGTTTCGTCCGATTTTGCTCTTTAGTCCTGAAGAAGCTGTATTTTACATCCAATCATTTTGAAATTTAGAATGGTAGAGTTTCTTGATCCATGAACCAACACTACCGAATTTGAAGAAAATCGGTTAAGATTTAGCTATAGCTCCCATATACAGGGTCTCCCATATTCGACGGACCCATCTGGCAACGCCATAACTTTTGACAGATATGTCAGATCGCTTAATGACATACCGCGTTTGAAGCGTCAGTCCAAGCAGATTTTTACCATGGAACAATACACGCCACGCGAAATAGTTGACATTTACATTCAACAGAAGAAGTCAATTGTGAAAACTCAACGTGCTTTTAAAATATTAAAAAATGTGAGAAGTGCGCCTTCTAAGAACAGCATTAAGCGTTTATACGAAAAATTTTCGACTGGTGAGGCTCTTTCTAATCCGAAGAGGCCAAATAAAAGTCGACCAAGGCGATCGGCCGAGAATATCGCTGCCGTACGAGCCAGTGTTGAGAGGTCCCCAAGAACATCCCAAAAACGCCGTTCTCAGCAGTTGGGCATGGCTCGGTCCACTTTACAACGGATTATTCGCGTTGATTTGCATTTGTTCCCGTACAAAATTCAATTGACGCAAAGATTGTTGCCTGCGGACAAGCCTCGTCGATTGGAATGGGCCCAAAAAAAACATGGGTCCGTCGAATATGGGCAACCCTGTATATGTTTCGTCCGATTTGGCCCTTTAGTTCTATAGAAGCTTTATTTTACATCCAATCGTTTTGAAATTTAGAATGGTAGAGTTTATTGATCCATGAACCAACACTACCGAATTTGAAGAAAATCGGTTAAGATTTAGCTATAGCTCCCATATACATGTTTCGTCCGATTTGGCCCTTTAGTCCTGTAGAAGCTGTATTTTACATCCAATCATTTTGAAATTTAGAATGGTAGAGTTTCTTGATCCATGAACCAACACTACCGAATTTGAAGAAAATCGGTTAAGATTTAGCTATAGCTCCCATATATATGTTTCGTCCGATTTGGCCCTTTAGTTCTATAGAAGCTATATTTTACATCCAATCGTTTTGAAATTTAGCATGGTAGAGTTTCTTGATTCATGAACCAACATTGCAGAATTTGAAGAAAATCGGTAAAGATTTAGCTGTAGCTCATATATATGTTTCATCCGATTTGGCTCTTTAGATCCAATCGTTTTTATACCCTACACCACACTGTGGTACAGGGTATTATTTAAGTATAAAATGTCCCAAAAGTAAATTTATGTAAACAATTTATACATGAATTACAAAATTTGTATATCAGAGTTATTCAATATTACGAGAGTGGTATTATATAGTCGGCACCGCCCGACTTTGGCCTTTCCTTACTGGTTTTAAACCACTATTTAAAAAAAATTTAGTTTAGAATTTCTTTTGTTGGCGATTATTTTCGTGGGCGATTTTTTTCGTGGATAAAAATTAATGAACTCTAATGTAGCTATTAATTTTTGGTCAACCGTGCCTTAGAGTACATTAGCCAGCATTTTAATTTTCCTTTTGTAAACTTTTAGCTGCGAAATTAATCACAAAAAAAATCTAAATTAAACTTTTTTTAGTTAGACATTTTTAAAAAAATGTCAATTACTAGTGTTTCATTTAAAATGCCTCAATTATATAGTCACATTGAATCATTAATATAGAAAACAACCTTGGTTTGGAATATTTCAATATTAGAATTGCTTTCGAATAGGACTAAAACCAAGAGATGGCGCGTGATCATATCTTTCAAATGCTATTGATTTTGCCAATTATTCTGGTGGCATCGAGCAATGCTAGAACTATTTCATATGTATCGGCCAATGTTAGCTTTAATCGGGAATACTTTGATGAATATCGTGTTTGTCTCGACGATGCTGGAGCTGTGGACATTATAATGAATACGTCTAAGGATTATATGCGGGATCCTTGGGTAGCCATTGCAGTTTTTATGAAAATACCTAAACAAAATCGTCATCGTAATTTGCTGGAATACAATGTAAATATCTGCACCGTCTTGGGAAAACAGAATAAAGGTTTCATTTCTATGTGGATACAGAATTATTTCAAACATGGAAATATTCCCAAAACATGTCCTATGGCAAAGGTAAGAGCTTTCAGAGGAAGTCGCACAAAAAAATAATTACAGTAACATCTCTCTTTAGGGTAATTATTCGTGGCTTGGCATGAAACCGGATATGTTAAATATTCCTCCATTTTTTGCTAACGGTCAATATATGTCCAAAATTGATATTTACTTTCGCAATAGGAAAGCCACGCGAGAATCTTTGGCTAATATGTCTATGACCCTCCAAATTGTGTAAGTTGTAATTATAAAGGAGTGTGTGTCTCTTTAAATTCAACTCAAGAAAATTGTATATATTGTATCCCATTTACTGGGTTTTAATGGTTTTTATGTTCTGTTAATAATTTTGTTTTTATGTAATAAAATAACATAGTTGTTTTTTGTATTCAAATAAAATTGACTATCATTATAACCTCACTTCAGTGATACGAGGGTATATGTATATATCATTTGCTATGGTCCAAAAGTGTAACACATTAAAGGATTGACCTAAGACTAGGGTGATCAAAAAACCGGTTATTTTAAAAATACGGTTTTCGGTTTCTTCGAAAATTAAGTTAACTCTAAAACCGGTTTTCGGTTTAACCGAAAATAAAAAACCGGTGAACCGATTGTTTTCGGTTTTTTAATAAAAATGCATAAATAATGCTTAAAATTTTGTTAGATGTCGTAAAATAAGCGTAGTGCAAATTCAATTCGCAACCATATTCCAATTAAATTAAGATTTATTTGAAAATTGTATTGTAAACACTTCTTATTTTTATTATGCCCTACACCACACTGTGGTACAGGGTATTATAAGTTTGTTTCACGGCACATGTTTGTAACACCTGAAAATAGCTAGAGCCACCTTAAAGTATACCGATCGACTCAGAATCACTAGCTGAGTCGATTTAAGCATGTCTGTCCGTCCGTCCGTCCGTCTGCCCATGTAAAGTTGTTCGTCGACTACAGGTCGCAATTTCAATCCGATCGTTCTGAAATTTTGCAGTTTAGAGTATTTCGCAGATGTTAAGATCGCTATTGAATTTGGTTGAAATCGGTTCAGATTTAGATATAGCTCCCATATATATCTTTCGTAAGATTTGGCCCTTTAGTCCCATAGAAGCTGTATTTTACATCCAATCGTTTTGAAATTTAGAATGGTGGAGTTTCTTGATCCATGAACCAACATTGCCGAATTTGAAGAAAATCGGTTAAGATTTAGCTATAGCTCCCATATATATGTTTCGTCCGATTTGACCCTTTAGTCGTATAGAAGCTGTATTTTAAATCCAATCGTTTTGAAATTTAGAATGGTAGAGTTTCTTGATCCATTAACCAACATTGCCGAATTTGAAGAAAATCGGTTAAGATTTAGCTATAGCTCCCATATATATGTTTCGTCCGATTTTGCTCTTTACTCCTGTAGAAGCTGTATTTTACATCCAATCATTTTGAAATTTAGAATGGTAGAGTTTCTTGATCCATGAACCAACACTACCGAAGTTAAAGAAAATCGGTTAAGATTTAGCTATAGCTCCCATATATATGTTTCGTCCGATTTGGCCCTTTAGTCCTATAAAAGCTGTATATTACATCCAATCGTTTTGAAATTTAGAATGGTAGAGTTTCTTGATCCATGAACCAACATTGCCGAATTTGACGAAAATCGGTTAAGATTTAGCTGAAGCTCCCATATATACGTTTCGTCCGATTTGACCCTTTAGTCGTATAGAAGCTGTATTTTAAATCCTATCGTTTTGAAATTTAGAATGGTAGAGTTTCTTGATCCATTAACCAACATTGCCGAATTTGATAAAAATCGGTTAAAATTTAGCTATAGCTCCCATATATATGTTTCGCCCGATTTTGCTCTTTAGTCCTGTAGAAGCTGTATTTTACATCCAATCATTTTGAAATTTAGAATGGTAGAGTTTCTTGATCCATTAACCAACATTGTCGAATTTGATAAAAATCGGTTAAGATTTAGCTATAGCTCCCATATATATGTTTCGTCCGATTTGGCCATTTAGTCCTATAAAAGCTGTATTTTACATCCAATCGTTTTGAAATTTAGAATGGTAGAGTTTCTTGGTCCATGAACCAACACTACCGAATTTGAAGAAAATCGGTTAAGATTTAGCTATACCTCCCATATATATGTTTCGACCGATTTGGCCCTTTAGTTCTATAGAAGCTGTATTTTACATCCAATAGTTTTGAAATTTAGAATGGTAGAGTTTATTGATCCATGAAGCAACACTACCGAATTTGAAGAAAATCGGTTAAGATTTAGCTATAGCTCCCATATATATGTTTCGCCCGATTTTGCTCTTTAGTCCTGTAGAAGCTGTATTTTACATCCAATCATTTTGAAATTTAGAATGGTAGAGTTTCTTGATCCATGAACCAACACTACCGAATTTGAAGAAAATCGGTTAAGATTTAGCTATAGCTCCCATATATATGTTTCGTCCGATTTGACCCTTTAGTCGTATAGAAGCTGTATTTTAAATCCAATTGTTTTGAAATTTAGAATGGTAGAGTTTCTTGATCCATTAACCAACATTGCCGAATTTGAAGAAAATCGGTTAAGATTTAGCTATAGCTCCCATATATATGTTTCGCCCGATCTTGCTCTTTAGTCCTGTAGAAGCTGTATTTTACATCCAATCATTTTGAAATTTAAAATGGTAGAGTTTCTTGATCCATGAACCAACACTACCGAATTTAAAGAAAATCGGTTAAGATTTAGCTATAGCTCCCATATATATGTTTCGTCCGATTTGGCCCTTTAGTCCTATAAAAGCTGTATATTACATCCAATCGTTTTGAAATTTAGAATGGTAGAGTTTCTTGATCCATGAACCAACATTGCCGAATTTGAAGAAAATCGGTTAAGATTTAGCTATAGCTCCCATATATATGTTTCGGCCGATTTTGCTTTTTAGTTCTGAAGAAGCTGTATTTTACATCCAATTATTTTGAAATTTAGAATGGTAGAGTTTCTTGATCCATGAACCAACACTACCGAATTTGAAGAAAAACGGTTAAGATTTAGCTATAGCTCCCATATATATGTTTCGTCCGATTTGGCCCTTTAGTTCTATAGAAGCTGTATGTTACATCCAATCGTTTTGAAATTTAGAATAAACAATTTATACATGAACTACAAAATGTATATTTCAGAGTTATTCAATATTACGAGAGTGGTGTAGGGTATTATATAGTCGGCCCCGCCCGACTTTAGCCTTTCCTTACTGGTTTATAATATGTAATTGTTCCGATTTCATTTATGATATAATATTATAATCTCTGCAATATTTATAATATATACTCGTATGTTCAACTTTTAAAAAGATTTCTTTAAAAAAAATTGATTATGATTTTTATAAAACTTGACTAATAGTAAAGATCAGCAAAATCTTAGCTTTTACCATCATATGAATGGCTCAAATGGCAAACCGATTATATACATATATTATCAGTAGTAGCGGATTCTGACTTGAGCATACTATAGAGATGAAAACGTGTCGAAATATGAAACTGGACATATGTGTTTTTATTTATACCTACATTTCTATTAGAAAGGATTGTTAATTAATTTCTATACGGCAATAATCACCAAGACTCTTGATAAAATATGCAGACGAAGTCTATAGTGAAGTTGAAATCGATGGATATGCACAAATGATGTCAACGGTTTTTATATTGATGTTTTCAAAATGTTAGGTAGGTTCCTGTTTCAAAAATAATATTTTCATTATCATTTCGTAATGGTTTCAAAAAAACCGAAAAGTCGAATAAACCGAGTTGAAAAAACCGACGGTTCGAGTTATTCGAAAATGCAGAAAACCCGAAAACCGATAGGTGGTTTTTAAAGAGAAACCGATTAACGGGTGTCGTTTTTGATTACCCTACCTAAGACCCTAAGTATGTTCGGCGTATATCCGTTTTGGGTCATTTTAAGTCGAATGAGAAATTTCCGTCCGTCTGTCTGACTGTCTGCTGGCTGGTGTGCTCGAAAGGAGTAACCGATTGACTTAAAATTTGGTATGTGGTAACATTTTTTCCATCTCCGGCTAAGTTCGAAGATGGGCCATATTGGTCCACTCCTTCCAGTACCTCCCCACAAAGTGTTAATATTTAGTGAATTATTGACTATTCAATAACTTCTATACTAACCAGTAAGGAAAGGCTAAAGTCGGGCGGTGCCGACTATATAATACCCTACACCACTCTCGTAATATTAAATAACTCTGATATATAAATTTTGTAATTCATGTATAAATTGTTTACATAAATTTTCTTTTGGGACATTTTATACTTAAATAATACCCTGTACCACAGTGTGCTGTAGGGTATAAAAACGATTGGATGTAAAATACAGCTTCTACAGGACTAAAGAGCAAATCGGATGAAACATATATATGGGAGCTATAGCTAAATCTTTACCGATTTTCTTCAAAATCGGCAATGTTGGTTCATGAATCAAGAAACTCTACCATTCTAAATTTCAAAACGATTGGATGTAAAATACAGCTTCTATAGGACTAAAAGGCCAAATCGGACGAAAGATATATATGGGAGCTATACCTAAATCTTAACCGATTTTCTTCAAATTCGGCAGTGTTGGTTCATGGATCAAGAAGCTCTACCATTCTAAATTTCAAAATGATTGGATGTAAAATACAGCTTCTATAGAACTAAAGAGCCAAATCGGACGAAAGATATATATGAGAGCTATATCTAAATCTGAACCGATTTCAACCAAATTCAATGGCGATCTTAACAGCCGCGAAATACTCTAAACTGCAAAATTTCAGAACGATCGGAGTGAAATTGCGACCTGTAGTCGACGAACAACTTTACATGGACAGACGGACGGACAGACATCGTTAAATCGACTCAGCTAGTGATTCTGAGTCGATCGGTATACTTGAAACAAACTTATAATACCCTGTACCACAGTGTGGTGTAGGGTATAATTATTTGAATCTTCTGAAATTCTGCACATAGTATTAGTTTATTAGTCACTATCACCTCGAGGAAAAAGGGGCAAAATAAAACAAATGGACCATTTTGCACCGAAAGTTACTTATATCTTTAATATCGCTTCATGAAAATGCTCGAAATTTTGTACAGTATAATACTTTTATAGTACCTAGAGTCCAGTGAAAAGTGGGCGTAATTGAAACCCCCTTTTGGTACCTCCCACACAAATGTATTATTGAGCACCAAAAGTTAACAGCTTATATATTGAATACCAGTGCATACAAAAACTTGACATTTTGTACAGTGTAATAATTTTATATTTCCTACAATCCAGAGAAAAATGGGCGTTATAGCCGTGCTCCTTCTGGTACCTCCCACACAAAGGTACCATTTTGTACTAAAAGTTAACAGCTTTTAATTGTAATACTACTGCCTACACATAGTTAAAATTTTGTACAGTGTAATGTTTTTATAGCACCTAAAGTCTATCGAAAAGTGAGCGTTATTACCACGACCATTTTGGTACCTCCCGCACATAGGTACCATTTTGTACAAAAGATAACCGCTTATATCGTGAATATCAATATTTATATAACGTGGTCCATTTCGAGGTTGCCTACTTTTTATACCCTACACCACACTGTGGTACAGGCTATTATGACTTTGTGCATTTGTTTGTAACACCCAAAAGGAGAAGAGAGAGATCCATTGTTCATTATAACGATCGACTTGTAATCACTTTCTGAGTCGATTTAGCTATGTCCGTCTGTCTGTCCGTCTGTCTCTGTAGATGTATTCTTGTAATCAAAGTACAGGTCGCAATTATGGCCCGATCTTGACGAAACTTTACACATATCTTTTTTTTGGTTCGGTTCAGATTTGGATATAGCCCCCATATATATGTTGGCCCCGATTTGACATGTAAGCGATGTAAAAACTTTATTTTATATCCGATCAGTATGAAATTCAGCAGAAAGAGGTCTCCTATTATATGAATGAATACTGCCAAATTCGCAGCAAATCGGTTCAGATTTATATATAGCCCCCATATACATATATGTTACCCCCGATTTTACATGTAAGCGCTGTAAAAAGTGTATTTTTAATCCGATCAGAACGAAATTCGGCAGAAAGAGGTTTCTTATTACATGAATTAATACTGCCAAATTTGAGGGAAATCGGTTGAGATTTAGGTATAGCCTACATATATATGTTACCCCCGATTTGACATGTAAGCGCTGTAGAAACTGTATTTTATATCCGATCAGTAAAAAAATTGGCAGAAAAAGGTTTCTCATTACGTGACTTAACACTGCCAAATTTGAGGGAAATCGGTTCAGATTTAGATATAGCCCCCATATATATGTTACCACCGATTTGACATGTAAGCGCTGTAGAGACTGTATTTTATATCCGATCAGTACGAAATTCTACAGAAAGAGGTCTTTTTACATGAATGAGTATTCAGGGAAAATCGGTTCAGATTTATATATAACCTCCATATATATGTTCCTCCTGATTTGGTATTAAAGTGCTATAGAAGTTGTACTTTACTTCCGATCATTGATATTTTCCGGAAAGATGTTTCTCAATTTAGGAACAAATATTGCTTAATTTAGCGATTATCGGCTCAGAATTAGATAATATGTTCCTGCCTACTTACCAATTATTCCAAATTATTATCGCAATGACCTTTATCGCATTGTTAGGGAGGTGTAGGGTATTATATAGTCGGCCCCGCCCCACTTTCTGCCTTTCCTTACTGGTTTAAAGAAAAAAACACAGAAAATTCAAATTGAATGGGGAATGTTTATTATCATTTGAAAGAACATTCTTGGCAGATATTTTTGAAGATTATGTCTATCAAATGTTGGCCGCGGCTACGTCTCAGATGGTCCATCCGTTGAGTCCAATTTTCGATGACTCGTTCGAGCATTTCGACTAGTAACTGGCGAATGACACGCGTGATGTTTTGCTCCAAGGCCTGAATCGATGCGGGTTTGCCCGCATAAACTTTAGACTTTATATTATCCCCACAGTAAAAAGTCTAACGGTGTGATATCACACGATCTTGGTGGCCAATCGACCGGCCCAAAACGTGAAATTATCTGCTCGCCGAAGTGACCTCTCAATAAATCCGTTGATTGATGCGATGTGTGGAATGTGGCGCCGTCTTGTTGAAACCCAATGTCGCCGAGATCACTAGCTTCAATTTCAGGCATCAAATAGTCGGTTATCATGGCACAATAACGGTCGCCATTGACGGTTACGTTCTCACCGGCGTCATTTTTGAAGAAATATGGACCGATGATTCCACCGGCCCACAAACCACACCAAACCGTTGTTTTTTCTGAATGAAGTGGCAGCTCTTGAATATCTTGCTCTTCGTCTCAAATGCGGCACTTTTGCTTGTTTACATAACCATTGAGCCAGAAATGGGCCTCATCGCTGAACAAAATGTGGCTCGAAAACGTCGGATCTTCTTGGAACTTTTCCAGAGCCCACAGAGCGAAGCGATGTCGCTTGGGAAGGTCGGGCGGCTTCAGTTCAGAATGCCCCAATTCGGTATTCACTTAGCTGCATAGATGTGCACTTACCCGAATGAGCTGTCATAGCTGCCTTATGTGAACCTAAGCGAAATGTTGCTTAAGCATTCAAATTGATCATACCAGGATCAAAATCACAGCAAAAACAAACGTTCGTATGAAATAAGTAATGAGCTTTTTCAACCCCGTCTGCTACTCTCATAATGCGTTCAGTTATTTTATTTGCTGAGAGGATATACCGACGATTCGGTATAGCTGAAGACCTTTGCGGATGTCCACGATTCGAAGGCAGAAGAAGACATCTAAGGTCAATGATTTTGGTATAGAAGAAAATCCCTGGCATATTATTGAATATTATTTATTTTTATTGAATTGTGAGTTCGTTGAAAAGTTTTTTTCACATTTGGGCCGGTCAATTGGCCGTCTAGATTGTTCGATTCGATTTAATGCCTTTTGATTATTTTGACGCACTGGGAGCTAATATTGAAGAATTTATTCGAGGGATACTGGCCAATATGTTGGAGAGAGTATGCCAAAATTGGATCCAGCCTATGAACCATTTGAGGCGCAGCCGCGGTCAGCATTAACATGAAATCATCTTTAAACATTGAATTATTTAGACCATTCTGTCGACTCAAATAAAGATTTCATACATTTCTCTAAATTATGTATATGTGTTTTTTTTAAATTAAACCGAAAGCTCTTAAAAAATCACTCGTTATTAATACATAATTTCAAACTAGCTAATACTTAACATTTGGACACTTAATTTTAAATAAATTATAGAACTCACTGAAGCGACCTATTGTTTACTGTTTGGTTAATACATTTTTAACACGGTGTGACTTGGGACGGAGTTGTCTAGATTTTTACCTATAATTTTTTGCAGGCAGAATTTCCTGTGGGGTATACACAATTTATAATACTTCAAGAGAGCCGAGCAGCTTAAATGATTGAGAAATCCGGATGCGCTGACGGCCTAAGACTTGTGTCAGGACGTAACGGACGTGTGGATTGCATACTAACAAGTCTGATCGGCAGGTGACATCTAGAGGTTTGTGTCAGCACTGTAGGAGACGTCCAACAGCATAAGACAATGTCTAGAGACCAACATGAGTACTCTAGAAATTTTAGAGAACATTGTACGTCGTATATCATACGGATACACGGCGTCCCAGAGACCTAACACTCCAGAAAGGCTCATGGAAAGCTTGACGCGGCGGATGTATGAAGAGTGTCTATATGTAGACCTCTGCCAGTACTCTAAGTGATGCGCGACGGCGCACTGTGGTTCTGAATTGAATTTGACTGGTCAAAAGTAAAATTTTTTGTCAGCGCCGATTTCTGAAATTTTAAGCCATTCAATAGCAAACATATTCAGACTAGGGTAGCCAAAAAAATAGATCAAAATATATATTATCGTGGGCGTGGTGTGCTGCTGAAAATAAATATTTTATGTAATTTTGAAAAAAAAATGTAATTTTTGTACGTAAATTTTTGTAGAAGGAAATTGTCATTTCTCGCGAGTTATTATCGATATAGGGTTAATTTTTTGTTACGTAGGTAGGATGGTACTCTTTGAGAAATTGCCAAAAGTATTACTCTACTGTTTACACGTGGTTTGTTATAATATATTTCCAAATGTACTAAATTTTTGTCAAATTGGAACTTTAGTGGAATGAAACTTTTTAGCATAAAGAGACTTCAAGAAGATTTTGATACCAGAAGAAAGGTGAAAGTGTCCTCTTTAAGCCTGTATATACTTTTGTACCTGCCTCGAACAGCCTGTAGAAAACTTTTTTTACAAAAAAAACCATAAAAAATAGAAAAAAATCTAAAATATTATTTTATCACATTTTTAAAAAGCCAGCATGCTAACGAAGAAGACACAGACTATTTGAAAAAAATCTATGGATAGATGTAAAAGTTATGAGCCATTTTGTAAATGTTAGGGAAATTAAAAAAAAATCTTGTTACATATTTTTTCGTTTTTAATTGATGTTTTTGCTTCATCATTTAAAGAGACATTGCACTTGCATTTTATTTAATGAGGATTGATGTCAGACATTATAAAATTATAGAGAAGACGAGGTTTTATGGCCGTTCGTAACCCTCCATAAAACATGATATGCAATGTGAGAGCTATATTGGATGAGATCCGCTTATTTATGAGGTTTCCATTTAGTTACGCCTTTTAGGGGCATGGACATCCCAGTCGTATATACAGGTAGTAAAATTATATGTACGCAATACAAAGTAGTACGCGGCAAAGTAGTACGCGAAGCAATCTATATGTCAGCTACAGGTACTGCAACTTATGAACCTTAAACCCGGAATTTATGAATGAAATTTCTAATTAATAAATTAGTGTAATTCAGCGCTTTAAAGAAATAAGTCGATTTACTGAAAAATATTACAAAGTTATATTTCGAAGTATGAGTAAAAGACAAAGAACTATCAATACGTAAATGATCGCGACAATTTCTGCTACATCTGTGTAAAATACGTAATTAAAAAATCGACGTGTGTTTAGTAAAATAATAGAAGAAATATATGTGTAATATGTTGGTATACGAGTTAAAAATATGAACGAACCGTGGACACCTAGTATTTTGTATAACCGATATACCTAGTATAATTCGTACCATGTAAATCTTACTCGATGGACTAGTGGAAGCATGCGGTAAGTATTTTACTATTAATGTACATATAACAATGTTTTGTGGAATAAAACGTTTTAATTTTAGACTTCACGTGCAATTTGGAATGCCAATTATTTGGAGACAACCATTCATTCACGATACGGACTGCTATTAATAGATTGGAGTAGGAAGTGTCCAAGTATAGCTAACAGCCTAATAACGGAAACATCATCAAGTTCAACTGAGTACTCAACTCTGAGCGTTTCAAGTTTGAGTCAGAAGTCATCGCTTTTAACTCAGTTTCAACTCAATGATCTAGTGAGAGATTTGGAACTGACCAAAGATAAGGCAGAACTACTAGCATCTGGGATGAAACAGTACAATATGTTGGCAAAAGATGTTAACATATCATATTATAGAGTCCGTGATATACCTTACAAACAATTGTATACAACTGTGGATAACCGATGCTTTTGCAAGGACATTCCCGGATTGTTCGAGGAACTTAACCAAACATACAATTCAAAGGATGGCGGTTACTTGTTGACAGCATTAAAGAAAGTTTGAAAGCAGAACTTTTACACAACGGAAATCAGAAACCGTCGATTCGAAACAATGGCTAAATTGATAAAAATTCATAAAATATGAACATGACTGGAAAATTTGCTACGATTTAAAAGTAGTTGGTATGTTATGCCTCTGGGATAGCCGATATTTTGCCACCACTGCATATTAAGCTGGGGCTCTTTAAACATTTTTTAAAAGCCTTAAGGAAAGATGGCAATTCAGTCTCATATTTAACCAGTAAGGAAAGGCTAAAGTCGGGCGGTGCCGACTATATAATACCCTACACCACTCTCGTAATATTGAATAACTCTGATAAATAAATTTTGTAATTCATGTATAAATTGTTTACATAAATTTACTTTTGGGACATTTTATACTTAAATAATACCCTGTACTACAGTGTGGTGTGGGGTATAAAAACGATTGGATCTAAAGAGCCAAATCGGATGAAACATATATATGGGAGCTATAGCTAAATCTTTACCGATTTTCTTCAAATTCGGTAGTGTTGGTTCATGAATCAAGAAACTCTACCATTCTAAATTTCAAATGGATTGGATGTAAAATACAGCTTTTATAGGACTAAAGGGCCAAATCGGACGAAACATATATATGGGAGCTATAGCTTAATCTTAACCGATTTTCTTCAAATTCGGCAATGTTGGTTCATGGATCAAGAAACTCTACCATTCTAAATTTCAAAACGATTGGATGTAAAATACAGCTTCTATAAGACTAAAGGGCCAAATCGGACGAAACATATATATGGGAGCTATAGCTTAATCTTAACCGATTTTCTTCAAATTCGGCAATGTTGGCTCATGGATCAAGAAACTCTACCATTCTCAATTTCAAAAGGATTGGATGTAAAATACAGCTTCTATAGGACTAAAGGGCCAAATCGGACGAAATATATATGTGGGAGCTATATCTAAATCTGAACCGATTTCAACCAAATTCAATAGCGATCTTAACAGCTGCGAAATACTCTAAACTGCAAAATTTCAGAACGATCGGAGTGAAATTGCGACCTGTAGTCGACGAACAACTTTACATGGACAGACGGACGGACGGACATCGTTAAATCGACTCAGCTAGTGATTCTGAGTCGATCGGTATACTTTAAGGTGGGTCTAGCTGTGTTATTTTCAGGTGTTACAAACATCTGCCGTGAAACAAACTTATAATACCCTGTACCACAGTGTGGTGTAGGGTATAAAAATTTAATGAATATATAATATCAAATATTCATGGAGAAATATGTCTGCAATAGTTCACAAAATTATTTATCATGAAGGAGATGTCATTAAGCATTATTTGGTACCAATCGGAGATCTATCAGAGGAAGCCCAAGAAAAAAGAAATAAGGATTACAGGTTTTATAGAGAGCACAATACCAGAAAAATATCTCGAAATTGTACAAACGTAGATTTATTTAATATTTTGTTGGCAACGTCAGATCCCCTCGTCTCCATCATTCGAAATCAATGGAAAGTAGAATATCGGAACTTAAATGAAGATGCAAGAGGGCTGCCAGAGGACAGATATAATACGAAACCAAATATGGAATATTTGCTGGCAAATTTTCAACCGAACGAATAAAAATTATAATTTACTGTCTTTGTTAGATATACGAGTATAAGAAAAAAATAAATGCTTTCCCCTAATGTTGTTCAAATACAAAATATAAAAAAAGTTTGCTATGCAAGGTGTTTTCTTAAATATCGAGGAAATTTTTTTGTCGAAATTTTTTTTTTAATTTTCGGTAGCTGCCACCTTTGAAGATTTTATTTTTTTTACTTTTGACAGGTAGAAACTACGCCATTACTAAAAATGGAAAGATACACGATTCAACAACGCATTAAAATTATTAAAATTCACTACAAAACTGGTGAAAATCTTGCAGTCACAGTTCGCAAAAATAAAGCATTTTTGGGTCGTCGTGCAGCAACTTGTCGGACCGCAGTACAGAAATTGGTGGTAAAATTCGAGCTGTTTGAACAAGTTAGTGATGTGAAGAATAAAACCCGTGTACGTCGCTCAAGAACAACTGAGAATATTGCTGCTGTAGCCCAAAGTGTTGAAGAAAACCCAGGTTTGTCCATTCCTCGTCGTTCTTTGGAATTGGGCATTCCACAAACGTCATTACACCGTATCTTGCATAAAGACTTGGGTCTTAAGGCTTATAAAGTTCAGTTAACACAAGAACTCAAGCCGGCCGACCATCAACAACGTCGTGTCTTTGCTGATTGGGTCCTTGAAATGCATGAAAATAACCCGGAATTCCATTGAAAAATCATCCTGACTGATGAGGCCCATTTCCACCTCGGTGGCTACGTCAACAAGCAAAATAGTCGCATCTGGGACTCGGAAAACCCAAGAGTTATTGTTGAGAAGCCTCTCCATCCTCAACGTGTGACTGTTTGGTGCGGTTATGGTCCGGCGGGGTCTTTGGAGCTTACTTTTTCGAAAATGAGGTTGGATTAACAGTTAGGGTGAATGGATTGCGCTATCGAGATATGATTAATGATTTTTTATGGTCGGAGTTGGATGGTATTGATCTGGACAACGTTTATTTTCAACAAGACGGCGCTACGTGCCACACAAGCAACGACACCATTGTTCTGTTACGAGAAAAGTTTCCGGACCGTGTTATCTCTCGAAGAGGTGATCACAATTGGCCACCGAGATCTTGTGATTTAACACCTTGCGACATCTTCCTTTGGGGCCACGTGAAAGATAAGGTCTACGCCAACAGCCCAGCGTCGATTCAAGACCTCAAATATAGAATTCGTGAGGCTATAGAGGACATAGGGCAGCCACTTTGCCCTATTTTCCTACGTTTTTAAGCGTGACAACCCATATACCGCATAAATACAGCAAACAAAAAATGTTGCTGCAATTTATCATAAATTTGTTCTTTAAGTGCACGCTAAGCAACAAGCGACGACACAACCTCTTCGATCGAATGTCCAAGCGCGACTGAATGTTAGTGAACTCTCATTCCATGTGTGTGCTCATATACACGTGAGAGGAAAAACACCGGGTAGTGCTTTTGCCCATCGCTGATATAAACAGACGGGAGAACGAGCATACGAGGTACACTAATTAATTATGGGCAACTTAATTAAAGCTGTTAAAACTGTTAACTCTGTTAACTGTGCGTAGAACATTCTGTTACCAAAAATGGTTTGTGCTTTAGTTATGTTTATTTGAATTTATCTTAGTTCTATTTAATTTTTGTATTATTTATAAACAAAACAATACTTATTTTTATATTGATATAAGTAGTTTTATTTATTATAAATATATATAACACCACATCAAGACCAATTACATAAACCTAAAACCGATTAAAACCAAAAAATGAAAATCATTAAAAGCCATTAAATAAGCCTTAAAACAAAAATAATCCTAAGTAGAATTTATATAGACAAACATCGATATATTGCTTTATAATTACGCCTCATTTCACTAGCATGGTCACTGATATATTGGCCAAGGATTCTCTTGTTAATCTTCTCTTGTTATTGCGAAAGAACATCTCAGCTTTTGATATATATTCACCGCCAGCAAAAAATCTCGGTAAATTGAACATATCCGGTCTCATCCCAAGCCAGGAATAATTGCCCTGATTAGAGACAAGGTAAAAGTTAATTTTTTTTCTGAAGCGCACTAAAAACGCTTACCTTTTGAAAGGGACAAGCTTTGGGAAGATTACCAAACTTGAAGAAATCTTGTATCCATGTTGAAAGGAAACTTGTATTCTTATTTCCCAAAATGCTGCAAACATTTACATTGTAATCCAGCATGGTTCGACTGCGATTCGTTTTACCCGTTTTCGATATAATTGCAATGGTCACCCAAGGGTCCCGTTTATAAGCTTTGGATGTATTCATAATAATGTCCACGGCGCCATTGTCGATGCGTACGCGAAAGTCTTCAAAGTATTCCCTATTAAAACTGACTTCGGCCGATATGTAGGAAGTATTTTTAGCATTACTCATATCCATAAGAATAGTAGTAGAAATTGTTAAAATTAGAAGGACGCGATATATAATATCACGCGACATTTTGAAGCTTTGGTTCTGTTCTCTGACGATTTTGATATTGAAATACTTCGAACTTAAGTGCAATTTCTACAATAATGATGGAAGGTTTTTAAAAAGTAATTACTACGAGTTTATCATATTGAAATAAGTTGAGTTATACGAGTATTGTGTATGATTTTAATTGAAATATGGAAAAGAAGTTCCTTGAACTCGTTGGCAATTATTTATTCAAGTTTATGTACAAAGGGAGTTCAAGCTCTTCTTTATGTACTCCATTGAACAGTGGGAGAATTTCGTGAAGTGGGGGCATGTGGAGAAGAGAGCTTAAGTTTGAAATTAAGCACTGCTGCAAGACAGACTGCAGATAAATAGCTTCCAGAAATCTTACCTCGGGTATATAAAACCGTTAAATACATTTAACATTTATATACCAGGAGATTTTGAACCGGTGTTTGGCATTCAGGACTCTATGGGTATATAAAATATTTAAATATGTCCCTAAACTCAGGAAACTCTTAAAATACGAACCGAATAAAAAGACTGAACTATGTTTGAAATGTAGGCCCTCTATGAAATCTAAAGAGCTTCAAGAAAGTTCAACTCTGTATATATAGGGTGATCCATTTCGAGGTTCCCTACTTTGTTAAAGAAAAAAACACAGAAAATTCAAATTGAATCGGGAATATGTATTTATTATCATTTGAAAGAACATTATTTGGCTTTTTTTTTGAAGATTATGTCTATCATATGTTGGCCGCGGCTACATCTCAGATGGTCCATCCGTTGAGTCCAATTTTCGATGACTCGTTCGAGCATTTCGACTGGTAACTGGCGAATTTCACGCGTAAACGTTGTTCAGGCGTAAGTCTTTCCATGATGAAATGCCAAACAATACTTAAGAAAAATAATATGACAGCATGACACGACTCACACGTGATCTGTCAAAAAAGGCTATTGAAAAAAGTATCTCTACTTGGATGACCCATTACAATATTTACGAGGGCAGTGGTAAAGTTAGCCGACCTAGCGAAGAAAATACAATAAATTTGGAAAATGTTTATTTCTCAACATAATTTTTCTTTTAGCTTGATACACGTTTTCCAGCGATTTTCAAAAGCTTCGCTACCTTGTTTATAGCAAGAACAGTCTAGCTCCTGAAAATAGACATCAACCACAACATCCAACTCCTTTACCGGAGAGCCATTTTTCAAGTTGTGAAACAAAGAAATAATCCGAGGGAGCTGCGAGCTGAAGCAATTTGAACTTTAATTCATTAAGTCTGGCCTTCGCAATAGTGATTGATTGAATGTGAGCAAACGCGACACCCATCTTGCGCACAGCTTTACCATCATCAATTTTTTGACAATATGCAATGTGTATCTCTTTTTATCCCCTCACCTAGAGAGGGGGGTATATATTATTTGCTACGAGCCAAAACTGTAACACATCTAAGACCCGAAGTATGTTCGGCGGATATCCGTTTTGGGTCATTTTAAGTCGAATGAGCAATGTCCGTCCGTCTGTCCGTCTGCTGGCTGGTGCGAACGATAACTCTCGAAAGGAGTAACCGAATGACTTTAAATTTGGTATGTTGTAATATTTTCTTCTATCTCCGACTAAGTTCGAAGATGGGCCATATTGGTCCACTTCTTCTAGCACCTCCCCCACAAAGGTTTAACATGTTGTGAAATATTGATTCTTTAATAACCGCTATACTACTTATTTGAATCCTCTGAAATTCTACACATAGTATTGGTTTAATATAACTATCTCCCACACAAATGGACAATTTTGAACAAAATTTTAATAGCTTATAACTTTATTACTTTATTTCCAGCACTTCTGCAGAATGAGGTGGATCTGGTATCAACTCATCTGGCAGGAGTGTTCACTGCATGCCTAACCCATTCGTATACCCAAAAAAACTGGCAGGAATCAAGGGTGGTCTTCATACCAAAGCCTGGCAAGGCGAGTTACACGACCCCAAAGGCTTATCGACCCAATAGCCTTACTTCTTTCCTGTTAAAAACAATGGAGCGAATAATTGATGACATGGTCAAAGGTAAATTAGCGGATGACAGCTCTGCATGAGGTAGTGCACCACATAGAAGAGTCTTTCAGTAAAGAAATGTATACACTTGCTGTTTGCATAGACATTGAGGGCGCATTTAACAATGTACAGACCGATACACTTATCCAGTCCTTAGACGAGTTTCAGGTTGACCGGGCGCTGAAAAACTGGATCAACAATATGCTAAGGAATAGGTGGATTATTTGTGGGTCATATGACGTAAAAATTAGAGACAAGGTAAATCGTGGTATACCTCAGGGGGGCATTTTATCGCCTCCTCTATGGGTTACGACGATACACAGTCTCCTAAAAGCCCTCACCAATGAAGGACTTAAACCAGTCTGTTATGCAGACGACGTTGTAATACTTCTAAGGGGCTTTCATCCAAATCTATTATGCAGAAGAGCTGAAGAGGCACTTAACATAGCATATAACTGGGCACAACCAAGGGGATTAAATGTTAACCTAGACAAAACAGAAATATGTCTATTTACAAGGAAAACGAAGATCCCACGTTTTACCCCGCCTCGATTCCTGAATAAGACAATTGCTATAACTAAAAAGGTAAAATACTTGGGAGTAATCTTGGATCAGAAACTGTACTGGAAAGATCATCTTGAAGAAAGAGTTACAAAGGCACACAGATGTTGGTCGTTGTGCAGAAGAGCTATAGGTTTAAAATGGGGACTACGTCCAAATATGACTCACTGGCTTTACATGAGCGTGATTAGACCAATAATCACCTGCGCCTCTGTAGTGTGGTGGACATCAATGGACAAGAAGTGCAACGTAATACCTTTGCAAAAAATTCAACGTATGTGCTGTCTAGGCATAAGCGGGGCATTTAGAACTGCACCAACAAAAGCGTTGGAGACTATACTGCCCATCCAACCAATAGACATCCGTATAAAGTTTGAGGCAGCCCTCTCAGCAAGACGTCTACAAGTGATGGGTGAATGGATAAATCGAGACCACAAGTCGTACCATCAGAAGATTTTAGAATATCTAGTTGGTCACATTCAAACGCCAGAAATCTCGAACCGCATTCCTGAAGTGCGGCTTACAGCTACCTGTGATACGTTTGTGCCAGACAGACGCTCCTGGGAAAATGGAACTTTGGCCCATGTGCCAGTGGGAACTAGCTGCTACACGGATGGGTCCAAGCGAGGAGGAAGGACGGGTCTGGGACTTTTTATTGATGAACCAGAAGTCGAACTTCACTTCCGCCTCCCTGACCATAACACGGTATTTCAAGCAGAAGTTCGAGCAATCACGGAGTGTGTGAACTGGCTCAGTAACACGACAAAGCCTAAATATGCCAACATCTTCACAGATAGCCAAATGGCGATTCAAGCAATAACATCGGAAAGGGTCAAATCCAGAACTGTGTTGGACTGTAAAAGAACGATAAATGATTACTCAGCCCATGGTCAATTGCGTATTTGCTGGGTACCGGGACACAACGGAGTGATTGGAAATGCACGGGCAACAACTTGGCTTCAAAGGGCAGAGAACTTCGAGTAATAAACTTGAAAAATTGGAAACCTTTCGAAGCCACGAAAAATGAGTTGAAGCACTGGGCAGTGATGGCTCATAAAACTATGTGGAATAGCGCAACAGTAGGAGCAACTGCAAAGATACTGTGGGGTGACCCAAATGAAAAGAAAACAAGAAGTCTTCTGAAACTAAACAAGATCGATATTAGTAAGATGATGAGTGTTCTAACGGGACACTCAAGCTTACAAGCACATCTTCATCGCATAGGACTAGCAGGAAACGACGAATGCAGGGCATGCAGAGAAAACATCGAAACGATGGAACATTTTCTGTGTCACTGCCCGGCTTTCACACATGCAAGATCCCAACATTTCGGGTCCGACATATTACCAGACTTGACTCATCTCAGAGAATATGACTGGAAGATACTGAGAAAATTCGTGTCTAGTACCGATTTTCTGTAACTCGTGAGGTATAAAAAGATCATAAATAAGGAGCGCACAACAGGCCGAACCACTGGCTTAAGTGTATGTCCATGGACATGAGACGTTTACACGTCTCCTCTCTTCAACCTAACCTAACCTAACCTAACCTATAACTTTATTAGCAGTACATACAAAGTCTTGAGATTTTGTACAGTGTAATGGTTAAATAGTACCTTCAATGCAGTGAAAAATGGGCATTATTGCCACGCTCCTTTTGGTACCTCCCACACAAATGGTCCATTTTTTACCAAAAGTTACCAGCTTAAAACTTTTATACCAGTGCATACAAATATTTGAAATTTTGTACAGTGTAATGCTATTATAAAGGGTCCGCCAATTAATTTTTTTTTTGAAAATGCTATAAAAAAAACTACTGAATATTTTCTCAAATTTCTTTTTTTATTTGAAAGTACAATCCTTCCGGTTAATAATGGAAAATAATTTCATTCAAATGGCTACCTCGGTTGGCCATGCAGTAGCCTACAGCTGTATTTCGCCAATGGCTTCACGAATATTGTCCTTTAAAGGGTCAATTGTCTCTGACTTGTCGGCGTAACGTTTATCTTTGAGGGCACCCCACAAATAATAGTCCAACGGTGTCAAATCGCAGCTCCGAGGTGGCCAAACGACTTCAGCTCTGCGGCTGATAATGCGATCTTCAAAAACAGGGCGCAAAACATCGAGTGTAGCTTCGGCTGTGTGGCACGTAGCGCCGTCCTGTTGAAACCAAATGTTGCCAACTTTATAGGAACATTTTACAAAAAAAAGTTAAAAGCTAATAACTTTAATACCAGTACATACTTTAAAGTTATTAAATGCAATTTAAATTGATAATAATTTAATTAACACAAAATAAAATTAATTTACTAATATTTTTTGGGACTCAAGGCGAGGGGATTCATAAGTCGGTTTACCCGACTGAACTTTTTTACTTGTTGCCTATGACTTCAGCTAGCTCACGAACCTTCAACCTTCAACCGACAAAGATAAACCTATAAACAAATTGGGGTTGAACTATATATTTTAGCATATTTTTTATACAACATTTATTTTCCACTAAACAAAAATTTATCAATTATCCATTTCGAAAAAAAAAAACATTTAATTGTTCAACTGCATTAAAAGAGTCACATTTAAAAATGTATCCTTAATCGGTCGCTGATGAAAATAGAACTCAATTTCAATCAAAAATTGGTGGGATATTTAAATCTCCTCCACTAATATTGCTCCATGTACTCGTATAGATACCCTTAAAAGAGAATTAATTTTATTTAATTTTAGATTAATTTTCCATTAAGTACAATGTGATATATTTCAAGAACTTCTTACCTTAAGCACTGGACAACGAGAAAATTTCCCCCTTTTCCAAATAGTTTGGGCAACCGGTGTCCAGTGGTTTGGCTTCTTGTTGTCGATTAATTCGCATAATTTATTCTCAGTTCTAAATATGGAACGATATTTTCCGGCTTTGTGCTTTTTAAAACTAAACACACAGCAACCCAGTGATCTTGACGAAAATCATGTTCCACCTCATAGTAGATGTTCAAGGGTTAGTGCTTAAGTTGAAACACAAGACGAAAATCCCGAAAATGTGGTCCATTTATGAAGGTTTTGGAATGATTTACTCATCAATATATTTGATTTTCTTTCCTACACACAGAATACAGTTTGGTTGCCTCAACCGAATTTTGGTAGTTCTGTCTACTGCCATGCGATTCCATTAGGACAACCAACATTTTGGTTGTGGTATACTTCTGCTTCCATGTTGACAACAATCGTATTTGGTTGCGCCAACTACGAAAATGGTGTCTAAAATTATCTGTTGTATGTTGCCACAACCAACTGTTTTCAGAAATTTGGTTGTTCTGACAATTTGTCAGTCATATACTACCGACAATTAATTAAAAACCGTTTTCATTAATATTTATTTTATTTATTGAACAAAAAACCAAACAATTCATAACAAAATTAAAAATCCCATATTACAAATTCATCTCTATTATGAGATCTGGAAATATTTGACACAAATTTTAGTACACAAAAACAAAAACACAAAACTTTTATGCAAATATAGCTTAACCCTGTGCTTTCAATTTCATGATTGTTGCTTTTATTTTTTATTTATGTACAACATTTTGCACAACATACTCGTATTCTGCATTCCACACATTATTATCCACACATGATTATTTTTGACAAAATATACCGCTCTTGAACAAACTGTTGAAGATTTATTTATGTCGAGTAGTTTTATTTTTTGTTTGTCATGTATCAGCAAAAGAACAGCAACTAATCTTTTGGTTGTATTTCCCAAAATACATTTAATTATTCGAAATTTGGGAAATTATTGGCATAACCAAAAATCGATTATTTATTAATATTTTTTCTGTTGTAGTAACCAATTACGAGTATTCGTTGCAATAATAATCTTTGGTCTATTGATACAATTTCTGTTGTCAAGAATAAAACATTGGTTGTCACAACCAAAAATCGATCATATGGTACTGCAATTAAAGTTTATAATTGCTTACCACAACTAACCGAGAGTCAATGAAAAAAACAATCTTAATTTGATTGATACAAAAATCGATTTAGTTGCAAGCTTTTTTATTTGATCGTATCCATGTTATTATTGTTGTTTGAACTATTTATATACACGGAGAAAAAAACAGGAAACAAAATATGTTTGGGATCAAAATTTAAATAAAATATACTTTGGTGCAAATATTTTATATTTACATACTGGAAAAAAATTTTGAATATCTCTCTTATCAATGCTATTTTTTTCGGAGTTTTGGTGCAAATTATCTTTAAAAACGGGGAAATATTTAAATCGGCTACAGAATTTGTTTTCCTACCTACAGGAAAAAAGTAGTTTTTCCCAAATATAATATGTTTCCAGAAAATATACTACAGAAGCGATTTTTTTTTCTTAGGGTATAAATACAACCGACACACGGTGTAGTCAATATACATTTTGTTGCTAGTACTATTTTTTTATTGTTACAATCGAATTCCAACAAATTATTTTCCTGGGTGTAAATTTTGCAAAAATTCATGATTATTAGAAATAGTTTTTACGTTATAAATTGGTAAAATATTACTTTTTGCTTCGATATCTGATCGATTTGCAAACATTAGCACAAAAATGCAAAACAACTGCGGCCGGACAAACATTTTGACTTATTTTGAAAACGTTTACCAAAGAAGTCATTATTATAAAATGATATTTTGCAAAACAAATCAATTGTGGGAACAATAGAGTTCACACAAATCAGTAAGTGATCATTAATAACACTACGCAACAAAAAAAATGTTTTTTGTGTCCTAGACCTAAAAATTTTTTTCTATAGATTGTGGCATACTGTTATATAAAATCAAAACCAAACATTTTTCTATGGATAAATTTTGTTTTAAAAATTTTTTATTAAAAATACTAATATCGTCGAAGGTACCCTTAGTATTTGCACTATAATTTTTGGAGTATATGCCCGATCAGGTCGACTTATACGTTAAATTGAAGCTATTGATGTGGGCTACCAATGCTGGAAATATCTCTTTCACTTAAAAACAGTGGTTTAGTAACAGTCATTAAAAAAGATAAAAATTTCCTGGAACGAAAAAAACATAAAAAATAGAAAAAAATAAAAAAAAATATTTTATTCCATTTTTTAAAAGTTTGCATCCTAGCGAAGAAAATAATGCATATTTGAAAAAATCTATGGACAAATGTAGAAATTGTAGCCTTTTTGTAGAGGTAAGAGGATTTCAAAAAATCTTTGTTTTTTTAATTTCTGTTTAAATAGCGATTTTATTTATTACTTTTATTTATATTATGTACATTTGAGCTTATTTACATGAAAAAGTTTCATTAGAAGTAATTGTGAGTTATTTGTTGACGTTTCTAGATTTCGGAATCGGTTTCTCTAATGAGGAACCAAATATAATCTCCTATCATTCTTTCATCCCAGTGCCCGTGGTAACGCCGCTCGATGGACTTCATTTCTTGGTCAAACCTTTCCCCATGTTCGTCGCTTACGTCGCCAAGATTCTCGGGGAAAAAGTTTAAATGAGAATGCAAGAAATGAATTTTGAGGGACACATTTACACCTGTTGGAATACATAAAGCGAAAAATAAGTTGGAAGCATGCATACATATACAAGAAGCTTAAACGACCTCCATTCTGCAATTTCATCCGACGTCAAATATGATTCGAAATTCACATCTTTCATCAGTTTTCTTATTTTAGGCCCATCAAAAACTCTTTCTTCGATTTTTTTAAAAGAAAGACTTTTAAATAAACTTTTTAAATATGAGAGTGAATTGCCATCTTTCCTTAAGGCTTTTACAAAATTTTTTAAGAGCCCCAGCTTAATATGCAGTTGTGTCAAAATATCGGTTCAAGTTTGAGTCAGAAGTCATCGCTTTTAACACAGTTTCAACTCAATGATCTAGTGAGAGATTTGGAACTGACCAAAGATAAGGCAGAACTGCTAGCATCTGGGATGAAACAGTACAATATGTTGGCAAAAGATGTTAACATATCATATTATAGAGTCCGTGATATACCTTACAAACAATTGTATACAACTGTGGATAACAGATGCTTTTGCAAGGACATTCCCGGATTGTTCGAGGAACTTAATCAAACATACAATTCAAAGGACTGGCGGTTACATGTTGACAGCAGTAAAGAAAGTTTGAAAGCAGTACTTTTACACAACGGAAATCAGAAACCGTCGATTCCCATTGCTCATGCTGTCATCAGTAAGGAATCATACGAAACAATGGCTAAATTGATAAAATACATAAAATATGAACTGGAATATTTCTTGCGATTTAAAAGTAGTTGGTATGTTGGTATTAAGCTGGGGCTCTTTAAAAAATTTGTAAAAGCCTTAAGGAAAGATGGCAATTCCCTCTCATATTTAAAAAGTTTATTTAAAAGTCTTTCTTTTCAAAAAATCGAAGAAGGCGTTTTTGATGCGCCTAAAATAAGGAAACTGATGAAAGATGTGAATTTCGAATCATATTTGACGTCGGATGAAATTGCTGCATGGAGGTCGTTTAAGCTTGTAGTTTCAAATTTCCTTGGATCCAATAAAAGCCCGCAGTATGAAAAAATGATTAATGAGTTGTTAAAAAATTATGAAAAAATTGGTTAGAAATATATTTTTTTATATTTATGTATATAACCATATGTTTGTATTCTTCCAACTTTTTTTTCGCTTTATGTATTCCAACAGGTGTAAATATGTCCCTCAAAATGAATTTCTTTCATTCTCATTTAAACTTTTTCCCCGAGAATCTTGGCGACGTAAGTGACGAACATGGCGAAAGGTTTCACCAAGAATTGAAGTCCATCGAGCGGCGTTACCAAGGGCACTGGGATAAAAGAATGATGGGATATTATATTTGGTTTCTCATTAGAGAACCCGATTCCGAAATCTACAAACGTCAACAAAGAACCCACAATTACTTCTAATGAAACTTGTTCATGTAAATAAACTCAAATGTACATAATAAAAATAAAACTCGAGCGCCCCAGTAGGCGAGTTGGTAGCGTACTCGCCTATGTGTTTGGGGGTCGTGGGTTCGATTCCCACCAGAGGCTCTGGTCTGTCGCTGCAAAATTCAGCCATATGGTCTTTGTAACCCGGCCATTCCCTGGACCTTAAAATTAGAATATAAATTTACTTTGTATTGTAATTCATATAAATAAATAAAACTAATAAATAAAATCGCTATTTAAACAGAAATTTAAAAAAAAAAAGATTTTTTGAAATTCTCTTACCTTTACCAAAAGGGCTATTATTTCTACATATATCCATAGATTTTTTTCAAATAGGCATTATTTTCTTCGCTAGGATGCAAACATTTAAAAAATAAAATATTTTTTTTCGATTTGTTTCTATTTTTTATGTTTTTTTTGTCCCAGGATTTTTTTATTGACTGTTACTAAACCGCTGTTTCTAAGTGAAAGAGATATTTCCAACATTGGTAGCCCACATTAATAGCTTCAATTTAACGCATAAGTCGGCGTATACTCCAAAAATTATAGTGCAAATACTAAGGGTACCTTCGACGATAATAGTATTTTTAATAAAAAAATTTTTAAAAAAAAATTTATCCAAAAAAAATTTTTGGTTTTGATTTTATATAACAGTATGCCACAATCTATAGAAAACAAATTCAGTTTAAAAGGTTATCGACCTTATTTTATTTCACTTTTTGTTAGTTTTAGAATATTTCTAAATGGGCTTTCAAGGTCAAATAAAAAAAAAAGGTGCAAATAAAAGACTTTATTTCATATTTTACATCCTACGTTTCGTTGGGATTTTTCCAACATCTTCAGGGATGAATTTTATTGAAATCTGGCAACGACATATTTATAAGACAGAAAGAGGAATTCAATAGTAGCCATGATACGTTTTAACACTATAAGAATACTTCACTTACATTTAATCTTTCGTCATATTATTTTAATTATTTATAAAAATTAATATTTAACGACACAGTACAACATTAAACATAAAATTAATAAATAATTGCAAAAATAATTACTAAAATATTAAAATATCACAGAGAAATTCCTTATAGCTACGATCACAGTTGAAATTGAACTATAAACTAAACTATTGCTATGGTGTAGATTGCATTGGTGTTGTCTTTGTCCTCCTTTCTGTTTATTGCACTTTGTGGCTTTTGTTGTATTCTCAAACTCTCTAAAGTATATCGTTTGTTCTCTCTTGTCTCTCTGTCTAAAATTCGCACACTGTCTAAATCAGCTTTGTGCCCATGATCGGTGCAGTGTTGTGCCAAAGCTGTTGTCATTTTTCTCTTTTTTATGTCTGTTTCGTGTTCTGCGATTCTCGTGCCTAAGCTACGCTTTGTTGTTCCTATCAGTGTTGCCACTGGAAAAAAATTTTCCGACCAAAATTTTCCTTAAAACCGACCAAAATCCGTTGTAGCCGACCAAATTTATAAAATTAAAGTTGTTGGTATCTTGAAAAGTTTGGTGATAACTTTTTCAGATTTTGAAGAAACTTGGAATGTTTCGAAAAATTAATAAACATAAAAAATGCTAGTATTGAATGTATTTTAAAACAAGTAAAAATGTGGCCCGTCAGAATCGTATATACCCAAAATCGTGGATCGCAATAAATTATGTAATATAAAAAATATCTATCTAAATGAGGGGAACGTGGCTAAATCTTAATATATCCTCCTTCAGTAAAATTGTTGCTTTTTGATATTTTTTGTATTTTAAGAATAAATATCTTCGCCAAATTCCCAAGATAGCCTGAAACCAAAGAAAACGCTGAAGTGGTATGGCCTAGTTTGACAAAAGGACTTGGTCAGTTAAAAGACGATATCGATTGTGGATGAACAATTTTACATAAAAAGGCATAACAAGTTACGATTTCTTGAGCAGACTTCAACGTTAAAACGTAATTTATGACGAATGCCTATAAGTTCTATAATACTTAAGTTAATTGTAGGATTTTAAAAGTTAAAAAAATTAGTGGTTTCGAAATTTACAAAATTTCAGCATAAAACCAGAAATCAAACTTAAATTTTCACCACTGAATCTACCGGTATTTGACATGCTATACAACTAGTCAAGGATACTAAACGGTTAACTATAATTTTTACCGATAGTCTATCTTAAATCTAGCTATCAACATTTGGACTACTATTAATAAAATTAGAGATTTAGTAATAGCCAACAAAAACAAAATTATTCTTTGCTGGGTCCCTGAATACATCGGTCTATAACTGGTAACAATTATGCGGACTCTGCAATTATTTAAAAACAGGAAAAAAAAATAAATTTCAATTGTGCTTACGGAACATTATTCGGACAACAATAAATTCATTCAACACCAACACTACAATTATATAAACCCCAAGATCATTGCTCCGATATATCCCACTAGTATTGATAAGAGTAAGATAAGAACATTTACCAACTTCAGATGGGACTTACTTTTGCCATACGTCAACACTTTCTTCCTTATTAATCTTATATTTACTAAAGGCTTAATGTAAATAAATAAAATTTCGCAATTATGTTGAGATTTTCTAACCAAAATTTCAGTTTAAATCCGCTCTCGGAATACCGAACAGGAGTGAAAGCAAAAATTCTTTCCCCAGTCCGATATTTTAGACTACTACAAAACACATTTGTCGAACCTGAAATAAATACTTTTAAACTATTTTTTATTACAATATATTCGTCTACAATTTCGATCGATACTGCTTTGAGCGATCAACATAAATATTGGAATTCACAATCGTCATTTGAGGGTATTCCAAACGGTGAATGACTTTAACTTTCAGTAATTTACTTTGATATTAAACTTAAAATCATTCTGTATTATAATACGAATTAAATTTTCTAGAATAAAACCGACCAAAATGGAATTGGTCCTACCATCCGACCAAATATAAAAATTTCAAATCCATCCGACCAAATTTGGTCGGAAATGACCAAAACGGCAACGCTGGTTCCTATGTACACTTTGTTGCAGTTGTCGTTCTCATTGCCCACGCATTTGATCTCGTAGACAACATTGCTTTGTTGTGTCTAAGAGGTTTAGGTCTAGGACACAAAAAAATGTATTTTGTTGCGTAGTGTAATCAATATTTCTCTAAATGTTAACCCTTTGTGGGGGAGGTACCAGAAGGAGTGGACTAATATGGCCCATCTTCGAACTTAGCCGGAGATCGATGAAAATATTACCACATACCTAATTTGAAGTCAATCGGTTACTCCTTTCGAGAGTTATCATGCGCACCAGCCAGTTGACAGACGGACGGACGGACATTGCTCATTCAACTTAAAATGACCCAAAACAGATATCCGCCGAACAGACAGATATCCGCCGAACACTTTTGGCTCGTAGCAAATGATATACATATACCCTACTCTCTAAGGTGAAGGGATAAAAAAGAACGAGGCTGAACACCATCTTGACATTTGTAGGGTAAGTTTAGAACAAATGGGGCTACAAGACTATATTTTTCTTAGAATTTTAAGTTGGTGTCATTGATGTGAGGAATGCAAAATAAAGTTGCATATGCAACTGATGCATTTCAAAACTTTAAATTAACCATTATTAATATATGTACTTGAAAGTACAAGTCACGACCTTATAAACGAGCCTTCATTTGCACAATTCCATTCACGCGTTTGCATAATACATAATTCCAAAATACACCTTCTCAGATATTTTCCCAAATTTTGCAGTATTTAGATGCTTATAACATTTAAAAAAGTTTTAATTTTCTCACCATCTACAAGATGATTCTTTTCCATAGTAAAAGGCATATACACATTTTTAAGACTATCGGGAATGTCGACCAGATTTTTTCGAAAAATCGTTCGGTTTGACATGGAATGAACAATACATATAGGTTTACGATAATTCTTTCCTTAGTCCTACTTTATGAATTATTTTGAATTGCTCACCTCTACAACTTCTCTTAATCGATAGCCTGAAGTATTGTAAGCCGATCCGAATGAGGATTGCTGTTTAACCTTTCAACTTTATACGAGTATACAATTCAACTAATAAAATACCAGAAAATTTGGGCTACTCTACTCATCATATAAGTTTATTATTTTTTCTATTTAAAAACTTCAAATTACATTATTTCAATACCATTAATGCTGTCATATTTAAAATTGAATCCTTCTGAGGATTCCGACGAAAATAAAATTGTACTTGCAACTTATATTGACCATCGAAAATAGAGGGAAAATTTAAATCGATGCCTTTTAAATTTTTCCACGAGTAGTTGCCCTTAAATGACAAACAAAATGTAGAGATATTATGAATAAGTAAGAAAACCTCATGTGTCCTACCTTCGGTACGGGACACTTTGGGAACTTGCCAATTTTCCATATGCTTTGTGCCACTGGCGTTAATAAACTGGGCCTTTTGTTGTCTACCAATTCACAGATATTATTGTCCGATTGAAATAATATGCGATATGCTGACGATTTACGATTCTTCATGCTAAATACTATAGCCATCCAATGATCCTGTGGAAAATCCTTTTCCAATTTACAAGTGACATTAATGGATTGTCGATTTGTATATATATCAATTTGAAAGTTTTTAATATGTTGACGATTGAAAGACGAATCGATGGAGGAGAAATACATTTTTGTACCAACATCCTATGTATAGAGTTTGGATAATATGTATATAGTATTCTTTGGTAGAAAATTTTTACTCAACCTTGGCTTCGATGAGAATAGATTTTGATAAGATCAAAGCGAAAATAAATGTTTGTTGTGCTGCTCTCAACATGTTGACTGTTTGTGAATAACAAAATTTTAACTATAAAATTTTCGATTTATCAATTTGTATTTTAAAAGCAAAATAATTGGGCCGATATAAAGTTAATGGAGGTCATTAATTGCAATCATTGGTGGTATGTACATAAAGAAAACAAGCTTCTATTCAGTAACTGGTCTTAAGTAATCGTATCCGCTGGTGGTGCGTAAAGATGCCGAGAATTGGGTGACTTAAAACTGAACCGATTTTTTTTAAAAATCTGCAATGTCGGTCCATGGATCAAGAAACTATACCATTCTAAATTTCAAAACGATTGGATGTAGACTACAGCTTCTATATGGCTAAGCGGCCAAATGGGACGAAACATATACATGGGAGCTATATCAGAACCGATTTCAACCAATTATCATAGGCTTCTTTCCAGGTGCGAAAGACTCCACGGACGGACGGACAGACTTGGTTTAATCCATTCAGCTAATGATTCTGAGTCTATCGCTATTCTTTAATTTAGGTCTAGCTGTGGTATTTCAGGGTGTTACAAACATCTGCCATAAAACAATCGTATAGTACCCTGTACCACAGTGTGGTGTAAGGTATAAAGAAGAATTTATCAAAATATTGCATTTCGCTTTTTTTACAGCCTATATACCATTTTGTACAGTCTTTTGCACAACCTCAGCTTCATGCTTCTCTTCGTCCAAAGTCTTCTGGAAACTTTACAATTTTTTCATATTCCGGTTATAATCCCTTTTAAACGTCTCCCAAAAGTACCGTGCCTGTACCTTGGTTTTCTTATTCGGTAGCAGTGGGGACACCGCCTTCCATGCTTCTCTCCGTAGACGCAACAGGGACGCCTCGTCTCTGCAGTGCGGAATACTCAGGAAGCAACAAAAGCGGCATATACCGCTTGGACACTTGACAACGATAAACAGTTACTTCTGTTGCAGACTTCTAACGTGAATACCGAAGCGACTACCCACAAATCGAAGCGATTACCCACAAACCGAAGCTACTAACAGAGTACCCACGTACATCTTTAAAAGTGTCTCTTGACTACCACTGAAAGCGTGTTCTATCAAACTCCATTTCGAATGTATGGAAATGTTCTGAAGGTACTCAAATACTATTTCGAGGACGTGCACAAATCCATTAAAAAATCCTAAATTGACTGAACGCATTAGGAAGACAGAGAAAATGGCATCTGTCTCAATTTCTTTGAATTACAAAAGTAAAGTGGCACATCGCGGACGGTATCATCGTACGATTCATTGTACGATTTCGTGCCTATACGCTATCCAATCATGGAATTACGATCCCAGTTGGTACGATAATTTATACGATGATACACAGTGTCGTGCCATTGGTATATTGGATACGAATACGTGAACGAACGATAGTTGCCTTACAAATTAAGTAAGCAAACTGAAGACCTTATCCTGTCTGATATTGTCTGGATTGATTCCTATGGAGTATATAACCCAACGGATCGTCAGCTAATGAGTAGATTACGCAACTGAGGAGTAGCTAACCCTACTGGTCGTCAACTAAGGCGCAGCAAATCCAACTGTTATTTTTCTATGTAGTAGATAACCCAAATGGCACTCTAATAAATACAAGTATAAGTAGTAGATAAATTTGATATTTTACTAAGTAGTAGATAAACCACATGGTCGTCTACTAGTAAGGTCTAGATAACACAACGGCTCCTCTACTAGGGCAACATATCCTGTCGCATGCTAAGGAGTAGATAACCCAACCGATCGTCAAATAATGAGTAGATAAATCAACTTATATTTTACTACGTAGCATAAACCCAACTGGTCCTCTACTAAGTAGTAGAAAATCTTACCGGTCATCTACTAAGGAGTAGATAACACAAGTAGATACGCCGACTGGTCGTCACTTAAGGAGTTGATAACCCAACTGGCCGAAAACTAAGGAGTAGATATCGCAACTGGGGGTTAGGTTAGGTTAGGTTAGGGTGGCAGCCGTATTTTTTTACAAGCTCACATAGACCAGTTTAGGTCCCTAGTGTTACCACGGGGGTTAGCTAACTCTTCCTGTCGTCAACTAAGGAGTAGATAGCCCAACTGGTATTTTACTATGTAGTAGATAACCCAAATGACAATCTTATAATGAGAAGATAACCCAATTGGTAGCCAACTAAGGAGTAGATAAACTATTTTTTATTTTACTAAGTAGTAGATAAACCACATGGTTCTTTTCTAAGGACTAGATAACCCAACAGATCCTCTGCTAGGGAATGGAAAACACTTCCTGTGGCATGCTAAAGAGTAGCTAACCAAAGTGGTCGTGAACTAAGGAGTAGATAACCCAAGCGATTGTCATATAAGAAGTAGATAAACCAACTTATATTTTACTACGTAGCATTAACCATAGCATATCTGGTCATTTACTAAGGAGTAGTAAACTTAACTGGTCATCTACTAAGGAGTAGATAACACAACTGTTGCTATGCCTAAGGAGTATATAAGCCAACTGGTCAACAACTAAGGAGTAGATAAAGTAACTGGTCGTCAACTGAGGATCAGCTAACCTTACTTGTAGTCAACAAAGGAGGAGATAGCCCAACTGATATTTTACTATGTAGTAGATAACCCAACTAGTACCCTACTAAGGAGAAGATAAGCTAAATGGCTGCCAACTAAGAATTAGATAAACTAATTTGTGTTTTACTAAGTACTATAAAACTCATATGGTGCACTACTAAGGACTAGATAACTAAACAGATTCTCTACTTGGAAGTTGAAAATCCATTCCATCGGAAGGTAAGGAATAGCTAACCAAACTGGTCATCAACTAAGGAGTAGATAACCCAAACGATTGTCAAATAAGGAGTAGATAAACCAACTTCTACTTTACTACGTAACATATAACCCAACCAGATAACCCAACGATTCCTCTACTGGGGAGTAGATAACCAATATTGTCGCATACTAAGGGATGGATAATCCAACTGGCCGTCTACTAAGGATAATATTTCTTTGATGTAGTCGTATGATAACATACTACTCTCAGCAATAGTGTCTGGCGCAGTTAACACTAATTAATTGATACCAATCAATCCATGCACCAGTACTGGGATGAGTAGATTCAGGGACTGACATCTCTGTTCAGTTCTTTAAACTGCCAACACCAATGGATCGTTTATCCAAAAAGTAGTGGTCGACAGTGTGACGACGCCATTTGACTGTTATTGAATTTGATTGATAGTCGTTTATCCTGGCATGTGATGGATCGTATACTCTGACCAGTGCAATCGTAAGATATCTACAATCTTCTGTTAACTATCAGTCGAGTACATCTGTCAGAACCTTGATTTCTACTTCCATCAATGAATTCAAATTAGATGGCTCTGGAACTTATATTCCACCCGAGCTATAACTGCGAGCTATACTTCATTTTATTGTTTATGATGACTTCTTAGGTCTTTCACTAAGCCTGATGACCATGGCAATGGATGATCGTTTAGTCGGATGATTTCGGTCTGCTCTTTGTTCGTTTGTCTTCAAATCCCTTCTGTGGCTCTGGAACTTATATTCCACCCGAGCTATAGCTGCGAGCTATACTTCATTTTATTGTTTATGATGACTTCTTAGGTCTTTCACTAAGCCTGATGACCATGGCAATGGATGATCGTTTAGTCGGATGACTTCGGTCTGCTCTTTGTTCGTTTGTCTTCAAATCCCTTCTGTTAATAGGTCCATCAACCTTTACCTCTGGAGGTGCTTACTGACCACTCGGCTGATTGCATTTCCTTTAGAACTTTCATTCTATGATTACTTTGTTTAAACATTTCCACTGACTTATTGCTAGATTGCGTCAATTATTTTCCTGACGAATGATGATTGAATAGCTGTCCTGCCTATTCTACTGTTACTTCGTACTTCCATAAATCGTTACCTCTTTCCCGCAATGATTTTCGGTGGCGACTTAATTAATCGCTTCCGATGATTCATAACGACCACAACTACTTTTCCTCATGATGATTTAGTTTGAACATTTACACTGTGTTCTTGGTGGATCAGTTACTCTGATGACTTTTATCTACCGTGAATACTTAGTCTATTAATTCTATAAGTTTCCATTGGTCGTTTAACCGCAGGACATTGATTATTCACTCCTTGTACTTCAGCCGATCGTTTGTTCAAGCGACTTCAATCGGCCGATTATCCCAAATCTTCTAGTGAGATTTAACCACTTCGACTTCAGTCTCCTAATGACTTCCAACTTCTATTTTACTTTAAAAATTCCATCCAGACTTTGAAGGATCGTCGGCTCTGGCGAATCCTATTGATTGCTTATTCTGAGAGTTTTTTCCTCTTTAGTTTATCCTGACGACTGGTTTTTCGATGGACGATGTCAGACATAAGTCATAGCTGTAACCAATGAAATGTTTACTATTGAAGCGTTGAAATTAAAAAAACTGGATCCAACTGATCCTCTACTAAGGAGTAGATAACCCTACTGATCGGCGAATATGAAGTGATAAACCAACTGGTATTATATACTACGTATTATAACCCACATGTCCATCTACCAAAGGGTGGATAACTCATCTGGTTCTCAACTAAGGAGTAGATAACGCAAAATGTTAGTCAGCTGGTCGTTACCTAAGAAGTAGATAACCTAACTGGTCGACAATTAAATAGTAGATAGCATAACTGCTCGTCAATTAAATGGTGGATAACCCAACTGGTCGTCATTTAATGAAGTAGAAACCACAATTTGTTTTTTGAGTAAATTATCCAACTGGTTGTTACCTAAGGAGTAGATAACCCAACAGGTATTTAACTAAGTAGTTATCGTCTCATATGTCGTAAACTAAGAAGTAGATAACCCAACTGATATTTAACAAAGGAGAAGATAACCTAAATGGTCGTCAACTAGGGAGTAGATAACCCAAATGGTCGTCAGCTAAATATTAGATAGCCCAACTGGTCGTCACCTAAGGTGTAGATAACTCAAAAGGTCGTCAATGAAAGTGTAGATAACCCTACTGTTTCTCAACCCTACTGTTGATAACCCAACTGGCATTTTACTATGTTGTAGATAACCCAACTGGTCCTCTACTAAGGAGCAGATAATGTAACTGGTCGTCACTTAAAGAGTAGATAACCCAGCAGGTATTTAACTAAGTAGATGATAACCTAAATTGTCATCAACTAAGAACTAGTTAACCCAACTGGTATTTAATAAAGGAGAAGATAACTTAAATGGTCGTCAAATAGGGAGTAGATAACACAATTGTTCGTTGACTGAGGAGTAGAGAATGGGTTGGCAGAATACCGTGAAAGCAGTTTGACATATACCTCATATGGGCTTCTTGTCTTAGGGATATCCCGGGGAACTTCAAAGCCGATGTACTTGCTAGGAAACGGACAACATTAAAAATTCTCGAAGAATAATAATAATAATAATAATAATAGCTAGACAAATCTGGTCAAGGTGTGCCTTATGAAGGCCAAGACAACTCCTCGCATGGAAGAGACAGTCTACGTTAGCCTAAGTTCTGGTAAGACACTGCCTGCTAGGAGAACACAGCTTCTGCAGGTGTAATTGAGTCGAATTACATCTGCAGAAGCTGTGGAGATGAGGAAGAAGTGGAGAGCAATAATTACCTGCTTTGTTACTGTCTCGCATTGGGTAAACGACGTCTTGGTATACTGGAATCGGCCTTTCTAGGAAGTCTGACTAGTCTGTTTCGACGAATTCAACTGGTCGATTAATGCAAATCTACCGGTGAAATTTAACCGCCTTAATTTCGCTCAACTACTTAGCTTAGATGTAATGTTCCTGACAACTTCGGTCGAATTTGGAGGATCGTTTGCTCTAAGGATTCCTGTTGATTATTTATGCTGAGTTCTCTTTCACTTTGGAATATCATGGCGCTTGGTTTATCGATGGCCGACTCCTATGGATTGGTTTCCCATTTTTATTGGGCCAAATGATTATTCGAAGGTTTTAGTTCACCAACTTCTGAAAACGCTGTACTGACTGAATCTGACGATTGACTGACTGTTTCTGCGCTGAAATGAATAAAAGCAATGATATTTTTTTCACATTCTCTAATTTCAAGAAAATTCTTTATTTGTGCATTTTCATACTGAAGTATGTTTACAACCACCGCATTTATGTATATCCACAAAAACCCCACATGATATTATGTATTATTTCAACTCTACGAATACAGTTAAGTTGGCTATATACTCTCTAAACGCCCCTTTACGAAAGTAAGTATCGATGTTTGCTTTGTATTGTGAGGCGGGAAAAAAGTCAGGAATGTTAATTTTTTCTGCCCTCAAATCGTGCCACGAGAAATTGCCCTTTAAAAAGTAAACCAAAAAATAGCAATCGTGAAATTATAACAAATTGTCTTTACTTACCTTCATAATAGGGCAGCTTTTGGGCATATTTCCATATTTCATAAAATTTTGCACCCATTGCGATACAAAATTGCCTCCATCTTTGCCCAGAACATTGCAGACGTTAATGTCGTATTGTACAAGGGTGCGATAGCTATTAGCTTTAGCCATTTTTGATGAAATTACAACAATTACCCAAGGATCGCGTGGGAAATCTTGAGCCACATTTAAAATTATGTCCAATTTTGTTTTATTAGGCATCAGACGATGATCTTGCAAATAGGTTGGATTAAAATCCGCCTGCGCTGAGGTGAAGTATAAAACTTTCCCGGGTTTCTGAAGGAATGCATTGCGATGTTTATAAAATGTTAGCCGAAATGTCATATTTAATTTTACCTTGGTCTCAAGACCCGTCAATAGTGAGAACATAATTAGCAGCAACAATTTCTTTACGTCAGACATTTTTATGCCTCTCCTTCAGTAATTTGAAAGCTATTTGCGAAATGTTTTTCTACGTTTGTTCTATGACAGAGCCACTAACAATGGTTTTGATCCATAGATATTGTACCAATTTAGTAAGTATTTCCAAAAAGAGCTTCTTGTTTTGTTGTGACATCATTAAATATCCATCAACTCGAATGGAAGTGGACCATGAAGTGCTGCTTGGGAGCTCTGAACCAAAAAGAAAACAACAAAAATACGAAATAAGTTATTATAATGCGATTGATAGAAAAATAAAAACTAAATATAGACTATATAATTGACATTGAGCGGTTTACTTCACAGCCTAAATTATTGAATATTTTTAACACAATTCGCAATTATAGAACATAGATACAAATGTTTACTAGCTTTCTATATTCTGAGCACCTGGGAGATAAATTCTCTTAATACAAGCAACTACCGTCCCTCATATACTCGTACATATCTTGTCAACTTCGACCCATCATTTATCCTGAGTACTCTCCTTTTCGGACAGACAGTTAATCACACAACACTGCTTGTTAAATTATTACAATGATTCTGGTTGATCTTGAACCTGCCAACATCTTTCGATCTTGTATTCTGCCGATGTTTTACATAGAAGCTATACATTATTTATTGGTTGCTTGATGTGAGAAGAGGTCGGATTTGGCATCTTCTAAAAGTCACACACAAATTGTATCTTCCAAAGGGTCTCGAAACCCCGTAAAGGTTATCGAAAATCGTCTTCGATCTTCTCCCATCAGAAGGACTTCTGATTGGGCGATCGCCTTTGGGAATTTCGCAGTGTTCTGTTTGATTACTTGCAATATTTTATACTACTGGTTATACGGTAACTTCACCTCACCATGTAATAGCTGAGTCCGCTATACTCTCCAACCAGTTCATGATATTCAAGTTCTGCTCCTGCCTAAAATACTCGAAATTTCAAATGTTTTTTACTTCGACAACTTCCCTTAATTGATTACCAGTAGACCAGTTCTTAATGCGGTAACTTCAGTTCGGATCACCATAGTGACGATCACAAGAATAATTCCGTTAACCGTCCGTTATTTATCCTGTCGTTTTCGGCCGATATTTTTCAGAATATTTCGGTCTACCATTAACCTCGACAAGACGCATAATTAAATTAATTAACAAGTCCTTATGATCATTGGCCCTGCCAAGTTCAGTCGATGATTTTAGTTTAGGGTGGCAACCGGTGTTGCCAACTAACATAATCCAATTGAAGTCTCTAGTAATGCCATGGGCTTAGAAGCTCCTCATCGAAACCAACCTTCTTGATACTAACATCTGTACCAGTAGGATCAGTCAGACTTCCTAGAAATGACGACGCCAGTATATTCATACGTTGTTTACTCAAAGCAGGACAGTCGTATAGCAAGTGCTCAATGCTCTACACATCCTCGTCATCTCCACAGCTTCTGCAGAATTCATTGGGCTCGATTCCCCACCACCTGGCATATTCGCCGATATCGCAAAGTCCCGTCCCAACTGACACTAACATTGACTGTATTTTCCTCTCTGCTGCGAGGAGATATTTTGACTATATTTAGGCGGCCTTTTAGCCAGATATGTCTAGCTACCCTACAGGTGTCGATTTCAGTCCATCTATCATTGGACTGCCTGGCTGCCTCTTGTCTAATCCAATATCTGCATGTGGACAGTGGTGCACCAATATATGGTGCGAGTTTGTAATGCCGTCCCTTTCATATCTTTGCCGGCTTTGCAGTTTTCCGGCATATCCCTATCAGAGTACGATGCCGCGATTTTAGTCGCAGTCGAATATTTTTCACCATTAATTTTCATTGGCAGCCGCCGCCAATTTTGTATCGGCTTCATTCTCTGATCCCTATGCGCATGTACCCATAAGAGGTATATATTAAAATGCTCAGCCATTTCGTTAAGAGAGATCTGCGGCAGTCGAGGGATTTTGCGACTTTAGAGATGTAGCCCAAACTTTTTAATGGCAAGCTGACTGTCAGAGTAAATGACAACGCCAATGTTGGTCACTCAGCCACTTGTCGCCGTCCCTTCCCATTATTTCAGCTTAATAGATACTGCAGGTTTCTGGTAGTCTGAGATCTACATATATACATATATCAAGGCTAAGTAATTTACATTTTAGATCTACATATATGTATATATATCAAGGCTAAGTACTTTACAGTGAAAACCGAAGCCAACCTTTTCATCAAGCTCGAATCACCTGTATGGAAGTGGAGATAGTTTATATCTTCTTGTATTCTGCCAACCCATTCCTCTCCCTGGCAGCCATCTTAGTGGTAAAGTTCCTCTCGAAGCTGTACACCGTTGGTCTATAGCAGGGATCGGCACACTCATACAACTATACAAAACATTTCTCTCTCTCAGTGAAAACTGAATGAATAATTTTATACTCATTCAATGTGTGAGAGGAGAGAACCGCCCAATGGGAGCTGTTTTGCCGAACGCTGGTCTATAGTTCACTTGATCGGTTACCATTGGGCTACAGTTTGTTAGACAGTTTAATCTTAATGCTGCTCTGATTGCAACTTTTCTAGCCACAATATCAATTGGGAGTAGATGCAGTAGGACTTGTAGAGACTTCATCGCTGTGGTCCTTAAAGCTCCGATTATGCTTAGGCAGCCAGTTCTCTGAACCTTCTATAATTAATTGGTGATGGATGGATCGCTTAGTAGTTGACGTCCCATGAACCATAATGCTGTACAATAGTAATGGGCGAATTACTGATATACATATATACCCAATGGAAGATTTTCGGACAAAGGGTTCAACATGCTCCTACAGCTTTCCTAGAGGATTGTAAAGCGACGTTGGACTTCCTTACATGTTCCATTACATTTGGTCTGAAGGACAATATCATATCCAGGATTATACCTAGAAATTTTGCACTTTAAAATCAGACTAGCTCATTTCCATTTAGCCGTGGAGGGTCCACATTACATCTTTTTTAACACCCAAACCACTGTTTCTGGCCCAACTACGCACATTTATTCCGAGACATCTGTAAATATCTATGAAGAAATTGGTTGACTTCATAGTAGATTAAGACTTCCGGAGGACGTCGACTCTAGTATGAAGTTAGACCTCAGAGAAGGTATAGAGTAAGATCCCCTGAGGAGGTCGACTATACTACAGAGTAAGACTTCACAGAGGAGGTCGACTCTGGGGCTAAGTAAGACCCCCTGAAGGTGGGGGCGTGCTGTCGATTCGAGTATGGTGTAAGACTTCTTGAAAAATGATGATGAATAAAACTCCTGAAGAGGTCGGCCCTATGTATATACAGTCGGACCTGCTGAGAATGTCGACTATACCACAGATTTACACTCTTTGACTAAGTCGCCTATACTACAAAATAAGACCTCTCTGAGGAGGTAGACTACAGGTTAGTATAATATTAAAGTAAGGCCTGTCGACACTAGTATGGACTTAGACCTTCCGAAATTGTATAGAGTAAGATCCCCTGAGGAGGTCGAGTAAACTACAGAGAAAGACCCCTTGAAGAAGACGACTCTTGAGTAATGAAAGATGCTTTGAATGAGGAAGTCGATTCTAATATGGAGTAAGACCTCCTGAAAAAGTATAAAATAACACGTCCTGAAGATATCGGCTCTTATATAGAGTAACCCCTGCAGTGAAGATCGATTCCACCACAAACTTTCACTCCTTGAGAAAGTCGACTATACTACAGAGTAAGACCTGCTTGAGGAGATAGGCTCTGAAGTATACTAAGACCCACTGGAGAGGTTTACTATACTCGTATAGTAGAGTAAGGCCTCTTCAGGAATTCGACATATTATTGAGTAAGACCTACTGAGAACGTTTACACTATTATAGAGTAAGAACTCCGGAGAAGAACGACTCTACCACTGAGTAATACGCCACACGGAGGTTGACTCTTCTTCAGCAGGGCCGATTCCAATATAGAATCAGGACGTAGACACTATGTAGTAGAGACCAAAATCTCTTGTTAATATGTAAAGTATTACCCACACTACTACGGAGTAAGACCTCCTGAGGAGGTCGAAGATACTATAGACTTAGGTGGGGGGTCCATGCGAGTTTGAAGTAAGGCCTTCGGAGTCCTACAAGTCCTACTCCATTTACTGCCGATTAATATTGTGGCTAGAAAAGTTGCAACCAGAGCGGTATTAAGATTAAACTGTCTATCAATGTGGAGGTACAAGAACTACGGCCACATGAGGATATAAAACTGTAGCGAGTGGACTATATACCAACGGATTGCACCTTATAAAAGAACATTGCAGTGAAGAAAAATGCTCGAGAGGCAGGTGTCTTTCCGGAATACCAGGATATATAAACTTTGATGAACAGATTGGTTTCGGTTTACACTGTCGCCAGCTAATTGCAGTATCTATCAAGCTGCAATAAGGGAAGTCGCCAAGTTTCTTAGTCGCAACATAGTAACCAACACTAGTGTTGTTACTTACTCCGACAGCTATCATTAAATCTCTGGTGGCTACATCCCTAAATTCACAAACAGCCCTCGACTGCAGATCTCTCAACGAGATGGCTGAGCTGCGTAACATATACCTCATATGCGTACCAGGGCATAGCGATATTCCGGGGAACTGCAAAGCCGATGAACTTGCTACGAAATCTCGAAAAATTTGGATATATTGGTGCGCAAGCATTGGCTTATGCCAGAGGCATCCAGGCAGTTCAATGAGAGATGGACAGAACCGACACCAGAAATCGGTAGCCAGACAAATCTTGCCAAAATACGACCTATGAAGGTCAAAATATCTCCCGTACTAGAGAGGACAAGGCTGTATACGTTAGTGTTGTTCAATTGATTAATTCAATTGGGCCGAAATTCCGGCGGTACTGCAATACCAGGTCAACCCGTGACAGAAGTGAAGCAAGCCCCTAACATCCGTCTATCGACGAAATTGATAATATTTTATTTCTTGTCTAACTATTTTACTTTAAAATTCTGAAATAAAAGTGATGTAAAGCATTTAGCAGCCCTTTTCTTGGCCTTTTTTGTTTAATTGATCAATTTTTAGCCTTATATTTTGGTCAATCTAGAAACTTTTTTGTTCGCCAAAAATTGACACAGTGCCACAGTTTTAATATGCCAAAACTCTGAAGACCACCTCGTCATAAATTTAGTTTTATTGTGAAATTGATTAATGAAATTGGGCCGAAATCCCGGTGGTACTGCAATACCGGGCCAACCCGTGACAGAAGTGGAGCAAGCCCCTAAACTTCCGTCTAATTCCAAAAATCAGTTTAACATTTGTTGTCCTCCGATGGAGGATCTATCAGATGTTAAGCTGATAAGAACAGATACTACACTTTGATCTTAGCCATAAGGCCGAGAAGCGATAACTTTGAGACAGCACGGAAAAGTACTTAGATACAAATTATTACAAAGTGAATGAGAATTAGAAGTGATAAAAGAACATAGTCAAATACACTGAGTTAAATAGCACAGGGTAAATAGGGTGAGCTGAAAGAATTTAAAAATATTGCTAGCTAGAATTAAAAAATTGTTGCTAGCTTAAGCTACTCGTTAGAGAAACATAAATACCTTTTTCTAGGCTCTCAGTTGTTCTGAGTTAATTGAGGGCTTGTCTCTTAAACTATAGTCATGGAGATATCAAGAGGTTGTACCCATTCATAGAGAAACAAACCCTCAATAGAACATGAAAACCTTCTTGTGGGATTTCATTCATACATAATTGACTGATCGCCACTTAAACAATAGCCGTGGAGATATTTGTGGATTGTAAACTGCTAAGGCATTCTCACTTCAACCCCTAATTCACAACGAAGACGTGCCTTTTTTTTTCCTGAGAGCACACAACTGCTACTTATCACAACAAATACTTACCACAGACTAGAAGTAGGTAGAAATGCATGGCCTCTTATTTATTAATGTTTATGTGAATGAACTTGGAATTGGTTGCAAATGTTCATTATTTCATTTTATATTTTCCTTCATCTTTTGTAATTCTCATTTATTTCGATTTGAGTTCAATGTAAGTAGTTTTCCGCGCTGTGGCATAGTTATCGCTTCTCGGCCTTATGGCTAAGATCAAAGTGTAGTATCTGTTCTTATCAGCTTAACATCTGATAGATCCTCCATCGGAGGACAACAAATGTTAAACTGATTTTTGGAAATAGACGGAAGTTTAGGGGCTTGCTCCACTTCTGTCACGGGTTGGCCCGGTATTGCAGTACCACCGGGATTTCGGCCCAAATTTATTTAATCAATTTCATAAAAAAAACTAAATTTAAGCAGACTATAATAAGACACTTTATGCTATATGTTTGTGAAGTAAGATATATAATGTGACTGTCATAAATCACAAGATGAAAGTTGAACAGTTTTTTTTTTTCAGATGTAGCAACAAAATATGCTCGCTCAATAACGAACTCTAGCAGAGAGATTATATTATAAAGTTCCAGATTTATAAAAATCTGCTCTAAAAAGGCGATGCAGAATATCATATAGTCAGAGCCGCTCTTATCTTAGCCTTTCCTCTGAAAGGAGGAAAGGCTTCGTTTCGAAAAAGAAGACAACATCTTTTGCTATTATTCCCTTTACCACATTTATTGAATTTGAAATCGAAAAAGTTGTGCAAATTTCTAGCAAATCTTTAAGCAATACAAAGATTCAAAAGAACCAAAAAACTTAAACCAAAGTTTAAGTAATTATTGCATCAACTTCAATTTCTACAATAAAATCTTCCCCTTTGGTCTTATATTTACCCATAAAACCATAGCCCTTCAAACGATAATCGCCCGGATACAAATACGAGGGTATAAGCGAAGATTCCAATTTCCAGCCATTCAAATAGTAGTGACCTTTACTCACGGGACAATTTTGCATAAAATTGCCATATTTCAACAAAGACTGGAACCATTTCTTGAAAATCGTATCCTTAAATGAAATGACCATGCTACAAACGTCCAGCGTGTAGGCGAAGAGCTTCTGATGTTGTTTTGAGTTCATCAAACGTAGTTGGAATTCCACATTGGCTTTAAAGCCAGCCTTTAAGGGTTTCACCACCATGAGGTCCATATAAATGCCGCCATCAGCGGTGGAGATGTTAAAGCTCGAAAAGTATTTGGGACTGTAACGAATTTTGCTGGTTTTGAATATGATTGAACGGGACTGAAAGCGAGAAAGAGAATAATTTTCAATATATCGTACATACTGAAAAATATACCTTAGTTTGAAATACTTACACCTTGAACTTCTTTGTTTAGATATAATAGAATTGGTATGAACAACGTTAGAATTGTACAGCGCTTCATCTTTATGTCGTGTGGCAAACTCTAAAGTAATAATCATATTCTAACTATATTTAAATCTATTATATTTAAAGAAACCTCGAGCTTTTGTTTCCAAAATCGAAATTTATTTAGATTATTTTTGTTGTTGATATGCTTCAGTAATTCTTAGGTAATGATATGATTATGATATAATTATTGTTTATTTTGCAGTAGAATGTTTTCGAAAACAAATAACAAATGATGTCATTTGTAATTAAATTACGCTAAAGTTTTAATAACGTTTTTGTGTCCTTGATTGCTTTAAAAAAGCTCAGTAGTTTAATCATCGGATTATATGACATCAGCCAAGGCTGTTAACTCATCAAAAGATGACAGGCTAGCTTGCCGTCTTCTAGAGAGGGCGAGCCACAGACACACAATGTATTCTATTGGTTCCTACTGCCCTTTGTATCCACAACATCTGCAAGAGTCATTTTGCAAGACATTCAATCTCTCTGCGTGCCGTCCAATAAGGCAGTGACCCGTCAGGACGGACACGATAAGTGAGACGTCCGGTCTCGATAAAGTCCGTTTGGGTGCTGGTGTGTTGTTTGGAGTTTAGGCAGGGCCACGTCAACGTGGAATGTATGCAGTTCCTGACTAGTGGCCATCTGTCATTTATTGTCGTAAGGGTAGCTAGCTCTCGAGAAAGGCTGGCAGGTCGCTAGTGGTATGTCAACATCTTCCAGTTTTCCTGGAGTGTTGTAAGGTAGTTCCTAGTATTGCAAGTTCATTCGATTTGCAGTTCACCTAATGTATTCTATTGGTTCTTGTCTTTACAACATCTGCAAAAGTTATTTTGAAAGACTTTCAATCTCTTTGCTTTCCATCCAATAAGGCAGCAACCCGCCATGACAAACACTTTTAGTGAGATGTCCCGACTCGATAGCGAGAGCAGGTCTGAGTTGTTGGTGTGTTTGAAGTTTAGGCTGGGCCTCATCAGCCTAGAATGTAGTGATCGCCTGTTATTTTGTGTCGTAAGGCCACTATTTCTGAAGATGTGCTTTCAGGTCGCTAAAGGCATGTCCACATACTGCAGTCCCCTGGAGCGTGTAAAGTGATACCTTGTCTTGCCAGGTCATCTGCTTTGTAGTTCTAGAGAGAGTAAGGCACACATACAGAATATGTTCTATTGATTCTTCCTACTATTCGTCTTCACAGCTTCTGCCAAAGCCATTTCGGAAGACCTTCAATCTATTTGCGAAACGACCAATAAGTCAGGGAAGGTGTTCTATTGATTCTTCCTACTATTCGTCTTTACTGCTTCTGCAAAAGTTATTTCGGAAGACCTTCAATCTATTTGCGAAACGACCAATAATTCAGTGAAGGTGTTCTATTGATTCTTCCTACTATTCGCCTTTACAGCTTCTGCAAAAGTCATTTCGGAAGACCTTCAATCTATTTGCGAAACGACCAATAAGTCTGTGATCCACCATGATAGACACGATATGTGAGATTCCGGTCTCGATAACGACAATAGTGCGTTGGTGTGCTTGGAATTTTAGGCAGGGCCACATCAGTCTAGAATGCAGAATGTAGTTCCTGACCACCTGTCATTTGTTGCCGTAAGGTCACTATCTGTCCAGAAGGGCTGGCAGTTCGCTAGAGGCATGCCCACATATTCTAGTTTCCCTGTTCCAGAGGGAGCCAGGTACAAACACTGATCCTGTTCTATTGATTTCTTCTACTATTAGTCTTCACATCTTCTGCAAAAGTCATTTCGCACAACCTTCAATCTCTCTGCTTGCCATCCAATAAGGCAGCGACACGTCATGATAATTAAGATAAGTGGAAGTCCGGTCTCGATAACGACAACAGGGCATTGGTGCATTTGCAATTTAGGCAGGGCCACAGAAGCTTGAAATTTTAGCCTTGAATAGTGTCTACCTGTCAATTGTTCCCATAAGGGCACTATCTCTTAAGAAGAGCTTGCAGAGGCATATTCCAGTTCCCCTGCAGAGTGTACGCGTATGGTAGTTCTTAGTTTTGCCATATCATCTGTTTTAGCTGTTCCCTGGTAAATCCCTGTGGACCGGGACTCAACATCAGAGGAATATTGAACTGTTCAGCCATCTCGTTAGGAGATCTGCGACAGTCGAGAGCAGTTTTTGAATTCAGGAATACTGTTTCCAGGGACTTTATGGTAGCCTGACTATCAGAGAACATATTGATAGCTACTTTGGTCAGAACATTAGCTTTCAGCCATTCAGCTACTTCTGTAATGTCTAAGATTTCTGCCTGGAAAATACTACAATATTTTTGGAATCTATAGCTTTAGTTCCTTAGACAACAATCCAAAGCCCACACGGTTGTTGAGATTGGAACTTGGTTTAAAGTTCATGAATCTCCGATGTCCTGTTATACAACCATTTCATTCTGTTTTAGTAGGATTATAGTGAAATTCTTCTTGTCAACAAGAGGGTTCAGTCAAAGTGTTATGAACAAAGTCAGGAAGATCAGGCATTATGTCTTGAATGGCCAGAGTGACAATTCCCTAAGTCTAATGACAGTAAATGTGGCATTTTGCCTTGCTACTCGTATATTGTCCAGTGGTATTTGACGCAGTATGACATTTAGCGTTTCAGTTGGTGTTGTTCTCAACGTTCCAGTGATACACATATCAACTATTCACTGAACTTTGATTAGTATCGCGCAGAAGTTTAATATCTGCAGAGCTGTCTACCAGATGGTAATGCTATACAGAAATATCGGTCTGACTACTGCCATACACAACCAGTAAACGTTACTACGTATACTCGTAGCTGTTTTCCTATTTCCCTTTTTCAGGGAAATAGTGCTGCCAAAGACTTATTTGTCTTTCCAGAATGTTCGGTTTGAAGTCTAACTTATTGTCTAGTGAAATACCTAAGTAGTTTGCGCTTTCAGAAAAGGGAATTTCAGTACCTCCCAAAGGAGACAGGTGATACCTTATATCTTCTATTGAAATGAATTTGTTCTGTCCTTATCGGGTTCACACCAAGATCATTATCGTAAGCCCATTTGGCGGTTATATGAAGGACCGCTGTCGAATGTATCCAAGAGTACTAGGATTATACCCTTTAACCGCGGTTGCCACTTCATAGACCTTCATACTCATCTTCTCCAGAATAAGCAGAATGTAGTTCGTTTATAGATTCCATAGCAAAGGAGACAGAACACTACCTTGAAGCTTCCCCCTACTTATAAATATATGCAGGTCACTTGACTATAAGCCTCGTAGCTGGGATTCGACTCTTAAGGCCGGGTTAGGCAAACTTAACCGTAATTTAACTTTAGCGCCGCCGTAACGTTGTCCGCTGGAGCAATTACCCAAAACTTGAAAAACGTGCTATATCACTCAGACATTCACAACAAAAATAGCAACAAATTAATTTTATTTTATATTTAGTTGCTACTAGTTTATCATTTTATTACTTATTTATCATTACTTTTCAAAAGTTTCCCATAAATTTATTCTTTTTTCATTATTTTACTAATATTGTTTGCAAATGCACGTAAACGTACCGTTCAAATCAAAGTTCTGCAGATTCAGCCGTCCGTTTACGTTTCGTTTCCGTTGGCTAATCGTTTACACCGATTTCCATATGTCAGATTGAATCAGCTGATTCGTTACGCTCCGGTGGCCTTACGGTTACGTTTGCCGAACCCAGCCTTTAATCAGAAGGTTATGAATGAACCTTCGTGTATTGTTATTAAGCCCCAGGATTGCCAGAGCCGTAAATATACGGGCTGGATTTATAAATATTATTGAAGGCCGCCCACGGATCTTAGAAAACATACAGAGAGATCCTCCAGTGAATCTGACTAGATCATACCGGACGGTTTTGGTTAATTTGTCCTTGTAGTAAGCATGTTGTTGATTGGTAACTGGAACCTGTTCCTTAATCAAAAGGTTATTCATGATCAGTCCTATATTGTTATTAACCCCCAGGGTTGCGAGAGCTGTTAATTGTTATTGTAGCTGCTTGGAGACACTGATGTGATAATCCTTAAGTCTATTTTTACTACAGACTTCATTCCGGCCTATATTGCGCGATTATCGCGGAAACTTTATGTCGTCTTAATTTTAGCTCACTGTTGTTCGGTTGTTAATTAACATTTGCCTTTTATTCTCAGGGAATGGATGTCATATGAGTTTTATCGTTTCTATTCTCCACAAGAAACGCTGCGTTTCTGCTAATAGTCGTCATGTTGTTAAGCCTATCTTTAGCTTCCCTGTTTTCTTGGGCGATCATATGTTGTGTGAGTTATTTTTAGCAGCGAAACTCGAATTATGATGAAAACATGAATTGTTAATGACAAAAATCTTACAGTTACCTGACTGGGAATCGCACCCAGCACCTTCTAGTAAAGTACTAGAAAATATTTGCATGTTTTTGGTCGAAATAATGTAGTAAATTTTCCAAAATATGTTAGGAAAGTACAGTTTTCGGGGAAAGGGTAGAGAAAATGCTGCACATTTTCCAGAATCGAAATCGCCATAAGTTTAACGCACTAATGTATTGTTGGTCATTGCACACTCTTCGACTTCTAATGAAGTGCTTAACGTTCGCTTGATCGGCTTCTAAGCATAGCACTCACGTGACTTCATTTTTGCAGTCCTTGGCTTTATGCCCATTAATACAACATTTCATACATGCTTTGTACGTACGGTAATTACCTTGACATACTCGGGTCATATGACCGTTTTCCAGGCATCTGAAACATCGTTTGGGTGCCTCTGGTCTCTTGAGATGGTACTTCTACCAGAGCTTGTTTTGTCCCAACTTAGGCCGAACGAATCTTTTTAACCTTAAAATTCAGAGGATTTTCCGTTTTTTCCTTGCCTTCAAGTGTCTTGACTTGATCTTTTTCCCCCCAAGGATTGCTTTATGGCACTATCACCCTTTTCAGCTTGGCCAGTTCCATTCTTCATTTGAACGAGCAAGTCACCGTCCACCGTCTCTAGATCTGCGTATGTTTACCCCACCTTTTCTGGCTTAATTTTTGCTTTCTTCTCTTAAATAAGTTCTGCATATGATAAATTCTGCGTTTTAATAGTTGCGACGGCGGTCCCAAAATTAGCCGACCTAACAAAGAAAACAACAAGTTTGGGAAATTATTCTTTATTTCTCAACATAATCACCTTTTAGCTCTATAAACTTTCTCCAGTGATTTTCAATAGCTTCGATACCCTGTTTATTGCAAAAACTGTCTAGCTCCTGCAAATAGCCTCCACCTCTTCATTGCCGCCAAATCTTATTCCGCAGAGCCATTTTTTCAAGTTTGGAAACAAAAAATAGTCCGAGCGAGCTAAATCTGGCGAATAAAGTGCATGCTAAAGCAATTCGAACTTTAATTCATTGATTTTGGCCATCGCAATAGTGGATGTGTGAACTGCTGCATTGTCTTGATTGTGAGCAAACGTGGCACCCATCTTGCTGTGCAGCTTCCTCATCATCAAATTTTGCGTCAATAAGCGATGTATAGCACTTTTTTAAACGCCTGTGACTTCAGCTAGCACACGATATATATCCCCAATACTATTTTGGGGATTTTTATAACCGTGGACACTTCAATTGGTCGACCACTACGGTGCTCTTACGGCCCTTTTTTAACTCTGCCCCCAACATTTTATAGTTGAAAACAAAGGAACAGACTTCCCCAGAGTAGAATCTACCTTTGTTTTAATATTGGCAGTACATACACTTTACCAAAAAAAATATATTTTTTACTTACGAGTAATAGTGAATACTAACATTTTTGGGGTACAATGTGGTTTTTTGAGCTATTTAGGGTGTCTAGACACGTATTCACATTGTATTGACATGTTCACAAAAGTTGTTCAGATTTTTACGTTGGCTTCGATTTTTCCAAACATTGATAGTGAAAAACCAGTAAGGAAAGGCTAAAGCCGGGCGGGGCCGACTATACAATACCCTACACCACTCTCGTAATATTGAATAACTCTGATATAGAAATTTTGTAATTCATGTATAAATTGTATACATAAATTTACTTTTGGGACATTTTATACGTACCACAGTGTGATGTAGGGTATAAAAACGATTGGATCTAAAGAGCCAAATCGGATGAAACATATATATGGGAGCTATAGCTAAATCTTTCGGCAATGTTGGTTCATGGATCAAGAAACTCTACCATTCTAAATTTCAAAACGATTGGATGTAAAATATAGCTTCTATAGAACTAAAGGGCCAAATCGGACGAAACATATATATGGGAGCTATAGCTTAATCTCAACCGATTTTCTTCAAATTCTGTAGTGTTGGTCCATGGATCAAGAAACTCTACCATTCTAAATTTCAAAATGATTGGATGTAAAATACAGCTTCTTCAGGACTAAAGAGCAAAATCGGACGAAACATATATATGGGAGCTATAGCTAAATCTTAACCGATTTTCTTCATATTCGGCAATGTTGGTTCATGGATCAAGAAACTCTACCATTCTAAATTTCAAAACGATTGGATGTAAAATATAGCTTCTATAGAACTAAAGGGCCAAATCGGACGAAACATATATATGGGAGCTATAGCTTAATCTCAACCGATTTTCTTCAAATTCTGTAGTGTTGGTCCATGGATCAAGAAACTCTACCATTCTAAATTTCAAAATGATTGGATGTAAAATACAGCTTCTTCAGGACTAAAGAGAAAAATCGGACGAAACATATATATGGGAGCTATAGCTAAATCTTAACCGATTTTCTTCATATTCGGCAATGTTGGTTCATGGATCAAGAAACTCTACCATTCTAAATTTCAAAACGATTGGATGTAAAATACAGCTTCTCCAGGACTAAAGGGCAAAATCGGACGAAACATATATATGGGAGCTATAGCTTAATCTCAACCGATTTTCTTCAAATTCGGTAGTGTTGGTTCATGGATCAATAAACTCTACCGTTCTAAATTTCAGAATGATTGGATGTAAAATACAGCTTCTACAGGACTAAAGGGCCAAATCGGACGAAACATATATATGGGACCTATAGCTAAATCTTAACCGATTTTCTTCAAATTCGGTAGTGTTGGTTCATGGATCAATAAACTCTACCATTCTAAATTTCAAACCGATTGGATGTAAAATACAGCTTCTATAGAACTAAAGGGCCAAATCGGACGAAACATATATATGGGAGCTATAGCTAAATCTTAACCGATTTTCTTCAAATTCGGCAATGTTGGTTCATGGATCAAGAAACTCTACCATTCTAAATTTCAAAACGATTGGATGTAAAATACAGCTTTTATAGGACTAAATGGCCAAATCGGACGAAACATATATATGGGAGCTATAGCTAAATCTTAACCGATTTTCTTCAAATTCGGTAGTGTTGGTGCATGGATCAAGAAACTCTACCATTCTAAATTTCAAAACGATCGGATGTAAAATACAGCTTCTATAGGACTAAAGGGCCAAATCGGACGAAAGATATATATGGGAGCTATATCTAAATCTGAACCGATTTCAACCAAATTCAATAGCGATCTTAACAGCTGCGAAATACTCCATACTGCAAAATTTCAGAACGATCGGAGTGAAATTGCGACCTGTAGTCGACGAACAACTTTACATGGACAGACGGACGGACGGACATCGTTAAATCGACTCAGCTAGTGATTCTGAGTCGATCGGTATACTTTAAGGTGGGTCTATCTGTGTTATTTTCATGTGTTACAAACATCTGCCATGAAACAAACTTATAATACCCTGTACCACAGAGTGGTGTAGGGTATAACCAGTAAGGAAAGGCTAAAGTCGGGCGGGGCCGACTATATAATACCCTTCACCACTCTCGTAATATTGAATAACTCTGAAATATACATTTTGTAATTCATGTATAAATTGTTTACATAAATTTACTTTTGGGACTCTTAAATAATACTCTGTACCACAGTATGGTGTAGGGTATAAAAGCGATTGGATGTAAAATACAGCTTCTAGAGGACTAAAGAGCCAAATCGGCAATGTTAGTCCATGAATCAAGAAAGACTAAAATTCTAAATATCAAAACGATTGTATGTAAACTACAGCATAGCAAACTACAAATAGGACTAAAGGGTCAAATCGGACGAAAGATATGTATGGGAGCTATATCTAAATATTAACCGATTTTCTTCAAATTCGGCAATGTTGGTTCGTGGATCAAGAAACTCTACCATTCTAAATTTCAAAACGATTGTATGTAAAATACAGCTTCTATAGAACTAAAGGGCCAAATCGGACGAATGATATATATGGGAGCTATATCTAAATCTAAACCGATTTCAACCAAATTCAATAGGAATCTTCACAGTTGCGTCCTGTAGTCGACGAACAACTTTACATGGACAGACGGACGGACAGACATGGTTAAAGCGACTCAGCTAGTGATTCTGAGTCGATCGCTATACTTTAAGGTGGATCTAGCTGTGTTATTTTCAGGTGTTACAAACATCTGCCGTGAAACAAACTTATAATACCCTGTACCACAGTGTGGTGTAGGGTATAATTAAGAGTCCGGGAAAGTTATGCTGAAAAAAAAATATTGTTTTCCTTCACTTTTTCAAAAAAAAGGACCGGAAAAAATGTTCGTGTCGCAAACAATTTTAAGAAACTTTGTTCAGCATATTCTTAGCTACATTATTGCTAAATATACTTAAGCGGTATCACCAAGTCTGAATTATTTGTTTTTTCGAGGAGCCCGCTGATTTTCAGAAACTTTGGAGGCCCATAAAAGAAAGTTGATCACCAATTTCACCAAACCGAGTATAGGGTTATACTAACCTTTGATAGTAGAATCGAACCTATACTGCCAAGTCCGTGTATTTTTTTCATTGTTGCGCAGTGTTATCGCTTTATGGATATTTTTTGCCTTTGAGACTTATTTTATTTCCAAGCTCAACGAATACCTGTTCTTCCGCAGTACCTTTCCCCTGTTGTTGGCAGCACTGGACTTCGGTCAAGAGGCCTCTTCTCCTTCTTCCAGAAAACAGAGTCTCCTTCATTTGTGGAAATGATGAGTCTTGTGGGTCCAAACTCAGTGCCGTAATTAAGTAATTGCACCAACAAGAGGTGTTATTTTGGTATTCAAAGAAAAATTCCATTTTTTGCGATATATGATCGGATGTTTATTTCATAATAAAGAGGAAGGTATGCCGTTAATAATGAAAAACAATATCAGCCAAATGGCCACCACGACCACGCTTACAGGACCATATCCTTTTCATGAAATTGTCCATAACCAAATCGAAAAGTGGCTGCCCTATGTCCTCGATAGCCTCACGAATTCTATCTTTGAGACCTTGAATCGACGCTGGGCTGTTGGCGTATACCACATCTTTCAGGTGGCCCCAAAGGAAGAAGTCGCAAGATGTTAAATCAGAAGATTTCGGTGGCCAATTGTGATCACCTCTTCGAGAGAAACTTTTCCCGTAACAGATTAATGGTTTCGTTGCTTGTGTGGTACGTAGCGCCGTCTTGTTGAAAGTAAACGTTGTCCAGATCAATACCATCCAACTTCGACCATAACAAATCATTAATCATCTCTCGATAGCGCAATCCATTCACCGTAACTGTTGATCCAACCTCATTTTCGAAAAAGTAAGGTCCAATGACCCCGCCGAACCGTAAACCGCACCAAACAGTCACACGTTGAGGATGGAGAGGTTTCTCAACAATAACTCTTGGGTTTTCCGAGCCTCAGATGCGAACATTTTGCTTGTTTACGTAGCCACCGAGGTGGAAATGGGCCTCATCAGTCAAGATGATTTTTCGATGGAATTCCTGATCATTTTCATGCATTTCAAGGACCCAATCAGCAAAGACACGACTTTGTTGATGATCGGCCGGCTTGAGTTCTTGTGTTAACTGAACTTTAAAAGCCTTAAGACCCAAGTCTTTATACAAAATACGGTGTAATGACGTTTGTGGAATGCCTAAATCCAAAGAAAGACGAGGAATGGACAAACCTGGGTTTTCTTCAACACTTCTCAGTTGTTCTTGAGCGACGTGCACGGGTCGCTCACATCATTAAAAATTGTCCCAACAGCTCGAATTTTTCCACCAATTTCTGTATTGCTGTCCGACAAGGTGCTTCACAACGACCCTAAAATGCTTTAGTTTTGCGAACTGTGACTGCAAGGTTTTCACCATTTTTGTAGTGAATTTTAATAATTTCAATGTGTTGTTGAATCGTGTATCGTTCCATTTTCTACTTGTCAAATATCAAAGAATAAAAGCTTCAAAAGTGACAGCTACCGCAACACCGGGTAATTCAAAATAACACCTCTTGTTGGAAAACCCGTATAATTGATGACATGGTTGTGTGTGAGAAGGTAGGCCATGCTAGGGTTGATGAGACCTTACGTGCAAAGCTAGATCCGAATTAATCACGACAGTGTCAACTGAACCTGCACCACCTACTTAATGACTTTGATGTTTCGAGCGCACTCTGAGACTTGTCAGTTTTTATTAGGACGAAGGCAGTAGTGATATTAGCCTAGAGTCCATTTTTGAAGAATTTCACTTCTCCATACTTAGGCTCTAGAATATCACCATCGTCAGCCGCGGCCGTTATATTTCTCATTCGTGTTTTCCAGTATGTCATAATTAAGATCTTGCTCGAGCGCCCCAGTGGAAAAGTGGGAAGCGTGCTCGCCTTTGAGTTTGGGGGTCGTGGGTTCGATTCCTACCAGAGGCTCTTGGCTGTAGCTGCAAAAATTTAGCCACATGGTCTTTGTCACACGGCTTTTCCTGGACCGTAAAATTAGAATATAAACGTACTTTGTATTGTAATTCAAATAAATAAATAAATAATAAGATCTTACTGGTCCCGATCTTAACCCCGAAGCGGCAAATAGTGGTATACTGCCGCCCTTCCTTAGGTCAGACGCAGATCAGAGAGCCGTCCAATATTGGACAGACGCTCCTGGTTTTTTTTTGTATTTATTGGGGGAAGCACGGAGGCATAACTCTCCTGCGGGAGGATACTTTTATAATTGCGGTAACCGATCGACATGCCGTAAATTCTCCATCGGGCTACTGAACCCTTTTACAACCCTACCTATGTATCTGCAGGCCGTTCAGCTATCCGCCACCTGCAGACCCTGACAGTAGCCCAAAGTTAGCTCAATCAGGTGTAGATGTAGATGTCAATCAGGTGTAGATGTTGGTATAGGGCATTTCTCACATTCGCTCTATTTTACTCTTACATACGAGTATCTTTTCTCTTGGCTTTAGATTTTCGGTTTTAATTTGCAGCAAGCAAGTTAAACATATTGTTGCAATAAGACAAACTTTTTTGCAGAACATCTTTTTGTGTTATTTTTAGACGCTTACATAGAATCTGTTTAATTTTTTCTGTTTTTTTTTTTTGGTTGCCCATTCTATTTTGACATGGCGTTTTCTTTATTTAAAACCACCAAGCTGTCGCCTACTGTTGGATTACACACACAGAAAAAAAAAACGAGAACAAGAAAAAAATACAAATCCTACGAAAAACAAAAAGGCGGAGTGTGAGAAAAAGAAAAGTTCGCAAAACAAAAATTACAAGCCTTCAGAAAAGTTTTGTCTCTTCATTATTCCAACATCATCTGAAAAGCCATTGTGGTAACTTTGCATTTCTGCATAGACTGGAGACTGGAAAGGAAAACTCTGGCGAAGCAAGTTTTTCTTCCTGAGTTGGGTTTTGGTGCGGTTTGAGGCCATTGTTACTTCACACTTTTTTCTCCCCCTTTCAGTCTTTCTTCCGTTGGACAATTTTGGGCCTAGCACAAGGGAGGTGACGATGTGGCTTTTGCAAAAAAATATCGAAAAATTTCCAGTTTTTTTCCATCCTGCTAAAAAGTCATTTATTTTTTGTCTTCATTTACTTTGGGATTAAGGCGAATAATTCTATTGTTGCGTATGTAATGATTACATATCAAAAAAAATATTTTTTCCTCCTTTTTTCTGAATCTTAACAAATTTCCGCTTACAGTTTTGTTTCTAACATTGCTAACAGTTGGAAACAAACTATGGGTCTGACACCATTAAAACACCAACTGACAACTCCGCAAAACAACATTTGGTTCAAATTAAGAGAACTCGAACAAATTAACAGCCTGTTTTGTTTTTCTGTGTAGTTTAGATCACACATACCACATCCGTTTCCCGGATTTCAAAAATGTTTGGGGTGGTTTGAAAATAAATAATAGATAGACATATTCAGCTGAACTGGAACATCAGTAGAAAATTTCTTAAAGAGATAAAAAATTCATTCGTCACGTATAGTTTACACGTTTTAATTTCGAAGAGTTGCTAATGTCATTCTTGGTGACTTTTCTCTAAGAAAGATCATCGTTGATGACTTTTAATAAAGAAAAGTTAATAGTTTATGATATTTCTTTTTCTGTTTTTTTTTCTGGTAAAAAAAAATTTTGTTGATGACTTTTCTATGAGAAAAAATTGTCGCTGATGACTTTTCTGTAAGAAAAGATAATTGTTGATGACTTTTCTATGAGAAAAAATCGTCGCTGATGACTCTGCTGTAAGAAAAGATAATTGTTGATGACTTTTCTGTAAGAAGAGACAATCGTGGATGACTTTTCGGTAAGAAAATACGATATTTTGATGACATTTCGGTAATAAATGTTTATTGTTGATGTGTTTTAACTTTTCTCTTTCGAAAAAAATCGTTGTTGATGACTTTTCTCCAACTAAAAAATCATTGTTGACGATTTTTCTCTAACGAAAGATCATCGCTGATGACTTTCCAGTAAGAACAATGTAATCGTTAATAACTTTTCAATAAGAAAAGATCATTGTTGATGACTTCTGTAAAAAAACAAGTTAGATGTTTTGCTCCTTCTAAGAAACTAGCATTGTTAATAAATTTTCTTTAAGAAAAGGTCACTGTTGTTGACTTTTCTTCAGTAAAATAACACTCTTAATGACTTTTCTGTAAGAAAAGATAATTGTTGATGAATTTGCTGTAAGAAAACATTTTATTTTGATAACATTTCGCTAATAAATCTATCGTTGATGATCTTTGATCAACAACTGATCATCGTTGACTTTTCTACATTAATAAGATGTTGATGAATTTTCTGTTAAAAAAAGGCGTTGATGATTTTTCTATAAGAAAACATCATATCTTGATGCTATTTCGATAATAAATGTTTACTGTTGATATTTTCTCTAAGAAAATATCACGTTGATGATCTTTGTCCAACAGATCATCGTTGATGACTTTTCTCTAAGAAGATATAGAAATGTGAACGAATATATCGTTCACATTTCTATAAGAAAACATCATATTTGATGACTTTTTCTAATATCATTGTTGATGAATTTTCTGTAAGAAAATATAGCCATTGATGCCTTTTCTCTAAGAAAGGAAGAGCTCATCGCTCATGACTTTTTTCTAGGAAAAGGTTGATGACTTTTCTATGGGAAAAGGTCATCGTTGATGACTTTTCTATAGGAAAAGGTTTTCGTTGATGACTTTTCTATGGGAAAAGGTCATCGTTGATGACTTTTCTATAGGAAATGGTCATTGTTGATGACTTTTCTATAGGAAATGGTCATTGTTGATGACTTTTCTATAGGAAAAGGTCATCGTTGATGACTTTTCTGTAGGAAAAGGTCATCGTTGATGACTTTTCTATAGGAAAAGGTCATCGTTGATGACTTTTCTATAGGTAAAGGTCATCGTTGATGACTTTTCTATAGAAAAAGTTCATCGTTGATGATTTTTCTATAGGAAAAGTTCATCGTTGATGACTTTTCTATAGGAAAACTTCATCGTTGATGACTTTTCTATAGGAAAACTTCATCGTTGATGACTTTTCTATAGGAAAAGTTCATCTTTGATGACTTTTCTATAGGAAAAGTTCATCGTTGATGACTTTTCTATAGCAAAAGTTCATCATTGATGACTTTTCTATAGAAAAAGTTCATCATTGATGACCTTTCCATAGGAAAAGTTCATCATTGATGACTTTTCCATGGAAGAGGTCATCGTTGATGACTTTTCTATAGGAAAAGTTCATCATTGATGTCTTTTCTATAGGAAAAGTTCATCGTTGATGTCTTTTCTATAGGAAAAGTTCATCTTTGATGTCTTTTCTATAGGAAAAGTTCATCGTTGATGACTTTTCTATAGGAAAAGTTCATCGTTGATGACTTTTCTATAGGAAAAGTTCATCGTTGATGACTTTTCTATAGGAAAAGTTCATCGTTGATGACTTTTCTATAGGAAAAGTTCATCGTTGATGACTTTTCTATAGGAAAAGTTCATCGTTGATGACTTTTCTATAGGAAAAGTTCATCGTTGATGACTTTTCTATAGGAAAAGTTAATCGTTGATGACTCTTCTATAGGCAAAGATCCTCCTTGATGACTTTTCTAGATGAAAAGCTCATTGTTGATGGCTGTTCTATAGGAAAAGGTCATCGTTGATGGCTTTTCTATAGGAAAAGGTCATCGTTGATGACCTTTGTATAGGAAAAGTTCATCGTTGATGACTTTTCTATAGGAAAAGTTCATCGTTGATGACTTTTCTATAGGAAAAGTTCATCGTTGATGACTTTTCTATAGGAAAAGTTCATCGCTGATGACTTTTCTATAGGAAAAAGTCATCGTTGATGACTTTTCTATAGGAAAAGATCATAAAGACTTTTCTATAGAAAAATTTCACCGTTGATGACTTTTCTATAGGTAAAGTTCATCGTTGATGACTTTTCCATAGGAAAAGTTCATCGTTGATGACTTTTCCATAGGAAAAGTTCATCGTTGATGACTTTTCCATAGGAAAAGTTCATCGTTGATGACTTTTCCATAGGAAAAGTTCATCGTTGATGACTTTTCCATAGGAAAAGTTCATCGTTGATGACTTTTCCATAGGAAAAGTTCATCGTTGATGACTTTTCCATAGGAAAAGTTCATCGTTGATGACTTTTTCATAGGAATCGTTGATGACTTTTCCATAGGAAAAGTTCATCGTTGATGACTTATCCATACGAAAAGTTCATCGTTGATAACTTTTCTATAGGAAATGTTTATCGCTGATAATTTTCCATAGGAAATGTTTATCGCTGATAATTTTCCATAGGAAAAGTTCATCGTTGATGACTTTTCTATAGGAAAAGCACATCGTTTATGACCTTTCTATTGGAAAAGCACATCGTTTATAACTTTTTTATTGGAAGAGCACATCGTTTATTACTTTTCTGTAGAAAAGTTCAAAGTTGATGACTTTTCCATTGGAAACGTTCAAAGTTCAAAGTTGATGACTTTTCCATTGGAAACGTTCATCGTTTAAGACTTTTCTATAGGAAAAGTTGATCGTTGATGACTTTTCTATAGGAAAAGTTTATTGCTGATGACTTTTCTATAGGAAAAGTTTATTGTTGATGACTTTTCTATAGGAAAAGTTTATTGTTGATGACTTTTCTATAGGAAAAGTTTATTGTTGATGACTTTTATACAGGAAATGTTTATCGTTGATAATTTTCCATAGGAAAAGTTCATCGTTGATTACTTTTCTATAGGAAAAGCACATCGTTAATGACCTTTCTATTGGAAAAGCACATCGTTTATAACTTACTTATTGACGTTTATGACTTTTCTGTAGAAAAGTTTAAAGTTGATGACTTTTCCATTTGAAAAGTTCATCGTTTAAGACTTTTCAACAGAAAAAGGTCATCGCTGATGACCTATAGGAAAAGGTCATCATTGATGCCTTTTCTATAGAAAAAGGTCATCGTTGATTACTTTCTATAAGAAAGGTTCATCGTTGATGACTTTTCTCCAAGAAAAGCTCATCGTTGATGACTTTCTATAAGAAAGTGTAAATTGTCAACTCCAGCTGTTTCACTCCGACAATTTCGGAGTTGATTAAAAAAGTGTTGCCAGCAAAGAAATTATATTTTCAAGTATTACAGTTTGAAAATCACTACCATAAGCCAGAGTTGATTCTTATGGTTTAGTAGTCAACAATATTCAAATTTGTTTAAGTTAACGGAAAAAAAACATTGTTTCCCAAACCAAGATGAGTGCACGTATAAATAGAGCGTCTATCTCCACTCCAATAACAAAGAGATTACGTAACGAAAACCACACTCCTACGTCAACTCGTAACAAATCTCCTAAAATAATTCAACTAATTGAACTCAAATTTGCCAAACAAAACGAAATAATGATTAATAAAATAGAAGAGTGTGTGAAGAAAAGCATCAGTGAAGCAATGACAGATGTGGAAAAGAAAATAACCGAAATAACGAATAGGGTACTCGATCTAGATGAAAGGGTAACTAAAGTAGAACTTCATATTCCTGAATTAACAGAGATTAAGAACGAAATTGATAAAATAAAGACAAAATTAACCCACCAAGAAAATTTAAAAGTATCTACTAATCTTCGTATTTTCGGAATTCCCTTTTGTGAAAATGAGAGCTTACACAATACATTTTCATATTTGTGTAATTCTCTAAAAATTCCAACTCCGCATATTAAATCTATCCAACGCGTGTTCACTAAAAATAAAAATCAAATGGACGGTACAGTCATGGTAAAATTATTTACACCCCAAGACAGAAATGTGATCTTAAAAGCATTATCGCAGTTCAAGAAAACAACAAAGTCTCAATTAACATTAAACCTGTGTGGATTTGATTCAGGACAACGAATCTTTGTGAATGAAGATCTCACCAGCACCAACTACAGAATTCTGCAATCTGCTCTAAAATTAAAAAAACAGAACAAGATTTCAACCACATTTACATTACGCGGGTTCGTCTATGTAAAATGTGCTAGTTCCGATCCTGGTTTGCGCATCGAGTCGTTGGAACAACTAAGCAAGTTTTTTCTTCCCGATAAGGAAATGCAAACAACACAAAATAATACCAACTTTGTTCCCAAATAAATCTTTGACCTATCATATTACTTATACTTTCCTTTTTACATTTTTATATATGCCTATTTATATTAAAATTAGTCTAAAATATTATATTAAGTCAGAATGCTCCATCAATTTTTTCCTATGCCACATCCTAAAGTCTCTACTGCGTTGCAATATCTCATCTGTGATTAATGATCTATGATAATGGCTTCAGTTCCAAAGACAATATTTATTGTATGCTAAGAATTTTTTCAAAGCAAAATCCTGGTCTTAGAGTTGTCCACTTAAATGCCCAAAGTCTGAACAATAAAATGGACGAGATGCGGTACATTTTCACTTCATCGGGGATTGACATTATATGTGTTTCTGAGACTTGGTTTGATCCTCGTATATGCGACGAAATATACCAACTGCCTGGCTTCAAACTTTATAGAGCTGACAGGCAAACACATGCTGGTGGTGTCTGTATGTACGTAAAGAGCGGAATAAAATGCAATTTAAAACTTAAATCTGACAACACTAGTCCGAATGAATATTTATTCCTTGAAGTCAAAGTAGGAGGTCAAAGTAGGAGACGAAACGCTTGTTTCGTATCCCACGAAACAAGCGTTTCGTGGGATACGATAATGCAGATAGATCTATTGATACAACATCTAATATATATGCTTCCTACAGCAATATTTTGATTGATGATATGTTTTATTTTAAATGTGTCAATCTCACTGAAACATTAAATAGTTTCAGAGCTATGAAATCAAATGCTATGGGGTTGGATAATTTACACCCAAAATTCATAAAAATAATATTACCTCATATGTTACCCTACTTCATGCATATTTTTAACACCATTCTCACAAAATCTACATTTCCAAACTCATGGAAACATGCCAAAATCATACCCCTTCCAAAATCGAACAATGATTTTCGACCAATTGCCATACTATCGTTTGTTTCGAAGGTTCTGGAAAATATAATCTACAGTCAAATTAATGAATACTTACATAAATACAACCTACTAACGGAAAGACAATCTGGATTTCGATCAAAGAGAAGCTGTGTAACCGCATTAATAGATGTTACCGAATACATCAGAGAGACACTGGATGAAAACATGGTCTCATTTCTCGTGTTACTTGATCACAGCAAGGCATTTGACAATGTGAACCATAAGATCCTGATTACTAAACTGAATAAGTTATTCAACTTCTCAAATTCCGCAGGTAAACTGATTTCAAATTACCTTGCTAACCGCTCACAAATTGTATGCTGCAATGACCAGTCTTCTAATGCACTAACAACAAACAAAGGAGTTCCACAGGGCTCAATTTTGGGTCCATTGTTATTCTGTATATATATAAACGACTTACCGAATGATCTCCTGAATAGTAAGGTGCACTTATATGCGGACGATGTACAGGTCTATTTAAGCTGTCATGTCAATGAAATACACTCTTGCATCGGAAAAATAAATAATGACCTAAACCGCGTGGAACAGTGGGCATCCAACAATAGTCTGCACATTAACCCTTCCAAATCGAAATGCTTGGTAATAACCCGCCAGAAAACTATTTGCAGAGAATGGAGCAACTTTAACGTTAATATTAGCAATTCCCAAATTGAAATTGTTCAATCTGCTGCGAATCTTGGTGTAGTATTTAACGAAACCCTATCTTGGAGCAACCACATTAGCAGTGCCATTGGAAAAGTTTATGGGATGCTACGTAGCCTATGGGCTGTTCAATCATCAACTCCAGTACATATTCGCATGCTCTTGGCTAAAACATACTTAATTCCAGTCTTGATGTATGGTTGTGAGCTATTCGCCAACTGTAACAGTACGGAATTTGCGAAATTGAATACAGCTTTTAACAGCATCGCCAGATATATCTTTAATAAAAAACGTTTTGACAGTATCTCTAATTGTACATACAAAATATTCAATATGAGCCTGAAAAATTATTTAAAATTGAAATGTCTTATACAATTGCACAAAGTAATATACACTAAAGAACCTTCCTACCTATACAATAAACTTGTGTTTGGCCGATCGAATCGTGGTGTCATCATAATCCAACTGAAATATAAAACATCAATGTCTGAAAAACACTTCTTCATTTGCACAATTCGTCTTTGGAACAACCTACCAAGAGCTATTCAAGCTATTTGCAACGCTTTTCAATTTAAAAAGGAGCTTAAAAAATACTTTAGTTAGTCATAAAATATAAACGTAATAATGTCAATAATTGTAATAATAATAATAATTTTATTTGCAAAATTGTTAACCTTATGTAACTAGCACTATCATTTATAAGAATTATTTCTTGTTGTGCTAGGATATCATTTCTTTCAAAAATAAATAAAAATAAATAAAAGGTTCATCGTTGATGACTTTTCTGTAAGAAAAGTTTATCGTTGATGACTTTTTATAAGAAAAGTTCATCGTTGATGGCTTTTGTCTAAGAAAAGCTCGTCGTTGTTGAGTTTTCACTAAGAAAAAATTATCATTGAGGACTTTTCTGTAAGAAAAGTCCATCGTTGGTGACTTTTCTATAAAAAAATATAATCAGTACTGGCTTTTAGTTAAGACATTTGGTATCCTTTCTCTAAGAACAGATCATTGTTAATGATTTTTTGTGAGGATACATTATTTTTGATTATTTTAGAGTACCTTTAAAGTTGTTTTCTAGAACCTTTATGTATAATTATTTTCTCATTTTTTCCACAGACTTTCAGAAATTGTAAATATACTGCTCATCAGCACATCTAAAAACACATGACCCACAGTCTGCACAGTGTTGCGACATGTTTTTGCTCAAACACCAGTTCATCTCACAATGACCCCTTTAACTGGACAACAGCACTAATGGTGAATTTCTTGATGGCGTTGCCATTGACGTACATATCTTCGCCGTGGCGGATGACCAAAGACATGCATGGAGTGGGTGTTGTCCAACAGTCACTGCCACTTCCACTTGGTGTTGGCAGGAATCACAACAACACTCACTACTCTTGATGGTAAAAAATCACCACATTTAACGTTATAAATGTGAACAATGCCCGAATTGATTGGCCAATTATATTTGGTGATTATGTCGTTACGAGTTTGAGTTGGAGTACGTTACGTTTACGCTTCATCTTCATTCATGGATCGGGGTAATGGTTGTTTCTGTTGGATCGGGACCTGCAGTTGGTCTCTTTTGGGAAGGGACATGTTATGCTTCAATGACTCTGCACAATTAAATTCGTTGAACTTTTTTTCAGAACATGAATATCTCTTTTATTTTCTCTGCGTTTGTGTTTTTAATGATTGTAAATTATTTTAGTAATTTTTGTTCGAAAGAAACATTTGGTTGGAACATCAGTGGTATTGTCATGGTAAAATCAGCCATTTTTGTCAATAGTAATATTACCCAGAAGAGTAATATAAAGTAGGCAAAATGATGATTTCATTTGCATTTTATTGTAGAGATATTTAAATATAAAAAAGGTTGTGAAATAAGTTGACCTCGTTTAAAGGCAGATTTTTTTAAGACCACATTTTTTTCCATAAAGCTTATATTTTTAATTTTCAGAAAAGATCTTCGTTGGCTACTTTTATCTTCGTCCTTGATTACTTTCTCTCCGAAATGTTCATCGTTGATGACTTTTCTATAGGATATGTTCATCGTTGATGACTTTTCTATAAGAAAAGTTCATCGCTGATTATTTTTATATAGCAAAAGTTAATCGTTGATGACTTTTCTATAGCAAAAGTTCATCGTTGATGACTTTTCTATAGGAAAAGTTCATCATTGATTACATTTCTATAGAAAAAGTTCATCATTGCTGACTTTTCCATCGGAAAAGTTCATCGTTGATGACTTTTCTATAGGAAACGTTCATCGCTGATGACTTTTCTATATGAAAAGCTCATCGCTGATGACTTTTCTATAGGAAAAGCTCATCGCTGATGACTTTTCTATAGGAAAAGCTCATCGCTGATGACTTTTCTATAGGAAAGCTCATCGTTGATGACTTTTCTATAGGACAATTTCACCGTTGATGACTTTTCTATAGGAAAAGTTCATCGTTGATGACTTTTCTATAGAAAAAGTTCATCGTTCAAGACTTTTCTATAGGAAAAGTTCATCGTTCATGACTTTTCTATAGGAAAAGTTCATCGTTGATGACTTTTCTATAGGAAAAGTTCATCGTTGACGACTTTTCTATTGGGAAATGTTCATCATTGATGACTTTTCCATAAGAAAAGTTCACCGCTGATTACTTTTATATAGCAAAAGTTCATCGTTGAGGACTTTTCTATAGCAAAAGTTCATCGTTGATGACTTTTCTATAGGAAAAGATCATCATTGATTACTTTTCTATAGAAAAAGTTCATCATTGCTGACTTTCTATAGGAAAAGTTCTTCTTTGATAACTGTTCTATAGGAAAAGTTCATCATTGATGACTTTTCTATAGGAAAAGTTCATCGTTGGTGATTTTTCTATAGGAAAAGTCCATCGTTGATGACTTTTCTATGGGAAAGTTTATCGTTGATGACTTTTCTATAAAAAGTTTTCTAAAAGAAAGTTGATCGTTGGTGACTTTTCTATAGGAAAGTTCATTTTGGATGACTTTTCTATAGGAAAATTTAATAGTTTTTTATAATAAATATTCTGTTGTAGTTGTTCATCGTTTATGACTTACTCTCGTGGGTGTTCATCGTAACTTTTTTACTAAAAAGGTTCTTTACTGATGATTTTTTTATATGAATTTTCATGTCATTTTTGTTGACATTTTTCCTGTTTAATTACTTTACTTAAGCTTAGAGATTATAACAATTTGAAAGTAAAATATTTATGTCTATTGTTTCAACAATAATGACCTTTAAGCTAATAGCTCTTTATGGTGATTTCATTAGCTATGCCAGCCGATTGTGTCATCCATAAATACTTCTAAGCTCATTCTAATAAACTTTGCTCGTCCGTGGCAACAATTTACCTTACAACAAAGTACGATTTTTTTCTAGTTGTTGGTCCTAGCCAATAATCATAACTTCAAATGCCTCGTTGATATTCACACACACACACATAAGGACGTGCATGTAATTGTGTATGTATGTGCATCCGGTATCCTGTTTGTATGTTCACTCCAATGACACAACTCAAAGGTCATCAAAATTTACGATGATATGGCCGATAGTATGTGATGGTGATGGTCATGAAAGAGGACGAGAGCGACTAGGAAGTTCTCGGGCTCTGGCCCAAAATGCCAGAGCCACTGACAGGGGCATGTGAATAATGACAATGACTCGGGTAATGATAATGACGTGGAATGAGGACGCAACTGACAATGATGTTTGTGCTTCTTCTACAGCCATTGCTCCTGCTCCTGCTTCTGATGATTCCATCCAGCCAATATTGAATGGCTGTCATAGACAATGTAATGGTATATTAATCTTTAATAATGACGAAACTGAATCAGCATTTTAAACGAACCAATGAACAACAATTAATTTGCAACAAAAATTCATAAAATAAAACGGGAAACGAAAGGACATGAACACATTCACTCAACCATCCATTCACGAGGATGAACCCGAAGGTCTGTCGCATCAGTGAGGTCCAGAGGGGACGAAAGGATATATGAGCGAAACAACGATAGACAATTGTAACGATGGCGGGCGTAATCATCGGATACATCGTCGTTTATATGACCATCACTGATTGAAGGGGTTTTCTATTTGGGGTTGAAAGGGAACTGACTAAAAGTAAATGTTTGTTGCTGTTAATGATGATGATTTTTTTTACTCTTCCCTCATTGAACGAATATATGTGCTAAAATCAAAGTAAATCTTAATTAGTATAATTAAATGAAACATGTTGAGAATGTCAAAACTCATTCCATTCTTCTCTATTTTTTTTTATTTGCTCTTTCTCATTTCGATACCTCATTCTAAACTATGCTAAGTGCAAAATGTAGTTTTTTCAGGAGAGGCGAGCAAAGTTTGATGCATTTTTTAAATTTGTGTGGAATTCCTTTGTAATGGAAATCGAATGACCTGTACTGTTTTGTGAATAACTTGTGATTGGGTTGGCGGATAAACACCAAATTTTGACTGAATATAATTTGGAATATTTAGATGTTAAAAATGCAATCTCCCTAAAAACATGCTAAGTCGACTTAGCATGTTTTAGAATGGAGGTATCGATTTGTTGAATGTGAATAGTACAATACGGAAGTCAGAGATTCCAAACGGTTAACAAATTTTACAATAAGGTAGTACTAGGGATTGGAAACCTATACGAAAAGGTCATCATTGATGACTTTTCTTTTAAAAAGGTCATCGCTGATGACTTTTCTTATAGAAAAGTTCATCTTCGATGCATTTTCTTATCGAAAAGTTAATCTTGGATGAATTTTCTTATAGAAAATATCATATTGGTTCACTTTTCTTATAGAAAAGATCATCTTGGTTGACTTTTCTTATAGAAAAGATAATCTTTGATGACTTTTCTTATAGACAATTTCATCTTGGAAAAGTTCATCTTGGATGACTTTTCAAGGATGACTTTATCTTGGATGACTTTTCTTATAGAAAAGTTCATCGTTGAAACGAAAAGATCATCGTTGATGAATTTTCTAAACGAAAAGATCATCGTTGATGAATTTTCTAAACGAAAAGATCATCGTTAATGATTTTCTATACGCAAAGATCATCATTACTGACTTTTCTATACGAAAACATAATCGCTGATGACATTTCTATACAAAAAGTTCATCGTTGATGTCATTCCTGTACGAAAAGATCATCGTTGATGAATTTTCTATAAAAAAAGATCATCGTTGATGAATTTTCTATACAAAAAGATAATCGTTGATAACTTTTCTAAACGAAACCGATGATATTTTCGTACAGAAAAGTCATCAACGATGATATTTTCGTATAGGAAAGTCATGAACGATGATCTTTTCGTATAGAAAGTCATCAACAATGATCTTTTTGTATAGAAAATTCATCAACGATGATCTTTTTGTATAGAAAATTCACCAACGATGATCTTTTCATAGAGAAAAGTCATCAACGTTGATTTTTTCATATAGAAAAGTCATCAACGATGATCTTTTCGTATAGAAAAGTCATCAACGATGATCTTTTCGTATAGAAAAGTCATCAACGATGATATTTTCGTTTAGAAAGGTCATCAACCATGATCCTTCTGTATCAACGATGAGATTTTAGTAGAGAACAGTCATCAACGATGATATTTTAGTAGATGATATTTAGTACAGTCAGCAACGATGATCTTTTCATAGAGAAATTCATCAACGTTGATATTTTCATATAGAAAAGTCAGCAACGTCATCTTTTCGTATAGAAAAATCATCAACAATGATCTTTTTGTATAGAAAAATCATCAAAGATGATCTTTTCTTATAGAAAAATCATCAACGATGAGCTTTTCATATAGAAAAGTCATCAACGATGAGCTTTTCGTATGGAAAAATCATCAACGATGAGCTTTTCGTATAGAAAAGTCATCACCGATGAGCTTTTCGTATAGAAAGTCATCAACGATGAGCTTTTCGTATAGAAAAGTCATCAACGATGAGCTTTTCGTATGAAAACGTCATCAACGATGATATATTCGTACAGAAAAGTCATCAACGATGATATTTTCGTATAGGAAAGTTATCAGCGATGATCTTTTCGTATAGAAAAGTCATCAACGGTGAGCTTATCGTTTAGAAAAGTCATCAACGGTGAGCTTATCGTTTAGAAAAGTCATCAACGGTGAGCTTTTCGTATAGAAAAGTCATCAACGATGATCTTTTCGTATAGAAAAGTCATCAACGATGAGCTTTTCGTATAGAAACGTCATCAACGATGAGCTTTCGTATATATAGCTTTTCGTATAGAAAAGTCATCAACGATGATCTTTTCGTATAGAAAAGTCATCAACGATGAGCTTTTCGTATAGAAACGTCATCAACGATGAGCTTTTCGTATAGAAAAGTCTTAAACGATGATATTTTCGTATGGAAAAGTCATCAACGATGAGCTTTTCGTATAGAAATGTCATCAACGATGATATTTTCGTATAGAAAATTCATCAACGATGATATTTTCGTATAGAAACGTCATCAACGATGATCTTTTTGTATAGAAAAGTCATCAACGATGATCTTTTTGTATAGAAAAGTCACAAGCCAAATCAGAAAAGTTCATGGTTGTTGACTTTTCTTTCAGAAAAATTCTTCGTTGATGGCTTTTCTTCTAGAAAAGTTCAGCGTCGATGGCATTTGTTTAAGATAAGTAAGTCGTTAATTACTTTTCTGTGAGAAAATTTCATCGTTGATGTCTTTTCTTTTAGAAAATTCTGTTTGTTAATGAATTCTGATAATCCAAATAAATAGAAGGGTTATCTAGTTCAACTCAAATGTGTATACTTTTTCTTTTCATTTGGAACTGCAGCTCTTGATTCTTTTGAGCCATTTGTGATAGACCTATTAGACCTCTGTGGTTTCTAAAAGTCGAGTCCACCTAATTTTAGCTGTGGTCTAAGTGATTGCTTTCTCAATAAAACGTGTAAATTTAAGAGATACATGAGCTACAGAAACGTATGTCAATGATGTAACTTAAGTTTATTTTAAGTGTATTGCCATTATAGTAAAACTACCCTATGGGTCTTCGGTAAAATTTGTAGACAATTATGAAATACCTCAAATATAATTTTTCGAAATAGTGCTTCTACCATTAGGGAATCGATGATTATTTATATTGGAAATCCATCAAATCTATATCTTTAAAAAATCATCGACTCTTTCCTAAGAGATTCGCCGATTATTTCTTTGTAAAATCCACTATTCTTTCTATAGGTAATCCACGATTTTTTCCTTTGTCAATCCTCTGGGCTTAACCATTGTTGGGGTAAACACAGAGATCTTAGATTGTGGAAAGGAGTCCAATGGATTTAAAGAAAAGGTTGGAAATCTCTGACTATATCCCTTCTGCTCTCCCTGTACACAAACTGTAATAAAATTTGATGATGTTAATGATGTTATCAGTTTTTGTTCATCATTTTGCAATGGTTTTGATTAGCGGAAAATTAAATGTATGCTGCGTAAGCAATAAACTTTTGCTGTGTCACCCTCAAACGAACGCACGCCAATGCAATTTGACTAACAGCGAAATGTCAGTCAATGCAAATGACACATTCGTTGAGCGTTAATTTTGCTAAAACCGCAGAAAATCTAACAACAATAACAGCATGATTAAGCAAAATAACATCAATTTCCATAAAGCTGTATGGGAACGGGGAAAAAACTACGTTTTTCCTGAAAGAGCTCTGGGAGAAAAAAACAAATAAATTTTTGCAATTTCTTTTCCACGTCACGGCACAGAAAAACTTTTCCTATTTCGCGCAAATGAAAACTTTGGCTTTACGCGTGTCCTGACTTCCCACTCTCTCTCTCGCGGCCTAGAAGAGTAAGCAGATAAATGCTTCATCCAAATCCTTTGTATCGCATTGCGAACAAGAAATTTCAATATAACTTCATATGCGTTTCGCAAAATCCTTTTGGCTTTTGTTTATTTCGAGGATTCTTTTGTGTGTTTATATTTGTCTTAGAGCCAAAGACACCAACCAACACCCTGCCAAGTTCCAAAGCAGAAAATCCAACACATTGCAAGAGAACCACTCAAATGTAAATAGTTTTGCAAATATTATCACAAACTTCTATTTTACATGGTACGAGTACATATTCCCTGAAACTTTCTTATTTGCACCCACACAACCGCCGATTCGAGTACAGCTGGAATCCTAAGAGGCCTCACCAAAAGAGGCTTTGTTTTTAACAAGGACTGCTTAAATCGAGAATAGAAACGCAATCAAAGAAATTTCACAGCACTGCTGTCTTGCTTTGTTTCTGTGAGATCAACACGATGGTAATCTTGGCAAGTTATTGACAGAATCCATTTGAAACATTTTTGGAGGAAAACTTTCGTTTGTTAGCAATAAACAAATTGTTTTCCTTTATAGTGATTTTGCGGAATCTGGGATTCATTCGTCAGGGAATGTTTTCGTACGAATCTGTATTTATGAAACTCATGAACTTTTATTTAAAGTGGTCACCATTCCATCAACAGAACTCACCATTCTATCATGAGGGAATTCACAAAACCTTTTTCAGGGTACTTACGATTTATTTCTTGAGGGATTACTTTTCAGCCGTTTTGGCTCTGCGACACACTTGAAGCCGTGCAAAACAGATTAGTCTAGCAGTCTCTCATGGAAATGACCTCCGTTTCATTCCACTGCAGTATAAATTTCTTCTTCAGGGAATCTGCGTTTCTTTCTCTATGGATTCTACTATTCTCACTTTAGAGCAGCGCTTCTCAGCCGCTTTGGCTCTGCAGCTCCCTTGAAGCTCTGCGAAAGAGTAAGCAAACATTATCTTATAATGGGTGATCCAAGTAGAGATACTTTTTTCAATACCCTTTTTTTGACAGATCACCTGTGAGTCGTGTCATGCTGTCATGTTATGTTTGTTAAGTATTGTCTGGCATTCATCATGGAAAGACTTACGCCTGAACAACGTTTACAAACCGTTCAACTTTATTACGAAAATTCACGTTCTGTGAGGAATGTGTTTCGTGCACTTCGCTCAACTTATGTTCAACATTATCGGCCTACTGAGCGTATTATTCGCAACACCCATCTTGAGACCCAGCATTCATTATTGGATAATATTCGACCGAATAGACCACGTCCAGCACGCAGTGAAAAAAATGTAGCGGCCGTTCGCAGCAACTCGGACTGACGTATGGAACGACTTGGCTCATTTTACGTCGAAATCTTAAATTGAAAGCAGCTTGTACAAGAACTGAAGCCGCGCGACCTTCGCAAGCGACATCGTTTCGCTCTATGGGCTCTTTAAAAGTTCCAAGAGGATCCGACGTTTTCGAGCCAAATTTTTTTCAGCGATGAGGCCCATTTCTGGCTCAATGGGTATGTAAACAAGCAAAATTGCCGCATTTGGGACGAAGATCAACCTGAAGAGATTCAAGAGCTGCCACTTCATCCAGAAAAAAACAACGGTTTGGTGTGGTTTGTGGGCCGGTGGAATCATCGGACCATATTTCAAAAATGATGCCGGTGAGAACGTAACCGTCAATGGCGACCGTTATCGTGCCATGATAACCGAATATTTGATGCCTGAAATTGAAGCTCTTGAGCTCGGCGACATTTGGTTTCAACAAGACGGCGCCACTTCCCACACATAGCATCAATCAATGGATTTATTGAGAGAACACTTCGGTGAGCAGATAATTTCACGTTTTGGGCCGGTCGTTGTGATATCACAACGTTAGACTTTTTTCTGTGGGGATATGTAAAGTCTAAAGTTTATGCGGACAAACCCGCTTCGATTCAGGCCCTGGAGCAAAACAACGCGCGAGTCATTCGCCAGTTACCAGTCGAAATGCTCGAACGAGTCATCGAAAATTGCACTCAACGGATGGGCCATCTGAGACGTAGCGGCTGCCAACATTTGATAGACATAATCTTCAAAAAATAAATGCCAAAGAATGTCCTTTCAAATGATAATAAACATTCCCCATTCAATTTGTATTTTCTGTGTTTTTATACCCTACACCACACTGTGGTACAGGGTATTATGACTTTGTGCATTTGTTTGTAACACCGAAAAGGAGAAGAGATAGATCCATTGTTTATTATACCGATCGACTTGTAATCACTTTCTGAGTTGAAATAGCTATGTCCGTCTGTCTGTCTGTAGATGTATTCTTGTAATCAAAGTACAGGTCGCAATTATGGCCCGATCTTGACGAAACTTTGCACATATATTTTTTTTGGCCCAAGGTTCAGATTTGGATATAGCCCCCATATATATGTTAGCCCCGATTTGACATGTAAGCGCTGTATAAACTTTATCTTTATCTCCCATATTCGACGGACCCATCTGGCAACGCCATAACTTTTGACAGAGATGTCAGATCGCTTAATGACATACCGCGTTTGAAGCGTCAGTCCAAGCAGATTTTTACCATGGAACAATACACGCCACGCGAAATAGTTGAAATTTACATTCAACAGAAGAAGTCAATTGTGAAAACTCAACGTGCTTTTAAAATATTAAAAAATGTGAGAAGTGCGCCTTCTAAGAACACCATTAAGCGTTTATACGAAAAATTTTCGACTGGTGAGGCTCTTTCTAATCCGAAGAGGCCAAATAAAAGTCGACCAAGGCGATCGGCCGAGAATATCGCTGCCGTACGAGCCAGTGTTGAGAGGTCCCCAAGAACATCCCAAAAACTCCGTTCTCAGCAGTTGGGCATGGCTCGGTCCACTTTACACCAATTACGGCCCTTAGTTCATCTCTCTTCATTCTTAGTAGGCGTTCAGAATTTCGCGATTCCTTTTCGTCCCAAAGTAGTTTCGTCTGTTCACAAGATGCAGAGGTGTTCCACCGTCTGTGCCATTTCTCCCCGCTCTTTTCTTTGATCCTGGAAAAACAGTGAGACAAAGGTGGTAAAACAAGTGGATCATCGCCCCCTGTACGGCGTGCTCCATTCTTAGCTAAAACATCTGCTTCTTCGTTACCCGGGATATCTTTGTGGCCTGGCACCCAGCACAGAGTAATTTTATGCTGTTCTGTGAGAATCATCAATTCTCTACGACAGCGGCTGACTACCTTTGGCCTTATATCCGGTCCCCTTAACGCCCTTATTGCTGCTTGGCTATCAATGAAAAAACTGATATCGCTGTTGAATATCGGTCTCATTGATATAGCTTCCGCAGCTTTTAAGATTGCATATATTTCCGCTTGAAATATACTACATTCATCCATTAGTTTGTAGGATTCTCCAATGTTTAGCTCCTTGCAGAAAATGCCACTGCCTGTGCCGTCAATCATTTTTGATCCGTCGGTATAGAAGTTTAATTTCCCATAAATTATGTTCTGCCTACTTACCAATTATTCCAAATTATTACCGCAATGACCTTTATCGCATTGTTAGGGAGGTGTAGGGTATTATATAGTCGGCCCGCCCGACTTTCTGCCTTTCCTTACTGGTTTTCTTTTAAAAAGTAGGGAACCTCGAAATGGATCACGCTATATTATCCATGAATCTTTAGCGAGTTTATTTTTCTTTTTTATACCCTCACTTAAGTGATACGAGGGTATATATCATTTGCTACGGACCAAAAGTGTAACACATCGAAGGAGTGACCTAAGATCCTAAGTATGTTCGGCGGATATCCGTTTTGCGTCATTTTAAGTCGAATGAGCAATGTTCGGCCGTCCGTCTGTCTGTCTGCTGGCCGGTGCGCACGATAACTCTCGAAAGGAGTTACCGATTGACTTCAAATTTGGCATGTAGTAATATTTTTTTCTATCTCCAGATAAGTTCGCAGATGGGCCATATCGGTCCACTCCTTATAGTACTTGCCCCACAAAGTTTTAAAATGTAGTGAAATATTGATTCTTTATTAACCCAGATATGCCCATTGCTTGAGCATGATCTTCTTTAAAGAACTTTTATGTTAGTTTGGAAGCAAATGAGAAATAAAGAAGAGTGCAATTATAGGCTTTTAAAATTTTATTGAAAAAAGTGGTTTTTGAAGCCGTCCCATATATAGGACATTGGGCACATGACTCATTGCGTGTGATACGACACAAAACATTTTACATGTAATCCTATGTCACATTTTCGACATTTAGTTAATATTTTTTTACCAATGGTCTAATCGATCATAGCGCAATTCATTATTGGACTTAGCGAACCGGAACTTTTATACTTCGAACAAGTAGAGTACTGGCGATACTTCTCCTAAAAGACAGTTGATTCATAGTTCCCCCATTATGCTTGTGAATCTGCCAGGCATTATGTACCACCATATCCACACAATGTGCTATGATGGGAAAATACCATTTATTTCCTTTTATAGCACGATCGACTCCACCCGTGCTTCTATTATAATATTTCACAATTCGGGGCTGTTCTACTTGAATAAATGTATTCTCTTTTTGGGAGACCGCTTAGCAGATGCTAGTGGATTTACTACGATTGCATTAGAACAAAATGTAACAATACTGTTATCATTCCATAAGCATTTTCCATAAAGTTTTTATTTTTTACTTTGGCGAACTTATCAATGCGATGTAGGAAGTTTTTATCTTGGCAATGAATATTGGACAAAATAAACTCAAATTTGTTTCTCGCTATATTCACTATCGAATATAGAGCAAAAAAGAGAAGTAGGATTATGCTCATCTATGTCGACGTCAAAAATAGCATCATTGGTGGACGACTCTGTCTCCACATAGCGATATTTTTATTTTTCTTAAATTTCTTTGCGTTTTTAGACGAGTTTTCTCTAATCTGAGAGAGTGTGTCCCAATCACTATCAAAATTGATTTTGTGTACAATTTCCACCTTATTTTGCATTAGCGAAGCCGCTAAATTATTTATATCGACGTAGTCTTCATCGCCGATATCTTCGTCTGTAATGCCTCCACATGCATTATTGGATAGAAATATAGTTATATTATCCACATCTATGTCCTCATCCTCTATCAACGAGAAAGCTTCATGAAGAGAAAACCCCCTATGGAAAATATGTAGCATATTATATTCCCAATGTCCTACATATAGGTCACCAAACTTTAAGGTGTCACAACAACAAAAATAAAACACAACAATGAAACGTTCAGGCGTATAACAATCAAGCTACTCCAAATAAATACAAATTCGAAGAAAATATAGTATTTAATCACTTGTAAATGTACAAAATTTGACTTGTCGTACAAACGTGACCCCATATTCAGTAATTTTGGAAATATCTCAAATTAATAATTCAATAACTGAAAAATAGTAGCAAAAAATAGTGCGATCACACAATCTCCCACGAGGAAATGATGAGTACTGAGTATGTGAACAAAAAAAAACGGTACTTTGGTACCTCCCACACAAAGGTACCATTTTGCACCAAAAGTTAACAGCTTTTACCAATAATACCAGTGTATAAAAATACTTGAAATTTTGCACAGGGTAATGCTTTTATAGCGCCTACAGTCCAGTGAAAAATGGGCTTTATTGTCACGCCCCTTTTGGTACCTCCCACACAAAGGTACCATTTTGTACAAAAATTTAAAAGCTTATAAATTTTGCACAGTGTAACGGTTTTAAAGTACCTATAGTCCTGTGAAAAATGGGCCTTGCCATCACGCCCCTTTTTGTAACTCCAACACAAAATGGTCAAATTATACCAAAATTGAATAGGTCATAACGTTAACGTGCACATAAACGCTTATAGTTCGGCACAGTGCAATGTATTGAAAGTATCTATTGTTCAGCGGAAAATAAGTGTAGTTGATAAACCCCTTCTGGTACCTCCCACACAGACTGCCACAACAATTCATGTAATATTTCTGTAGGGAATCCACGATTCTTTCTTTGGAGAAACCACTGGTTTTCTGGTTAGGGATTCTACGCTTCTTTACAGAATTTGTGATTTTTTTTTTTTTGATTTCATGGTTGTTTGTTAGGGAATCCATTACACTTTCTGATTAAAAATACTCTTTAAATACCAATAAAATTCGGCGTTCTTCCTGTAGCTAATTCAATATTTTTTTTCTCGCAGGAATATTAATGTTCTGCAGTATATTTTCATAAATTTTGATTTTACCCACTATCTCACGTGGGAAGTTTTTCAACTTGCTCCATATATTCTCGATTACTTCCTTGTGTCATATCTTCATCCTGTCAATTTTCTCACTTACACTCAGACCTTTTTCAATAGTTAATCATTCGAAAACAAAACGCTAATAGACATTGTAATTTGTTATAATTACCGGAAAATCAAAGAGAATGAAACTTTTTCTACCATTCAAATCCGTGACAATAAAAACAAAATCACAAAAACATAGCTTCTTTCGCAAATATTCACACCACAATGCCGGAGAAAAGGAAACAAACTGAAACTTCAGAAATCAGATAAGTATTTAATGAAAAAAATACTCAAATTCAAGCATCTTGAACAAAAGGACAAACTTCTTACACAAAGTAATTAAAAAATGTATGAAGACAAAAAAATAATGGTGTGCGAAAAATATATTGCAGGAAAAGTAGCCGCCGCCAAGAGAATATGATAAATTGATGGGAAAATTGTACATGAATGTGAAATAGAGGTAGGTTTCGAAAGTAGCAGAAGGAAAAAAAACGCTTGCAAAAACCTATTAATAATGGGCTAAAAAAGAATGGGTGTTCATTCAGAAGAGTGATGGAAATATTTAATTAGAGAGGAACTACAAATGTCATATTCAATGAATACAGTTAATATGAGAAAGCGGAAGAGACTTCTCAAATATGGAACCGAAGAAAGAGAGAGGGGATTCGGAGCGGATCGGGAGCTGAAGCGAATTGTGAAGAGGATTTAATTTACCAGCTGGCGGATACCACAAGTTTGACATTGATCGGAATTCAATTACCGATATCTTGAATATAGAAGCAGCCGGGCCAGTAGCCGAAATATGCTCCGGAGCGCTGCAGCATGTGGCGTCCGTTTCGTAAATTATGCCTGTTTACATCCGCTCTCCAATCCAAATCCCTGAACGAGAGGCTGTCATGCAGATATCTTTTCCCGAATTGGCGCCCGAGCAAGATATCCTTCCAGCAGTCGTAGCTATTGTATGTTCTACATAGCATGAGTCGTGGTGGAACGGAAGCAGAAGGGAATTGTGGAGTTGATATAAATTACCAGGCTTTGAGCTGGCAAATTTTGAAAATTCAGATCGTTGATCGAAATTAAATATCCGATCAACGTCGAAATATCTTGAATACAGGATCGGCAGGGCCAGAAGCCGAAATATACTCCGGAGCGCTGCAGCATTCAGCACCCGTTCAGTAAATTATGTCAGTTTACATCCACTCTCCGATCAGCTGCGAATCAAGAACAACAGGTGATCATGTCCCGAGCATGATATCTTTCGACCTGCCTTAACTATTGCATGTTCTTCAGACTTGTACACCTGAACCTACAACATTTTGTGATACTATTTCTCCCATCATATTATCACCCCAAAGCGAATTCCTTCATTCAGAACGGAAATAACGGTCGAAGTTTGACTTTGATCGGAATTAATTTACCGAAATCTTGAATGTAGGAGCGGCAGGCCAGGAGCCGAAATATGCTCCGGAGCGCTGCAGCATTCTGCTGTCCGCTTGCGAAATAATGCCCATTTACATTGGCCATCCGATCCGATCGGCTTTGAATCTCTGAACGAGTGGCAATATTGCTGTTTTCCCGAATCCCTAAGGAATTAGCTCCCAAGCAAGGTCTCTTTCCGCCTGCCTAAGCTATTGCATGTTCTTCAGACTACACCTGAACCTACAACATTTTGTGATACTATTTCTGCCATCATGTTATCACCCCAAAGTGAATTACCTCTGTGCTCTTGTACCAGAGTTCCCACCTAATTTATAACAGTTGTTGCAATAACGCACAGCACACTTAAAGGAGTTTGTGGCGCGGGTGGAGAGTACTCGAATCATAAATTTAAGTAGCAATTGCTGCAAACCAAATCTTAATTATAAATCTAAAGCAGGAAACACAAAAAGACAAGTGAAAAAAACAACAACAAGAATACATTCATAAGGAAAGCAAAACTGAAAACACGTTGAAAATGAGTGGATAAATTCGAATGAAAAATACCATAAAGTTTCGAACAAATTTAGCCGAATTTTAGATTAGTTTAGGTCAAGTTAGATTTCTATAGAGCTACGAAAGAGTGACTCATAGAAATACCTGTCAGTGTTGCCGTTACTCTTCTGAAAAAGAACGAAATTGTAGCTGGCTTAGTGATTTGTCAGATGAGAAAGAAAACGGCTTTTTAGGTGTCTGGATCACAGTTTTGGATCAGGTCGGTTCTGTAAGGTTAAGGATCGAAGCCAAACATGTAGTTGTGGCAATGATGGACACAGATCAAATACATGCTCCAAATAACCAATAAAAATGTGTGATCTATCTGATAGATATTAAATCCAGAATATGACATACTAACGCAAATGTGCGATGCCAGGATGTCAAAGACAGGCACTCATAGAATTACCTACCAGCGTTGGCGTTACTATTCTGAAAAAGAACGAAATTGAAGCTGACATAGTGGTTAGTCAGATGAGGATGAAAGCCTTTGTAAGATGGCTTTTTAGGTGTCTGGATCAGAGTTCTGGATCACAGTTCTGGATCAGAGTTCTGGATCAGGTCGGTTCTGATGATGGACACAGATCAAATACATGTACCAAAGAACTAAAATGTGTGATATATCTTATAGATATTAAATCCAGAATATGACATACTAACACAAATGTGCGATGCCAGGATGTCAAAGACAGTCGGTAACAGGCACTCAAAGAAGTACCTGCCAGAACTGTGATCCAGAACTCTGATCCAGAACTCTGATCCAGAACTCTGATCCAGACACCTAAAAAGCCATTTTACATCCTCATCTGACTAATCACTAAGTCAGCTGCAATTTCGAAATTGCTTTTTAGGTGTCTGGATCAGAGTTGTGGATCAGAGTTCTGGATCAGAGTTGTGGATCACAGTTCTGGATCACAGTTCTGGATCAGGTCGGTTCTGTAAGGGTAAGGATCGAAGCCAAACATGTACTTGTGGCAATGATTGGCACAGATTAAATATGTACCAAAGAACTAAAATGTGAGATATATCTGATAGATATTAAATCCAGAATATGACATACTAACACAAATATGCGATGCCAGGATATCAAAGACAGTCAGTAACAGGTACTCACAGAATTACCTGCCAGCGTTGTCGTTACTATTCTGAAAAAGAACGAAATTGAAACTGGCTTAGTGATTTGTCATATGAGGAAGAAAACCTTCGCAAAACGGGTTTTGCAGGTTTGTAGATCAGAGTTCTGGAACATGTCGGTTTTGTGAGGTAAAGAATCGAAGTCAAACATTGTGGCATTGATGGCACAAGTCAAATACATGCTCCAAAGAACCAAAATATGTGATCCGTCTGACAGATATATGCGATGCCAGGATGTAAAAAACAAAGACATTCGGTAAATCCCGAAATCAAGTCTACTTACTGTTAGAATCAAGAAATTGCTGAACTGAGAAAAGAATGCCAAAAAACGAATGGGTAGCTGCAAGAAAGAAAGGAGTCTTAGAATCAATGGAAATGTGTAAGTTAAGAAAAGCTCGAAAAATCTGTCATTTGCCATCAGAGTCGCGAAGAAAAAAAAAGCATGAGATTCACTGTGCAAAGAAGTTGAGAACGACCCAAGGGGCCTTACACATATGATTATTATGTTGGAGCTTAGGAATCGGAATAAAATTCCTGGAATATTAAATCCAAGCTGGGCTTACACCATAGTACGTACTCTTTTCTCCAACACAGGATTTCTAGTGGATTAATATTGACTCTTTCTCTAGCAGTGAAATTGCAGATGCATGTCTCACACTAAAGCAACTAGCGTCCCTTCAGATTGGCATATTGGCTGGTGGATATGTTGTTGGAACTATACATCTTTTCTCGAATATGGGCGCAGGCAACGAAGTCGACCAAAGTTATCGGCGGCGGCGATCAAACTTCAACAATCGGCTAAGCCGATGAATTTCCAGCAATCGATGGCGCACAAATGTCATTCCGGTAGGAACAGAAAAATTGCCAGACGACCTGCCTTAGTAATTTGTCCATCATTTTTGGATTGTATTTAAATGTAAAAAAAATGCAACTACGTAGAAACCGGTTCAGCCATTCAAAAGCAATTAAAAATTTTGTAAAACCCAAGAATTCACTTTTTTCAGTAACTTACGTTCATCTATTTAGAGGTGGCCAAAACATTTCCGAGTTTCGATCGGAATTTTTAAGATTTGGAAATTAACTTCTTATATATTTCTTAGCATCATTTTAATTTCTAAGCAGGTTTACTTATTATTATTTATTGTTAAAGACACTATACTATTATTTTGTAGTCACTTTTCTCATTTCCATGGTTGTATAAAGCAAATCTTCTTGAATCATTAAAAAACTTCTGCGGCTGAGTTGCAGCCGATGGCAGCCGCTAGAATCGGCGGCGGCGCCGGCTGGGAAGAAATGGAAGGCGGCGATTGCGATAAGTGTTTGGAGCGTTTTTAGCTGAAATTATGATAAATTTATTGGTCTGAAATCCTTTGCGTTTTCGTGACTATATTTACTAGTCTAGGGTATAAAGACAACTTTTAACTGTCTCCAACTCTGTGCTAATATGGGCACTACACCCAGAGGAAAAACAACTTAAAATCAATAAAAACCATATTGAATCAATAAGAAACATTAACGAAAGTCTAGTAATGTTGAAATTTTTTATTTCAATAAGAAACAATATTAATTCAAAGTTGTCCTATTTTGATAATTTTAATATGGAAACAATATAGAAATAATAGTTTTTGCCATTGAATTAATATTGAAATCTTATAGAACAATATTGTCGTCTTATTAAAACAATATGGAAATATTATTGAAACTATATCTTTTATTATAGAAATAAAATTGAAAACATGTTGAATTAATAATGAAACAATTTTAAAATAAAGTTGTTCTGCTTTGATTTAATCTTGAAGCGTTATGATATATAAAATAAAATTTAATTTAAAATATTTTAATTGATGCAAGTATTTATTCAGATTTCTGCATTAATTATTGTTTAATGGCTTGCCAGAAGGGTTCGTTCTTCCTATTCGTGGTATAAAGTAATAATCCTGAAATAAATAGATGTATATATAAAACATTTGATAGTTATTTTTGTTACAGGTTTTCTGAAGGTATATATTTTTCTCACCTGAGTAGACATTTCCTTTGGAAATAATTTACAAATATCCGTGACAAGAGCAGTGAAGTCATGAGGCCTAAGGTGGATGTTCCGACAGTTTGTTTCTTCAACAATTATGTTGATGAGTTCATCCCGATTACAGTTCTGGAAGCCCTGCTTAGTAGCATAAACGTCTAATAGCACTCTTCCCTTAGAAGTTTCTGCCAATAGAGTTGGCAAATCCTAAATAACATAGAAAATACATTAGCATATTTATAAACATTTATGGTTTTATTTACTTTATGAAGACAGCCATTCGAGTATGATACTTCGACTACAGGGAAACTCGCTGAAGATGTACAATTAAGACTGCTGTCATGCATCTTCTTATTTCAGACTTGAGTGAGTCTGCGTCATCTTCAATTCCAAACTAAAAATAATTAAAAACAAAAAAACTAATATTTTATGGCAAAATCGTTTAGGAACATTAAAGGACAACACCCACCTTTTCCTTTCTCCATGCAAAGAGCTTGCTGCGGAACTTTGCGCGGATTCCTATGGGAAGAATGGCCTCCCTTATATCCTCTTTGTCTAAATACCGCAGGCTATCAAAAGTAACCTTGGCGTCTACACAAATATGTTAACACTTTGATCTTTACCATAGTCGAAAAGCAGACTTACCTTTTAAGTAAGGGAAAACATTGGACAGTCCAGACTCTTTCAACCATTCTATTAATTTCTTGGTATCTTCGTCATCTTCATCTGCAGATGGGTGACTCAATGATTTGAAATAAATTGATTCACTTCTTGTTGTCTCAGAGTTTGTACACATTTGCCTTCTTCGATAGTAGCAGATGCATTCCTCAAAATGCTTACTACTTCCTGGCTTTCAGAGAGGACCATGTTACCCGAAATCGTTGTTCCATGATCTGCCAATAAATTTTCTAAAATGGTCACTACATCTCCACTTTCTGTGTACAACAAACCATTCACAAGATTTAATTTCATCGACATTTTTTAAAGCGTCCACCACACACAAAATTTCACAAACTAATAAAGAGTGAATCAGCTGATATGGTTTACATATTGATTTTAAGTGTTGCCATAAAGATTTTTAAATGTTTCTTATTAATTCAATGTTTTGCAATCTAGATTTCAACTTGATTAAGAAATTAATGAAATAAAAATATTAAAATAATATGTTTCCACATTAAAACAATGTTGATTCAATGTATCTCACGAAGTTAATGGAAACAACATTAATTCAATGTTGAAAATTATTGATTTGATGTGTTTCAATACAATTTGTCTATTATATTGAAATTTATTGAATTAATATGACGCGTTCTTATTTTTAAGTTGCATCTTTTCCCTGAGTGTAGCCATGGGTTGATTATGTTCTTCGCGCTTTGAAGCTTTTTGGAATAATGCCTTCTGGTCCGGAGATTTGTAAGGTGAGGAGCTGTTTATAGCACAGGTAACTTTACTTGCACTAATTATCCTGTCAACTTCGATACTGTTTTCCTGCTGAGCTAATGGGTTCTGCCCTTCATTAGCTGTGCAGTGCTTTTTAAGAAGAATGTCAAGTGATTTGGCTGAGTGGTTTGACAATGTATCGTCGTCGCTGTGTCGTTGGTGTTTTCTAGCGATCCACAGAAGTCTATCCAGGATTGCTTTTTTGCTTTCATGCTTATTCTTGTATGGCTGCCAGGATCCACTTTAGTAGCTTGCATTGAACGTTTTCTAGCGATCCACAGAAGTCTATCCAGGATTGCTTCTTTGTCCAGATTTACACTAGGCAAGTTTTTTCAGCACCTTATCATAAAATTCTCTTTTGAACTTTCACGAAGAACTCAAAACGTTCACGGAGAGTTTTTCCCCTCTCTTGCCGATTGCCTCTCCCACCAACAAAACGCCGATAATCTGCTGAACATTCAGCCAGTGTAAATCGGGTCTTTGCTTTCTTGCTTATTCTTGTATGACGGCCAGGATCCACATTGGTAGCTTGCATTAAAAGCTTTCCGCGATACTCTTCGTAGCTGTGATAACTCAGACATCCACCGTGGTGGTTAGTTTTTCTTTGAGCTTGTCTGCGGGCACGATACTTTGAAGGCTATATCCAAGGATTTTTTCAAGGTGAATGCAGCTTTTTCTTTTTACTACCGTGGTGTTCTTTTGATGTGTTATGTTGTGAAGTTAGCTTTTCCGAAGCCTATTGAACTTCTCCCAATCAGCCCTTTTGGGGTTTCGAAAGCATTTGACTTGAGTTGCCTTTTCTGAGATATTAAACAGTATCCAATTGTGTTCTGAGAAGGACTTCTTTTCGCACACCCTCCAGTTATCCACTTCTATTGATCATTTATCAGATACTAGAGTGAGATATATGATCTCTTCCCACCCACTGAAGTTCTCCGAGCTCGGAATAACAAACGTAGGGTTAGTAACTCTGAGGCATATAGTAAGATTCTTAGTATTTATCAAGTCTAAAACGGACTCAACTCTGTGGATCATTTCTGAGCTGCTCCATGATGTGTGCCTCGCATTTGCATCACAGCCCAAAATGTTGGTGTCGTGTGGGCGTATGGCTATCATTGCGTTCCATATCTCGCTAGCTGGAGCATCACATGAATGAGTCATGTAGCAAGAGGCGGCGAGGAACTGCTTACGGTTTTCTATTACCACTCTTGCGACGGTGAAGTCTGCTGTGCTAAATTTGGGACATATAAATATGTTTATGTTATTTTTTAAGATTAGGCACGATCTTGGCTTACCGTTATCCTTGACGTAAAATGTCTTATATCCGCTGCTCTGGAAACCTTTACCACGTTTCCACGAACGTAGGGTTTCTGGATGATGCCTAACTATAGAGCATTATCGGGTAAAAGGATCCGCAGGTCATCTGAAGCCTGGGTGCTTCAAATTGATCTGCAAGACTTTCAGCATCGTTGGCTTTTATGTGAAAATGTGGAAGGTCCCTCGAGCTGCATATTATCGAGCAGCTTATTGGAGTCGTCAATGTCGTCTTTATCGACTTCTCCTTCTGTACCGAGTGGGCGTAGTATTTTAACCTTGGCTACCCTTACGCCAAAGTATAGCTTGTTTCGAAATTTCTCCAGCATTCTGTGGCGTTTACGGACCAACCGTTCATTGGAACACCCTGGTTCATTTCCGCCAGACCCTCATAGAGTTGAGAGCCAGAGTTTGATTACACAGGATGCAGTGCTCCTGTGTAATCAAACTCTTGCTTGTGGCCTTGTCGGGATTTCCTTGGCCGGGATCAGGCTCCGGCCGAAGTCTTCCGATGCATTACTAACCACTCGATTACCCTAAAGCCAATGTAAGTATCGCTAGAGTCATAATGGGTTACAGCAGAACCTTTGTTGGCGAGTACATGTTCCATAACAAGTGCCGACAACTTGGATTCTACTTTACCCCATTCCGAAGTAGTTGCAGGGGACATACCTCCCTTTTGTCGTTATCAAGGGCAACATGCAGGTTGTCCTTCACTACCTTGTTGTATGGCCGTATTGTGGTTGATGAGACTGGTATTCTTGCGCTTAGCGGGCTTAGTATACTCCGTCTGGGACCGTTCCCGCTGTGAGGTTGAACGTTGATTGTCTTGTTGGGAGCTCTTCTTTTTCTCGTACTCCTAAAGAATTAGTGCTTAAGTTTTCTTCTTGTCCTACTCATCACATTCGAGCAGTGCCAATTGCTGCATTCTTGACGATCTTGTCGAGAATGAACTTACAGTACAGTACAGTGACTTCCGAACATCGGACGGACACATTCGTTTGCTATGCCTGTCTATGGTACGGGACGGACAGGACCGTTGTTGTTTGTGAAAGGGTACTGACACTGTTGCCAGTGCCGACTATACCTGTTTGGCAGACCTCAAATTCCTGACTGGAGGCTAAAAGGTTATCCTCTGTTGAGTTGCCAGACTGCATTCAAGGTGTTGTGTTGTTTGTTTAAGTTAAAATCCATATGTTATTCCCACGAGCGTGCGTAAGGCATGGACCATCGTAAGCATTGACGGTTTGTGCCGGCTAGGCGACATAGAGTGTACAACCAACCCGTGCCCTGGCGTCGGATGGGGAATTTCTAGCGGCCAGCTTCTTTATACATTTGCTGGCCATACAGATCCTCAGCACAATTCCTTCACCTTCCTTTTAAACGTTTTTTTGTATGTCGCTTGTCCCAGACATGACTTGAGGAATTGTAAACCTGACGAAGTTCCCAGAAAAGGGTCGACATTACAATATTTCCCGGGCAAACTCTAAACAGGCATTGAATACTCGCTGGCTTCAGGCCGCCAGAGAAATTGTAACCGAATCTAGAATTATTTAGGCTATCAAAAGTTTTAAGACTCCAGAACCAGATAATGTGTCGCCGGCGGAGCTGATACAATTACTCGCTGGCTAAGAGAGATCTACACATGTTGTATCAATTAGGGCTATATACCAACAAAATGGAGAGAAATCAAGGTTATTTTATTTCCAAAAGCGGGAAAGCCATTTCATAGAGGAGTCAATGATTTCTATCCGATTAGTCTATCTTAATTTTTCCTTAAAACCCAAATCTACCGAAATCGCCCTGCATGATCCGGTCAGTTGGAGGATATCTCTCCGAAAGGGAATATAGGAATATATGTTATTAGGTACAGATGGGATCTTCAATAACGTAAATCCAACCGATGTAATTACGGTTCTAGCAATCCTGGGGGTTGGTTCATTCAAAATCTTCTGATTAGATGACACTTTTCAGCTTGCTTAGGGTCAACTGTCCTCCATATATTTGTCAGCAGGTGAACGCCCCAAGGGGATGTTCTATCTGCTATGCTATGTAATCTCTCTATGAACAATATTCTGCTTTCTCCGGAGAAAAGGGATGTTAAGGTTAGATGTAGGCCATGCAAATGACAAGGCATAGCTATTAGCCGGAAGTTTCCTAGTACACTTAAATATATTCTACAGCATTAGTTTCATACAACCGCAATTTGGGCTTTCGATAATGACCGTGGTGTGCGACCGACGAAGACAGAACTAATTCTTTTCAGCAGAAGATGTACAGTACCAACAGTAGCATTTGTTTCCTCGGTTTTATTGAACTTCTCTTCTCTATTTAGGTATTTTACTAGACAGGAAGTTAAACTTCAAACTCAACATTCTGGAAAGAGCAAAAAATTCTGTCGTAACATTATATACCTGTAAAAATGCAAAGGAAAACGCAGGAGTCTGAACCCTCGTATTGTTTATTCGTTGTATACGGTAGTAGTCAGAACGATTTGCCGTTCAGCATTGTTGTCTGGCGGACAGCTCGGCAGAAATCCACCGTCTGCGCGATACTAAACAAAGTTCAGCGAATAGCTTTGAGAACTACACCAACAGAGGCAACAATGAATGCCACAAGACATTATAGCAAAATAACAATATGCAACAAAAACAATTTTTTTTTGTGTGGCCTAGACCTAAAAATTATTTTTTTGTATAGATTGTGGCATACTGTTATATAAAATCAAAACCAATAATTTTTTTATGGATAAATTTTTTTTAAAAAATTTTATATTAAAATCGTCGAAGGTACCCTTAGTATTTGCACTATAATTTTTGGAGTATATGCCCGATCAGGTCAATTTATACGTTAAATTGAAGCTATTAATGGGGGCTACCACTTCACTTAGAAACAGTGGTTTAGTAACAGTCACTAAACAAATTGAAAAAATTTCAAATTTCAAAAAAAAAAACAAAATCCTGCGACAAAAAAATCATAAAAAATAGAAAAAAATCGAAAAAAATTATTTTATTTTATTTTTTAAAAGTTTGCATCCTAGCGAAGAAAATAAGGCCTATTTGAAAAAAATCTATGGATAAATGTAGAAATTATAGCCCTTTTGGTAGAGGTAAGAGAATTTCAAAAATATTTTTTTTTAAATTTCTGTTTAAATAGCGATTTTATTTCTTACTTTTATTTATATTATGTACATTTGAGTTTATTTACAGAACACGTTTTATTAGAAGTAAGTGAGTTCTTTGTTGACGTTTGTAGATTTCGGAATCGATTTCTCTACTGAGGAACCAACTATAATCTCCCATCATTCTTTCATCCCAGTGCCCTTGGTAACGCCGCTCGATGGACTTCAATTCTTGGTGAAACCTTTCGCCATGTTCGTCACTTACGTCGCCAAGATTCTCGGGGAAAAAGTTTAAATGAGAATGCAAGAAAAAAACATAAAGTGAAAAATAAGTTGCAAGATAACATACATATGTGTTATATACATAAATATAAAAAAAATATATTTCTAACCATTTTTTTCATAATTTTTTAATAAATCATTAATCATTGTTTCATATTGCGGGCTTTTATTGGATCTAAGGAAATTTGAAACTACAAGCTTAAACAACCTCCATGCTGCAATTTCATCCGACGTCAAATATGTTTCGAAATGCACATCTTTCATCAGTTTCCTTATTTTAGGCTCATCAAAAACTCCTTCTTCGATTTTTTGAAAAGAAAGACTTTTATATAAACTTTTTAAATATGAGAGTGAATTGCCATCTTTCCTTAAGACTTTTGCAAAATTTTTAAAGAGCCCCAGCTTAATATGCCGTGGTGGCAAAATATCGGCTATCCCAAAGGCATAACATACCAACTACTTTTAAATCGCAACAAATTTTCCAGTCATGTTCATATTTTATGTATTTTATCAATTTAGCCATTGTTTCGTATGATTCCCTAGTGTTGACAGCATGAGCAATGGGAATCAACGGTTTTTGATTTCCGTTGTGTAAAAGTACTGCTTTCAAACTGTCTTTACTGCTGTCAACAAGTAACCGCCATTTCTTTGACTTGTATGTTTGATTAAGTTCCTCGAACAATTCGGGAATATCCTTGCAAAAACATCTGTTATCCCCAGTCGTATAACATTGTTTGTAAGGTATATCACGGACTCTATAATATGATATGTTAACATCTGGGAGCAAAATATTGTACTGTTTCATCCCAGATACCAAGTAGTTCTGCCTTATATTTGGTCAGTTCCAAATCTCTCACTAGATCAATCAGTTGAAACTGAGTTAAAAGCGAAGACTTTTGACTCAAACTTGAATCGCTCAGAGTTGAGTACTTAGTTGAACTTGATGATGTTTCCATTATTAGGCTGTTAGCTATACTTGGACACTTCCTACTCCAATCTATTAACTTAGACAAAAATATCAGTCCATATCGTGAATGAGTGGTTGTCTCCAAATCATTGGCATTTCAGATTGCACGTTAAGTCTAAAATTAAAACGTTTTATTCCACAAAACATTGTAATACATTAATGTTAAAGTACTTACCTCATTCTTCCACTAGTCCATCGAGTACTCGTAAGATTTACATGGCGCGAATTACACCAAATACTAGGTGTCCACGGTTCGTTCATATTTTTAACTCGTATACTAAAATATTACACATATCGTCATCAGAAACGAAAAAGGGCCTATCATCATGTTTGAAAATTTTACAGGAGAAGCAGAAAACTGAATAAAATGAAAAGTGCTGTCGTTAGAAAAACGGGGGTTTCAGGATAATATCCTGATATCAGGATATGATTTATAACTTGTTCGTAAAAATTGCGTGAAATAGGATTTTTTAACTATGAAAAACGAAATTATTTGATGTTAGGCCCTTTTAAATTTCGTTAATAAATTCGCCATTTTTGATAGTAGTTCGCTAAAAATTTGTCAGGATGTGTATTTTGATGCAGTGTACCGAAATCCATCAAAAACTGAATTTCCATTTTTTTTGTTGTTACGCCCTTTTTCGTTTCCGATGACGATATATTTCTTCTATTATTTTACTAAACGCACGTTGATTTTTATACCCTACACCACACTGTGGTACAGGGTATTATAAGTTTGTTTCACGGCAGATGTTTGTAACACCTGAAAATAACACAGCTAGACCCACCTTAAAGAATACCGATCGACTCAGAATCACTAGCTGAGTCGATTTAACCATGTCTGTCCGTCCGTCCGTGTAAAGTCGACTACAGGTCGCAATTTCACTCCGATCGTTCTGAAATTTTGCAGTTTAGAGTATTTCGCAGCTGTAAAGATCCCTATTGAATTTGGTTGAAATCGGTTCAGATTTAGATATAGATATCGGATCTTTCATCCGATTTGGCCCTTTAGTCCTATTGAAGCTGTATTTTACATCCAATCGTTTTGAAATTTAGAATGGTAGAGTTTCTTGATTCATGGACTAACATTGCCGAATTTGAAGAAAATCGGTTAAGATTTAGCTATAGCTCCCATATATATGTTTGGCTCTTTAGTCCTGTAGAAGCTGTATTTTACATTCAATCGTTTTTATACCCTACACCACACTGTGGTACAGGGTATTATTTAAGTATAAAATGTCTCAAAAGTAAATTTATGTAAACAATTTATACATGAATTACAAAATTTATAGTTCAGAGTTATTCAATATTACGAGAGTGGTGCAGGGTATTATATAATCGGCCCCGCCCGACTTTAGCCTTTTAATTACATATTTTCCGCAGATGTAGCAGAAACTGTCGGCATCATTTTTACATTGAAAAGTTCTTTGCCTTTTACTCATACTTCGAAATATAACTTTTTCAGGAAATCGACTTATTCTTTAAGGCGCTGAATTACACTAATTTATTAATAAGAAATTTCATTCATAAATTCCGGGTTTAAGGTTCATAAGTTGCAGTACATATAGTTTGCTTCGAAAGTAGACACCCAATATTATCAAGACTGCCGCGTACTACTTTGTTTTGCGTACATATAATTTTACTAACTGTATATACGACTGGGATGTCCATGCCACTAAAAGGCGTAACTGAATGGAAACCTCATAAATAAGCGGATCTCATCCAATATAGCTCTCACATTGCATATCATGTTTTATGGAGGGTTACGAACGGCAATAAAACCTCGTCCTCTCTATAATTTTATAATGTCTGACATCAATCCTTATAAAATAAAATGTAAGTGCAATGTCTCTTATATGTCTCTCTCACACATGGCGAATTCAATATAGGCAAAAACATCATTTAAAAACGAAAAAATATGAAACAATATTTTTTGAATTTCCCTAACATTTATAAAATGGCTCATAACTTTTACATCTATCCATAGATTTTTTTCAAATAGACTGTGTTTTCTACTCTAGCATGCTGGCTTTTTAAAAATGTGATAAAATAATCTTTTCGATTTTTATTCTATTTTTTATGTTTTTTTTGTACCAGGAAAAAGTTTTTTTAAAAAAATCCTTCGTGTCTCATATTTTTGACGACTGTTACTAAACCAAAGATTCTACGTGAAAGCGACATTTGCAGCATATGTAGCCCTCATAATTCCCTTTAATTTGAGGAATAACACAGCTCAATCAGGCTTATACTTGATTATGGTCCAAATACTGAATGTAGTTTCCATGAAAGCTGGAATTAAAAAAAATTTTACCATACAAATTTTTTAAAATATTTTTTTCGTGTTTGTGACACCTAATTGCACCAGAAACTCTTATGCACATCTCTTGGACAACAATTTTGTTGCATAGTGTAATATGCCTCATGTACTGCTGTTTGACTTAGGGAATTGTCGCTCTGGTCAGGGAAAGACTACGGACATAGAGTCATTATATACACAATGCCTGACATTCTGGGCATTGTTGACTGAATTATTTTTTTAACAATAAGTAGCTCACACTTTTAGACCTGATAGATCAGAATAGTATGGTCGTATACGAGTACCTGGAAAGAGGAGATTTGTTAATTTATGTACAGACGGTTCCAAACTCAAAATCCAAGTGGGCTTTGCTGTCTTTTCTGGGGATTTTAAGGATTTTGAGCTATCCATTGCAAAAAGACTGCTTGATCACGGTAGTGTTTACCAGGCAGAACCCTTAGCTATTAGAGATGCGGCAGAATGGCTGAAAATTAATGATCTGACCAAAGTCTGTATCAATATTATCTCTGATTGTCAGGCTCTGCTGATATGGTTGCCGGGTCAAATACTAGTTGGTAACATAGAAGTAAAGGAATAACTTATGTGCGCTTGGAAATGTATGCAAATCTCAAATATGTCTCCTTAGCAGTCGATACTTTCAGCAGAGTCAAAAGAAAAAATAAATTTAAGCTACCAACTCCTTTAGTGAAGTGTATACTGTGGATGAAAAAAAAAACTAAAATATGATTTAATAGCAGGTTTTTCATTATTTTCTTTTTTCACTGAACAAAATTACTCTAATGCCGCATAAATGATTCCCATTCATTGCCTGGCCGGCCGAGCACCGTCACACAACGCAGCAGACACACGCACAGTCAACTTCAAGACGGAAGTTAAGCAAGACTTTCGCTGACACAGCACCGGAGGACTGTGTCCTGTTCGTACTCATCCCAAACACTGGGAAGTGCAACAGCAAATGGCAGAACCTCACATTGCTGGCAACAGCCTTAGCGGCTGAAGCAATAGCCAAGATGTGGCTTTAGCTGTAGCATAGCTGTAGAAGCGTAAAGAAATTGTGTGACAGCCTAAAGCCCCGAGGAGCCCCACCCCACCCCACATTTCAGCGAAGGCTAAATGCAGCCCAGCAAAGCCTGAAACATTTTTTCTTTGCCCTTTTTATGCCACATGAAATACAGCATTTAGGCTGCTGTGGAATAAAACTTCAAGGCAACCACCAGCAATAGACCAGAAAAACTCTTAGGAAAAATGATATTTTTTCATATTTTCTTATTTCCCTTCACACAGGCCCAGAGTTCGCAGATTGTGGGCTATCCTTTTTTTTTTGCTGAAGTAGCCTTTTTCTTCTTTCCGTGTGGCAGTTGTTGTTGCGTTGTCGCAAAATTATGACATTTTGCTGCAAAGTTTATGTAAGCATCCGTACATCTCTCGTTATGGTATTAAGTTATTAAAGTTGATGTCGCGTGCCACCGCGACTGGCCGACCGACCGACGAACCATTGTTTACCGGCATTTCACATTTCGCGCTGCATTGTCCTTCGCGTGCGTCGTCCTTAAATGCTAATTGCTGTTGCCGAGCAGTTTAAATGCAACGATGTTTTCACTGATAAAAATGACGACGACTCATACAATCCTTGAAGTACTGCATTGTTAGCTCGCTTGCCTTCGATATTGCTTATGTTTTAACTCGATAATCTGTAACTAAATATCTTTTAATTGCAATTCTTAGTTTTTGTATTTTTGCAATTACTTATTGTCAGTTTGACATTTGTATTAAAAGTTTTGCGCGTTATTTATTAGCGAAACGTGATGTGCGCAAATATTGTCTTATGATTTTAAATAAATGGAAAAAATGTTTCATAGCTTATTCTCATAGGACTTACGAAGATATAACCTCAAGCCTACAAAATAAACGACACTAAAGTCTAACTACAAATAAATTCTATAAGATTTAATAGTCTATTAGCTGGATTTTTATGTTCTTGTATGGTTAACGATTCTAAGCAGAGCTCGTATTACCACCACAACAATGCTTGGGGACAGAGGCAACCCACAAACAGGATATAACAGATATAACACTTTTAACAAATGGAAGAGAATACTGAAATATATTTTTGCGAAAGCGAATAATCCAAAGATGGTTTTTGCGAAAGCGAATGTTAAAATGATGCGAATAATTCGCGTTCGCATATGCGAATGCCTACTATGGACATTATAAACAATGGACATTATAAACAATAACAATCAGCCCTAAAATCAGCCGAGGAAAGTGATCTAAAAATATATTTGCAATCTCTGGATCCAACCCAGAAAACAGATTATAGTCTCTGGAAGGCCACAAAAAACATGCGAGGTCCTGTTGCGCATGAATCCCCAATTCGCCTTGAAAATGGGAACTGGGCAAAAAGCACAGAAGAGAAAGTAAATGCATTCGCAAACTACCTCGAGTCCGTTTTTACACCCAACAGTGATACATCTGAAATCTATCCGCCCGTGATAGATATAATTCCTCGCCCACACTATCCGTCCGTGATAAACGACACAGTTCCTCGCCCAATCTATCCGCCCGTGATAGATGATACAATTTCGCACACAATCTATCCGCCCGGGATAAATGACCCAATTCCTCTCCCAATCTATCAGCCCGTGATAGACGACATAACTTCTCGCCCAATCTATCCGCCCGTGATAGTCGATATAACTCCACGCCCAATCTATCCGCCCGTGATAGATGATTTAATTAGTCGCACAATCTATCAGCCCGTGATAGATGATATAATTCCTGGCCCAATCAAGCTTAGAATAAAGGATGTTGAAAAATCTGTCAAAGAACTAAAATTAAAGAAATCGCCCGAAGGAGATGGTATAACAGGTTACTTCCCCCTATCTTGGAAGAGGTCTGAAATCGTGATGATACCGAAACCAGGCAAAGATCCAACTCAAGTCAAATCCTATCACCCTATAAGCTTACTATCGATACTTTCAAAAATTTTTGAGTCCATTCTCATGAAGAAAATCACACCTCACATAATTTCTCACAATATTATACCTGACCATCAATTTGGTTTAGAAAAAGTCATAATACTATAGAACAGGTACACCGTATCGTAACCTGCATCAAAAGAGCTTTTGAGAATAAAGAATACTGTTCGGCGTTATTCATAGATATTTCCCAAGCATTTGACAAAGTCTGGCACGAAGGACTTTTGTACAAAATATGCGACCTTCCTGCCAATCAACACGCATAAACTGTTCAGGAGTTATTTGACTAACCGGTCTTTTCACCGGTGTCCCACAGGGGAGCATTCTTGGCCCTATACTGTACGTTATTTTTACGGCAGATATGCCCATAACCAACTTTACGCTCACGTCTACTGCTGGACGATACTGCTTTCGTCAGTACTCACAAAAACCCTTCAGTTGCGTCCGATCAACTGCAGTCGCATGTCCGAATCCTAGAAGAATGGTTAAAAATATGGAGAATAATGGTGAATGCCTCAAAGTGTACTCATGTTACTTTTACCCTGCGAAGGGATGCAAGTCCTCCAATTTCTATTTTCAACTCACAGATTCCCCAAAAGGATCATGTAAAATACCTTGGAATCCACTTAGATCGGCGTTTGACGTGGTCGCGCCACATAGACTCTAAAGTAACTCAAATAAAACTCAAAACTAATCAACTTCAGTGGCTTATCAGCCAAAGATTTGCCCTAGATCCAGAGTATAAAGTTCTTTTATACAAAACGGTATTGAAGCCAATTTGGACATATGGTATCCAGCGTGCGCTTCAAATGTATGCAAATTACAAAGAAGACAATCGAATATTCTTCGTTTAATTACAGGTGCACAATGGTATATAAGAAACGCTAACATCCATAAGGATCTCAACATGCCAACAGTAAAAGAGGAAATTGAAAAATATTGCCGGTGTTACGTGGGTAAACTATTCAATCATCCAAACATCCTGGCTCGAGAACTACTAAATTTTGAAGGTCATGACCGTCTTAGAAGGAGAGATACGCTGGACATGATATAAATTAAAACAAATCCTAATCAAAATCTAAAACAAAAAAATAAAATGAAATTATGAATTCCTAAATTTGAAATGTTAACCTTTTGTTTAAGTAAAAAAAATCGTGTAAAGTCTCAATGGTTTGTTCGCAATGGCAATAACCCAGAGAATATTATTTTAGGTTAAGATTTGTCTACTTATTGTTATTTTCATTGTATAATAATGAAAGATTCAATAAAAAAATGTAATGAATTGGAAAAAAAAAACATGTTGTGTTGGTAGCCATATCATGGCCATTGTCAACCATGTTATGGGCATATTTTACAGTAACATGAACTCCATGTCTGTAGCATCATGGCTCCCTTCTAACCATATTTATGGTTACATTCTGTCATAAAATGTTTCCCATGATCTTTTGTTAAGATGGTCTCCTTGTTCCCATGTTATATTCCCCTTAATAATAATAGTAATATTGTTGCCATGTATCAACATAACAATATTATATTTTCTTTGAACATAATACGGCCCCATGACCATAGTGTGGTTACCATAATTTGGACATTATCCGTCAGAATATATGATCATCAAAATAACATAATTGCCTTAAATGAATGCTATGGTCATTATTATCCATAACATGATCTCAGGACAACGGTTATTATCTACCATAATAGATATCAACTATCACATTATCCATTCGTAAACATAATATGTTCATTATTTACCAGAACATTGTCCATAGGTAATCATTTTACGCTAATTTTTCACAGTAAGAAGAATACATGATAAACATTTGTCATATATTCTTCTAGTATATCCTCACTATAATATGGTTTCCGCGACCTTAATATGGTCATTATCCGCCAAAAGCTAGATTTCTCTGACCATCATATGCTTGCCTCTTAACCATTTTCTGGTTATTATTTATCATAATATTATAATTTGTATCTATTAATGGTCATAATGCGAGGTACCCATGACAATCATATGTTCTCATCGTAACCATAGGTTTAGGTTTAGGTTAGGGTGGCAGTCGTATTTTTTTATACCAGCTCACCTAGACCAGTTTAGGTCCCTAGTGTTACCACGGGCTGAAATGCCCCTCATCGAAACCAACCTGTTTGATATACAAAATTTATCGATAGTACAAATATCGGTACTGGAAAGATCTGTTAGGCTGCCTATAAAGGCCGACCCCAGTATGTCCAGTCGTCGTTTGCTCAGAGCGGGGCAGTCGCATAGTGCTCAATGCTCTCCACTTCTTCCACATCTCCACAGCTTCTGCAGAAGTCATAAGAGTCAATACCCAATCTTTTGGCGTGTTCGCCGATCAAGCAGTGTCCAGTCAGAACTGATACTAACGTAGACAATCGTTTCCTCTCTAGTGCGAGGAGATATTTTTTTCTCAGGTCATACCTTGGCCAGATTTGTCTAGCTACCCTGCAGGTGCCGATTTCTGTCCATCTTTCGTTGGACTGCCTGATTGCCTTTTGCCTAAGCCAAAGCATGCACGTGGATAGTGGAGCACCAATATATGCAAATTCTTTGAGAATTTGTAATGTCGTTCCTTTCCTAGCAAGTTCATCGGCTTTGCAGTTTCCCGGGATATCCCTATGCCCAGGCACCCATATGAGGTGTATACTAAACTGCTCAGCCATCTCGTTAAGAGATCTGCGGCAGTCGAGGGCTGTTTGTGAATTTAGGGATGTTGCCTCCAGAGAATTGATGGCAGCCTGACTTTCCGAGTAAATAACAACGCCAGTGTTGGTTAATATGTTGCGACTCAGTCACTTGGCTACTTCCCATATTGCCATTATTTCGGCTTGATAGACACTGCAGGTATCTGGTAGTCTGTGAGCTATATCCAAACTAAGCTCTACACAGTGTACTCCGAAGCCAACCTTTTCATCAAGCTTCGAACCATCCGTGCAAAAGTGGAGATGGTTTATATTACCTGGTATTCTTCCAACCCATTCATCTCTGGCGGGAATCATAGTGATGTAATTTCTCTCGAAGGTGTACACAGTTGGTACATAGTCCACTCGGTCGGTTACCATAGCACTAAACTTTGATATCCTCATGTGACCGTAGTTTTTGTACCTCCACATTGATAGGCAGTTTAATCTTATTGCCGCTTTGGTTGCAACTTCTCTCGCAGTATATGGAGTAGGGATTGTAGAAACTCGGTCGCTGTAGTCCTTAAGGCTCCGCTTATGCTCAGGCAGGCGGTTCTCTGAACCTTTGCTAGTAGGATGGTGATAAAAAACACTCGACTCCTATACCATGGCGACCACTGACGTATTTCTCTATGCCAAGGTCGACCACGGAAGACTCTCTCCATGCCATAGTCCTCCACTAAGGTTTTCCTGCTGTCTTGTTTTATAACAGAGTAGACTACTTAGGTTTTCTTCTTTACACAGATCGATTTCTTCGACTATACTAGACTCCGTCACTGAGATCTTCTCTATACCAATGTCGGTCAATGCATCTTTCCTGAGTACCAGCGGCGATTACTGATCAGGCTATGAAGCCGACGCGGCGCAAATCGGCGGCGCGCCGTAGCCGGATATTTTTTCCAGCCGGCGCCGCCGCCGATTTTAGCGGCTCACATCGGCTGAAACTCAGCCGCCGAAGTTTATTTGGTGAGTCAAGAAGATTTGTTTTTAGCAATCATCAAAATTTAGAAAGTGACTACTAGTTTAGAGTTCATTTTAGCGTACAAAGTATATAAATAATTTCTGAATGGTAATAAAAGATATGGCTATGGTTTATTAAAAAAATATTTCATAAATTTTATGGGGATTTTAAATTTAAAAATAAGAAATGCGTATTGGGTTGACGGAAATTAACAGCTGAACCGATTTTTACGAAGTCTACGTTGTTTTAAAGAGAACACAAGAGGCCTTTTCTGTTTTTTTAAACAAATTGTATAATTCTTTTAAAAAAAAATGTTTCCCTTTTCTTTTCTTCAAATTCACACAGAATATTCTCACGAATTCAAAACAGAGTTTGGGTTTTTAGTGGCTTAATATTTGTAAAAGTTATGGATGAAAACTAGAGCAGGTCTGGCATTTTTAAATTTTATCTTCTGTTTCTGGAAAACAGTACATGTCAAATTTTATGCAAGGGATTTTAAAATTCATATGTGCAGAAATAAAAGAAAATCATCCAAAATTAACAGACAAATCTTAGTATTTCGTTCATAACTTTTACAAATATTGAGGCCCAAGACCATCGGATCTACACTCCGGAACGACACAATTCCTGTTTGGCCTAGGGTCGTCAACTCAGTAACAAATGTATCAATCATTTGCCTTATTGAACCGATTTTCAACATTACATCAAATTGCGGAACTTAATCGGCTCAGCCGATTGTTCCAATTTGATCGGCTCAGCCGAACAGCCGCCGCCGCCGATCGCTATTTTTCTATGCGCCGCCGATGATTTTAGTCGGCTTCATTGCCTGTTACTGATGCATACATCTCTACCAGATTCGAATACGGAGGTTTTCCTCATTACCAGACTTAATTTAGAGAATCATTTAGAGAATCTTCTATGTACATTAACGTCAACCACTGAGTAGTTCACTAAAATTTCCCCATAGTAGAGTCTATTCTATTACAGACTCGACAAATGAGGTATGCCTCTATATGAGAGTCCACCAATGAGGTCTGCTTCTATACCAGAGTTGACTATTAAGAACATTTTCTATACCAGAGCCGAGCAACGGGCGTCTCCATCTAAACCACAAGTGACCACTGAGTCCTTATTCTATACCAGAATCGGTCACTGATATTTTTCTTTAGACCATGGTATTCTTCTAAAGGGTTTTCCAACAAGAGGTGCTATATTGGTATTCAAAGAAAAATTCAATTTTTTGAGATAAATGATCGGATGTTTATTTCATAATAAAGATGAAGGTATGCCGTTAATAATGAAAAACACCATCAGCCTCATCAGCAATGGCCACCACGACCACGCTTACAGGACCATATCCTTTTCATGAAATTTTCCATAACCAAATTGCAATGTGGCTGCCCTATGTCCTCGATAGCCTCACGAATTCTATCTTTGAGGTCTTGAATCGACGCTGGGCTGTTGGCGTAGACCTTATCTTTCACGTGGCCCCAAAGGAAGAAGTCGCAAGGTGTTAAATCAAAAGATCTCGGTGGCCAATTGTGATCACCTCTTCGAGAGATAACACGGTCCGGAAACTTTTCCCGTAACAGAGCAATGGTTTCGTTGCTTGTGTGGCTCGTAGCGCCGTCTTGTTGAAAGTAAACGTTGCCCAGATCAATACCATCCAACTCCGACCATAAACAATTATTAATCATCTCTCGATAGCGCAATCCATTCACCGTAACTGTTGATCCAACCATTTTCGAAAAAGTAAGGTCCAATGACCCCGCCGGACCATAAACCGCACGAAACAGTCACACGTTGATGAATGATGCCCCTCCCTACACCAATGTCGATTACTGTGGTCTGCCTTTAAAACGGGATCGATCTATGATGTCCTACTCTATACACCACAGTCGGCCGCTGATATTTTATTCCATATTAGATTCAACAACAGAAATCTTCTATTGACAGATCTTTTCCTTTGTACCAGGGCAGACCACTGACACCAGAGTCGACTACTGAAGTATTTTTTTTTATTTTTACTCAACCACTTAGGTTCTCCGCTCTATCAGAGTCGACAACTGAAGTTTTACTCTGTACCTGCGTGGGAACTACGAGCTCTGCCTCTATACCAGAGTAGACTAATGAGATCTTCCTCTTCTTCTTTACAAGAGCCGACAGCTTATTTCATCCTCTACACCAGAGGTGATTACTGAGGTCTTTTTCTACACCAGGATCGACCTTACTCTATACCACAGTCGCCTACTATGTGTTGACTTAGTTCGGCAAAATACGGGTTTGGTTAGCAGTTCTTGTTAAATTCAATTTACTGCTTCCATAAGTATTTCAGCTGATTTAAGTTAAAGACATACACTATTGCTACTGAATTCTGAAGATGATAGAGTGGTGTCTATCGAAACTGCAGTCAATACAACAGAGTCGACCACGGAGGTATTCCTCTATACCCTCAAGACCCGAGTCCATGACTAGTGTCTTTGCCTCTAACAGAGTCAAACACTTATGTCCTCCTTTCTACCAAAGTCGATCACTGACGTCCTCCTCTATACCAGAGCCGGGCACTAAGATATTCTTCTATATTAGAGTCAAACATTGAAGTTTTCCACCAGAGTCTATCCCTATATTAAAGCCGACCACTAAGTACTACCTTCATACCAGATTCAACCACTGAGGTCTACCTCTATATATCAGAGTTGGCGATTGAGGTCTTCCTCTATGCCAGGGTCGAACACTGACGTCTTCCTCTCTGTCAGATTTGTCCACTGAGGAATTCTTCTACACCAGAGCCGACCACTAAAGTCTTCATCTATACCAGAGACAGCCACTGAGGTTCAGAGGATCGATCGCTGAGATCTTCGTCTATATTAGAATCGACCACAGAGATCTTTCTCTATACCAGACTCGACGACTGGTGTCTTCATTTCTACCAACACTGACGTCTTCCTCTCTGTCAGATTTGTCCACTGAGGAATTCTTCTATACCAGAGCCGACCACTAAAGTCTTCATCTATACCAGAGACAGCCACTGAGGTTCTCAGGATCGATCGCTGAGTTCTTCGTCTATATCAGAATCGACCACAGAGATCTTTCTCTATACCAGAGTCAACGACTGGTGTCTTCATTTCTACCAGTGGCGAACACTTAGGTCTTCATTTCTAGCAGAGTCGACCACAGAGGTATTTCTCTTTGCCAGAGTCGACCACTGAGGTCTATGCCAGGATCGATCACTGAGTTCTTCGCCTATATCAAAGAGATAACCTCCTAAACCAGAGTCGACGACTGGTGTCTTCGCGTCTATCAGTGGGTCTTCATTTCTACCAGAGTCGATCATTGAGCTCTATCTTTCTACCAGAGTCGACCACAGAGGCATTCTTCTTTACCAGAGTTGTCCACGCAGGGCTTCCTTTATACCAGAGTCGACCACTAAGATCTTCATCTATACCAGGATCGACCACTTAAGTCTTAATTTTAACTAGAGTCGATCGCTGAGCTATTTCTCTTCACCAGAGTTGACCACTGAAGTCTTCGTCTATATCAGACTCGACCAGCGACATTTTCCTCTTCCTCTACACGCAAAGAAAAATTCGTTTCTGCGGAACGAAATATTAGACAACTATAATTTTCGTTTGCCGGAACTGAAATTTAGTTTGTTGTGACTGAAACTTATTTCGCGTAAGCAATTGTCAATCAGAAGAATTTCAGTCGTCGTAAAAGAATTGTAGCTGTCTAATATTTTGTTTCGCAGAAACGAATTTTTTCTTTGCGTTTATATCATATGTGACGACTGAGGACTTTTTCAACATCAGAATCGATAACTAAAGTCCTCCTCTATAACAGGGTCGAGTTTCGGCTGTATACCAGAGTCAAGCACTGCGTTGTTCCTCTATACCAGAGTTGGCCACTAAGTTTTTCCTTATACCAGAGTTGAGCATTGATATCTTCCTCTATAACAGAGATGAGCGCTAAGGTCCTGCTCTATAACAAAATCGACAGCCGAGGTCGACACAGCAGATTATTGAGATCTTCCTCTGTATTAGAGTTGACCACAAATGTTTTCCTATATTCCGGAAACGACTACTTAGGCCTTCTTTTCAACTGGATAGACCATTGTTGCTAATAGAAAATAATACTTATTTTTTCAATATTCAATAACATTTCTTCTTCTATCTCAATATTTGAATCCATATCCTTGAATTCAATTTCACCAGATAATCTATAATACTTCCGCAACAGTTTTAAAGCTTCCTGAGCTGCACAATTAAAATGCTGCATGCGACATAATGCTGCAATTTAAGCAAGCATTCGTGTCAACGCCACCAGTGCGGGAAGCACGTGTAATCATCGTGTAAATTGAATTTTTCTCACACTCATTTGCTTTGGAGCCCACAGCCAACTTCCATTTTATCGCTTCTCAACAAACACTAACAGATCTCCAATGAAGCCGAGATGAAGCAGAGCACAACCTGCAGGACCGGCATTCAACTATAAATACTTGAGAAAAAAATGGAGTGTTGCGTCTCGTTCGTCTGCCACTATTTTATGAGATGACAGTCATTGCCATTGAAAAACTATAAACGGATATTATAGTAAATTTCATCCTTCAGTCTCATAAAATTGCAATCATCAGAGCTGAACAGAAGCAGTCGAATGCAACAGCGAGAGATTTTCAGGACAGAAGCAATATCAGGACGTTAAGGATTTAGAATGTGAAACTCTGTCGTTTGGGGACTGGGAAGAGGAGCAGAGAAGGGGAGATGGAGAGGTGGCGGTTCCGGGATTTCTTTTTCTGCCAGACCTGCTTTAGTTTTACTTGTCGAACGCACTTGAAGTGAAAATGTTGCGAAAGTGTTTCGATGTATTTTTACACATCGACGAAGTTTCGCCAGGATAATGATGCTGTTGCTCCGGCTGCTGCTGTTAATGTTGCCTTTGGTTGTTACCTCTTCTTCTTTGGTGGTGGCTGCAATTTGATTGCAGGAAGTGTCAATATTATCGATAATATTGTTGTTATCCCAACTTGATATTGAATTCGTTTGCTAACGTCTGTTCGTCTATATGTCTGTCTCTCGGTGTCTCCTCCTCGTCTCTGGCATTGCATCTATGTGCGTCTATTGACATTGATAATCCTCGCATTGCTCCGGGTTAGATGAGGCAGGACAAACAACGACAATGGTGTTGATGATGCTGTTGGTCCTTATGCTGGTATTCTTTTGGCGTGGGAGTTATTGAGCTATAGTATCATTTCTTTTAATCACTGCCGTTTTCTTTCGGTTACTTAGAGAGGAAGTATTTTGTGTTTTACCATCATGACTCGTGTCTGGAATTGTTGAATCTTCTTTCCAAAGATTTATGATGAAATTTTCTTCAGATTGTCTTTTATATGGCAAAATACAGGGTGATAAGAAATGTCCAATTGCAATTCCGAAGTAGTCGGCATAAAATAAAGGACAACATCTATTATATACAGATTCTGGCCCAAGAAGAAAAGTTAAGGGATTTTGAACAAAAAGTTTCCCCTTAAACTGCGATTAGCCAGAATATCACTACGACCAAATAGTTTGAAAGTTAAAGCTCTAGGAATCTTTAACATTACAGATTTTTTCCTTTGACACATTGTGTAGTATTCTTCCGTAGCAGCAGTATCGTTGAAGTTTCCTTTTTCTAAAAGAACAACACTTCAACAAAAGTTTAGTATACACATAGTTAAATGGTCTGACCAAAAGCTCAGGAGATCTGATATTATTACGATTTTTTAGAATCGCTCCTTTTGTAGATCGGTTGAAAATTATCCTGCTTCTATATGGATAGTTCTTGATGCCAAGAAATAATATATAAGTTATAATGATTTAATGATTTAATGATTTAATGATTTAATGATTTAATGATTTAATGATTTAATGATTTAATGATTTAATGATTTAATGATTTAATGATTTAATGATTTAATGATTTAATGATTTAATGATTTAATGATTTAATGATTTAATGATTTAATGATTTAATGATTTAATGATTTAATGATTTAATGATTTAATGATTTAATGATTTAATGATTTAATGATTTAATGATTTAATGATTTAATGATTTAATGATTTAATGATTTAATGATTTAATGATTTAATGATTTAATGATTTAATGATTTAATGATTTAATGATTTAATGATTTAATGATTTAATGATTTAATGATTTAATGATTTAATGATTTAATGATTTAATGATTTAATGATTTAATGATTTAATGATTTAATGATTTAATGATTTAATGATTTAATGATTTAATGATTTAATGATTTAATGATTTAATGATTTAATGATTTAATGATTTAATGATTTAATGATTTAATGATTTAATGATTTAATGATTTAATGATTTAATGATTTAATGATTTAATGATTTAATGATTTAATGATTTAATGATTTAATGATTTAATGATTTAGTGATTTAATGATTTAATGATTTAATGATTTAATGATTTAATGATTTAATGATTTAGTGATTTAATGATTTAATGATTTAATGATTTAATGATTTAATGATTTAATGATTTAATGATTTAATGATTTAATGATTTAATGATTTAATGATTTAATGATTTAATGATTTAATGATTTAATGATTTAATGATTTAATGATTTAATGATTTAATGATTTAATGATTTAATGACTTAATGATTTAATGATTTAATGATTTAATGATTTAATGATTTAATGATTTAATGATTTAATGATTTAATGATTTAATGATTTAATGATTTAATGATTTAATCATTTAATGATTTAATGATTTAATGATTTAATGATTTAATGATTTAATGATTTAATGATTTAATGATTTAATGATTTAATGATTTAATGATTTAATGATTTAATGATTTAATGATTTAATGATTTAATGATTTAATGATTTAATGATTTAATGATTTAATGATTTAATGATTTAATGATTTAATGATTTAATGATTTAATCATTTAATGATTTAATGATTTAATGATTTAATGATTTAATGATTTAATGATCTAATGATTTAATGATTACATGATTTAATGATTTAATGATTTAATGATTTAATGATTTAATGATTTAATGATTTAATGATTTAATGATTTAATGATTTAATGATTTAATGATTTAATGATTTAATGATTTAATGATTTAATGATTTAATGATTTAATGATTTAATGATTTAATGATTTAATGATTTAATGATTTAATGATTTAATGATTTAATGATTTAATGATTTAATGATTTAATGATTTAATGATTTAATGATTTAGTGATTTAATGATTTAGTGATTTAATGATTTAATGATTTAATGATTTAATGATTTAATGATTTAATGATTTAATGATTTAATGATTTAATGATTTAATGATTTAATGATTTAATGATTTAATGATTTAATGATTTAATGATTTAATGATTTAATGATTTAATGATTTAATGATTTAATGATTTAATGATTTAATGATTTAATGATTTAATGATTTAATGATTTAATGATTTAATGATTTAATGATTTAATGATTTAATGATTTAATGATTTAATGATTTAATGATTTAATGATTTAATGATTTAATCATTTAATGATTTAATGATTTAATGATTTAATGATTTAATGATTTAATGATTTAATGATTTAATGATTTAATGATTTAATGATTTAATGATTTAATGATTTAATGATTTAATGATTTAATGATTTAATGATTTAATGATTTAATGATTTAATGATTTAATGATTTAATGATTTAATGATTTAATGATTTAATGATTTCATGATTTCATGATTTCATGATTTCATGATTTCATGATTTAATGATTTAATGATTTAATGATTAATTGATTTAATGATTTAATGATTTAATGATTTAATGATTTAATGATCTAATGATTTAATGATTTAATGATTTAATGATTTAATGATTTAATGATTTAATGATTTAATGATTTAATGATTTAATGATTTAATGATTTATTGATTTAATGATTTAATGATTTAATGATTTAATGATTTAATGATTTAATGATTTAATGATTTAATGATTTAATGATTTAATGATTTAATGATTTAATGATTTAATGATTTAATGATTTAATGATTTAATGATTTAATGATTTAATGATTTAATGATTTAATGATTTAATGATTTAATGATTTAATGATTTAATGATTTAATGATTTAATGATTTAATGATTTAATGATTTAATGATTTAATGATTTAATGATTTAATGATTTAATGATTTAATGATTTAATGATTTAATGATTTAATGATTTAATGATTTAATGATTTAATGATTTAATGATTTAATGATTTAATGATTTAATGATTTAATGATTTAATGATTTAATGATTTAATGATTTAATGATTTAATGATTTAATGATTTAATGATTTAATGATTTAATGATTTAATGATTTAATGATTTAATGATTTAATGATTTAATGATTTAATGATTTAATGATTTAATGATTTAATGATTTAATGATTTAATGATTTAATGATTTAATGATTTAATGATTTAATGATTTAATGATTTAATGATTTAATGATTTAATGATTTAATGATTTAATGATTTAATGATTTAATGATTTAATGATTTAATGATTTAATGATTTAATGATTTAATGATTTAATGATTTAATGATTTAATGATTTAATGATTTAATGATTTAATGATTTAATGATTTAATGATTTAATGATTTAATGATTTAATGATTTAATGATTTAATGATTTAATGATTTAATGATTTAATGATTTAATGATTTAATGATTTAATGATTTAATGATTTAATGATTTAATGATTTAATGATTTAATGATTTAATGATTTAATGATTTAATGATTTAATGATTTAATGATTTAATGATTTAATGATTTAATGATTTAATGATTTAATGATTTAATGATTTAATGATTTAATGATTTAATGATTTAATGATTTAATGATTTAATGATTTAATGATTTAATGATTTAATGATTTAATGATTTAATGATTTAATGATTTAATGATTTAATGATTTAATGATTTAATGATTTAATGATTTAATGATTTAATGATTTAATGATTTAATGATTTAATGATTTAATGATTTAATGATTTAATGATTTAATGATTTAATGATTTAATGATTTAATGATTTAATGATTTAATGATTTAATGATTTAATGATTTAATGATTTAATGATTTAATGATTTAATGATTTAATGATTTAATGATTTAATGATTTAATGATTTAATGATTTAATGATTTAATGATTTAATGATTTAATGATTTAATGATTTAATGATTTAATGATTTAATGATTTAATGATTTAATGATTTAACGATTTAATGATTTAATGATTTAATGATTTAATGATTTAATGATTTAATGATTTAATGATTTAATGATTTAATGATTTAATGATTAAGTGCGAAATGGAGCAGAATAGTTCACTAAAAGTCCGCTATACATTTTTAATGAACCTTTTTCCAGATTTAATCACCCTGTTATTAGTACTTCCAAGATTTCCTACCCGTAAAACGAAACCTCGAAAAATCTCCATCAATTGTTAAAATGTTACGTTAACAAAATAAAGATACATATAATGATGGCAATTTCCTAAAGTACACAGAGTTTCGTATTAACATTTGTTTCAATATAACTTCATTCAAACCAGACGCAGCAAAGGATGCACGTTCAACGATAGTGAAATTAATAGAAGTACTCTACACTAAGGCGTAAAGTTAATGACATTCATTAGAACAGCAAATTTTAAAACTCATCCTGGAAACATGAGTAATATTTCTCGGAAAACGGCAAAATTTTAGAGAGATTTAAAAAAAATACCTTTTAGGAAGCCTTTTAAGAGCGGAACTGTTCCCTAACTGAACAATTTGTAGGATTTCAACAAGTCGTTGTCTCTTTTCATCTTCACTTCAATCTCAATCAGTTCATATTGCAACACATGGATTTCAATTGTTTCCGCACTGTAACTTCCCTGTATTCTCTTCGACGTTCGGCTAGAAGTTTTCCTCTAGATTATCCTTGTCCTCGTTCTTCGCTGTCATTTCGAGTGGCAAAAGTATTGAAACAAAACGTTTATTTATTTGAGCGTCATTGATTGCATTGTGCACTGGTAATGATTTTGAAATTATACTTTCTAGAGAGCTTTTCTTCCGCATTCTGCTGGTGTTTCTTTTGTCTTGTTTTTCTCCAATATCAATAAAAAGAAAATTCAATGCCATTTAAGAGTGTTGCAAAACAGTATGTGAGAAATAACGATAACAAGTGACATTTTCTTTCTTCACAATTGTAATTACGATAATGGGCCAACAATGGCAACTCGACGTGAGCCAATTTTAGGAAACGATAAAATCAGGCATGCATTTATCCCAGGAAAATATATAGATATAAAGGGTGGTTAAATTGTAGGGGCCGATGTTAAATGTGAACCACACAAAAACGTCAAGTTTTTTTCTGCATTTCATTTGACGTTTCTCAATTTCAGACTAACTCAATTTGAACCCTGGAAAGATACACAATCGAGCAACGCGTTAAAATTTTTTTAGCCTTTTACGAAAATGGCCGTCCAAATCAAAATGCACTTCATGATGTTTTTTTATCAGCATAATCGACCAAATGTGTCCACAATCGGGAGAATTGTGCGCAAATTTCAGCAAACCGGGTTGTAGGAGATGTGAAAACACCTGTGCATGCACGCCCAGTTCGGTGCGGCTTATGGGCGACCTCATCGGGCCATACTTCTTCGAAATGAGGCCGGTCAGGCAGTAACTGTGAATGGTGTTCGCTATCGTGAGATTATAACGATCTTTTTATGGCCCGAATTGGAAGATATGGATGTGGACAATATGTGGTTTCAACAGGATGGTGCCACTTGCCGCACAGCTAACGAAACAATGGCTCTTTTGAGCAACAAATTCAATGGCCGTGTTATCTCACGTCGTGGCGATGTCAATTGGCCGCCATGATCATGTGATTTGACACCGTTGGACTGCTTTCTTTGGGGTTATTTGAAGAAAAGGTGTACGTTGATAAGCCAGCAACAATTCAAGATCTAAAGGATGAGATAATTCGGCACATTAACGGCATAGAACCTCAATTATGCCTCAGCGTCATCAAAAATTAGAACCATCGGATGGAGGTGTGCCGCCGAGGTCGCGGCGGCCATTTGGCCGATATTTTGTTATACCAACCATTACCAATTATTAAATCAATTAAATCATTAAATCATTAAATCATTAAATCATTAAATCATTAAATCATTAAATCATTAAATCATTAAATCATTAAATCATTAAATCATTAAATCATTAAATCATTAAATCATTAAATCATTAAATCATTAAATCATTAAATCATTAAATCATTAAATCATTAAATCATTAAATCATTAAATCATTAAATCATTAAATCATTAAATCATTAAATCATTAAATCATTAAATCATTAAATCATTAAATCATTAAATCATTAAATCATTAAATCATTAAATCATTAAATCATTAAATCATTAAATCATTAAATCATTAAATCATTAAATCATTAAATCATTAAATCATTAAATCATTAAATCATTAAATCATTAAATCATTAAATCATTAAATCATTAAATCATTAAATCATTAAATCATTAAATCATTAAATCATTAAATCATTAAATCATTAAATCATTAAATCATTAAATCATTAAATCATTAAATCATTAAATCATTAAATCATTAAATCATTAAATCATTAAATCATTAAATCATTAAATCATTAAATCATTAAATCATTAAATCATTAAATCATTAAATCATTAAATCATTAAATCATTAAATCATTAAATCATTAAATCATTAAATCATTAAATCATTAAATCATTAAATCATTAAATCATTAAATCATTAAATCATTAAATCATTAAATCATTAAATCATTAAATCATTAAATCATTAAATCATTAAATCATTAAATCATTAAATCATTAAATCATTAAATCATTAAATCATTAAATCATTAAATCATTAAATCATTAAATCATTAAATCATTAAATCATTAAATCATTAAATCATTAAATCATTAAATCATTAAATCATTAAATCATTAAATCATTAAATCATTAAATCATTAAATCATTAAATCATTAAATCATTAAATCATTAAATCATTAAATCATTAAATCATTAAATCATTAAATCATTAAATCATTAAATCATTAAATCATTAAATCATTAAATCATTAAATCATTAAATCATTAAATCATTAAATCATTAAATCATTAAATCATTAAATCATTAAATCATTAAATCATTAAATCATTAAATCATTAAATCATTAAATCATTAAATCATTAAATCATTAAATCATTAAATCATTAAATCATTAAATCATTAAATCATTAAATCATTAAATCATTAAATCATTAAATCATTAAATCATTAAATCATTAAATCATTAAATCATTAAATCATTAAATCATTAAATCATTAAATCATTAAATCATTAAATCGCTAAATCATTAAATCATTAAATCATTAAATCATTAAATCATTAAATCATTAAATCATTAAATCATTAAATCATTAAATCATTAAATCGCTAAATCATTAAATCATTAAATCATTAAATCATTAAATCATTAAATCATTAAATCATTAAATCATTAAATCATTAAATCATTAAATCATTAAATCATTAAATCATTAAATCATTAAATCATTAAATCATTAAATCATTAAATCATTAAATCATTAAATCATTAAATCATTAAATCATTAAATCATTAAATCATTAAATCATTAAATCATTAAATCATTAAATCATTAAATCATTAAATCATTAAATCATTAAATCATTAAATCATTAAATCATTAAATCATTAAATCATTAAATCATTAAATCATTAAATCATTAAATCATTAAATCATTAAATCATTAAATCATTAAATCATTAAATCATTAAATCATTAAATCATTAAATCATTAAATCATTAAATCATTAAATCATTAAATCATTAAATCATTAAATCATTAAATCATTAAATCATTAAATCATTAAATCATTAAATCATTAAATCATTAAATCATTAAATCATTAAATCATTAAATCATTAAATCATTAAATCATTAAATCATTAAATCATTAAATCATTAAATCATTAAATCATTAAATCATTAAATCATTAAATCATTAAATCATTAAATCATTAAATCATTAAATCATTAAATCATTAAATCATTAAATCATTAAATCATTAAATCATTAAATCATTAAATCATTAAATCATTAAATCATTAAATCATTAAATCATTAAATCATTAAATCATTAAATCATTAAATCATTAAATCATTAAATCATTAAATCATTAAATCATTAAATCATTAAATCATTAAATCATTAAATCATTAAATCATTAAATCATTAAATCATTAAATCATTAAATCATTAAATCATTAAATCATTAAATCATTAAATCATTAAATCATTAAATCATTAAATCATTAAATCATTAAATCATTAAATCATTAAATCATTAAATCATTAAATCATTAAATCATTAAATCATTAAATCATTAAATCATTAAATCATTAAATCATTAAATCATTAAATCATTAAATCATTAAATCATTAAATCATTAAATCATTAAATCATTAAATCATTAAATCATTAAATCATTAAATCATTAAATCATTAAATCATTAAATCATTAAATCATTAAATCATTAAATCATTAAATCATTAAATCATTAAATCATTAAATCATTAAATCATTAAATCATTAAATCATTAAATCATTAAATCATTAAATCATTAAATCATTAAATCATTAAATCATTAAATCATTAAATCATTAAATCATTAAATCATTAAATCATTAAATCATTAAATCATTAAATCATTAAATCATTAAATCATTAAATCATTAAATCATTAAATCATTAAATCATTAAATCATTAAATCATTAAATCATTAAATCATTAAATCATTAAATCATTAAATCATTAAATCATTAAATCATTAAATCATTAAATCATTAAATCATTAAATCATTAAATCATTAAATCATTAAATCATTAAATCATTAAATCATTAAATCATTAAATCATTAAATCATTAAATCATTAAATCATTAAATCATTAAATCATTAAATCATTAAATCATTAAATCATTAAATCATTAAATCATTAAATCATTAAATCATTAAATCATTAAATCATTAAATCATTAAATCATTAAATCATTAAATCATTAAATCATTAAATCATTAAATCATTAAATCATTAAATCATTAAATCATTAAATCATTAAATCATTAAATCATTAAATCATTAAATCATTAAATCATTAAATCATTAAATCATTAAATCATTAAATCATTAAATCATTAAATCATTAAATCATTAAATCATTAAATCATTAAATCATTAAATCATTAAATCATTAAATCATTAAATCATTAAATCATTAAATCATTAAATCATTAAATCATTAAATCATTAAATCATTAAATCATTAAATCATTAAATCATTAAATCATTAAATCATTAAATCATTAAATCATTAAATCATTAAATCATTAAATCATTAAATCATTAAATCATTAAATCATTAAATCATTAAATCATTAAATCATTAAATCATTAAATTATTAAATTATTAAATCATTAAATTATAAAACCTCTACGCATTTGCTGGATGAAGCGTTTTATTGAATATTTATTTCATTTTTACAACAGTATATATAGTTGTGTTAGTTATTTTCAATTGAACTAAATTTTGTTTCAAATATATCAAAGCATTTATACGATATTCACCATTCAAGGCGAAAGGAGGAATGCTGTTTTTGACAACTTTGAAATTTGTCCAGCCATAAGCACCCTGAAACATAAAGTAAAGTGTGAATATATTTGCAGTTCAAATATTTCAGTAGTCTCTCAATACCTCTAGAATCGGACATGATTTCGGAAGATCGCTGTATTTAAGAATATTTTGCAACCAAACTGCTAACATATTCCCTTTATTGTCGGTTCCCTTCTTACCCAGAAATTCACACATATTGGTATCAAAATTAAAGATTGTACGATAAGCTGATGCTTTTGAAGGTTTCATATCTACCCTTAACTTATTCCAGATCGTCTCAGTAATATTACGTATGAAGACGACTTCAGAGTCAAAACTGACGTGATCCTTAGCTACGTCGATGGTAAATTTGCTGACATAATCAGCGTTGAAATCCGTTGCGGCTCTATCGTAAAACCGTAACGTAAAACCTTTGTCTGCGCTTGGAAATAGTTAAATGTTATGATTACTTTTTTATTATATGTATATAGAATTATATACTAACCTTGTGTTTGACTAGCGTAGCCGGTTTTATTTGAATTACACAAATTACGAGAAAACCAAAGGTTACGAAATGATTATGATTCATTTTATTTCTCATTACTCTGCGTAGAATTTTTTACTGACACATTCGGATATTATTGACTAGATCTTTGTTAGTTTTTTTTGGTAATGTTATTTTTCTCTTTTGTTGATTTGTTTGTTCGGATATATACTCGTATTGTAGAATGAAAGCAATTAAAATGTAATTTTCAATATAGATGTTGATTATTTTTGGAAGAATTTTTTTTGGAAAATTAGTAGTTTAAATTATTAAATTTTCCATAAATATATTTAGCCCCAAGGCTCCTAGTTGTAGGCAACAGATTACTATAATCATTATCTGATTTATAATGCAGCGTACTTTGCTTTAGCATCAAGTGAAATTATTAAATTTCTATATTCAATGATATAGGACAAGATAACAAATAACTTAGCAAATGAGTAAACACCAGAACAAATTGTTAACCCAAAATAAGAATAACAAATTAGATTCATTACCAACGCCCACAAAAATGGTCAATTTGAAGCAGATATGTGGAAGTCTTTTAATCTTCTTGCTACAAATCCCTGCTGGTGAACAGCTAAAGGTAATCTGTCAGTTCTAACAAACTCTTCTAATATTTAATGAGTTCTTTCTCCTTTCGAATCATAGAAAAAACAATTATTCTTTCAATCATCCCTCATCGATTACAATCGCGAATATGTATCCAATTACTCTCTAATTATAAAAAATCAGAACACTACTCTCGATTTAGAAGTTTTGGTTAAGAAAACTGTGGAAAATACCGTCTGGAATCTCATACAGATAGAAATGAAACCGTTCACGAATGTCCTCAAATATGGTGAATTGCCCAAAGAATGTCCCATAAAAAAGGTTAGTTTTTATTTAATTACAAAATAATTTAATTTTTGGTTATATCCAATATTAAGGGTCTCTATTACTGGCGCGACTTTAAACTAGAGAAAAACAGCATTCCACAGTTCATATTGAAAGGATTCTATCGAATCAATGTAATGCTGTATCAGAAAAACAATGGCCGAATCGAAATGTTATTGAACTCTACTGTTGATATAATTGTAAAAGTTAAATAAAGCCCTACTTGATGGTTTGGTAGTATTGGAAACAATTCCAAATAAATTGAGTATTATTTTCTTCACATTTTCAAGTGGATGGGGAAGTTTAGCGGAAGACCTCAAAATGTTAAAGGTCGGCTCTAGTATCGAAGAAATACTCAAAGGTCGACTAGAGTACAAAGGAAGTCCTCAGATGTCGCCTCTAATGTAGATGAAGATCCTAGTCTAGAGGAAGACCATAGAGATCGACTCTACTACAGAGCAGTATCTTAGAGAGCGACTCTATTACAGAGAAATACCTCAAAAGTTGATTGTTTTACAGAGGAAGACATCAGAGGTCTACTTTATTATAGCCTATGACCTCAGAGTTCGAGTAGAGTACAGAGGAAGACCTTAGAAGCCGCGTCTATCGTAGAGCAATACGTAAGGGGTCTAGAGGAAGACCACGAGGTCGAATCAGGTACTCAGAGATTGACTCTAGTATAGAGGAAGACCTCAGAGGTTGACTCTAGTATAGAGTAAGACCTCAGAGGTAGACTCTAGTATAGAGGAAGACCTCAGAGTTCGACTCTAGTATAGAAAAAGGCCTCAGATATAAACTCTAGTATAGAGAAAGACCTCAGATATCGACTCTAGTGTAGAGTAAGTCCTCAAAGGTCGACTCTAGTATATAGGAAGACTTCAACGGTCGACTCTATTATAGAGGGAGACCTCAGAGGTCGACTCTAGTAAAGAGGAAGAACTCAGAGATCGACGCTAATAAAGAGGAAGACCTCAGGGGTCGACTCTGTTATATAGCAAGACATCAGAGGTCGACTCTAGTATAGAGCAAGACCTCAAAGGTCGGCTCTAGTATAGAGGAAGACCTCAGAGGTTAACTCAAGTATAGAGGAAGACCTCAGAGGTCGACTCTAGTATAGAGGAAGACCTTACAGGTAAACTCTAGTATAGAGGAAGACCTCAGTGGTCGACTCTATGTAGAGAAAGACGTCAAAGGTAATCTCTAGTAAAGAGCAAGACCTCACAAGTAAACTCTGGTGTAGAGGAAGGTAAACTCTTACAGGTAAACTCTAGTATAGAGGAAGACCTCAGAGGTCGACTTTAGTAAAGAGCAAGACCTCAGAGGTCGACTCTAGTATAGAGGAAGACCTCAGAGCTCGACTCTAGTATATAGGAAGTCCTCAGAAGTCGACTCTTATATAGAGGAAGAGCCAGAGATCGACTCAAGTATATGGGTAGCCATCAGAGGTCGAATCTAGTATAGAGGAAGACCTAACAGGTAAACTCTAGTATAGAGGAAAACCTCAGAGGTCGACTCTAGTATAGAGGACGACCTCGGAGGTCGACTCTAATATAGAGGAAGACCTCAGAGGTCGACTCTGTTATATAGCAAGACATCAGAGGTCGACTCTAGTATAGAGCAAGACCTCAAAGGTCGGCTCTAGTATAGAGGAAGACCTCAGAGGTTAACTCAAGTATAGAGGAAGACCTCAACAGTCGACTCAAGTATAGGGGATGCCATCAGTGGTTTACTCTAGTATAGAGGAAGACCTTTCAGGTAAACTCTAGTATAGAGGAAGACTTCAGAGGTCGACTTTAGTAAAGAGCAAGACCTCAGAGGTCGACTCTAGTATAGAGGAAGACCTCAGAGCTCGACTCTAGTATAGAGGAAGTCCTCAGAAGTCGACTCTTATATAGAGGAAGAGCCAGAGGTCGACTCAAGTATAGGGGAAGCCATCCGAGGTCGACTCTAGTATAGAGGAAGCCATCAGAGGTCGACTCTAGTATAGTGGAAGACCTCGCAGGTTAACTATATTATAGAGTAAGATCTCAGAGCTCGACTATTGTATAGAGGAAGACCTTAGAGCTCGACTCTTGTATAGAGGAAGAGCTGAGAGGTCGACTCTAGTAAAGAGGAAGACCTCAGAGGTCGACCCTAGTGAAGAGGAAGACCTCAGAGGTCGACCCTAGTATAGAGCAAGACCTCAGAGGTCGACTCCAGTATAGAGCATGACCTCAGAGGTCGACTCTAGTATGGAGGAAGACCTCTTGTTGGTTATTACTTATATTTAATTTGAGTCTAATTTATATCCCTTCACCCTAGAGAGAAAGGTATACATATGTATATCAGTTGGTACTTGCCAAAACTGTAACACATCGAAGGAGTGACCTAAGACCCCAAGTATGTTTGGTGGAAATTCGATTTCGGCCTTTTTAAGTAATTTAAGCTATGTCCGTCCGTCCGTCTGTTTGTCTGCTGGCTGGTGCGCACGATAGCTCTCAAAAGGAGTACCGATTGACTTCAAATTTGGTATGAGGTAATAAATTTCTCCATCTCAAGCTAAGTTCGAAGATATTAGTCCACTCCTTTTAGTACCTCTTCCACAAAGGGTTAACATTTATTAAAATATGGATTCTTTAATAACTTCTATAGTAATTATTTGAATCTTCTGCAAGCCTACACATAGTATTAGTCGCTATCACATCGAGAAGAATGGTCGAAGTTGCCACGCCACTTTTGGAAGCTCCCATGCAAATGAACCATTTTGCGCAAAAAGTTAACGTCTTACAACTTCAATTCCTGCGCATACATTGGAAAATGGACGCCCTTTTGGTACTTCCCAAACAAAAGGGCCAAAATAAAAAAATATGGAAAATGATTTTTTTTAAGTTTCCCTTACTTTTACAATAGGGTCATAATTTATACATTTATCCATACATTTTTTTCAAATAGGCATTGTTTCCTTCGTTGGGATGCTAGCTTTAAAAAAATGGAAGTCGTCCTCTATACTATAGTCGAACTTTGAGGTCCTCCCCTACATAAGAGTCGACCTCTTCCTCTGTATTAGAGTTGACCTCTGAGGTTTTCCTCTGAACTAGAGTCCTGTGGCCTTTCTCTATAACTGAGGGCTTCCTGTATTGAGGTCTTCCGCTAAACTTAACAATTCCTCATCCCACTGAAAATTTGAAGGAAAAAATACTCATTCTCAGGATTACATCCAATATGTATTACCAAACATCAAATATGACTTTATTTAACTTTTACAACTACATCAACTGTAGAGTTCATTAACATTTCGTTCCGGCCATTTCTTTTCTGATAAACCATTACATTAATGCGATAGAACCCCTTCAGTATGAACGGAGGAATACTTTTTTGATCAACTTTAAAGTCGCGCCAATAATAGTGACCCTTAAACCATTACATTAATGCGATAGAACCCCTTCAGTATGAACGGAGGAGTACTTTTTTGATTAACTTTAAAGTCGCGCCAATAATAGTGACCCTTAAATATTGGTAATTAACAAAAATTAAGTTATTTTTAATTAAACAAAAACTTACTTTTTTTATGGGACATTCTGTGGGCAATTCACCATATTTGAGAACATTATTGAACCAAACATTCAACAGATTAAATCCCGGAGCTTTTGTGCGTTCCAATAAATCACAGAAATTCACATCAAAGGACATAATCTGGCTGTAGGCGTTCTTCTTAGGCGGTTTCATCTCAATCAGTATACGATTCCAGACAGGATTTTCAACAGTTTTTGTAACCAAAACTTCTAAATCGAGAGAAGTATTCTGATTTTTGATAATCAGAGAATAATTGGACCCATATTCTCGATTGTAATCGATGACGGATTTCAGAAAGAACAATTGTTTTTTCTAGGATTCGAAAGGAGAAAAAACAATTAAGAGGAACTCAAAAAATAATAGAGGAGGAACTTGGGTGCCTAAATACCTTTTGCTGTGCACTAGCAGGAATTTGAAGCAGAAAAACTAAGAAACACCCAAAAAACAGGTAAAAATTTTCCATTTTTGCTGGCGTTAGTCACGAATCTAAATTGTTATTCTTGTTGTGGTTAACAATTTGTTTTTTTGTTTACTCGTTTTCCCATTTTAAATAGTCAGTTTTGCTGCTCATCACTTTAAAAGAAGTTTAGATTAATGTCATTATAATATTATATTAAGAGGGGAGGGGGAGTGAGAGAGTAGTAACTAAAATCTTATACATATATTAAATTACAAAAAACTTTGGAACTCACTTGAAATTTTGTATCCAATATTATTTTATTTCCGGGATTATATGATGGTAAAATAAAACTATATAAACTATCATATTGTCCTCAAATCCGTCATTTGTAGTGAGAGTTTTCCAAACTTTACATTGATTTCCTTTTAAAGGACCAACAAATAAAAAAGAAAATTATTTGCTAATAGAAATAATAAATAATGTAGAAATGAACTGTTTATTTTGAAAGTGGCGTAAACGCCATTCTGTTTTTAAAGCAAGAGTAGTATCGTTAGAAGGCTAAGTGAATACAGGGTGGCTGATATGTAATGCGACAAAGTAAAGGGCTATATTTTTTTAATTTTTTTTTAAATTTTATTGTTCAAAAGCAAAAATGTCGGAAATAACATAAAATTTTAGAAACAGTTTAGATTTGTTTGAATTGGCGACCTTTGGCACGAATTATGGCCTTCAAACGGCCGACAAAGCCATCACACGCTGCACGAAAGTGGCTCTGCGGTATTTTGGCCCATTCCCGGCGAAGCGCCGTCTTGAGATGATCGATACTTTGATATTTTTTAGTGCGAACCTTACTCTCTAAAATGCCCCAGGCGCAAATGTCCACCGGATTGAGATCCGGAGATCTTGGTGGCCATTGTGCGGTAGAAATGAAGCGAGGAACCTCCTTTTTAAGCCATTCTTGGTTGACGCGTGCCGAGTGCGATGGTGCTGAGTCCTGTTGGAATGTCCATGGTCTGCGCCCGAAATGTTTGTCTGCCCAGGGCTTCAATACTGCCTTTAGGACATTTTCCCGATAATATTCGGCATTTATTTTGACCCCATGTTCGATGAATACGAGCGGGGAACGACCATCGGCCGTTACGGCGGCCCACACCATTACCATCGGCGGCGCTTGAGTTCTGGTGGCCAATCGAAGGTGTAAATTTTCAGCTGACCTCTTTGGCAAGTAAACCCGATCATTTTGTTTGTTCACAAACTGCTCATTTCGGAATGGCTTCTCATCGGAGAAAACCAAATTCGGTTACTGGCCACTTTCGTGCAAGCGAAGCAACTCCTTGGCTCTTTCCAGTCTAACTTTTTTGCGCATCGGTGAGCTCTTGCACTTTTTGGAACTTCAATGGCTTTAGTCCAAGCTCATTTTGTAATATGTGTTGTATCCGTTCTCGCGATATGTTCAGCTCACGAGCAATTTTTCTACCACTGCGGCGTGGATTTCGATCAAATCTGGCCTTCACTTTTCGGATCATTTCTGGTGTTGTTACCGTTTTTTTTTTCGTCCACTTTTTGGACGCGATGCAACACTGCAAGTATCACGGTAACGAGCAATGGTACGAGAAACAACAGATTTATTCATATTTAAATGCTGGAGGGCTCTAACGATAGCCACTTGTGTTTTTCCACCCAAATATAAAGCAATCACACTATCACGCTTGAATTCCATCACGAATAACTTTTTTCTGAATGCAATAGATCAAAATGCTTTTGTAAGCTTGTAAACAATAAAATGAACTGTCACTGAAATAAATCTGTCAGCTATCAGACTAGCGGTTTAGAAATGATAGCAACCTGAAGTTGGTTGCAATACATATCAGCCACCCTGTAGTAGAAATATATTATTTACATTCAGTTCATCTCAAGACTTTAACGTTTCTATATTATGTGACAATTTTCGCATTTGAGTTTTATTAGCCCACTATTTTCAACGATGAAACGAGTATAGCAGAGTGGCGTTTACGCCACTTTCAAAATAAACAGTTCAAATAATGTTTTTGTATTTCCGATTTTTTACCTAATCATAGGAAAATGTCCTGTCGTAGACTGTCACCCAGAAAAAAATTTCATTCCATTCAGGCATGTTCAAAAATATTCAATCCAAATAAAATTTTAGACGACTTTTTATTTTTTGCTTGTGTGGTTTAACATATATTTTGCGTCTAATTTCATTTTTATCAATTTTATCAATTTTTTTCTTTCTTCCTCTATGTATGCTATAGTTCACCTCTGAGATCGTCCTCTGTACTAGAGTCGACCTCTGAGATCTTCCTCTATACTAGGGTTGATCTCGGAGGTCTTCCTCTATACTAAAGTCGACCTCTGATGTCTTGCTCTATACTAGAGTCGACCTCTGAGGTCATACTCTGTACTAGGGTCGTCCTCTGAGGTCTTCCTCTACACTAGAGTCGAACTCTGAGAACTTCCTCTATACAAGAGTCGACCTCTGAGTTATTCCTCTAAAATAGAGTCGACCTCTAAGGCCTTGCTCTCGACTAGAGTCAACCTCTGAGGTCTTGCTCTATACTAGAGTCGACCTCTGAGGTCTTGCTCTATACTAGAGTCGACCTCTGAGATCGTCCTCTGTACTAGAGTCGACATCTGAGGTCTTCCTCTATACTAAAGTCGACCTCTGATGTCTTGCTCTATACTAGAGTCGACCTCTGAGATCTTCCTCTATACTAGAGTTGACCTCTGAGGTCTTCCTTTATACTAGAGTCGACCTCTGAGGTCTTCCTCAGTCGAGATCTGTGGCGTTCGTTAGGGTTTACCTTTTGAGGTTTTCACTCTATTCCAGGACGTTTTTATCTATACATATGATACAGCCTTTGAAATAATCATCTATTACTTGCCATCAGTGATGACACATTGCCGTATTTGTAATGATATCGTGACGGTCCATGTTATATGGATGGCTGCGGAATCCCCAATTAAATTTCCAATTCTCTGTCAACCAACAAGAAATGGCAACAATTTCTTAAGAAAGTGGTAGAAATTAC